>JAENHJ010000154.1:3925924-5125924 GCA_025330945.1 Mucuna pruriens
ATTTTAGATTCATAATTTTTTTATTTATATATCCTTAACTTTTTCAAACATCACCCTCAGGTTTAATAGTCTTTAATTACTTAATTGTGACTTGTTTTTAATCTCTAGTACTGGTTTGTATTTTAGGAATATGTTTACGTAAATTTTTTTATAAACATTCATGAAAGAAGTAAATTTTACAAATTAAATTTATTATTTTAGCTGAAGAAGATTATTATTTTTTTAATTTTTCTCATGCTTCTTTTTTCTTAATTTTAAAGGCCTCAACTTTATTTTTCATTTTCACACATTCTAATATGGGACTAAACTCATAAAAAGCAAAACGGGATCCAACAAGAAATCTGAAGCTGAAAGGAAAAGAAAGTGATTGGCAAAAAAAATCCTAAAATAAGAAAAGGTCAGGCAAAAAGAGGCACAGAAAAAAAATAAAAATTGACGAGGTATCTAAAATTGAAGGAAAGGTGTACAGACACAAAGAATACATGATAGCAAAACCTGAGAAGTCTTGAAACTCAAACTTGAAGTACAAACTTAATTAAGTTGGAGCTTGATTACGTGTTCGGTCTCATATGAGAATGTAGTTTTTCACATTAAGTGAGAACCAAATAATTATAACTTTCACGTTTTTAAGTAGAATTGACGTGATTTCTCTTTTTGAAACAGGTGTTCAAACTAACAATGAAAACACAAGTCACAATTTGAGGTCAAGTCAATATATTGAACTTAAGGAGTGTTGTACAAGTTCTACATTGATGAGTTAGAAACAGGATGGCTTAAATTTAAAGCCTCTTAGACATGACTCACACTAATTAATATTAATACTTCTAAAAATATATAAGTCATGAATTTGCTTTATATAAATTCAACAATTTTTTATTCCCCTTTGACATTAGATTCAAACTAACACAGTTTATAAATATATTTTACTTTTCATCACTTACTAAAAAAAATGCTTTTTAAAGTTATTGTCCTAATTTACTTCTTTTATATGGCATCTCGTGAAAAGCTTGACATCACCAAATTCTTTGATATTAATTAAAATTTGGTTTGTTCTATTTATAAACTTATTTTAATTAGTCAATGAAATATTTTAATATTTCTTTTATACTTTGGAATTTTACATCGTTAAATCATCTATAAGTTATTAATGCAAAATCACCGGTAATCTAGGACCACCTTCTACATTTCCTACCTGACATGCAGTTAACAATGCTTATTCTCACATATATATATATATATATATATATATATATATATATATATATATATATATATATATATATATATATATATATATATATATATATATATATATATATATATATATATATATATATATATATATATATATATATATAAATATAAATATATATATATATTATAACTAGCTAGTTTTGACATTTAAGAATGCACTTAATTACCGAATCCACTATATTGTTTTATTCTTTCTTTTTGGTTAGCCATTAATCTGTTATAATTTGGTGGACTACTATGCTTGTCAGGGTAAATATTTAAATATATCAAAGGCACAATCTTAATTTTTATTTCGTCAGATAAGCATATATAGATACTCGTAAAAATAAAATAATTATAAATAAATGTAATAAACTCTGCCTATTTCCTCCTTTTGTTTAGTTAGAAACTGATAATTTTACAAATATCCATGTGCACACATTCAAAAACTTTTGAAGGTTCCCTCAATAGAAGGAAAAGTCTGTCTAGTCATTTTAGCTTGAATGTTTTTACTTTATCAAGGTTCCCTCAATACTTTCACATATATTCTACTAAATTACAATGTGCCAATCAATAATCATGCCATAAAGTTGAAAAAAAAGTCCAACGTTATACATATATAGAAACATAATTATTATAACTAATGTCAACGAATTAAAACTATTAGACAAGCCCACTTTAATTTTCATAAAATTAATAATAATAAATTAAGGAGTATTGCGAATTGTGATTTTAACAAACTATTTTGACATAAAAAAATTTAAAATAATAAAGAGGATGTAATGATTTATAAGATTTGTTTTTAATAATTTTTATAATTAAGATTTATAGTTTGGATTTTAATAGATTTATATCATAAACATTTATAAAATTTGAAAGAAATTTATGAATTTATAATATTTGAAAGGATGATGTGAGTTTTTAACAAATCTTCAAAATTACAAGATTTGTCAACCTCTTTATATATCATTTTTTTGTTATTTTCTTGTTGTGAATTTTTATTTGAATTACTAATTAATACAATATAGCATATGTAAGAATAATTATCACTAATAAAAAAAATAATTTTACAAAAATACTTATAATAGAATTTTTATATTTTATTTTTTAATTTTTTCATAACAATAGATTGAAAATGCATAGAACAAACACACACAAAAATACAAGAAAAAGAAAAATATCATGAAAAATTATTATCCACGACAATATAATTGCATTCAAAAAAACGAAATAAGACAAATATTCTTATAATTAAATCTATTCAAAATACATCATCTATAAAGTAGAATATTGTCTTTATATATTTTTTAACATTGTCTTTTAGTGACATTTCTCATAAATTGGTCCAAATAAATTGATAAAAGAAAAAACAAAGTAAACAAGTTTTTATCTAATTGTAAAAATATATGTAGAATTGAAAGAAAGAGATAACTAAGTAGCGTCAATATTGTTTTCAACGAAAAAAAAAAATTATGTCTTTTTGATGGTGCATACTTGTTTGATTAAAAGTAAAAACTAAGTAGAAAGGTTTTTATTTGACTATTAAAAAAAATATCAAATAACAACATTATGCCACCTCCAATAAAAAGAGAAAAAAATGTATGGTGAAAAAGACTAACAACTATAAAAAAGAAGGAATAAGAGAGTTAATATATTTTTAATACCTTATGACTTTTTTTTAAAGTTGTAAGAAGTATTAATCGAATGTGACTAAATTTTGATTTTTTTAAAAAAATTGATAATCCTGATTGAATATTACAAAATTTATTTATATTATTTAAAAGTCTTAATTAAATATTAAAAGACTTTTTTATTATAAACACAGTCTTTTATAATTTTTTAAAATCTTAATTATATTCACCCTAAGATTAACCATGGATAAAAACGTATAAGAACATAATTAAACCTAAAATTGTATACGCTCCATTTACTATTTTATGCATTCAAAAGTATATCATATTGTATTCTTAGTTTCCTATCAAGAGATATGTAAATCGAACCTTTTCATATCTGTACCATAATGTTGAGAATCTAAGCATATAATAAGCTTTGTTAATATCCAATACAAGTATTCTAGAATTTGTTTAAGAATTAAAACCTAACGAATTTCGAATTTATAAAAGGAGAAATGATATTGCCACAAAAAGATTGTCAAAAACATAATTTAACCTAAAGTAAGAGCTATGATAAAACATTATGGTATGTAAAGACTACTTTTTAGGTATGTTTAGGTCGGATCTGTCCCAGAACGAACATGAAAATGCACAATGTGCTCCACTTATGTAACAGTACGAATAATAAGATTATATTATTCTCCAATAATAAAATTAAGGGCATTAGAGTGTATGTGTATTGTATGGATTTAAAATGGCAGTGGGGACCAATTGTACCTTAACTAATAAAACCTTTGATTCTACAACAGAAGTTTTTCAATAGCTATATGATATGATTTATAGTCTGCCACTCAGCTTTATTCGCATCCAAAATACATAGAAAGAAAATGGCCAACTTCCATATATATTTAAGTGGATTTCCCCTGGAAATAAAAGTGCAGTCACAGACAAACGCGCCATTTAATTAAATTCACGCACTATCATTAATTATCATGGATTTTATTAACAAATTATCTTCTCTCTTTTTTTTTCATATCTTAGACTTAAAACAAATTACTTGAACTCATTTTTTTTTTCTTATTTTCTGACTTCACAATACTATTCTTTGAGTCTTCTTCCTTTTTTTTTCGTAAGGGACACATATATAATGATAATAATTTTATTTTAAAAATGTGAGAATCATAAATTTGTATCATATAACATTATACAAATGATCAATATTTATTTTTAATTTTATCATTTAAATAAAATTTAATAATCTATATTTATTTTTAATTTTATCATTTAAATAAGATCTAATATCTATATTTATTATTCTTGAGAATGAAAATAGCATAATACAAATATCTAATATAACCCATTGTATATGATATTTCTATTTTTTAATTTTAAAAATACATTGTGTAATTGTATTTTTTTATAGTGTATATAATTGTAAATAAGTATTCTACTCGGTCATTGAAATATTTAATCTTCTCCAAGAATATGTTGTTACTCATAAACGAATTACACCTTTTTAATAAGAATTTTCTATATGTATTAGTCCGGATTCAAACTCTTGACTTTATACTTAAAAGACTTGAGTAATGGTTTTTAGGTAATTATATATTTGAAAAAAAACAAAAAAGAGTTAGAGGTTAATTTTTTTCTTTAAAAAACTAGTAATTAAGGTGAATATATTATACTTCAACCATGATTAGTATTACTAATTTATAATTTAGATAAACTCATTTTCTTTAACAAAAATAACAGTGTCATCATGTTTTGAGTTTATATTTAGCAAACATTTTAGCTAGCTAGTTATTATTTTTTATTAACTGAAAAGATTGTTTTATTATGCTAATAGTGTTTGTGATACACAAAATTATTTTAGTAGAGTGTAGTGTTTTTTCAACTTTAAGCTCATTTTAACTTCTAATTTCTGGTTTCATATATTTTATTCTCTTTTTATACTTAAAATATTTATTAAATTTATTTTTTATACAAGATACAATTTTATTATTTCTTTTTATATTTATATTTCTTTTATTTTTAATTTGATTGAAAATATTTTAAGATATGTTATAAGATTAATAATAGAATGCACAATATAAAAATTTAAAATTAAAAAAATTATTTAAAATAATCTATAAATAAAAATTACGAGAGCTCAAATTAACTAAAACAACAAAATTATAATTACCAAAAATATATTTTTATCCATAAATTTAAATCAAATTTTATATAAAATATCTATTTTTATTATTTTATATTTCTTAATTACTTCGATAGATAATTTTATCAAAATACTTATAATTTAATCAACTATTTTTTTACCTGTGACATAGCCTAAATAAGAAAAACACAATTTTTATTATAAGTTCAAACAGCTCATCATTACTTATGTAAAAGTTATTCAACCTTTTAATAATTAAGGTATTTTTCTCACTAACATGATTTATTGTGATGTTTTTATGAAAATACCTAATTAAATTCATTAATAAACATACCAGCATTTTCACATGTGACATTCGTATCGTGTTTCACAAAATATTGCCTTCACTTACGCACACATGTCTAATATATAAACAGATAATCTATTTAAAACATTTAAGTTTGTTGATGCAACGAAGTCTAAGTTTTGTTATCTGATTTTAGGAAATGGAGCAGGAGGAGCAAGATAGAGCGTTGCCCATTGCAAATGTGGGTCGAATCATGAAGCAAATTCTCCCTCCTAGTGCAAAGATCTCCAAAGAAGGGAAACAAGTAATGCAAGAGTGCGTGACAGAGTTCATTAGTTTTGTGACTGGCGAGGCATCTGACAAGTGTCACAAAGAGAATCGCAAGACCGTTAATGGGGATGACATCTGTTGGGCTCTAAGTTCCTTAGGGTTTGACAACTATGCTGAGGCTATTGGAAGCTATTTGCATAAATACAGGCAAGCTGAAAGGGTGAAAATCAATCAGAACAGCCTTCATCACACCACCAAACAAAACTATGAAGCATCGTCAGCAACAAAAACTCAAATCCGTGCTCCACCACCACCACTAGTGTCTAGGGTTACTCACAGTGACAAGGTTCAAAACTCTCTTACTACAAATCAATCTGAATGAATATATATATATATAGTTTCTGTGTCTTTCTGAAGATCGAATTAACAAGGTGATGATGAGAAGAAGCACGCTACTTCTAATTTTGTTGGATATTGTGAGGTAATTTTGCAACTATATATACATCTGGTCAAATAAGGGGACTTCCCTTCTATCTTCTTTGAATAGTGTATTCCTACTGTAATTGAGCTTCTGTAATGTTGTATATTATATGGGTATTAAGATCGTAGTAACTCTGAATTTTCTACGATAATCATTAATAAAAGTTATCTGATTCGTCTGACCATATCTAGAAGATTAAACTGGGCAAGGCTGGTTTGCAGAAGGTATTTACTTCCAAGTGAAATCTTGGGCTAGTTATTATTTGCCATGAGGTTATTGCGAAGATTATGGGACAGCTAATTTCTAATGATCCTTACCAAAACATGATTATCATGTTCAAGAATTAAGGGGATTTTTTAGTAAGATATAGGGATGATGAATTTAGTTTCTAGCTAGATCCAGCTTATATATTGTTTCATTCATTTGAAAATGGATGTTGTTTACAAGAGATCTTATATGCACAAGGATTAGTAACTGAATTCTAACAAACCAATAATGGAAACTAGTATCAGATATGAGATAACTAACTGCTAACAATATAGTCCAATTTAATCTTGCATAGCTTTGAACTGGATTGGAAGGACAAGTCACTGAAATTCTTCTCATC
Organism: Mucuna pruriens; assembly: GCA_025330945.1. NCBI lineage: Eukaryota > Viridiplantae > Streptophyta > Magnoliopsida > Fabales > Fabaceae > Mucuna > Mucuna pruriens. The sequence continues at coordinate 3,932,570 of JAENHJ010000154.1, forward strand.
CTTTTTAGTTTATTTATTTTTTATCATTTCTTGTATTTTGACACTGCAAAACTTCCTCTCTGGTTTATTAATTGATCCGTGATGCCTGCAATCCATATCATTTGCTCTAGAATTACAACCTCCCTGCGTGATGCAGTGACGTCAATTTACATACTGTCCTAATATATATCATAAGTAAATCACTTATTTAGAACATTCGCCAACTATTTATACAGAACATATTAGCAGTTTAGTATTTGAGCAGTTCTTAACCAAAATCCCCACGGTCAAGACTTTCCTCCATTAATTGAACGTCTAACATATGAAGGGAATGAACAAAATTGATCAGTTCAATTAGATATATTAATATATATGCTTTTGATTGATCCCCAACTTCTCCTTAATTAACTGATTTTATACATCATGAAGTTAATATAGTCTTGCCATAATGATGGTTTAACTGCAGGAGAACCATAAGTTTGTAACCCAAATGCAAGTAATTAAATTTTTAGCCAGTAACAGTGAAAAAGGCTATGTATAAAATAAACTGGCACATACATGTACTAGGTTTTGATTTTCTAACCCTAGAACCGGGGACCACTATCTCGTTGCTTTACATGTGCATAATTAACCGTGAAAATCGAATCATATCTCAGGCATGCCTGCATTCTACTATATTTCAAATGAACTATTAGGACATTGTCCCATTAAAGTTGACAGCAAATTCCTTCAATTCTCAATTTAAACTTGTCAGAAATAGGGTTTCAGCGATGGCCTGAGATTTTCACACAAGCCCTTGGGACCACTTCTCAACTATTACCTTAATCGATTATATTTTCTCTCACACACACAGAGTAAACTTCACTAACTGAGAGAAATATGTTTCCGTCTGTAAAAGGCAGAAATAAGGGAGGTTGTGATATTGATTTTTTACATTTGACATTTTATATACTAAAGAATAAAAACCTAAAACAAAGAATTTACATCAGTTTTAGAATTAATATTATGAAGGTCCATCTTGTACTGGTTTTGCCTTCTTTTTCTTAATAATATTCTTCTTATAAAAAATAGATATATATTATGGTCCAGAAACCGCAAAACTTTTTGGACTATCTATACCAATGCAATGATGTAGTTGACCATTTTACTTCGGAAACAGTAAATAATCACTAAGACTACGTATATATACTACCAGTATTGCAGCACTAAGATATGGCTCGATTTCTTGATAGAATAAGTGCATACATTAAAATTTGTAACCGATTATAAATCACGGGATGATTTGCACAGTTGAACACTTTGAAATGAACAGTGTTCCCATTGGCTCCGACCACGAAATTGCGGCATCGAGATTCATAACCTTGCTGCATAGCATTCCTTTTGAGGGAGTGGGAACTGACAATTATCAACCAAAATGGCAAACCGCGTCAGATGTGCCTTTTTTTCAGGATCATGGGGTTGTAGTCCATATAAGTTGCAGAACATCAACACAAAAAGCTTAACTACAGTACATATTATATACAAATATTAATATTATTCCATGGAATTTTGTGAATTTATGCCTGTGGCTGTGGTATCACTGTTCCATGCAGGAACTCTAAAAAAATTAGATTGTTAAAGGCTATAACATGATATTAATTAAATATACCAATCTGAGTTATGAATTCTTATGGTTACTTCATCAGCACATATATATTATAATTAGTTTTACACCAAAATTTCAAGCTGAAAGTTTCTCTAATGTTCTGAGTTATGCTTCTATATATAGTTAAGAATTTAACGGGAGAGGTCAATGAGTTGTCAATATATATATTCATCCCCAATATGGTATTTCAATCATGATTCTAAATGTCCCTTCTCTTCCATTGATCTCCCATCTACGAGAAAACGAATTCTTGACGAGTCTCTTTTCATGTTATGATATATTGTTAATGTTTCTGCTGATTGAATCTTTTGTATGTACAGTAATTAATTCTTTGTTCATGGAATGGGCAAGCTAGGAATTGAACCCAACCCACCAAACTGAAATTCATTAATGTCTTGCCCATAAGTTAGGTTTTTTCCGCCCTTCTTTTTGGAAATATAAGACTCACTTCAGAGAAATTAAACCAGTGTGATCATTGTCATCAAGTGTAGGTTTAACTGAGGTTCAGTACTAATATTTTTAATTTTATGATTATATATAGTTTTTGGCACAGTAATTAATCGAGTCAATAAGTTGGTCATAACTTTAAATAGCAAGTTTTGGTCAAACTGGTGAGATCTCAAGCAAAAAATTAACTTTTATATCTTAAGCTTTGATTTTTTGAATTATAGTTAATTATAAAAGGTGCATTTCGCTACGGGATAAGTTACCCCCACATATTGTTCTTAGTTTGTGTTTATTTTGAATCCTATGACTGCCCATAAATCATTATCTTTCAGTTGGCATCTTGACTTGGACCTATCTGGCCATTGTGTTTGAGGCTTGACACAAGTAAACTTGCATAACCTTAATTTTCGCAGATAGAAATTAAACTAACTCTTGAAATCAATCAAAGTTACGTTAACAGTATTAAGTACTAATAACTATGTTTTATGCTCACAAAACCTACTTTAAAGAGAAAAGAAAGAAAATAATTTCCAAAAGAAAGTTGAATATAAATGCAGAAAGATAGATGAAGAAAATCTTATCACGCAAATTATTAAGCTTTACTCCAAACTTCTACTCTAACCATGGAATATGCAGAAGCAACTATTAAAAAATAAAAATACAAATCAGATCAAATGCGCCACCCATAATAAAATTCCTATTAAAAAATACACTTTCATTATGACTTTTTATAATATTTAAAAAATATTACGAAAACATAAAAAAAATATATTACCTATTAATTTTTGTAATATTTTAATAAATATTACATTTAATTCATAAAGTAAAATATTATTAGCAATATCTAAATGTTATTAAAAATGTAAAAAATATTACTAAAAAAATATTAATAACATTTTTATAATAAAATATTACTAAAAGTGACATATATGGTAGTAATAAAATTTAGATTATATATAACTAATTGTTTAATTCAAATCATTTCATCATTTAATTCATATCCACAAAATAGCTAGGGGGATTGCATTAATCCTAGACAAACAAATACAAACCACTCAAACAGTGACCACTATAATTAGAAACATAAACACCAGGTTTTGACGATAAAAAAAGAGGGGCTGCCAGAAAATCAATGATATAAACACAGAATAAGAGGCAAATCTGGTTCAAAACTAGTAATCTCTCAGCCACTATTGATATCATTTATTCTTTAAGCCAACTGAGAATACAAGTCTCAATATAGAAGGGGAGACCCAAGTAGGAAGAACAACTGTGTGCATTTGCCAATACAAACCTATTTTTAGTAATCATAATTTCTGGTGACTTTTTTTCATGCAATTTTCATATGGTTTTCATCAAATTTCAGAATATAATGTGCTGAACTACAATCTTAGATTCACTTCTACTCTTTCGAATCCTCTGATTCTAATCTCAGTTAGATTTGTTAAAGAAATTGCGCAAAGGATTTTGAGCACTGACACTGTGGAATCGAAATAGATAAAATCAGATGAAACATTAAATTGTCTAATTAAGCCTCTTCCGTGGCTAAACTCTCAAGCTCAAATATATGTAATTAATGTAAATTAAAGGAAGAGATTACTGAAACTTACAATAAGAGAAGATTATAATGAAAGGATCGGAGAGGTCGATTGGACAAGATTCGCGTGCTTGTGTTCTTCCATACAGTGCAACAAAGCTCGGGATATAGTTTATGGATTTATAAACAGAATCCAAAGACGCATCTGTTCATTGAGTTAACACGGTTTATCCATCATGTGTTCCAAACCCTCATATTCACTGTATACCAACAATATAGTATATGATACCGATCGATCCCCATAAGATGAAATGCAATGAGTCATTTTATCACATAATTTTTTCCTTTAAAGATTTAAAATTTTCGCTACTGTTATTTTTAAATTAATTTGTGTACTCATATGACTGTGCCAATGAACTAGATGTAGACTTGCGCACTTTGAGTGGATGCCAAAGATATAGGTATAGTTGAAAGATTTATATATAATGCTGATTGAGAAATAACCAAAATAAAAAAATAATTTCATATAAGGTTATTCAACATGTCTATTATGCCATGTCTTTTTCAATTGTGTAACGAAACCACTTTTAAATGAGATAAAAAATAATGATTTTATTAAAGAAGATAAACAGAAAACTATGATTGATTAGAATTGTTTTATTCAAATTGAGTTTTGAGATAGGTAGCTAACTATATGTTGGTCAAAGTTTTGACACAATTAAAATAGTAGAATGAATGGATGTGATACTTGTAAAAAGATACTTTAACTCAAATTAATAATAATCACACCAAAATGACAAGATATCTTAAATACATATCTAACTCATGATGTTATTGGTATTTATAAGAGTTATAGGTGAGTTGGATTTATGACTCATGTCCCATAGTCTTCTTAAGAGATATAATACCAGTCTGGTTAGTGTACTATAAATAAGATCTTATTGCAAGCTGGGGTCCAATTCGATACAAACATTCCTACCCTAAGCTCTTCGAACTAGGATGTAAACTTCTGTCAACAGCTATACCTTGGTGATAAGCTGCTTTAAAAACCCGAAACACGGATTGGACAAAGCCTAATCCATAACATAAATGTTTTTAATTCATAGGTTTAAAGAAAGGTTATTTTTTAACTATAAAGTGTCATAATAAGTTGAAATGGTAAATAATTCTGTCAAAATTGCTTACATGATGCAATATCATATAACTTTTTCTTCAAACAGAATATAATATACATAGATGTATAAAAATAAATGGACTAATATTTAACCATTAATATATATATATATATGTGTGGGTGAGAGAGAAGCAGTTCTAAAAATAGTATGCTACTTAAGAAAAAATGACCACAAGGAAAATTAGAGGGACAAGAAACAAGAAAAAAAATAAGAAATTTAGAAAAAGAATAAAACATCAATAACAATAAGCCAACGATCTCTCTATCAACATGTCATTAATCTGATTGGTAATTTGATTTAGATATCTTAAACAAAGTTTCAAGTTCAAGTCGTACAATTCATCGTTAGTGGATACATCTTCTGCTTAATGAGGTCTAACGAAGTTTTGGCTAAAAATATTGGCTATAACTAGCATGGGAACTGCAAGCGGGCTATTTACATTCATTCCAACACAGGGTTGAGATCGATTTGGAAAGTGAAGTCTTATAGGGTTTGTTTAGGATATGTATTTTTTAGCTAACTATCATAGATATGATGATTTTTATATGGATTTGATAGTATTTAATTGGTTATGTATAGTGTGGACATATGTTGTGTGAACGGGGTTCTTATTTTGTATATTATACAGATAGTTAACCAATGTTTTGAAGATGGGTTACCTTTTGGATGCTGTCATATAGGGTGATGTATAATTTTATATTTGTATTGTAATTATAGTATGAATGTCATCAACAATTGTAACGAGTGCAGAAATCAAGAAAGTCCACATTTGGTATATTTTGCTTTGAATTTCATTTACGTCTATCTCATAGCAAATGCATGCCATATATACTAGCGTTCATGATTCCATGGACAATTATGTTTAGGTTTTCTTTCTTCTTTTTTTTGTACAATTATACATTTTGGAACAACACCATTTTTCTGGAACTAAGGAACATATATTCAATTTTATTCTGCCTATTCTATGTTAGTGAATCACTTGGATTGACAATTATATGAGCATATAAGATATGGTATGTTCAGAGAACGCTAAGGACAATGTAAAATTTTGTACAAATTCAAATTGCATAGGGAATCACAATAAAAAAAATAAGATACTCAAGAAATTGGACAAACCAGCCAGGTACCAGTACATTGTACTAATGGTTCAAACTTCTAAGTGAAATTTCATCAATCCTCCAACAATAAATATTCCTTTCCTAAGAATACATAGTATAGTATAAGGGCCTACCTTATTTCTAAAAAAAATAGTATATCCATCTTTGTATGATTTTTTTTCTCTATTTTTTAATTAAAAATAAAAAATACCAAATAAAGAAAGCTAAATACAAAATAGTAGATACTCTAGAAATACCAAAATTTTACTTATTATACTCAATATATGCTAAATCAGTAAATCCTTACCTAACCACATAGAAATGTTTCCGTACGTCCACATACATCATTTCCAATTACATATAAATTCAATGCTAGCAACGACCATAGTGGTTCCTTAAACCCCAACACATTTTCAAATCTTAAAATCATTTTTGGCATTAACGAATTTCTTGTCCTCAATGCCAACTCATTAACTTTACCTTTCTCCATATAAAAGAATATAATTTGTTTATCAGCACTATCACCCAACAGCAACCCACAATATGGCTTTTTCTCCTTGAAAAAACAATTACTGAGCATTTCAGCTAGAGGAGCAAAAGAGTGGTATTGAATTCTCCACCTTGTAGTACCTAAAGAATGGTATGTTTAAATTCTTGTTACTTCTTAAGGTTACACTGTAGCATTCCTTTGACGCCCACATTTGGGACTACCACCCCCACCATTGACGCCTTGTTCCAACTCCAGCCCACTTCTCCGTACAGTGGTTGCTTTTGTTTGCGTCGATTTGACATAGTTGATATTCCCTGTCCACCATCACTCATTGCTTTCAAACAATGGTGAGCTCAACTTTTCATAATGATAGAGAAAATCGCGAAGAAAACGAAGAATTAGAAGAATCATTCCAAATACAAACGCAAAATGACTTCTTGCATGTTTGGTACCACAGGGAGTTACGTTATTTTCTAAAAAATAATTAAATAGTTACTTTTGTATTGATTTTATCATGACTTTTACCGCCAATTCAAACACATTATCCTTTTATGACAAAGACATTTATTATGTATGTCAATTAAATCACCTAGCATGTCACGCACAACATTTATGCTTTTTCATAAGGTAATATAAATAAGATACCACATGGAGTACTCCAGCTGGTTTACATAGTTAAGCTATATATTAAGAGTGAGCAATACAAGAGACGGGTCAATGCACCATTCTAAAAGGCCCACTTCGATTGCTAGTTTTGTCTCTCACTGTTAAATTATCTTGCAAAGCATATCCCATAATCATTTTACACTAATTTAGCATTTTACCAAACTTGATTTCTTAAAATGTTATATTAATTTAACTTTAACTATACTACTTAAAATATACAATTATTATGGATTAAATCATGATCACATCATTAACGAAATCCACTGTTCAAAACATTACATTTTGTGCATAGCACACGTAATTTTAAGTAGGCCAAACTTCAAGGCTGTCATATATGAAATTGTAATTATATATAAAAAAAATGCATGGAATTGTAAAATTAACGTGTATCAATAAGTCTTGTTTATAGTGTATAAAATAAGGACTACAGACTCCACGAATTAATAGAAACCAAATCAATGACCCAAGTCTGATTTTCTTTCCATTTTTTATTTTTAAAAATTACTTTCTAAAATAATTTCACATTATTCAACAATCAATTTTTCATCCAAAATCTAGTAAATTTTAAAAAGCATTTCCAAAACAAATGTTTTAAAAAAATGAGATATGTTTTCTCATCTTTTATTTTCATCTAACTCCACCTCTCTCAATTCCACACACTGCCTTTATCACTTTCCATCAGTTGTCTGAACAACTTTGTTTAATTGTATTTTGAAAATTAAAAACAGTTTTTGAAAATAGAAATTAAACACACTCAACCTCCAGTTCTGTTCTGTAAGTACCACGTGACATTGGCCAGTTACACTGATTACACTCAAATGAATGTGGATATCAATACAATCTTCAGGTTGAGACTTCATCGAGAACTCAAACTAATTCAAATTCGGTAATTAAGAAGCATGGATAACTCAAACTAATTCAAATTCAGTGATAAATAAGCATGGATGGCGATAGTGAAGAATAATTGATATTTTCACTAGTTTTAAGTTCAGTCAACTTCACGGCCCATTCGAATGACGAAATATTGTTTTCACAAAGTTCAATCTTAGTCAACTACAGTTGCAGACAAGATACCTGACATAATTCACAAATCAAAACGTGCACACTGCAAAACCCATCTATCACTAACTGCATCAATAATAGATATACCTTTCCAGTATTCGTTTGTACATGAAACTCTCAATTTTCCAAAAGACTGGTTAGTTACCGAGAGCCACACAGCCACTTACACCTTTTATAAAAATGAGGCAAAATCAACCCTTATCTTTAAAATTAGAAGAAGAAAAAAAAAAGATCAATTCATTTGATTAATTACAGCTTCCACAAATCCCCACCCATCATCAGCATCAGGTCCCACCCAATATCCAGATATAACTATTTCAGAGCAATAATCTACATCCAAATTATATGAGTAAGTTTCATGTACAAATCTTGTGCATGACATCAAGCAACGATGACAGCTTCCTTTCACAGATAGTGTGTGTTTATTTGAACTGCTAGATCGAATAATCTTTTGAGCTGCAAATATAATATATACTGTCGGATTAAAAAGGCTAAGTACAAATATGATGCAATTATCCAAAACACTCCCAAAAAAATTCTGCCCTCCCTATAACTTCCAAAAGTTGCCTATGTTTGAATCCTAAATTGAAGTTGAAGTTTACCACAGATATATATATGATAGACACACATGGTTATGTGTATGTAATGTAGCCAACATTACCCAACATGATGAAAACATTTAGCTTGTATTTTGCTTTATAATATCTTCATATTCATCACAGCATCTCACCATGCATGTTTTCAGATATATACATATAAAAATACTAGTGGATGGGGGTGACAGAGGACATCATAGATCTAGAAGGGAAAATTAGCCCCATCAAGAATGGACCCAAGATAATTATAAAATCTGAAATAAATTCCCGTCCAAGGCAGCCCAGGAATGAGCAATATTAGTATATTTCTATACAACAATTAACAAATCTAAAAATATAACCCTCAAAGTCAAACAGACTAAATTTTGTACCCAGCATGCAGCTTAGAACATTGTAATATTGTAAGTTTCACAGAATCTAAGCTAAGCTAAACCATGTATATATAATAGTATAATACACAGGTTTCAAAATCCAAGATGTTTGTCCTCAACTTTGTTTTTTAAGAGGGAGAATGAGATAGGTAAACTTGTCCTTTTTATTCACAAGATTTGGCTTTTCTTTTTTACCCTCTTATGTCATTCATCTTCTTCCTCATGGATGATATATTGACATCTCTCCATAAACTGGAAGTTTATAATACCTTCCACAGACATTTGTTTTCAGTTCACATCTAAAAGTATGTGCCAAAGCCCAAAACTAAGATACAGATTCAAAACTCTAATCCAATCCAACCATTAAATAGCTGTAGCAATTCCACCCTAACAGTGACTATTTCACTTCCAATAATAAGCGAGAATGACCCAACAAAAAGATTACATAGGTTCCTAGTTTAAATTTGACGACATACTAATAATGCAACATTACAATTTCACATTCATTTACTAGGCAAATATTCCAAGACCCTGGCAGTGAGCTTGTCTTAATATAATAACTAATAAGCAACCATGAGCATGTAGAGTTAAACAGGTAAGTATAAGATATTAACACCCTATCCCAAACCGCGTTGGGTATAGAAAATCCAATAAAAGTTATCAAACACCTATGATGCAAAAAGAGTGAACAGTTCTATAAATCAAGCGTCTAACTAACTGAGAAGCACACGGTAATTAAGTGAGGGGTTGAAAAGAAAAACCTGTACGAATTGTTGCTTTGTTTAAAAGTGTATCCAGAGCAAAATCTAATTGATGTTGATGCACTCCTGGCTGGTAAGTCGTCAAAAGTAATAATTATTCAGTCAACGCGGACATACAAAGAGAATTAGAAAATCAGCATCGCATAAGCAAAGCAAGTTGTGCAGAAAAGAGTTGTCATGCAAGTAGAATTGCAAGGTTTAAGCTGCTGATATTAATTTATTCACAATATCAAACATAATTACAAATTGAATAATTCACCCATTTTGAGTTTTGATTAGCGTCCACGGAAATGAAAAGGAAAGAAAATCACGAAAAATAAAAATGAAATAAAATTCAGTACTAGAGCAAACGAACGACAGTGGATGCTTTGGTACATTGTGGAACCAAAAATGGGTTTTACTCAAAAACAGATTGGGGTCATCTAAGTTATATTCGTACGCGATGGGTTCGGAAAGTTGAGAGTGAAGTTTGGAAGTTCAAAATCATGTCCTAATGAGAAAAAGATGCTATAGTGAACAAAGTATAGTTATGGTTATGTTATGTTATGTGTACAACTACAAAGAGAAAGTGAAGTACCTTGTTCAGTGGTGAAGCGCGCAGAGGAACGGTGAAGCTCGAGGAGACTAAGCACGCCATTTTGAAGGCTTCAACTTCGGACCCTGCGGGAACAAACGGGAACTATCTTTCGCTGAGGGGAAGAAGGACCCATTCTCATTAGGCTGCCTGGCCCAATCTAGGCTGTGGGATGGGATGGGATGGGATGGGCCTGGCCACCCCACTGGCTAGCCCTACTTGAAAATTATGCTTGGAAGATTCTATTTGCGCCTCTTTTCTCTCTTTGTATCCTTTTTTATATTTTTGTATCTTTTTCTCACAAATTTCTTTTTTAAAATTATTACTAAAATGTATTTTTGAATAATTTTCACATATTTCAAAATTTAGTTTCTGGAATGAAAGACTATGTTATGTGCCTTGCACCACTCTTCACCAGTTATCTGAGCAACATTGTTTAGTTGCGCTTTGAAAACTAATTATTTTTTAAAATAGAAATGAAACTCGCCATAAATTTTGAGAGGGTATTTTTTTATAAAATTCTAAATAGTTCCAGAATTTAATTTCTAAAATAACAAAATCAAACATATATAAAGGATATTAATGGAATATGAAAACTAAAAAAAAAATCAAACATCTTAAAAACATAATTAATTTGAGATAGATACAAGAATGAGAAACGAGATTAATTTCATTTAATTTCCTCGTAAGCCATGTTGGAAATCCTGAGATCTGTCATTCATAAAGATTGCAGTGTTTTTGAACGATTGAACTGACAAGGTATTTGGGAGCTCGACCGTGTGTACAAAAATCCCTTGATTCTAAGTTCTTAGGTTCAAATGTATGGTTGATTTATTTATTCTTTAACAAATCTTACTGAACTTGACAACATAAAAATAATGCAACCTTCACCATTAGCAAAAACAAGAGCTCATTTTGTGATTGGTAAAAAACATACGCCTATAAAAAATTTAAACTGTCTATTTTTAACACTAATATATTTATCATTAACATACAGTCACTTGAACTGTTGTATTGATACATCCAAATTGTGTAAGTACAGTTTGACCGGAGGGTGGAGTAATATTGACAAAATTCAATATAAAAATATACATATTTCATTTTTTATTAAAAAAACATTTCTGTAATTGTCAAATTTATGGAAGGTTTACATAACTAAAGTGGACCAATCAATGGCATTATTGAATAGTAATTTTAACTTTTGATCAAATACAAACAATTGTTAACAAATTATGGATTTCCTAAAATCTATTCCTTCGATGTTCTCATTGTTAGAAGTTATATTTTCATTCTCGAGTACAACCACGCTTCAGATAATCCATCATCAAGAAAACAAGAGGGAGTGGGGGAGAAAGGAAAACAATAAAGATTATACTGTACTTCATTTGAGAAGACAGACATAGGACATTGGCCATCATAATTAATCGTTTGTTGCAGAAGTGATTTGTTGATCACCTCCAGAAGTGAAATGTGGCAACGACAAAATATTTAAGCAAATTAAAAACACCACAAACATGAAATTTGATTCGAAGCATTTTCAAGCACCAGATTATTTGGGGCAATAAACTGATTTGGGCTCAAACAAGTCATACAAACGGCAATTGAGGGACATAAATGATGAAGCAACAAAATCAGACTCACTAGTAAGCCAGCGGAAGGGGTTTTCAAAAGATTCCTTGGCTACTGACGCTCTCGCATCCAGGATGGATGAGGAAAACGTTATCTATTGGTTTAAGCCAATACGTCATCCTTCCTATCCTAATAGGAACTAAAATATTGCCATCCATATGAAATGAATATATAGCTAGACAAGAGATGGCATATTTTGTGCTTCATTTGAGCTCTTTTTGGACTTGTGCTTTGATTTCTTGTCCCGCTTCTTTCCCCTGCAAACCAAGCCAAAGATATTATATAACATGAAATTTTCTCTATAAAATATCTTTTTTGTGTGTGGATGTGTAGGACCGGCAGGTATTTCCTATATAAGGGTAAAGGAAGTACTCATCATGAGAGCTAAGACCCCAACAAGACTTCAGTTTTCGGTTGATATGCTTCAATTCCTTATCAGAAGGACTTTTGTATTTTCTAACCTGCATGCATAGCCAAGCCCACAATGGTCCACGTGTAAAACAGAAGAAAACCACGGTTGCAACTTGCAACTAATAAAAAATGTTGATATGGAATTACACATCAATTGTTTAGTTTAATGACAAATATTAGAATGAGAAACAATTACCCAAGAATCAATTGCATTCAGTGATTCAGAAAGCTCGGACATCGTATGAATGGAATTCTGATGGGAAAAAATGCTCCCAAGATAACTGCAATTAAGTGCCAGTGTAAAGAGTGAATGTCTGAGCAGATACATAAATTTGGGTCAAAGAATATACTACAATATCACACCCCAAGCAGGCCATGTTACGTGACTTTGTAACAAATAACAACAAAAGGGAAAAGAACAGAGGGGGGCGTCAGAATAAATTATCGCAGAGAAATATGTGAAGCAATAACAAGTACCTATCGAAGTCAATGACTTGATGGACTGCATTTGAGTTGCGCAAAGCAGCCAAGGCCAACTGCATCAAAAGACACACACAGGTAATTAGATTTTGAAGCAAAATGGTTTAAAATAAAGCTAAACTAGAATATTGAATCTAGATTGATTAGAAAATGCTTAGTTGCAAATCAGTAATTGAGAAGTATAGCCTAGGTTTTCTGTTTTACTGATGATTCAAGAAAAGCCTGGCAAGCTTACTTCCAATTTTGAAACAATCAACTGAAATTATAGAAAAAAAATGGTTAATCAATTTACATAAAGTAATTAATGGTTGACCACTCTTTCTGAAAGTTGGTTCATTTATTTTCACTAGCATAGGTTGCGATTTGTAACATGGATTACTGGTTTTAGACTGATGAACTGACTTCAATTAATTAAGAAAAAGTCCTTTTTTTTTTAAATCCTTGGTAAAAGCAAGGCAGAACAAGGAAATTTTTTGGCTGCTGCCTGTAACAAAAAACACTGCTACAAGAGACTTTCAACATTTACAGATTATTCTGAGAATACCTGCCCAGGAGGAAATAAAAGAGGTGCATCTGTAAGCATAATTTTATCAACTTCAGATGTTGCCGTCCCTTGCAAAGTCTATACATTAGGAGAAAATATCATAAGACGAAGAAGTTATTTGGACATCATTAAGTCAGTGAACATGTCCAGGTAAAGAGGATTGCATAATGATTTTTATACCTACGGAAGAACAATGGTTAAACAGATAAATTATTGTTCCATGAGAGAAGACAATAAAGGAAACAATCACTACACACATATTGGAAGTGTTAGATGTGACAATAGCCAATGTTGAACATCCATATAAGATTGAGGCCATGTTTGGATAAGTTTCTCTATAAGCACTTATAGAAGATGAAAAAATGAAACAAGTTTCTCCCAATGTAATGATTTAAATTTATTATGTTTAAAACAAATGTTAGTTATAGAAAAAAAAAAAAAAAAAAAAGAATGGGCCCATTTGTTAAATATTAAAAAAAAAGTGATTCTGATGTAAAATAATTTATTGATTATATTTTAGAGATTTCCAGAAAAAGCATAAGCTAATTTATGTTTTTTACTATCATAAAAATCACCTTTCTAAAAAAAACAGCTGGTTTTCATGAGAAACTATTCAAAATAGCTACTGATTTTATCAGATTTTATATTTTTTGCAGCTTCTGATTATTTTCAAAATCTGAACAAATGCATGGAAAATTTTAAAAGTAATAGTTTAAAAAAAAAGTGATTTTTTAATGAAATAAGTTGCAACAATCTGTCCAATTACCTCTAATTTTTATTTTTTGGGGGGAAGGGGGTGGGGGGATGTTACCAGATACACAGCATACATATAAAATTAAAGGTCAAAAGAATTTCATCTGCTCTTGGCCAAAACAATGTGCTCAGCCTGACAACAATTACATTGGACAATAAGATTATTAGTACCTTGAGCATTTGAAGCTGATCATCACCAGCATTGCAGAATTCCTGTCAATACCGATAGTCACAATTTTTAGCATAAAATAAAATCATGTAAAAAAACACTATTGGTATCAGCCAAGTCATATAATTACAAAGCCAAAAGAAAGAGAAAGCAGGAGATTTATTTTGAGATGCAAAAATAAATTTTAAAAATTCCATGCATAGGCCAACCAGACAAACCTCCATATCATTTATAAAACCTTCGACTGAGCGATATGGTGCATAAACAATAAGATCAAATTCCAAACTCTGCAAAACAAGGGTTTCAAGTCATAAATGAACAAAAGCAAAAGATAAGAAATATATCACTTTGTTATTTGAGGCCTATCCATGCCTGATAAACTATCATCTCATTATTGAGAATCATTTGATGATCCTGTGAAATCCCCTTACCAAGCTCCTCAGCTGACACATGATTTTCTTCTATCTTACAAGCAGCATATATGCAAGTCAACCTGTGAAGAAGTTCGATCTGACATACTGAGAAGCTAGCAAGTAAATAAAGATTTGAAAATAAATAATACAAATCCAACAATGACTTTGATAAAGTATATGACAGCTAAAGAGGTAATCAATCAAACCAAATCATAAAAAAAAAAAAAGTAATTAGTTCAAAAGGATAAAAAGATTAATCAAAAGAAAAAAAAAACTGATGACTAATCCACATCTCGCAAGCAGTGCACCAGGTGCAATCATCCTAACCAATTTCAACATCTTCAAATAAATTAAGTAATGATTTCACTATAATGAATAATAAGTTTCAATTCTGACTTAATATTGCCAAAAATACAAGTGGGATACATCCTTAGTCTAGAGGTCCTCATAAGACTGAAGCAAATCTTACATAATATGTTTTGGTTGATGTTCCATCACCGACCATTGCAGATAGAATCTTTTAAAATAGATAAGGGCCGTTCCCTGTATATCATAAACTATTTCAAAAGATTGATAATAGAAACAGAGATGCCCTCAATCATCTCCCCGCTTCACAGTTACATTTAAAATATGTGGAGGAGAGCTTGCATACCTGGATCTTATGAGGGAAGCGGAAATTGTTACATACTTCTTGTAGCTTGTTTTCATAAAATACCCTTATACATTGTTCTTCTTCAATACTAAGAGGTTTTGTCCGAGCATGTTTTTCAGCTGACATGAAATACTACCATTGTGAACAGTAGAACATAGAAATTCACAGACAATCAGGGGGAACAAAAGCCTATCGAAATACTCTGAAAACATCTAAAAGATTAAAAGACATAACGCTATCTACATATTGAGAAAAAAAAATGAGTCAAATTTTCAGAAATAACATTACCACTGTCCTTTTCAATCATCTGGGGTTCAGGGTATGACATCGACCCATCAACATCAACTTCCATTAGAGTTGCTCCACACTTTTTAAAAAAATTAATAGTCATCAGCAGCCAGATAATAAACTTTCAAACGATACCATGAAATATTATGGAGGCATTTGGAAGAGCTTATGTGGAGCTTATTTGAGCTTATGAAAATAGCTTATGACTCCTATAGGCTCTTTTTAGCTTATTTCAATAAATTTCTTGGTGTACCTTATCAAAATAAATTATTTTTCACTTTAACTTATTCCAACAAGTTTTATTGTCAAATTTAGGACATAAGCTCTCATGTGATAAGAACTTATCGAATAGCATTTATTAAGTTGTTTAACCAAATGCACCCTCTATCTACAAGGAATAAGGGAAAAGGACCCCCACAAGGCCACATTGTTCAACAAAATATGCAACAACAAATATGTAAGGGCTCATGATCCTAAAGCTAGCTGGTTAAAACTCTCATTAGTTTACAAAGATATGTATAAGGCAGGGGGGAGTCTGCATACCTTCTCTAGAATTTGTTTGGCTCTCTGATTAGCAGCTCTATATTTCTCAACCTAAAACAGAAATAGATGTAAGAAAAACGAAAAATAAATAGTATACTGTATAATATAACAGAAAATAGAATTTCCTATTTTCCTTGAAGCCCCTCTTGTGCAGAAAAATTAGATCAGCCTCTGTTGGGGTAATAAATGTGACTATGAATCTTGATTTTAAATGAATAGCAAAGACAGAAATAAAACAAGTACCAGCTGTTGAGGAGAGAAAATCCACTTGGCTCGATGGGTAGAGGTCAGAAAATCAGCCATGGCCAATCAGAAACCCTAACTGAGGTGCAACTGATTGATTGGAAGCTCAAGGTTCTCCAAGCTGGGAGCAACTCAGGAGCAGAGCTCATGCTGAAAAAAAATTAGACTATCAAGCATAAGAATTTTAATTGGTACATATTGTTGAATACCTAAAACCATAGGTAAAACTAATAAATAAACTACCATGTCCGTCTCTCTTTTAGAATGACACGTTACAACCTAAAATGAAGGACTCCTCAGCTATCAAAAAAAAAAAAAGGTTTTCAACAGATTCTGAGATTTATAATTGCATTAGGGGTAAGTCAAAACAAAGGTATTGAGTCATGATTGCAAGATCTTATAATGCATTACAAAATACAGCTGTTCCTACCTCCCACATATGGGTAGCAGTAGGAGGTAGGGCAATAAAGAACATAAGAGCTTCACCATGGCATCGGAAGTATACATTATGCTCAGGTTAACTAATCTTCCACATTCGTCCAACTGAATAATTATCTTTTTATTCATTCATTTATTTATTTATTTATTTATTTATTTATTTGGTTTAGAGTCAATAGAAGTTGGAGATTAACCAGGTTGTTCAGGCCTTGGTTTATCTTTTCATAACTGGAAAACCAGTATTAGTCTTTGGTACTTCTGTCACTTTATAACAAACATAGGTCAGTTTTGCTTTTCATTTATAAACTATTAAGCAGCACCCTCAACTCCCAACAGGTAGTACTGCTTATTGGGAGCGGATTGTCTAACATTGTGGTGGGAAAGTTAGTGGGTAGCTAATACTTTCTCTCGCTTGCTGTGTGTGCACATGAATGTTAAAATTTTGTGATTAAGATCATCAGATAGTGTAATACCAAATATCTAGCACACACTGTATGATATTATTGAATAAAATGGTGAAAAGTACATGTTCAGAGCATGTGTTGGAGAATTTGAATAGGTGTGTGGAGGATAGTAAGACAGCAGGAGCAGGAAGCCATTGGGTTTAAGGTAAATAATGCAACACTGAATCCACATGTGAAGTGGAGAAAGGACTATGGCCAGAAAACTACTCTCTTTCTGGTCGTGCTAGACTCAGCAGTGCTTTCACCAGCAAGGATACAATGTTCTGGGTCACAAAACTGTAGTTAGCTAGCTGGCTACTTCGTGGAACTAATTATTTTCACTGATATAATTCAGCAGAAGCCAGGAGCACTGAATGCCATGGTAACCTTCATGTGTCTCCCCTTTAGCTTCATGCTCTCCATCATACGGTTCTACTTCAACCCTCCCCGACATGTGCACTACACCTACGAAATGCTGGGCATTAAGCTAGTGATCACAGCCACCATCCTCTACTGCCATATCCAGCACCCCAGCAGCCTCTTAGTCTGCAACCACCACACCACCCTGGACCCCATTACCCTCAACTGCAAGGTCCCGTGCTTTCCTCTGAACTAAAAACAGAAGCTTGCAGCACAGCAAGCCACACAAAAGCAAAAGGGAAGTTGGAGTCACATGTCAAAATCTGGTACATTATATCAATCGAAGGGCTGAAAACTATGCAACGTTAAAGTAACTTTCCCACCACTGCGTTAGACAACCCACTCCCAACAAGTTTCATGACCTGTAAGGCTGTAACACTAACATTCATCAAGCTGTAATAGAAATGGCTCAGATTCTAAAGGAAAAATTGAATTTTTATTGAAGAACCAAATCCCGATTGTTGTACCAATGTGGTAGAATAGAAGATACAAAATGAATGGTTTCCCTAAATATTCGAGAAACCGGGACTCTCACCACTCTCCAAGAATCTAATCTTTTCTCAAATGACAAGATGCCTCTCCTGGAGAAATACTTTTTTTTCTTACAATGAGATAATAATTTATTAACCAAGAGGCCAAATGTGAAAAAAAAAAAAAAAACAGACTAGCGGCTTGTGACGTTTTTCAGCACTTGGCGTACACAGTTCTAAGAATTCAAATAGGGATTCTGGCCCTGACATTTTTCAGCACTCGGAAAAAAGAAAACGAAAAGAAGGGACGAGTACGAAAAAGACAAAATATTAAAGCAAAAGATAGTGCAAATTCGAGATTAATAGAGCAGTAGAACCAAAATCAACGCAAGACGAGCAAAGAGATTCGAATTACAAAAATTAAAAAAATACAGAGAGAGGAGAGATAGGGGAAGGTGATTAACCTGGCAGCGAAGACCAGCGAAGAAGAAGGGAATTGGAGAGATTGTGCAAGACCAGTGAGAGCAGTGGGAGAAGCTTGAAGCGTTAGCGTGAGGGTTTGGAAAAAATGGAGAGCAATTGGACTCAGTGTGGAGGGGTGTAAGAAGGAGACAGACAGAAGGAGCCTATGGTCTAGTTTATAACTGACTTTGGTCCGATTAGAAATGAATTAGACACAGATTTTTATAAAATTTTATTTAATTGAAGAGGTTAGGTTAAAGCTCATAAATTTAATAATCATGTATGATCTAGAATTACTTAAATACATCTATTCTAAAAATTGATAAAAATATTACTTTATCCCTTAAGAGCTAACCCTATTACCTCCTACATAACCATGAGATAATTTTTAAAATCAATAAATTTTTAATATGTAATAGTATGTAACTAGATAATTGTATAAAATTATTTTATATTATGACTGCATAAATTTTTTAATTATTTAAATTTTTTTAATTATTTAAATTTTTTTTAAGTTTAATAAAATAATTTATTTAAGTATATATAGATAGTAATTATTTTGTTAGGATTATTATCATATTAAATTTATTTTAATATATTAAAATTATTTATTCATTCATTTTAAATACTAAACATATTGACCTATAAAAAGTTAAATTTATAAGTTTATTAAAAATTTATGTATTGTTTAGAGATGTTGTTTAAACAAGTAATAATGAAAGTTAAATTAGATATTAAAAATAATTTTATATCATATAAAAATGTTAAAATTGACTCTCATAAATTTTAATTTGTTTTTTTTTTTTACTTTTGGCTCTTGTTTTGAGTAAAAATAATTTTAATTTTTATAAATTATTTTATTTTACATAAAAAAAATTATATTAGTTTATTAGCTCATATAAAGAGAAGTTAAACACATGTAGAAGTTTAATATAAAGTAAGCCTTTAAGTAGGTTAATAAGTCAAAACAAATTTTTAAATAGGATAGACATAAAGTTTACAACAAATTTGAATCTTTAATTTTTTAAATATGTCAAACTAAAGATTTATTTGGCTTAATTTATCTCCACCCTAAGTGTGTGCAAGACTTTGAAAAATTTTATAATAGATAGAGTAATATTGTTTTTTGTTTTGATTGATTTATTATTGAAAGTGAAAGGAAAGAAAATGAGTAGAAAGTGAGAATTTTTTTTAAGATGCTTAATAAGAAAGAAAATGAAAAGAAAAAAAAAACTTAGAATTTTTCTTTCTTTTATTTTGTTGTGTAGAAAGTGAAGGAAAAAAAAGCAAACATGTATATAAAATGACATAAATATCTTTAACCGAATGATGTATAACAACTAAAAAACTTATGTAATTTTTTTTATTGAGAATAGTGATAAAAAAATACCTTCGTGGAAGAAAAAAAATACAATGCAAGTCATCATTCCATGATAAAAAAAAAGTGATAAAAAATGAAGAAATGTATAAGAAAACTTTTAGTTCAAGATATGAAACGTCATTTCATTTTAACAATTTTGTCTTTTTTATTTTTCAATACTTCCTTCTCTTGCCTTTCTTTCAATATTAGAGTGGAACATAATTTATGCGGGTCTTACTCAAATTATTCATTCCATCAAATTTTATAATGTCTTCATACAATTAAAGATATTATTTTTATCATCTTTTCGTTCCTTCCCAAATCATTCATTCCAAAATCCATATTATCAAACATACCATTAATAAATTTGATTAGGAAAAATGCAAAGCAAAGAATAAATGTGATTTTCTATTTGTTAATTTGAATATATATATATATATATATAATAAATATAAAATATAGATATATGACTCACTATATTCAAATATATATTAAGAAGTTAATTTTGAAAACATTAATCCTATGATATATTACTAATTTTAGGGTTAGTCCAATGGAAGTTAATTTTGAAAACATTAATCCTATGATATATTACTAATTTTAGGGTTAGCCCAATGGTAAGGCTATTCAAACTTAAATTTTAGATTTACCAACAAAAAAATATTATTTTTTTATAAAGTAAAAAGATTGTATATGTTGAAAAAAAAAAAACAACATATAACTTTCTCATTTAAAGTAAAAAAAATATCTTTCAAAGTTTGCTTGAGACCTTATTTGCTGTTGGGCTAACCCCTTTGATTCTTATGAGTCCTTTTTCTTTGAATTAGTGATGTGAATAACATGTTGATGTCCTAGTCCTTCTCAAGTGAAAGATGTCATTGAACGATCTCTTGGAGTATAAAAGGCATTTTCACATCTCTTTGTTTGACAAATTTAGCTTCACTTACATATTCATTAAAACACCATTGTTTTTTTGTATTTGTGTTAGTTAAAGTGATTAAATAATAAAAGAGATAACTAAATTTAATTTTTATTGAAAAATAAATAATAAAATACTATGTTGTACGTTTCTCGAGAAAATTCCAAAAAATATAAAAATAACCAAAATCATGCATATCGAAACAAGTCTTCCTTAAAAGTGGTTACCAAAGTCGGTAGAATACCAAAAATTGCTATGCAGTAACCCTAAATGTTTCCTAGTTGAGTAGAGTTAGACCAATGTCAATGACATGTTTTTCGTGTAATGACACGTTTTTCGAAACAGAACATCAAACAACCAGAGTTCCAAAAAAACCCTAAAACCCTAAGTTGTCCCTTTAGTCGTTGCCTGATTTTATCTAAAGGATAATGAAGCCCTAAATATCCAAGGGATACTAAAACCCCAAAAACCTTTGGTCCAAATGACCCTTATTACTCCATGGACAAAGACCCCACCTAAAACCCCTATTTATAAGCCAACAAGGCTGAGATTTAGGACTTTAGAAACCAAATCAGCTTTCTCTCCTCCTATGTTTTTCATGTGCCTTCTTCAACCAAGAGTAGAGTCAAGTTGTTGATCAAGTCCTTCTCCCTTTTTCACTAAAGTTCATATTCCTAAGCTTCAACAAAGTAAAGGAAACTAAACCTTTGTTGTTTTTGTGGCTTGCATGTTAGTATTATGATGTTATTAAGTTTGTTTTGATGCTTGGAAGTATATGTATGTAACCTATTTAAGATATGGTAGCCATTGTTGATTTTTTGAAGCTTTTGTGAAACTTTATAAATCTTGGTTGAATATGCCTTACATGTTGAATTTGATATTATTCTCACGTTTGGATTGTGATTTTGTGATGATCTGCAACTATTGAATGCATTACATGTTGGCTTGGTTGGATTGGTGAAGATTTTTTTGAGTTTACATGTTGTTGTTCTAGGGTTTCGCTAAGCAAACCTTCTTTTATGGGCTTGGTTTGAAGGTTTGCTAAGTGAAGAGCGACTCTCGCAGAGCAACCTTGCGTTCTGGCTAGATTTTATGGAAAAAATGCAAGTTTTCACTAAACAAGGACCTTTCTCACTAAGCGAGCTCAAGAACACCATGGATAGGATGAATGCTCGCTGAGCAAGTACATCACTCGCTAAGCGTACATATGATTGTAGCGAGGAAACAGTTAGGGGAATTTTTTGGAAAACCCCAAAACTCATAGATTTGGTGAGTGAATCCTAAGTTTGTCTTAGCGAGTGATTAAGAGCTTTCTGCGACTTTTAATCATTGAGCAAAGAAGTACCTTCACTAGTGAGATAAGTGCAGTGGGTAGCTTGAAGTCTTTATGACTTCATTCGTTAAGCGAGCAGTCCCACTTGTTGAGTAATAAGTGAAGAGTTATAGATGATGCTCTATATGGCTCCTCTGGCTAAGCGAAGATGTGTGCTTACTAAGTGAGAATGTGAGGATTTTAGGAATCTTAGCCACTATGGCTAATCTCGCTGAGCGAAAGAAGTATTCGCTAACCGATAAAACTTAGTAAGAGTTTTTTTGTGGCTCTATTTGTTGAATGAGATCAAGTTCTCGCTAAGCAAACAAAGATGTTTGAGTGGTACCCTTTACTAGAGGGTAGGATTTGCTGGACAAACAAACCCTTTTGTTGAGCAAAATCCCCTAACAAACAACTTAAGTTGTGAAACCAAATGAATGAATGATTTATGAGACAAAAACCTTCTACTTATGTTGTAAAAGATTAATTATGTGTAGGATGGGTGCAAAAGAATAAAGTGGAACAATAATTAAGTTGAGTTTAATAAGATGTGGAATGTTGTTATCTTTAAGAGATAGAACACTTGTTGATGAGCTAAAGTAATAACTTTACTCTTGGGAGATGGTTGATGAATCATTACTATTGTTGTGATTCTAGTTCGTCTTAGGGAGCCATGTGAAGATGGTAGGTGTGTGTTGGGAGTACCCGAATGCCTAAGAAAATTGTGAGTGATTAGAGAATCACTGTTGTGATTGTTGTTGAGTCTTAAATGGATGTTACTAACAAGTAGGCATGTAAGTCAAGAACCACCATGAGTTGTGGGATTCATGACCATTGCAGGATTGGGAGAGGTGGGACTGTGTAGGTGGATGGGAAATCCCTCCACAGATAGGTGTAGTCTTTGCAAGGACTATTGATCGTGAAAAGTCACTACCTACGTATAACTTATCTCAACCTAAATGCCTCTCAATCTGTATGATTATGTCCTTTTTTCTCAATACTAAGAAGAAGGGTATGTTAAAGAAGTGATAAGAGTAATTGCCCAACCTATAAATCTCCATGGAGTAGTCATATAATTATGCGTATGATTGTCAAATATAGATTGTTAGCGATGATTGAGTGAGTTGGAGTTCTTTGAAAATCTATGAAATTTAAAATTTGTTATGACTATACATATTCTTATTTTCTTTTTAGACTTGATGTCTTTTAGTAGCTTACCCTTATGTTTGTATATTGTATGTGTGTGTGATTGCGATGATCACGACTCAATGTTTGTGGGAGAAAATATCAAGGCTACCTCGAGAGCAGAGGTTTCTAGGTATTCTATTGATCAAGGTCCACTTGGGACCCTTTTGCATTCAGTTTTGAGACATCATGGTAGGTCTGGAAGGAGCATGGAAGATTAACCATGACATTTAGCAAGTCTCGTATCGAGGAGAGGTGAGCGTGAAACATGTCAAAGCAGGAGTTCGAGTGTTCTCTATCACTCTCTACACTGACATAGAAATATTTTTGCCGATCACTGCTATGTGGGCCCAGCCCATAGGGATGACAAGATTGGAGCTGATTGAGACTTGGTGCCGAAATTGTGATGCTCTGGACCCCATCAACATCACTTTCGGAGAATTAAGGTGAGATGTTGAAGCTTTTACATTTGCACCATCATCATCTCAGTTATATGTTTGTTGTTTTTCTTCTATAGAGGCCAATTCGGGTTGTATAAAGTGTTTTGTGTATCTCTTCCCCTTTTCAGTGTTATAACTTTTCTTATGGGCAAGTGTTTAACCCTTAGTTTTAGTCTATCTTCTGGTGATGTAAGTGCCACAAGGCACAAGCTATGCTTTTATAACTATACATATCTTATGTTTTTATTTCACGATGCATGTTTTTATTTGGTTGTTGTGTAGTATTTACATTGATGTTTGTTGTATAATGCGCTTTTTGAGAAAGAAAAAGTTAATCATCATTTTTCAGAACTAAATTAATTAAAAATATTATTAAAATTAATCCTCTATGCATAATCATCTAATTGTGCCGACCTCTAAGTCATTATATTCACCGTAAAAGAGATCGTGGGCACACTAGCAAAAAAACATGTAAAGATTACATCCCTATATAGCAAACATTTTGACTATTAAAGTCAACACACCATGTGTCAAGGTTCCTAATAGTGTACTTCGTGAACTTAGTGTAGATAGTCCCCATATGTTGTTGAACATGTGTCAAATGCTTTCTTGGTACGAGTATCATGATTATTGCATAAATACAAACAATAAATTGTAGACTTGTATGAAGGGACAATAAACATAACTAACGAAAAAATCATGTGTATATGAGTAATTTATGATCATAGTTTGATATATGTACTAGAATATTTAACTCACATTATCTTTTTCTCTGTTATCTTAGCTGAATTATGAGACATTATAAAAAAGTTAAAAATTAATCCTTAAACAAAATTGATAGATACATCACATATATAACATGATAATAAAAAATAAATAAATTAATAAAAAACACAGTATTTTAAAAAAATGCATAGTAAAATAGATAATAATAAGGAATTCCATACCTAAAAAAGTTTGACATATTAATGAAAGGTATACAAGGTAATGCCTATAAAAAAAATCATTATTACTACTTCATTTATTTTTTTATTAATTTTATTATATCTTTTTTTGACCTTTTATATTTTCAATCTTTAATCTTGGTTGTTTTTAATATTTTAAAAATAGCAATAAAAATATATTAATTTTAAATAAATTTAAAAATAATGCATATTTTATTACATACGTTAATCTTAGAGAATACAATATGCATTATTATAACTCATTTAATACTATTATTTAATTTTTATGTAATTTTTTTATCATATTTTATTTTATTTTTGTAAATTATAATAAAATAAATTTTCAATGATATTTATAAAATTTAATTTTATATTTTTACTCCGTAATGTATTTTGAAATTCATTTACATTAATATTATACGTATAAGGTGTATCAAAACAATGTTAAATAATATCTAATTGAACAAAGAACAATTTGTCCATTTTAAAAAAAATATTGTATAAATTTATTTCCAAACTTACTAATAAATTGATTTTTTTCTATATATATTAGGTCTACAAAATTATAAGTTAATTCAAAATTATTTAATACTTATTGACATTCACATGCATTACAATTAACACAAGTAACTTAACATATACTTTTAAATATAAAAATAAGAATAACTTACTTATATCTTGATTATTCTTATTATTTACTATGACATTTGCTTTCCTGTGTCGTTTTTTCTCTCTCATTTTCTGTCGTTTCTTATCTTTTATTTGTAACAAAAAAAAAGCTTATTTTTTTAAAGATAAAAAAGCTTATTAGTGTTTGCAATATTTAATACTCAAATAGTCAAGGTAATATGTATTTGGATTCATCAGTTAAATGGATAAAAATCATATTTTACAAATATATATATTAAAATATTTAAAATTTTAAAGTTTTATACTAATGTAAACTAATTTCTTCTCGTATGCACGTGTTCAATGTATGTATTAATAACATTGTAATTATCAAATTGAAAAGAAAAATATTTTGAATAAAAAATCCTTGGCGATTAATGAATTATTAAATGTTAAGTAAAAAAGAATGAATTATTAAATTTTAATATTATATGAAATTAACTCTACCGATAGCTTAATTCTATCTAACTTTTACATGAATAATTATAAATATGAATAAAATGGTTATACATTAAAGTGTAAAATAGTTGTATGTCGATAAAAATAATAAATTTACTAGAAATAATGAGTTGTAATTCAATCATAATGTAAAACTATTGTATATAGTAAATACATAATTTATTTTTAATTTCATTTCTATTATATACATATTTCTCTTTCTTCTCCATTATGTAATTATTTATCATATTTATTATTTTTTCTCTTTTTTTTTTCTTATCTACCTTAATTTACTCCCTTTAACAGTAGACATTTATATTTTTCCCTTTTATAAGTTGCACTAATAATTTTTTACCATTAAATGATCAAATTAAAATTAAACATTACAACATATAAAAAAGCGCAAATACAACATGTTAAAATATGCGTTTCACATGCAATTTAGATATAGAGTTATTCATTTATAATTTTTCACATCCTAATTTGTACAGTTACGATCCTACGGAGGTGTAGAAACAATTCTACCAAATCTACATTAATTTTTTTTTCCATAAAATAATAACAACATATATAACTAACGTTATTTTCACTGGGGGAAGAGAGACATCCTGTACTTTTTTTTATATTTTTTATAGAATAAAAAAGTAAAAAAAAAAAATAGAAGAGAAGGTGAAGAAGTAGTAGATAATTTTGAAAACAGTTGAAAATATAATAGTCTAATAAAAATGGAGATCAAAATAAGTTATTATATAACTGTATAAATTCACTGCATTAACCACACAAGCTTACAGTTGGATGCTTATTTTCTTTTTCAATTATAAGTGATTTTGATCTCAGTTTTTACAATCATGTTACATCCTTTTACATTTTCTTTTTTCTTTCTCTTACCATGACTATCATATCTTTTATTTTCGTTTTCTTCTCAACTTAAATCCCTAACTCCAACAGTATATAAACATAGTAATATACCATTAGGATGTGGACAAATATTTCCTAAGTTATTAGCAATTGTGATTTTTTTTAGTGAATGGAAAAAAAAATCATAATTGCTAATAACTGACTCAACATTTAAGATAAAAAGTGTGTGGACTAAAAGATTTGAAGTTGGATTGTTATTAATTATCTTTTATTTATTAAGTGATGTATGACCTTTTTCCAGGAGTTAAGACATATCTTAGATATTGAATTAGATAATCTTTCATTTTCCCGAACTTTTGTGACGTTAAGCATTGTACACAGAGAGTTATGTTTTGGTAACAAAGACAAAAACCAAACAAGAAAACTAAAATTCTGAAATAAAAAAACAAACTAGAATTCTGCTATTGAAGGAAACACCAATGTGGTCACGAGAAAAGAACTGGCACCAGAGCCCTGGGTGGGGGACTCTCAAACGCATGAATGCCAAGCTGTATTGTTGTTCACATTAAAAATGCACTTAGCAGTAAAGAACATGTTTATACTGTTTATTGTTGGAGTGTTGAACTGAATTAATTAAAAAATAAATGTATGAACCAACGGAAATTAGTATAATACTAAATTTAAATTATTATTCAACAAACAGCAATGATTAAAAACGTTAATCTGAGATGGCAATAGAAACAGGAGAAGCATGAATCCAACGACGGTTATGCGTTTTTGTTTTTACATTTGTATTGTTGTTTTCCTGTTTTAGAACTCTGGGGTGGCAGTGGCGCACAATTTTACTGCGCAGTGTGTTTTTTTTGCTCTTTGTTTCCCTCTTTATCCCTTTATTCTCTCCCCGTTTTATGGTGGCTGCCCTTGTAATTTTTTTCATCATCATTATTATTTTAAATTACATTGCCCCGTCACGTTTTTTGCTCTCTTCCTTCCTCCATTTGATTCTGTAACCAACAGAATCCACAATGCAACAACATGCTCTCCAAGTTTTCTCCGTTTTCTTCAATCTCTTTATATAGGAACAGCTTCTGACCTAAACTCAATTCATTCGAGCATAGTTTCGTTGATTGCTCCATTATTCTTTGAATTCATTTAAGTTCGTTTCTACTGGTAATCGAATTTCTCTTTATTTATTTGTTTTTCTGATAACTGTATGTAACTATGTATCCACTCACTCACTCGCTCATTGGTGGAGTTTTGTGTTTGTGTTGCTTATTCTACGCACTGCGTTTTGTTGATTTCAGGCGGTGAATTATTGATCGTGAACTTCGGTTAACAAGTTTTTTTGAGTTTTGCAAATTTTGATCGCGGAGAAGGTACAGTACGCTGCTGCATGCGTGAGTGTTGAGGATTCCTCTGCTCTGCTTTGGTAAATTGTTCCGATTGTTATTGTTGGTGAGTTAAGCGTGTTTTGGAGTTGGGAAGTGCTATGAATTTCGGTGTGGAAATGTTTGGGGCGGGTAGAGGGCATGGGAGTGGTGGAGTTGTGGGACCGGTTTTGATTCCGAAGCGTTTCGTTTGGCCTCATGGAGGAAGAAAGGTGTTTCTGAGTGGTTCTTTCACGAGGTGAGAGCTTGGATTATTGAATTGTTTATTGCGACGGTGGTTCTGTTGTAGCCGTTTCATCTTAGTTATGCGTGCGTGCGTTATAGAACATGATAAGTGTAACTCTGTATGATTGTCACTTCGATTGCTTTTTTGGCTGTTTTCTACTAACTTTTTGTACTTTCTTTAACTGCATGCTAAAATTAATTTAAGTATGTTAACTTTTTTGTGTTCACAGATGGTCGGCGTTTATACCTATGTCACCGATGGAAGGATGCCCGAGTGTATTTCAAGTTATTTGCAGCTTAACGCCAGGATATCATCAGGTTGTTTGGCTTGGCCTCTATGAATTTGACAAACCTGAGGAAATAAATTACTTATGATCGAAATTTTTATGTCTTGTATTATTTATATATGGTCAATGATCTAATAGGTCAGAATGCGCCTCGTTCTCTTGGAGATCAGAGTAGGGGATGATGAAGAGATTGCTGAGACTCAGTTTGGTTGCCCATTTTGCTTAGGAAAAATAGAAAAGATAAAGAACGAGCTTGCTTGTAAATGAATTGCTTTAAACCTAATTGGTTAAGGTTTTGATATGATAAAGTAGTCATAGAAACAAATAAACAACTTCATGATGATTTTTATCTTTCTTTAGGAGTTTGTATCTCTTTATAACTGGTATTTATGGGTAAAAAACTGGCATGGCCCTCATATGAGGCATAAGAGTTGTCTTGGCCCCTTTTTGTGCTGTAAAAATGATTGCACAATTAAATGCTAGTGGTTGAGTTTTAAAATAGAAATTTTTTTGGTTTGTATCATTCGGAATGAAGAAAGTCATGTAAGCAAGAGTGTTTTCTCACAGACAACATGGCCATCTAGATTGTAGGTTAGACTAAACGGTGTTGTTGATGTTACCATCTAATGCATTTGTCTTGTGTTTAATCTATATGGCAGATTAGACTACCTTCAAATGACATATTGCTCAAGCTACCAATTTACAGAATATTTTATCATGTCATTTTGATTTGCATCTTTTTCCAAATCTAAAAATTGAAAGCATGTATTAATTTTTATTCTTACTGTTACTGTATGTCATCCAGTAAAAAGAAGAACCAACATATATTATCAAGCTTTTCTTTTATGGTACATTGAAGGTGCAAGTACTTGGGTGGCCTAGTGGAGGATTGAATCTCTTGAATCTTCATTACATCCCCATCTTATAGATTGGACCAGTTGAGTTACAAGTTCATTGGGAATTAAGCTTTTTTTTTTTTTTTTTTTTGCTATTAGATTCAAAGGAGCAATTTCTAATTATATTGATTTTTCTAAAATTTTTGTTTGGCTTGTCCATCCCACCTTTTTACATGTAATGATATAAGAAAACAAGATTATTAATTTTAGGGTGGGAACTGATGCTTGGGCCTAGCTCAAGTGGCAAGGCCAAACTGTGATTTGGGTAGAATTTATATGTTCAATTCAATCCCTTGTATAGCAAACAAACAAACCAACTGTAGGGTAGAGCTTTTCTATAATAATATACAAGATGATCTTTCTATTTGTATTTCTTCTTTTCCTGGGAACCAATGTCCTTATTGTAGGTGGTGTGAACATTTTTATAGTTAGATTTAAGGACTGTTGGAATATAAGAAGAATATCTAATAGTAACTTGATTATATCTTAGCATAATTTAGAATATCTTTGATTATCTTTTAAGACTAGTTTCATATTTCCTTGCTATCTCATGA
Organism: Mucuna pruriens; assembly: GCA_025330945.1. NCBI lineage: Eukaryota > Viridiplantae > Streptophyta > Magnoliopsida > Fabales > Fabaceae > Mucuna > Mucuna pruriens. The sequence goes on from JAENHJ010000154.1 coordinate 3,962,803, forward strand.
TTTTTTTCTTTATATAGTCAAGATTATGATCTAGTATTACTGCATTAGTATAAATAAGTGTGCTTTTATGTTTTGTATCATATTATAATTTTTAACACATTACAGTACATCAAAATTTTATTCAAACTCTCTATTCTCTCAATTTCCTTCCTCAATACCTAAAACCTTATAATTTCAACATGATATCAGAGTGGTAACATCCTCCTTGACCTATCATGTCACTATTCCGTTGTGGAGTTCCCTAAAATCCAACTACCTTATTTCCATTTTTTTCCATATGACAATCTTCCTTTTGCTGTTGTTGTTTGCCACTGCAAGCGAGTTTTCCTGTGGCCCCATTTTTATTTGTCTGAGATGCAGTCTGGCCTCAATCTTAGCCCTAGACATGGTTTGGCCAAAGTCAGTTTTCGTACCAGATGTGATCTGGCCCCAGTTTTTGTCCTGGACATATTGTCTGGCCATCCTAGTCTCCAGTCCCAGAAGCTCTTGCCCTACTGGTCTTTTGCCCAAACAGTCTCACCTTGTCTGTATCCCAAACCATCTGATGTTTGTCATGATGTTTTCTTTTCACTGACAATCATTTTGGTGACTTAGTTTTACCGATGAGTCATGTAGAGATAAATTAGTGATAAACTGACTGTTTATTTGTATCAGTCTCCTACTGAATCATGCTGATGGTGATTTCTCCTATCTGACTGATGAGTCACGCACCTGGTCATGCAACATTCTAACTAGCTCTCTAGAATGATGATTGTTCCAGCTATGATGATCGTTCCAGCTATGTTTGGTAGAGCCCAAACTATATTTAAAGGGTTTATTTGTAACAAGCTTAAACTTGAGGAAGAGTGTTAGAATATATGAAAAATAACCAATAAGCTTTAAATTATTAAGTTTAGTAAGCTTTAACTTGGGGGCACAGAGTAAGAATATATGAAAAATATCAATAATATCTTTTGATTTATCTTAGAAGAATGAAGAGTATCTTATATTATCTCTTTAGATTGATTTCCATATTTCCTTATTAGCTCATGATTTGTTTCTTTATTTAGTTAGGATTATGATCTAGTATTAGTATAAATAAGGGTTGGTGCTTTATGCTTTGTAAACATATTGAATACATCACAATACTTGAGAATTTTATTCAAAGTCTCTATTCTCCCATTTTCCTTCCTCAATACCTTAAACCCTATAATTTCAACAAGGACATGTAATGGACATTGAATAGGATTAAAAATTTATCTCATACCATATTTGATATGAATGCATTTCGTTATGTTAACTTTTGACAAGATGTTTGTTCCATATGATGATAAGATTTGTCATTAAATAGATAACTTGTACCTTTGTTATTTATTTTATCTTTGATGCTTTTTACATTCTAGACTGTCATAATCACTAATTTGTTGCTATTTTTTTTAATATAATCCACATGTTTTGCACAATATTTGACATTTTGTGGAAAAACTGAAATACTTCTAAACATACATAATATGGAAAGCATGTTCCATTCATGCTTGTGGTCATAACATTGTTTCCGCTTATGTGCAGTACAAATTTAATGTGGATGGTGAGTGGCGGCATGATGAGCATCAGCCATTGGTAAGGGGGGACTATGGGATAGTAAATACTATTTATTTAGTGAGAGAACCAGATATTTTGCGTCCTATCTTAAGTGCTGAAACACCTGGTCGATCCCACATGGAGGTTGACAATGATGTCTTCAGGCACGTGGTATGTTTTTTCTCCCTTACCATCTTTATCCCCTTGTACCGTCGCATATATAGTTGTGTTTGGATGGTATTCTAAACTATTACAGGTGAATGACAGTTATAATTATCATATGCTTAAAGTGTGGATTTATTTGCTTCTGTGAGCATATATGTAGCATGCATTGCATTTTAGTCCTACTTGGACACTTATGTCATCTATGAAACTTCCTATAGTAGACATTTCTGACTTTGTTGGAAGGCAAGAAAATGCTGACATAACGTAACATTTAAAATTATAAATTGGCGACAATTCTCATCTTCTGTGAATCCACCCAAAAAAAATGCAAGACCCTTCTCTGCCTGCCTACCTGAAAGTCAATAGGAATTTTAAGCTTACTCGTAACACAACCGTATCTATGATAGTAAATCTCATTCCATTAAATTACTTAAGTTAGAATGTAAGATGAGAATCATCAACTGTTTAGAAGAAATAATGATGATCTATTTATATACTTTACGGTGATTTCTTTTCCTTTTAGGAGATATAAAACCAATCTTGAGCCTTCATCTATCATAAGCTGTTGGGATAATTGGTATTTAACATGGTATCAAAGCTTCTTATGACCAAGTGGTTAGGATTTCAATCCTTGCCACCCTCATTTTTCAAAAGAAAAAGTTGAATTTCAGCAAACAGTAGAGTAGGCTGATTAATTGTCAACACTTCAAGTTCAAACCCCAAGGGCACTTGTGAGAGGGAGTGTGTGTAGCAGTAAAACTATTAAAAACAAATTTAAGACTAAGGAAATCTAGGTAATGATTTTCATTCTGCAGTCTATGTACCCAATCTTGACCATTCACCTAATAGCTTATGATTTTGTAGCAATTTGTCCGCCTTGTTCCTCTTACCACAGTGAGATAGCAAAAGGAAATCATTAGGAAAAGGATTATTTGACCAACTTGCAAGGCCAAATGTGTTTGCGTGATTCCCCTAAGGACTCTCTTTTTCTTAGCAAGAGAGCATTTATGTGGACATTCCGTTGCCCATTTTGTGGAACAATTTCTTTTGCTTAGCTTCAAAGGCTTTGGTGGAACTAAGGAGTGAAAGTCTCTAAGGTGATGCACTGTCTATGCTGCTTTATGGCATATTTAGCTTGAGAGATATATTATATGTTCAAGAACTCTTCTCAGCCTCTAGATCTAATATGGGACAGTCATTTTTCTAGCATCTCTTTTGTGTAGGACCTTATTCTACTGATAATTTTGTATGTCTTTTGCTTGTTTCTTTCTTCTATAGGATGTTGTTATCTTGTCCTCCCCCTCTCTCTTTGTTGTGTTGTGTGTGTATACTTTCTTTCTTCCTCTAGTAATATTTCTTTTGTTTATAAATAAAAAAAAATGATGCTGAAAGTTCTTGAATCTTTTAAACATTTATATTTGCTTTGGAAGAAAGAAAAGAAAAATCTTTCTTTGTATTCTATATCCTTTTCTCAAATGGTGTGAGAATCAGTTTTTATTCCATAGTCCTTTTAGTCTTGAAATTATGCTACACAAAAAGAAGCTACTTTGACTTTGATACTTTTTCAGGAAGCTAATCCAAGGATGTTAGAGTCTGATCTGCAGGTCTCTCGACACCGTATATCTATATTCTTGTCTACAGATACTGCTTATGAATTGGTTCCTGAGTCCGGCAAGGTTTGAATACTTCTCTCAATCTTTTTCACGTGTCCAACTGTCCATTCAATAATATCTTATCTGTTCTATGTGGGGCTCATTTGCTTTAGATTTGATTTATTATAATTTCAGGTTATTGCCTTGGATATAACTTTACCAGTTAAGCAAGCATTCCATGCTCTCTATCAAGAGGTATGCTTTTTCTTACCCTTATTACACTCTTAATGGACAGATCTTTATCTTTCTGTTCACATCAGAGAACCCATGCTCATGCAATATATGTTTTATCTGCATAACTAATTTTTATCATATATATTTACATTGTAACTTAATCTGCTTTCAGGGAATATCTATGGCTCCTATATGGGATTCTAGCAAGTGCCAGTTTGTTGGAATGCTTAGTGCAATGGACTTCATTCTAATACTAAAAGAGGTTTGTGGGGAATAAAATATTTAATAAAATATCCAATGTCAGCATTCAGTAGAAGTAATGAAAAATGAGAGCTTACAAACTGGTAAAATGGTAAATAATGACAGAAAATGAAATTTCCAAAATTTATATCTTCATCGAAGCCTAGATTGTGGTAAAGTTGAAAGAAATTAGAGGCACATGATTACACTTTATCTATCCTTTTGGTTTATTTACGGCATACATTAATGTTGCAAATCTTGATGTGTTTTTGTCATCACTAGTGAATCCTGTTACCATCATTTTAGGCTAATTATCTATCATTTATGAAACTGGTTCACAACTTCACATGACTATTTAGGCTCATGAAATATTTAAAGAGAATTTTTTCAGGAAGGGCGTTGAATACGTGTCTGCTGGATCCCCTTGACACTTTGGTCTTCTGAAACTATTATTCTTTTTTCCCTCTCCTCCACTGTGTCCTTGTTTCAGCAGCAATTTCCCTTTAGATCTTTCTGGCCTACATTCTGGCTTCTGTTCTATCCTATTCGCTGCTGTTGATTACTAACAAACCCTAATTTCTCCCCAAATTTCTTTATTTTAACATGGTATTGGAGCTGTATCATCTTTTGATCGATGTTGTCTCTGAAATTTCCAGTGGTTTTATTCACGGTCACATTCACCCTTTATTCTTTTTTTTTCTCTCTCCTCTGCCGTGTCCTTGTTCCAGCAGCAATTTCCCTATAGATATTTCTGACCTGCATTCTGGCTTCTGTTATATCCTATTTGCTGCTGTTGATGACCAAGAAAACCCTAATTTCTCCAACAAAACCTTCTTCTGTTATGCCAATTTCCCTATAGTGCCTTTATTGATGATGTTTTTTTTTATCTCCACAAATGGTGTGCTTTGTCTAGTCACTGGAAGGTTTTCCATCAACCTGTGGCGGCCCAGTGCTAGATATCTACCTTCCTAGCTATGATTGGAGAGTCTACCTGTCCAGATGTTTTTCATTCTCTGATCTCCCTGATTGGCTTTCTTCTAGAAGTCTGCCACTGTACAAGCCCCCATGAGCCAATGATGGAATCTGTCATGTCTTGCTTGGAGGCATGTGAAGGAAAGATACACTTATGACAGAAACATATAGAGAGATGGTTACTGGCCCTGTTCTGGTCAAATCCACCCCTAGACCCTAGCTCTTCAGTTCCACCACTTGAAGGGGCTGTTTGGAAACAACCATGGATCCACTGTGGCCTATCCAGTTTGGACATGTGGTGACCATGTTTTGCTGCTGCTAAGCTTGGATGTGCTCTGTTTGGTTTTTCTTCTGCATGCATTGTTGAATTCTTGGGTTTGGTAGGCTGGTTTCATTTTTGTTTGGTCGGTTTTATTTGTAACAAGCTGAGAGCTTATTATACTTCAGCTCAGGAGAAATTGTTAGAATATATAGTCAACTGTAATGATTATTAGGTAGTGATTAGGTTACTGATTAGCTTCTTGATTTCTTCATTGATTGATTGTGATCAAGCTGTAAATAAGAGATCAACTGTGCGCCCATACATACAATTTTCTCCAAAATACCCTCTGTTTCAATGATTTGTAGGGCACTCTTATAGAGAAATACATAGCACGTTTCTGTAAATTCTGTGGCTCATCTAACATGCTTAATTTCAGCTGCGGATTCATGGATCAAACTTGACTGAAGAACAACTGGAGACACACACTATAGCAGCATGGAGAGAGGCAAAGGTACAAGAATGCAGAACTGATAGTAATGGGAGAACATACCCTCAACTTCTTGTTCATGTAAGTGCTCCTGAGCTGTTGCGACAAAATTTCCACATCAAATTAATTTTCCAATTTCATATACTTGCGGCATTGTAAACTTTTCAGATAAGTTAAAAGGTTTATGATATATTTGGGAATTGGGAATTAATTAGGGATTCCACAACATGATTGATGAATATTAAATTCATAGATAGATAGATACAGGTGTTTACCAGTGATTTTAGCTTACTAAAGAACTTGTTTCTTGAAGAAAAAGAACTTTTACCTAATCTGGTTAGTGGTTTGTGTACAATTTTGGCAGCTTATTCTTGTTTTTGAATCTTTATGGTCCTATGAGGTGTTTTGTCTCCTCCAGTATTCTCAACAAAAGAAACCTCCATTCTTAGTTAAACTTGTAGGCTGTGGTCATCTTTATGTCTGTGTCTGTAATGATGAATTCCCAGCGATAGTTTCCATGTGTTTCTGTCCTATCAATTAGTTCAGGATTCTTCTTAGTTCCTTCTCCCAATTTCCTGTTAGTACTTTGGCATTTGTATTGTTAAATGTGATTTCAACATTATATCTTGAACATGTTGCTTGAGCCATGTACTTCCTGCTGATTGTGATTTCATCTTATGTTTATCTTTTATGATTGTATAGTATTTCATGCTATGTTTATATTTATTCTGTAGGCTGGGCCCCATGAGTGTCTAAAAGATGTTGCTTTAAAAATTTTGCAAAACAAGGTTGCAACCGTTCCTATCATCCATTCTTCTTCAGAGGATGGTTTCTTTCCTCAGCTGCTACACCTTGCTTCCCTCTCAGGAATACTAACATGTAAGCTTCTAGATTTATTGGCCAAGCATAAATGGTTTGGAACTAATGTATGGACTTAATTTTCAGGTATATGCAAGCATTTTAAGCACTCTTGTGATTCCTTGCCCATTCTTCAGCTACCAATTGGTTCAATACCTGTAGGTACATGGGTGTCAAAAGCGGGGGAATCTAATAAACAGCCACTTGCTGTGCTAAGGCCAAATGCTTCTCTTGCTAATGCTCTGTCTCTGTTGATTCAAGGTGATCATTCTTCTCTTTCAAAGTAGTGGTCAAGTCTTTTGTTCTGGCTAGACACCGAATGGTCCTTAAGTTTGTTGCTTCAAGTTGCAGTTGTTTTTCCTCCTCTACAATTCCTTTCAAAGCCTCATATATAAAAAATGTGTATCATTTAGGAAGAGAACAGAAAATTGGAGGAGAGATTCTTGGATAGGTACATATGGTGCACCATTCATTTATGCACTGAACGTCTGAACCTATAGAAACAAGTAGTGAGTTGGTTAAAACTACATGATGGAACTCAAATCCGAAAATATTAAATCAATTATGTTTTTGTTAATCCAGCACACAAAGAAAATGATAAACTATTTCTACCTCGGTATTTTCCAAATTGGAGTGTTCCTTTCTTTGATACATGAATAATTTTCCCCCTTGCAATGGGAACTGAGAACTTTGTAATTCTTGATTTATTATATAGTAGTGTATTCATGTTAGAAGCAAAATATTCATATTAATTATTCTATATCTTATGTTATCTTATGTTTTGCTGTCCTTTTGTAGCTGAAGTTAGCTCAATACCGATTGTGGATGATAATGGTTCATTACTTGATGTATATTCAAGAAGGTAGAAACTCTCTTTCTCCTGTGTCCTTGTGGCGTGACTCTCATTTTTATGCTTAAAAAGGGGGAGAAGGTGTTCCTCAAGCATGTGTCTATGTGATATATGTATTGGTATTTTCTTTTCAGAGATATTATTGCATTGGTTAAAGATAAAGCATATGCAAGGATAAGTTTGGATGGGTTTAGTATCCATCAGGTAATTCCTCTCTCTAAATTTGTGGGGCTCTGTATTGATTAGAGAAAATTTAAAACAATAGTAAAGGTAAGAGTGTTGCACATATAGGAAATGAAAAGCTAATTAATAATGTACTTTTTTGTTTTGATGCCTCAACTGTTTGCATGCAAAGGTCACTGTATCCCTTAGTACTAAAAGTCAACCATTCCTAACTCCCTAACAATTATCACATTTTAATGAAATGTATCTCTTATTCGTTCGGTTTTTTTTCCTAATCATCAGTTGCACACATTGCTTTGTGGTATTTGAACCTGAACTATGAATAGCAACATGCCACTTCTATTTGAGCTTGAGACTGAGTCGGCATGAATATTGATTAGTTCAGCATTTTTCTATTGAAAATATATCTTGAGGTTTAGGCTCTTGGTTTGAACATGGTGGACTCTAGCTCTGGTTTGTTTAGAGCGTGCATGTTTGGTGATGGAAATGGGCAAGTGAAAATGAGGGGGGTTTATATTGTGTCTACATCCTTCGGAAACTTTCACGCTTTTCATTCCTCCCATTTTCACTTCTACCAAGCATATATCCCTTATTAAACGCATTTAGCTCGTCCGTCCATATAAATACACATGGAAGCCATATAAGCTCACTATTATTATTCTTTCCTACCCCTTTTCTGGTAGGGAGCCACATTCCATGGTGCATAAGAGTATAGAATGCAGTGTTGCATGCTCATATTTAGAGGCCTGTAATTATACCTTCACCACAGCATCTACTTGTCTAGCGTAGATTTAGTTTTTCTTGGTACTCATGCTATAATCTTTTTGGTTAAACAAAATATTAGTCCCTATGGTTTCACTCATTTTCAATTTAGTTGGTATAATTTTTTTTCCTTTTCAAATTGGTCCCCATACTAGCAAATGCTTACAAAATAGTCCCTATCATTAACTTCTATTAAGATTTCCCACTATGGTCAGGAATACTCCTTATAAGACGGGTAATCCTCTCCCTCTTGGGTTGGTTTTTGGACTCGAGTTGACCAGTTTTTTTCTTAGCATATGGTACTAGAGTCTGCCAATCTTAATGTTGGCTAACTCATCAATGACTTAACTCGGTAGTGCTTCATTGTGTAGTAAGTACTCCTTTATATGCGCTAAAATGTCTAGTAGGTTCTCCTTCATTTCTGTATAATGTAACGGGAATGACTTTGGTGAACAATAGCAATTTTATTTGATTTCTTTGTCAGCAAAAGTTGAATCTGCGCATTTTTTCACTTTATGGTTGTAGGCATTGCTTTTGGGACGAGAAGCAAAATTTCCTTACGGGCTTCGCAACGGCCCAAGATGCCATATGTGTTTGAGGTCTGATTCATTGCACAAAGTGATGGAGCGGTTGGCAAATCCTGGTATTTCATCTTTACTACCAATCTCCTTCCCCTTTCTTAAAGCGAGAAAGCCAACAAATATTTTCTTCGGTCACCAATTTTCTTAAATTTACAGGTGTTAGACGACTTGTGGTTGTGGAGGGGGGAAGCAGGCGTGTGGAAGGTATCATTTCCATAGGTGACGTGTTCAGATTCTTGTTAAGCTAGTTGGGAAATATATGGCTATCATTTTGCATGAAGAGAGTTGCAGTGATTGATAGCCTTTGAAAGGACTTGATGTTAAAACTAGTTATCTAAGTTTATGCCCTTGCCATCGTGGCTTGCTTATTTTTCCTAGTCTTTGGTTAGATGGGCACCTTCAGCTGTGGCCCGCTTGCTTTGATAGGATAGAAATTGTAGAGAGAAAAGTCTGTAAATTGAGGGATTAGTTTTCTCCTTAAAACAACTTGACGATATCATGATTTTCTGAGCTCCTTTGTGCCGGCACAAATGCAATGTTTGTGTCCTGTGCTAACAGAAATGAAGGAGGAAAAAGAAAGGGCTTTATAGAGTAAATATTTAGCCGCATAGCGGCACACCACCGTTAGGGTTGTAAGTAAAAGGTATTTCCGGTTCCATTATGATTCCAGATTTTTCTTATGACTGCCCACTTCATCACTTCACTTGCATTTTAATGAATTCCTCTTTTCCCAATACATCACTTGCCCGCCAAATCGGTGGACCATAATCATGGCTTAAAAGTTAATTGTTCATCTATTTATCATCCATTAATACTTTTGAAACAAAATTTTATCCAGTCCATGCTTTTATTAAGTAAATATTCATTTCGTTTTTAATGGATGGATATATCACTCGTTCATTTAAAATACAGTTATATTTTTTTATTTTGAAATTTTCAAATTCATGTTTTTCTCTCTAATGTTCATTCTCTTACATTGTGCTTGGGTGGAAAGGGAGTCATGTTTTTCTCTCTAAAGTTCATTCTCTTAATTTTTTTTTGTTTGTTTGAAAGAAAAAATAGGAAGGAGAAAAATTATTTGTGAGACTAAAATAAAACTTCTTTTCCAAATTGAATAAGTTAGAGGAAAATAATCACTCTTTTATCATTTTTGGTTTAATTTTTTATAATATATATACTTAAAGTAATAAATAACTTATAATTTTTAATTATTATAAAAACATTTTATATTATTTATTTATTTATTTTTACTCTTCTCTTTTATCTAAACAAGTGGAGACAAATTTTTTAATTTTTTTATTACCATCTGTTCAAACAATATTTTTATTTTAATTCTTTTTTTCTGTTCCATTCCTAATCTGAACCAAGTATTGAAAAAATTCTCTCAAAAGCTCAGTCTAAAGGGTGGTAGAATTGGACTCCAAGTTGAATTAATCTTTGTCTGTTATTTAGTACACACTTGGCAATGTATCGTATGCCTCTTCTTGACGTAAATGGACAATTGATCAATGAAGCTAGATCTTAAAACAGCAGTGATCTCAGTTTTATACGCACTCGTTCGGGTTAATTCATTTTGATCCAATGAATCGAGAGATGTATATAAAAAATTAATCACCTTTGTTTTAAAACTCCTTCGGAAATGGCAATATAGTTCGTAGAATTCAAGACTGGACCAAGAAGAACTGGAGGGTTCATATAACTCGTATTTACAGAGAAAGCAATGTGGTAGAGACTGGCTAACAAACTTTGGCCATATAATAATTCAAATTTTCACTAGGTAAGTTCAATTAAATTTATCGATGCACGGGTAGAATGAGAAGTGAATTGAATTCAAGATAATTGGTTTAACAAAATCAATTTTTGGTTGTTCTCTGTGCTTGACAACCTCAACTTAGTTTATTAGCCCCAGTTTCATCATTGATTTGGCTAATAAAAGAGATAATGGCCCACAAAAATTGTCTAGAAACTATTTTTTTTTTTGTCTAAAATAATTTAAGTGAGTTGAATTTTCAGGACTTACCACAATTAAGGCTTGACAAGAACTTACAAATGTACAAATTACCTACTAAGATTCTTACATGAGAGTGAGATTAAACTTTCGTTTGAAATATAAATATGATCCAACTTGACCAACTTTTATAAAATTTCTTATTGTGGAGTATGAACAATCTCCTAGAAATTTGATAAATTAAATTAAATTTATTGATGCATGGGTTGGATGATAAGTAAAACAAAATTTTTGTTGTTTCCTGTGGCTACCACTCTCAACCTAGATTGGGTCCAATTCCATAATTGATGCGGCTAATAGAAAGGAAAAATGGCTACATATAGAAGATTGTCTTAGAACTCTTGCTCTTGACAATCTTCTAGAAGATCGGTAAGTTCGATTAAAATTATCTATGGATGGGTTGGGTGAGAATTGAATTGAAAATAATTGAAACTTCAACAAAAAACAATATCTGGTTATATTCGCTGTGGTTGCGAATCTCAACCTAGATTGGCTCCAATTTCATCATTGATTTGGAAAGAGAAAATGGCCCACAGCTAGCCTAGAAGATTGTCAAGTGCTCAGATTAAACACAATATTTAAACAAGAAATATATAATCAAAGGATTATGTAATTTTGTAAAGAAAATTACACAGAACAATTCTAATACATAATTTTAAAGTAATTCTATTACATGATTATGAAACACAACGCACTAACGCAAATGATTTCTGAACGATCCGATACATTCATCTGCTTACAATCCAGCAATTGATTAAGCTGAATGAAAATTGTAATTCAGCTATACACCTCCCCCAAAGAATATCCCGAATTGACAACCAGAAGTTTATTCCTCCAGTGCAAAGAAATAGATTTTACAGTAAAAAATTATAGACATGCTTAATGGACCCCATTATTTACTAACCCAAGCTTTAATAGTTTTGCTCTCTCTGTTTAGATGTGCCCTAAAAGACAGGTTAAGAAACAAAAAATAACATTGAGTGCTTTTATTAATTAAGAGTATTTAATAATTTTTGAACTTTCAAGATATTAAACACTCATTTTTTATTAAGTACCATCCATTGGACACCAAAGGCTAAAAGACACGGTGGTGAATGACATGATTTATAATACCACCGTTTGACCCTATCGGTGTAGAATAAAAGAAATTATTGTACCCTCAATAAAAAGACAATACAAGGTGGGCGAGGAGCCCGTATGTGATGCTGAACTAATAGTTGAGCATCATATGTACATCAGCTACATAAGAGATCAGAGAAAAAAAATACAAGTCAAGTAGGGATGAGTGCTAAAATCTGGGTCTTGATTCTTCCCATGCACATTTGAATTTCTCTATAAATAGGAAGGTTTCGAGGACAGCATGGATGCAGGCTGGTAACAGCAGAATCTAACATCTGAGCCACATCAGCCGGAGGGTATTGCCGTTCAGTACAAGTCTGCAAGTTAAAACAACATTAATTTTTGTTTAGCAAAATTTGTTCAATAAACTTAAAATCTTAGGAAAAACAAACTCGGCCAAATAAATATATATATACAGAATAATCAGAGTAATGGATACAGAATGCAACTAACAAGGAGTACAGAATACAATTAACAAGGAGAAAAAACTAAGTTATTCTATTTTTATTCCCTAAGTCACAAACTCACAATGAATCTAGGCTACCAGGACAGTGGAACAGAAATATGATTACGTAGTTTTCAACAAATGAAAACCAATGAATGCTTCTTCCTCAACATGGTAGACGGGACTAAAATGTGATTATAAAAATCTATTAGTTGAAAGGCAAGATGCAAACACAACCCAGATGTGCAATTCAGAATTTGTGGCCAGTAGTTGAAAGAGTATAAAATAGAACTCATTACGTTTACAATCACCTGGAGGAAATTACCTGTATCATGATTAATGTAGCAACACATGAAGTGATAAGCTCTGACGGAAGTTCAGTATCAAATTTGTCCGAATAATTATGTAATTTAGGACCAGATGGATCATTAAGTAAAGGCTCTGATACACAGCAAGTTGAATGACTACGATGATAAAAACTGCCATTCACATTCACTTGCTCTTGAGACCTGATCACAGGTGGTAACCTAGACTTGGGAGCCAACTGCTGATGATTAATAGAATCCAACGCCTGTCCAATCTTCATGAATGCATCTTCACCTTCCTTTGTTAAAGACAATGCCTGAATTATAGTATCAAAAAGTGCCAAAATTTCTCACGAAGGTTAGATCCTGAGATAATAATCATAATACTTGAACGATTCTCCAATGTATAAACATGTTTCACTACAGTCTAGAGCCAGTGAGCCACCATTTTACATCTGACTTATGTCAACTATCGATCATTTCAAGATTTGTGGCTTAACCAACAAAAAATCATTGTTTGTAACTAATAATGCAGTGCTGGATCAAGAACAGTGGAGAGAAAACAAGTAGAAAAACCATTTTATGTATAGCTCATAATAACTGCAAAAGCACGGGGGCAAATAAGATCCATAGACCATTCATACCTGAAATGCAGCATCTACCATTGCATGTGCCTTTAGCCTGGATCCTTTAATAATTTGAACAACAGTTGACCCTAACTCTTGTGTTAGAGAACTATCCAACATATTGAGAAGGTCATCATGAACATTGAAACTTGCTTGGGGCTTCATCCATGGTGGCAGAGAGTTTCCTCTGTAAGTATTGCGTTGCCTCAGTTGTAGCATAGCATCAGAAACCTGAAAATTACAACCAATCAAATGTTGTTTCAAGATTAACATAGAATGTTGTAATGGAAGAAATAATTCATTGGAAGCCACATGCCTGTCCACTGGCTTCCTTTAGCTCTACCAGTACCATGGCATAATGCTTCTTGAAAACATCAGAATCTTTTAAGCATTCTATGCCATTTTGGTTTTCCAATAGGTCACTATTTGCACTTCGAAGCTCCATCAACAATGTCTCCTGTAAGATCGGGCCAAAAAGTTGGAGCAAGACCACAGGTAACAAGGTAAATTTACATATAGAGATAGATGAATGCAATTAATATTTAGAAAACAACTAAATGGAAAGCATACATGAAAACAGAAGTTAAACAGTTTCCAAAAGAACTGCAGAAAATAATTAACTTGTGTGCATGCAAGTATAAACCTTTTTATCTAGAGCTCGCTTTAGTTCAGAAAGTGCATGTATATCAGCTTCCTTAGCTTGATGGTGTGTCACTTTACACGGTTGAGCACAACCTGCTTGTGCACAGAGGTTATCGATGGTAGCAACATTTTCCTAGGCAATGACATAGTTATCACCCCCATGTGAGATTTTAATGAAATAATGAGATAAAAACTTTTAAAACACGTAATGTTTCTAGCATTAACTTTCACCAGTGGTAATAGAAATCTGGATTGTTAATCCAAGCAAAAAGAATGCAGGATACAACAGAACCACCACTACACTTTTAAGGTCAATTCCTTCAGCTGATTTTTCAAAGTTGAGAAAAGTATTGGGTAGTTAAATTTGTCCAGTTAACCATAGCAGTGCAAAATAAAGGGAATATATGTGAAGGTTTCTAAACTAGTTAATAGGCATAGTAAGAAAACATATGTCAACCATTAAAAGTAATAAGTATGAAGCTTTACTCTTAACTGTTAAAGCTTATTTTATGTCAGGAAAAAAGGACAGAAAAATATTTAACTTGCAATGAAAAAATTAAGAGTTTAATTTGATTTACTGTTGATTTAATATTTTTTACACTATAATCAAATCATTAAAAATTTAACTTTTCAAGTAGTTATTGTTATAGTTAAACTCCTTTAATGAAGTGACAACACATGACAGATAGTAGAATCAAATTAAATCTAAATTATAATGTCAAAAGTATAAGCACCAAATTGAGGTGTAATATCAGTGCATTGATATTTGTTAGCAATCTAACCTTTCCATGCATTATTACTAAAGCACTTTAAGAGGCGTGTACCTTAACAGGTGAATAGTACATTTCACACACTCCAAAATTTGAATTTCCATTAATCTGTGGCTCTTTAGACATAAAAGAGGCTTTTCTGGCACCAATCTGCCTCCTCAGAGCATCTGGCATATTATCTAATGGATTCAAAGGCATGCAATCAATGTCCTGAACCAAAAATTCCACCCATTAAAAACAAGAAAAATTGAAAACCAATTTCAGACTTCAAAAATATCAAGCTAATTTATTCAACTGGGGAAAAAATATTAGGCCTTTGATCATTTATTTACAGCATGTGGTACATAAAGATCATTTATATATTTTACAAATACCAAACCAATTTCCTTCACTAGGAGCTGGCAGTCATAATTCAAGTCTTGATCTCAACCTCTTGCAAATGCAAGGCAGCCGTCTATAGACACAGTGGACCCAACCTTTCCCTCGACACTCTGCATAGCAGGAGCTTTATAGCACAAGGCAGCTCATTTTTATTGTTTATTACAACAACATTAGAGCACCTGGCATGTATCCTTGGATCAACTTATTTTAAGGAAATAATCACTTTTTTTTTAATCTTTCTAAGTAAGCTTTTGGAAAAAAAAAAAAAAGCAATTATTTTGTCCGAAATTAAACTGAAACATGCATGCCAAACATACTGATTGAAACTATCTTTCGAAGAATGGCTATAACATTTAAAAATTAGCATGATAGTAAGAAATCATATTACCATTACAAATTCAACACCTAACTCAGGACGGTCAAACTGAATCCTGCACTTGTCATAGTCAACGGTGAGCACACTGCCATCATGAATCTCTCTTGTTTTTGGGTGAAGAGCAATTACTCGTTGTCCAACATATAAAGGTCTAGCTAAATCTGTTGGAAGTCCATCCCTGACACCAGTCCGCAGTTCAGTATAATGTTTCCTCACTGATTCCCGGTACTGATCAAGTTTTTGCCTTTCTTCGTGTAGAAAGTGTTCAGAAAACCTGCGGGGTTTGCCAAGGGAACTACAAAAACAAATACAATATGACAATTTCAAATATGTCCTTTATGATTACATACTTTATTGTAATCATAGTAAACCCAACTGAATTTCATACCTTTTTATGACACTCCACTCGACACGAGTTAGCCTTGGGATATTCCCTAGTCCAACATGATTTAAGTACTCCATGAATTCCCTTTTGGCAAACCATGGATAATCAATTGCACTATAAAACCATTCAAAAATAAACCATCTACGAACCATATTAGATGACAAGCAACTAGAAAGCTTTTCCTGCAAGTTATAAAGGAAGTTATTATTTCTTAAACAAAAAGCTTGAAGCCCTTAAAGCTTCTAAAAGCACACAATCAATTTAAATTAAGAAAATTCTTGTACCTTTAGGGTAGAGTACTTATTAGGTTGACTTTTCAATATGTACTCAGAAGATTTTTCCTTAGGCAAGGATGTTCTCGGTAAAATTGTCTTACGTCTACTTCGTTTAGTTGGTAAACTAACTTCATTCGAAAGTGGAGCTTCTGCAGTTGATACTGTCAAATCTTTCTGATCACTACACAAGGAACTCTCTGATGATTTAACTGTCTTTAATTGTTTTGGTAGGGTAAAAACCTGAACAGAGTGTTTTCCTTTAACCACTGGTTTGTTCTCATCATCTACAGCCTACAGGGCATGCACAACAACCTAGATGAGTAGTGATTGGACATATTATATATGGTAAAAAAACTGAATTTCTTACAATACCTATTTGTGCATATACGTGGTGAACATATCTAATGATACCATATAGTTCATGGAATAATCAGCTCTTATGACAGACTAAATTGAGCAATTACGGGGAGACAAGAAATGAACACCAAACTTAATTTGGCTTAACCTATAGCAAACTATAGGTGTATATCAACAGGCAAAACAGAGAGAAAACTATGGTCAATGATAGCCATTTAAAAATTAAACACCAATCTAAATGCAACCAAACACTCCCTGTGACTGAGACTTTCAACATTTTATGGACTAGCTACTGATTTTATAATATGTAAATGGTGGATGTGACCCTGCAAATATTGCCATTTTCCCTCTGCTTCCACCGCATAATCTCCTTGAAAATCCCTAGCCAAGTCACACCCCAGGCATGTTAAGTTGGATCACACTTCCAGCTATACCCAAAATTTAATACAATGCCACTCTGTAACATAAGAACAACAAGAGTACAGGATAATTTTCATTTGATCAAGTGACAACTTAGATGATGTTTTAATCAAGAATTCCAGATCATCTGCCACCAGCCCAGTAACGAAAGTGATCTCCTATCAACTCCCACAACAAAGCACTAGTAACATATGTAACAAAAATGAACCCAAAAGTTATCCATTGCCATGGGCAAACCGACCACACGTCAAGAAAAAACCAGCAAATAAAAAGAAACACGAACAAGGGGAAATCAACAGCAAAATCCCAAACTAGAGAGTAAGAGGAGAACGAAGATGCATGATCGAGTCGAGAAACAGTGACGACAAACCAGAGACCAAGTCAAGACTCGTGTACGAAGGATGTCTCAAACTAAGAGACTTGTGATACATGTTACAAATTTTGGCTTCTTGCCCTGTCTTTATGTTCTATTCTATTCTATAAATATTCCAGAACTTATTTACAATCATCCGCTACTAATTAATGCTAATTCCTAAAATAAGGATACAATAATCAGGAAACAGTATTAACTGTTGATACTATTCCTAATATTCAGCACATATAATAAGAAACAGAATAATAACAGATTCCCTGTTTAACATTAGGGAGAAGAAAAAAGGCAGGAAAAGAGTAGAAGTCAGCAAGGGAGAATGCTGGGCCTCTCAAACACCCTGTGTCACCTCTCATCTCTACAATTTTGTTGTGTAGTACTGCCATCTACTGGTACCAGAATTAATTGAAGAATAATACAGCAAATTTACCCCAACCCAGGGTATTTTGATCCGGCGTCTAATACAATCATACTTTGATGCAAAGTTAAAACAGACAAGAATTACATCAAACTACAGTTTAAAACATTTGCAAACCTTTAAATCAGATAGAAGCATAATTCCTGGAATCATTTTATAAAACTGATGATGTTATCTATACTGTTCACGCTACTCTTCTGTCACTTGAAGAGAATCTCACATATTCTAAAGAAAAAAAAAAGATTCTGATAACAATCAAACATGATTCAATTCTGCAGGACATACACACACGCAAACACATTCCAGGGAAAATAGAAATCTAAAGACTGGCATACCTCATCTTTCAAGGGACCACTAGGACAAGAATCAAGCTTTACATTTGCAACCTGCATAACAAAGCTTCCCTTCACTAATTGAGTTGTTGAAAATATCATCGAATTGAAAAATCAAGACGGGACAATGATGAACAGAATTTATTGGATGGGAATAAAATTTGAGAAAGGGCAGAGAAAATTATTATGATGAATACTAGAGTACATTGTTGTAAGATTCAAAAGAATTGTCTTTTCTAATTAGTATATGATATTTATAAAGCAACACTACCATTACTAAATAATAAAAATTTGCTAGAACATTAGTATATGATATGTATAAAGCAACACTGCCATTACTAAATAATAAACATTAGCTAGCACACTTCTAACAATAGCTGGTATAGGAAATATTAAAATAAATCCATAACCTTAAAAGATGTTCTTCATGTCCCCGAGTTATCCACAAACCTTGTTCCCATACAAAAACAACTTACAAAACACCTATCTTGTATTGTATTTTTTTGCAATGATTGTTGTGTTTTCAAAACAAGGATTTGGGAAGGACGATTGGACATGTTAGAAAAAGGAATGGCCTTTATTTACTATCTTGAGGAACCTTGTTTGTTTGTCACAAAAAAACTCGTGTCTCAATCACTCATGTCAGTATGTAATGTCAAAAATGAAAAAAGGAAAAGATTTTACTTTTTCATTGTCGATGAGGACCTCCTTTTGAAATCAAGGTTATGTTTCCATCAGCATTTTAAATCTATAATAACGGTGCAGAGCAGCCAATTCCAAAAACACTAGCAGGATAGCGAAATAGCCACTATTCTGAAATTCTTTTATTACTATTACTATTTAGTTTATTATATCATATGATATGCTTTATTTAATTTTTTATTACCATTATTATTTTATTTAATCTAATATATTATTTAGTTATATGTTATGCTTTAAATAGTTTATTATATTTTTACTACTATTATTATTTACTTTAGTATATTTTTATTACTATTATTCTGATAGTTGTCCATTAGTTAAAAAGGCTTACATTAGGCAGAATAGAAAGAGAAATAACAGTTAACAAAGTTAGTTAGGATTCCATATAAGAATAACAATTGTAACAGCTGTCAATAACTGAACAGTTGGATTAGTTACACTTGGAAAAGAGGGGAATAAATAGGAAAAGGGCAGAGAAAAAAGGGGGTCTTTTGGGATAGTATTGATAATGTGGAGAGTGGGCCTCTCAAAGAGCTTAAGCAAGGATCTTGTATTTTGACTACTTGAATGAGAATTGTATCAATCCATGTGAATAATATTCATTTTTCCTTTTGTCTTGGTGTCAGTTTAACATATTTTTAGTTTATTGTATTATATGTTATGTTTTCTTTAGTTTTTTATATTATGTGTTACGGTTTAAATAAAAACAAAACAAAAAAACACAAAGAGAAGCTAAACTAGACTTAAACCAGAGGCCAAACAAACCAAAACAAAAAAAAAAGGAGAAAACACATAAAAAAACATTTGGGCCCATTGGCCCAATTCTCCCAACCCTAACCCTTTCTTTACTATAACCCTAAGACCCCAGCAGATCAGCGCTTTCTCTCTCATCTTAGAAGTTCCAATTGCAAATGTGGAAGAGAGCAAAACGCAGCTTCGCAGAGACAGAGAGTGTGAAGGCAGAGATCACAGACGGAGAAGGGGGCAGAAAAGGCCGTGGCGACAAAATATCTTCAGGGGAGCGGCGCAACACTAATAAATAAAATAAAATTTATTTTTATAACTTCCGAAATAATCTAAAACCATCACTTTCAGGGATGACCTTTGACAAAATGCTAGAACACTAGAATTTTTTGCTAAAATGATTAATGATCTAGCATGCCTGTTGACACTTAGAAAGGTGGTGATTCCTACTGACATCCACCAAGAATTTAATCAAAATTCAGGCTATTCTTTTTTTTGCCTCGTACTATCACACCACTACGAAATAATTTTAAGGCTCAAAATTGATCTTATTCAAAAAGTTGTTATAGTTTATCAATCCAAGTCATTTTCAAGTGAAAATACTTTCTTGAGTAGAAAGCTGTTTTGGAGAAAAAAATTAAGTGAAAATACTTTCTTGAGTAGAAAGCTGTTTTGGAGAAAAAAATTAAGGAAAACCAAAACAGACACAGTGCAAAATCTGTTCAATAAAGCTTCAAGAATGTAATTACCTTTGAAACCATAGATTTTCGCTTTCTTTTCCATGTTGTATCAGCAAAAGGAAGCTGCTCTTTTGGTTCAGAGAGAGCATAAGAATCCTTTGCCGATTCCTTTCCAAGCTTAGACTTTTTGGAGGTTAAATCCTCAATTTCAGGAACTGCAGAGTGTTTAACTTTATGTCTCTTATGGCTTGTTGATGTTGCTTCAGGTAAAGTAGACTTATCCTCTTTATCAGCCGCCGTTCTTTCTCCCTTCAACTGGATTGATGATTCTAGATGGGCAAGGAGGAAACATTGAGAAACCAATTAAAAAATTTTAGACTTGTCTGATAAAGAAGAGAATATTTTTTGCAAAATCTCAATAATGACTACAGAAACAAACATTAACAACAACAGCAACAAAAAGTAGATTCCAGTCTGAGTATTTGAGTTGAATAAGTGAAAAATGCAGGTCAATGAAGATGGATGAAAATGAGGCAAAACAATCTCAACAATGTAGTTGTGTATTGATGTAGTCGTGTGTCGAATGTGAAAGCACAAAAATTGGGTTTTTTTTCCAGTTTGGCTATTGCCATGTGTGTGCACTCACATGCACGTATGAAAGTCTCTTACAATTACACTATTAAATATATTGCTTTATACTTACCAGATTCTATTGTTGATGTTGGCATCATTAGAGACAGATCTGCCAAAGTTTGCAAAGCATTCAATGCAGCAGTTTCATCTGTTACATAAAGTAATTAAATATTGTGACTTCGAAGAGATGTAGAAGAAAAGGAAAAGTCAATTTTACATAAGTCCAACCTCACCTTGCTCCAAGGCTAAGGGAGGAAAGGAGCTAAAAGTTGCACAAACAATTTGCATACATGTGTAGTGACAGAATTACCTCCAAAGAAGAGTTTCTTGTTTCTTTTCCTCTGACTTTTTGGAGAGAATTGTTCAAGTTTTCCATTAGCAACCTCAATATCAACCTTTTCCTTTAGTGAACTAAAACTAAGTCCTTCTTCAGTACCGCTACATGCTTCCCCACCATCATCAAGTTGATGGTTTCTAACATTTTCCACTCTCTCTCTCTTTCTATAAATTTTCCCCCTCTTCCGAAGAATTTCAACAGCACCTATGCCTTCCATGTCCATCAATGAACTATTATCTCTTGCATATTCTCCATTTTCAGCTCCCCTGCTTTCTATACTACCCTCCAAGAACTCTTCATCCACAGAAACATCATGAAACTTGGCACGAACTGTTTCTGACATTTGGTGCTAGTTGACAAATTGTAAAATAATTACACTTCTTAAAATACAATATATCAAACACAAGCATATCATTCACATGGATTTCCAAAAGATCCTATTTAAACATTGATGATTATTCACATATTCAGAACACAAGCTTGTATCTTGAAGTAATGATATAGCCAACAAATACAAGAAAATGGCAGAAAAAATCAATGAACAGTTAAATACCTTTCTTCCCCAGCTCGGTACAGGAGAGGATTTTTGCTCTACTCTTCTGTATGGTGTTTTAGAAACTCGGGGAGAGCCTCCTCTTTGTGCAGCCTCAGTTAATGCTAAAGCTACGACATGTGCAACTTCATCATCATTACCATCAATAGTTGACTTAAGGCTTCTTCTATAAGGTGAAACATAACTTTCTGTATCATCTTTCTTATAAGAATAGGAAACTGGGATGCGAGGAGTCCTTTTCCCAACAGCATGAGGTTGGATACCTGATTAATTGAATAATCATTAATATTGCAATCCACTGCAAAATATTTTGCAGATTATGAAAAATATATCACAAGGAATAGAGCAAGACTAACAGTTCAGAATAACCAATAATGTTACTCATATTTCAATACTTGGGTTTGATGAAGTTGAAATAGGACAATATTCTACCTGCACATTTTATACTAACTGAAATGCACTGGAAAGGAGGGGCAGTTCAAGAAGGGTCTAATTTTATCACTGCTACTATTTATTTCAAATTTTCAACCACAAAGAATTTTCACAGAAAGGAAAGCAAATCCTGACAAAGGCAGATGATATATGAAGATCATTCTCAAATACCAGAGTACATTGAGACAGTAATGCATAATGTCAATTTTCTGTATACAAAATTCCCTTGATGATAACACTTGACATCAGCTGAATCACAACCTTTTGAAGGTGATAATTCGATTTATTCTAATTGAGGAAGGAGGGGGAACTTAAAGATAACAGACACATGAATTACCATATTGCATAATAAAAATTAATAAACTTCTTTCTCAACTCAAATTTAGATGGTTAGTATTAAGAATCAATTAGCACAAAAAGATTAAGTTTTAGGTGAAAGCTCATGCATGATTTTAATTTATATCTAACATACTCCTGAGTCACATGAAAGCCCTATATTTAAAGTGCAAAGACAGACTCATTTTACCATGTGCTAAAATCCAATTAATTAGATTAATGACGGTAACAAGGATTGACCACTTGGTTGTAAAAGGCTATGATGCCATGTCATAGATTAACTCTCCTAAAAGCTTCAGCTATTAGGTGAAAGCTCATGAATGAATTTTATATCTAATAGCTGGCCTTCTACCAGCACAAAAATAAAGTCCAAACACCTAAAATAAATCTTCCATAAGAATCTTTATGGGAGTTCTTCAGTAATATGGGTGAAGTTTGTCAGGCTTCCATTACTAGTCTACTACTTCCCAGTTGCAAAAATTGAAAGTTTAAATCATAATAACTTGTCATTCAGGGGGATAAAAGCAATTTGAGAAAGGCAAACAAAACATGGTTCTCTGGAGGGAGTGGTACCACAATAGGTATTTTACCATCAATGCGTGTTGTACCATCAATGCGTCTCTTCTTCAATAGAGAAAGACAACCATCATTGGAAGCAATTGACTGAGACTGGAGTGGATCTTTAGAGGCACTAAGCTGAACTTTTTCACGCTTACGTTTTACAGGTTTTCTAGATCCTAGTGCATCATTGCTCTCCCTTTCACTATCACTCCCTTCCTGTCAAATTCAAGTCCAGAAATGGCAACTCAGACATACATAGTCAAAGCCCATATGACATATCATGAGGGGGCCAAAAAAGGTGAAACCAGATAGAAGAACATAACTTTCCCAAATATCAATCTGTCTCTAAATATAAAGAGAAATGCAAATCCAATGTAAGCAAAATTACATTAATTGTAATGTTATGATAGTTGCTGAGGAAAGAGACAGAAATATAATAATGTAACAAGGGATGTCATGGCAAATAACTAGAACAGATTTTTAATTTAGTTTTCAATAGAACAGTTTCACCCTTCTTCCTGGAAGAAAATTCTAAAAGAGGCTATCACACACCAAAATCTGTTTACAAATTTTGTCCAGGAAAAGAAATCTACCAACAGGAATTAGCTTTGACTTTACCAGCACATTGTAGTGATCTGTCATCATTGCTATGAGGCCAACAACAGAAGCCGTCCCCTCTGGCAGAGAGAGGTATGCCTGTAAATTATAACTCGTAGTTTCAATGACACTTAAAACCAAGGATGTAAACAACATTAATAAGCAAGTTCTTGATAGCTAGAAGTAAGAAAAAGTGTACATAAGCAACAACCTAAATGTGCTAACTTAACCTTATGGAAATGTGGATTTATGAGAGCATAACCATTACAATTTGGTGAACTGACAGCCGTGGCTTCATATCCAATAACACCCCATTTAAAAAATAATAACAATAAGTTAGAGGGAGATGGAGAAAAGGAAGATAAGTCTCAGGTTCCACAAGTAGAAATTGAACATCAATGATCAGTTCATAACAAATGTCATCTAAATTTTTAGTCAAATCAGCTATTCTAAAAATGCATGCATGCACACACACAACACCTAATTTCTTAAACAAAAGGTAGAACATACATAATAAGATTAAGGAGCATGGCATATGACTACAGATTAGGCTACAGTAGTATTTATTTACCCGATTCATGTTGTAAAGAGCTTCTACCATTTCAATGGATCTATTACGTACAACAGAGGCCACCTGAAAATCCAAATAAATAAGAATGGAGAACAGTAACAAGAATTCTAAATACCATGGTGATGATAATGAGAGGAAAAAGAAAAGAACAAGCCAAATTGTCCTCAAATTTCCAAATGAACAAGCAGGACATGGAGAGAAAATAACACCATAACAAAAGCACACCTTCTTCCAGTCTTTTCCATACTTCCTATATGCTTCATAAAATTGCTCTAGTTCCTCCTTGCTCCACTGAGATCCCAATTTATCAGTCAACTTTTTCTTCTGTGCAAAGCGCACATGTTAACCAGGATTCAAAAATTTGAGGCTAAAACAAGAGATGAAATATTATTGATGTTCAGTGCATATACTGTGATGGACAAGAACCATTGTGTATGATGCATGGATACTCAAAATTTGACTACGTGATGTCAAATACTTATTCGATACATTTGAATTTGCATTTGCATTTCCGGCATATCCATATTTTGTGTGTTATCCTTGAAACCAACATATTCAAAAAATCTAAGATACAATTTCAAGTCTCACCCTCTCTAATTCCCTCCTTCAAAGCATAATCTGGATCTTGTAGTCTTTTTTTTTTTCAAAATTATCACACATAACAGCAAACTGTCATAAATAAAAATATATTTTAAATAATATATCTTAACTTTCTAAAATAGTTATATTCGTGCATCATGTCCTACCAGATACTTGTTCTGGTACCTGTGCAACATAGTTTACAAGACATGAAAATCTATCAGGTGAAATGGACTAATACTTCCACTATTACACTTCAAGAAAAGCCAAGAATTGCCATTTTAACCTCTTTATAAAACTATTACAAAAATATGTACCAAGCAGGATGCAGTGTTATATTTTATTTGTTGTGCCCTACTGCATCCAGTTTCAAAATTGAAATGATTATCAGATCAAGACATACCCGTTGCTTGTTTTTATTTGAATTAACTTCATCTTTCTCAGGAGAAACATCATTTGAACTTGAAATCCGCTTATTCACACTTCTAGATTTCTTTGTTGGTGCCATTGACCCCTTATGTCTTTGAATCCAAAAACAAAGCCACAAACAACGATGATAGCCCAGTTAAAACTCAGCTAATGAACTAATTAATAATGCATAACAGAAATATAAAACATAAATTTCTCTTATGGAATATTTAATTAATATGGAGGCTTAGTGCAAGTTCTTTTGGGCTTCTTTATTCCACTTTACCTCCACAAGTTATAAAGTACAATAATTAATATCACTTTTCCTACCTTTCTCATGAATGAAAACAATTAGAAGCCAGAAGTTCAGCATTCAGATTTACACAAAAAAAATATATATATTTAAAACACATAGACACTAATATAGTTTCTCACATTGCTACTCTTTCTATTTAAGACAAAAAAATCCAAAACAAATAAGGAAATTACAGTTATTGACCCCTACCCCCAGAGAACATCAGTTAAATCTTCAAAATCTGAATCAATGACACAAATTCGCAATGCACCTGAAATATTTTCAAACTAACAGGACAGACAGCAAATTGATTTCGTTACAAGCTAAACATAACCCATTAGCAACGAAAATCCACATCTTCCAAGCAGAATTTCTCACAATCACATTAAATTTAACAATTGACCATGCGTCTTAGCAAGATTCAAATCATCCGGATAAAACACAAATCCTTCGCCCTCACCACCTCAAAATTATTAAAAAAAAAAAACAAGAAAAGGAACACCGATCCGAATGCATTATAAAAACAAATTTCAGGATCAGACAACCCCCACCAAACAGCTTATTTTTTCGAAAAAAATAATAATAATAAAAACAACAACAACGTCACGAAGAGCGAACCAGAAAAGGATAAAATCCTTCTAATTAACAAAAAGAAGACATAAATTTTCGTTTTCCTTTTCGAATTCAAACCCTAGATTACAGATCGGAAGGTGGAACTGCTTCCGTGGTACTCACCGCTGGTAGGGTTTACCCGATTCCCGGTGAAGCACGAGACAAACAGGAAAAAGAGGTGACAGGGTTTACAAAGAGAGGTGAAGCGAATTGCGAAGAGAATCGCATTGCCGCGAAACTTGAATATAAAGAGGGCACTCGCCAATGAGATTTTTCGCAGTGCGTATCAAACACGAGCACAGTTGCGGAGGGAGAATACGGATTTGTATTAACCTATCATTTTACCGTACACGTCTGTGGCTACCTCCTATCAACGTTCCATGTTCTGCGCCTCATTGGAGATCCAAATTTTTTCGATGTAGTGGATTATATTTGAAATTTCGGAATAGAATCTTGCACATGTTTCCCGTCGTTTTCTGTAAGTTTGAATTGAAATATTATTAAGTTATATTATAATTCATTATCATCTACAACGATGATACAAAGGTAAACACAAAAAGCATTCAAATTGCATATAATTTTTTTTACATCAAATTATACCCAAAAAAAACTATAACAATAACAAAGATAATATCTCATTTTATTTTATCATTTTGATTTTTTTAAAATTCATAGTGTTTTTAATTTTTTTTTCAAATTTTAATTTTTGTTGCAGACTTTTAAAATTAATAGTTCTGATTCTTTTATTATTTAAAGGTTAAAATATATTTTTAATATTTTTATTTTAGTGATGGAAGTTAAAATTTAAAAAGAAAAATAGGACTAAAAATACCATTAATTCAGAAAATTATTTATTAATTTATTTAACAAAAGTTATCCATACAAAATATAACTATTAGTTGTGTTGTGAAGTGTGTTAGTTAAAAAGTTTTGCATTAGTTAGTCGTGTATTATTAGAAGGATTTTTAGGATGAAATTATTATGTTTTGAGATATTACTTTTACAAAGTATTTTCTATTGGAATCGAAATCTCGAAGGAATTGAAATGTAATAATATCGATTCATAAATATACTGAAGAAATTGATTCAAACACTATCTACAAAATAAGGATAGGAAAAGAGAAAATAACCAAGAATTTCATATAGTACTTTTGATCAAAAAATTGTTCTGATTTATTTCGTATTTTTCACTCAATGATAAAATGAGTCATATTTTATAAGATCAAACATGAATATGGAAGAAAATAAAAAAGAAAAAAAAAAGAAAAATAAGTAAATAAAAATACAGTAGAAGAGTTCTGATTCTAAATGAAAAAAATTCAAACTTGATTGAAAAAGATCTTTCTAATTATCGAATAATGGGGGCAAAATGATTGATCGAGAAAAATTTATTGTTCTTATTATAAGATTGTAATTGGATCCACATATTTTAGTAAAAAGAAAGAAAAATATTTTTCTTTGAGAATAATAAAAAAAAACGTTCAATTGGAACATGAAATATGATTGAATTGGTGTTAGTTACTCTTTGGAACAAAAATAGAAGGGAGGAGATTCTCGAACCGAAAACTAGGAAACGAATTCAATGACTTCAAAAGAATTGAACAAACAGTTCGTATGAAATGAAAATCTCATGTACAGTTCTGTAGAATGGCAATAAGGATGATTTATTTGTCAACTTTTCCACTATTACACATAAAAAACCAAACTCTAGAGTGCGTTTAATCTTTGGATTTGAAATTATAGTTTATATCCCGGTATTGGTCATAATTTACAAGAACATTCTATAGTCTTCGTAAGAGGAGGAAGGGTTAAGGATTTACCCGTTGTGAGATATCACATTGTTCGAGGAACCCTAGATGACGTCGAAGTAAAAGATTTTTAATAAGGACGTTCTAGTATGTTGACGAACCTATTAGTATAGGTAGGTCAAGTCCCTAATTTATATATATATATATATATATATATACACGAGAGATTATTAATTTTATTTAAGAGATCTACACATTAGTTGTGAAAAGAATGATATAGTTATTCTCTTTTATTTTTTTTAGAATTTTATTGTTAACATAATTGTATTTTTCTATTTTGACAAAATATTTTGATATTATTTATTTTTTCTTTAATATTTTTATAATTTATTATTATTATTATGTTAAAAATTATAAGTAACTAGGCTTGCAATCAAATGATTTTATTAGTCTTTTTTATTAATTTAATTATAAATTGATTTGAAACTTAAATTTTATTTATCAACTTCTGTGAATTGAGTCAATGTATTAACATTGTCTTTTGAACTTTTAAACTCTTTTTTTTTTCTAAGTGGCTAGACTTTGTTTTGTTGGAGGGAAATAATAACCTATCAATCTTTTTCTTTCACCTTTTTTTTTTTCACAAACACTTACTCCACAAATTTTGAACATAAGAGCAAATATTTACACATTTGTTACGTAATTTTTTCACAAACATTTCTATAAACACATGGTACAGTACCGAAAGCAATATCCATGTGAACAAAATTTGTCTCACTCAAATTTCAACAAGAATTCACAGCGTATACTGTAAACAACACATGTCACATAAAATAATCAGTACATGCATTAAGAAACTCAAAAACGAAAAAAATGACCAAACCCCAGCAATAAAATGACTTTTAGTCGCAATTCAAGAACAAAACGCATAGAATGAATTTCTGCAAACTAATATTATTAGCAAAAACTAGACTCAAAGACAAAGAGCGCGCAATAAGAATTAACGAAATCGGTTTAGAAATGAGCAATAACGAAACTCATGAACTTATCCGACATGGTTCGCATAACCACTATGGTGACGAAAATTTCCACATTGCAGCATTTTACGAGCTGCCACCTCCGTTTTCTGATGCCAGAGTTGGCTTTAGATACTTGTTGATATTAAGATAAATCAACAAATACTTTTTATTAAATTATTATTTTTAAAAAAATTTTGTTTGTCTATTTTTTTGGGTAAGACGACATAATATTTCCTTTCTTTTATTTTTTAATAATTTAAAGTGAATTCTTTTGCAATGATTATTGACTACTTTTGTTGTGAAAAACAATTCATTGTATAACATAAATTATTTTGATTCAATCCATTTTTATAACATAATTAATATGATTTTTCGTAAAAGTTTATAATTAGTGTATATGCTAATTTTTATTATGTTTATAAAAATTCTTAGTCACATATAAAATTGATGATTAACCATCATAATTTTATTTATTTATGTGAATTGAAGTTAATATTGGAAAGTTTATAATATTTATGCATCTTGTTTAAGTGACCTGTGAGAATTATATTCTTAGATTTTTAAAAGTAATTAAAAATATCTCTAGTTATATTTAAATATATTTTTATTATATATTCTTGAATTGTTTTAAAGATACATAATTATAAATATCTTTTTATAAAATTTAATATTTATTATATGAAGTTTAATTTTTATTAATGGTTCCTCTTAGGCTCCAACTCTGCCTCTATCCCATATATGAGTTGAATATTTGAATTATGGATCTTATATCATATAATTTTGACATTTTTTCTTTAATAATGTTTAAGTTATATTATAATAATATATTTCAAGATATTGGATATTTTATGAAATAACATTAATATTTCAATTATTATAGATAATATTTTAAGAAATTATATATCTAATATAAAAGTTATATTTTTAATGTATATTGTGCAGACAATGAATCTACATGGTATGGAGTATGATTAATTTTCTTCTTTATGTAATGTTGTGAAATATATATTTTATAATTTAATTTAGAGTGAGTTTGTTTAAAAGTATTTATTAAGAGAATAATTTTTTTTATGAAAAAAAATCACTTACAACAAAAAGTTGTAAATACCTTCTCTAATAATTGGATGCAGTTGAAAAAGAATGAGATCCAAAATTATAAACCTTCGCTTTTTTAACAAAAAAAAAAAAAGTATCATCTATCATAAAATAGTTGATATATTATGTTATTAACAAAAAGTGGAGAGCGAAACTTTGTTAAGATTTTGTTCTGTACGACATTTTCATGCCTAATGGCTATATCATATGTAACTTATTTTGTATTTTATATTAGGCATGTAAAATATTAAACAATGTAAAATACATGTATTCATTTTCACAGTGATGCATGGATAAATACTTTTTATTATCTACTTGTATATTTTCTAATAAAATTAATTTTTTTATAAAAATATAATCATTTAAAATATATATAATTACTTTAAATAAAAATATTTTATAACTAAGAATCTATTTGAGTAAGTTTTTAAAAATAAAAAAAATATAAAAAATAAAATAAACTTTTTTATAAGATATATTTTTGTATACAAGTTAATTTGTAGAAGCTCTTTCATTAACTTCTAAAAAAATTGATTTTTAACTTATACATAAGCTATTTCAAATTTATAGATAAATTTATTTTATTTTATTTTATTTTATAATTTTTTCTTCAGTGTCTATGGAAAAATTTACCCAAACAATATTTCTATTATTATTTGTTTAAATTTTTTAATAGGTGCAAAATGTATTTTTTTATGTAACAATTTGTTATCTTAAAAGTATTTTTTTCTAAACAATTTGTTAGTTTAGATGTATTTTTAAAATCTTTTATTTTAATTTTCTAAAAAAAATACTTTAAATTGTTCTACCCAAACAAGTTAAAAAGAATACTTTTATTTAAAAATTTATTTTTATAATTGTAACCAAAGATAAATTAACTTATACAATTTTTATATGAATAACGTTCATATTTTTTTTTGTCATATCAAAACATCACTTTTCTAAATTAAAAATATATAATTTTTTAAAAAAAATTATTTATATTACAATAATCCATATTCATTTCCGTTGTAGGGTTATCCACACCAGTTGGTTGATTAGTTAAGGAGATTTTATTTCCCTTTATTAATTAGAGGACAAAATCTTCAATAACTTCTAGGACCTTTTTACCTGTGAAGAGACTCCATCTTTTACTACAATAATCTACAGCAGATTTGCACACTAATGAAAAAGAGGAGTTAAAAGTCTGTCACTCTGTTGGCCATTATAAAATCACAATTCTTAGTAACCAAGGTCCCTTCTGTCCATTATTATTTATTATAACTAAAGACAAGACCCTGGTTACAGCCCCTTTAAATTGAGACACTATTAGGAATCCCCATGCCAGTTAGTCCAGCTTTACCCGTTGGATAAAGCAAGGTGTATGGCATCTTAACAGGACCAAACCGGTTTCTGAATTTCTCATCACTGTTCATTGTCAAGATCCTTTTCTCAATGTCAGCAAGTTTATTGCCAAACTTCTCAAAGGCTAGCAATGGTTCAGCATCAGATGTCCAATCTGGAGTGTCTCTCTGCCCAAGGTAGACCTCATCACTAGAATGTTTGGACAAGATTTCTACAAGTGAAATGCCAAGAACAGCCTGAAACTGTGAAGTAACTGTTTTCAGAAAAGCCTTCTCAGGATTTGCCACGAGTTCATCATATTCCGGAGTTCCTTTCTCTGGCATGAATCGCCGGCTTATAGCTGGACGACTTGGTGGGAAGCCTCCATATGGGTATTGTCCAAAATTGATTGCAGCATGAAGAGCTGAGGCAATCCATATAACAATAGTGCAAGTCTCAATCAGCTCTTCCCGTGTATGCATCTTAGGCCACCAAGGTTCATCTTTCTTGTCAGCATGACCCACCTCCCTTAATTCCTTCCACCAAGATTGAAGTTCGGTATCTTTTTTGACTGAGTCATCCTCCTTGTAGTAAAAGGAGCAATAGTCCTCAACCCATGTCTTGATAGCAAACCAAATCTCTAGCCCATCAACCGCAAAAGGATAATCCTCAATCAATAGTCGAAGGCCATACGGGGAAGTTGAGTCCTTGATGGCTATTCCTCTGAAAGAAGCAAAGATGCAGCAACTGATCAACAACAAAATTCCTCTCACTTCTTTTAATATGATACCATCCATGTTATTCTGGTTATACTTATTTTAACTGGACAAGTTAAAATATTACATGATCTATTGAATTCGATCATATTCAGAAAATAAAAACAATCAATAGTTAGTAATGGTCTTTTGCTTGAATGGTTTACCTCTTGATAAGATCTGCAGGCAGTGCTTGCTCAGGGAAAATCCACTCCTTATAAAGCATAGATGAAAACTCCATAGAATACTTAGATGGACAAACTGTTGACTCTAGAGCACCACCTGCATTAATGAGAATCTGCCGTCCAAGTGCATTTATATTCATGGTGTCACGAAAGTGAGGATGCAATAGCTTATGAATAGGGTGAAGCACACTGAGCTGCCTATTTGTAGCTAGAATGAATGGCTCAATGACTGCATGAGTATGCAACCTGTGATACGTGAATGATATGGAAAGTTAATTTCAATAGTAGACAAACTAAGATTGTGTTTGGTGTCTCTGATAGAGTTATACCAGTGGCTGATAAGTTGATGATAGCCTGAGTCGACGACCACTACATAAGCTTTGGCCAGTTGCCAGAAGGAATTTTCAATGCCTTGTTCTGCAGGCAGGTAAACTTTACTAATGGCACCATATTGATCTCCCTCAGGATGAGGCAAACTCAACTCAATGGCTAGTGGCTTTAAAGTCCCATTATTTTGCAAGAACAGAATTGTCCTGCTGGCATATGTCTTCGTAGAAGTAGAGTTTATCCTCCTCAGGTATGGCATCAGTGCATCGTGGAGATCTAAAATGAACAACCTCCTTTCTTTAATTGCCTATTCAGCCAAATACAAATAATTAGGATGTATCTCAACATTAAGTACATGTAAAGAAGTTGACTCCGACTACAAAGCTTTCACAAAAATGGAAAACACAGCATCTTATCAATCTTAAAAATCACCTCATCTACAGTGAGCCCATCCAGGTTACTACTGATGTGTTCTTTGGCTATTGTACTGGTTTGATTACCATAGAGTTTAGAATCTAGCTTGCTTGCTGGTGGGAACTCCTGCAGTTATTTAGGATGATTGTGAGGGGAAAGGTAAATTTGACAATCATGACAGAAGGATCTCTACTTTAAAATCCAATATAACAGT
Organism: Mucuna pruriens; assembly: GCA_025330945.1. NCBI lineage: Eukaryota > Viridiplantae > Streptophyta > Magnoliopsida > Fabales > Fabaceae > Mucuna > Mucuna pruriens. Next base: position 3,995,898 of record JAENHJ010000154.1, read on the forward strand.
TAATTAAAAACACTTGGGCTTACTTGGAGACTACGAATTATGACAGGGTTTATTCCAGCCAGCATCTCCCTAGCAAATTCTTCATCTGTTTGCCATGCAGTTTTATCCGCTGCTCCAAAATCCAAATCATTAAGAACATCATTGTTAAATAAGAATGATTTACAAAATGCATAATTTGTTTTGTTTTTGCATGCAAAGAACATGTTATATTAACCATCCATTTCTACCATACCTGCAATCACTTGAGGCAAGGGAAATTTGAGGAACCTTTGCCCATCAGTTCTCAAAATTTCCTTAAGCATCTCTGCAGGGATGTTATCCCTAACTTCCTTAAGCATACCCTCAGGCACCTCAATCCCACCTTCATAGAGTTTAAGTACATCTTCAAAACTGTCAAACTCATTAGGGGTGCTGTCAAACAGAGATTCAAGCTCTGGTTTGAGAACTTGAACTATGGATCTCAGTGCATAGGCAAGAAAATCTGCCATTTTCAAGTGACCAAATCTTTCATCCCTTGGAACATAGATGTCTAAACTCGAGGCCAAATTCAGCCTACTCTCATATTTAGGATCTGCAAAGAAAACAACAAAATAAAGTGACAACTCTATATAAAATATTTATAACTTACAACAAAAGAGCACCTTAACCTTACAAATGAATAGTATTTCTTGCTCAACAGGACAATTTAAGCTTTTGACTTACTTAACCTGAAGTATAACTAAATAAGATATGATTGTGGTCACCTATCTTATAAAGTATATTATGTTCCACAAAGAAGGGTTATGGGAGGTATAAAATTGCTAATTGAGTTAATTTATTTTAACATATGTGATTCACTAGACATGAAAGAGGTCTAACAATTAATTATATGATTCAATTCAACCAGAACTACTCTATCTTGACTTGCTAAGTTACTAACATCAACAGGCTCAATCATTAAGAGCAGCGTACTGTGTACCTTGGCAATGGAAACACAAGCTATATTAACATGAAATTTACGTCCTCTACCCAATCCTTGAATTCTAGTGATTCTACAAAGCCACACTTTAAGTTCCACCAACATCTCAACTACATCTTCATGTTATTTCAACTCTACTAAGTTATATAATGATCTTGCCAGATCAACAAGATGTGGACAAGAATTAAAATCCAAAATATTCAAAAACAGACTTGAATGAATAGCAAAACAACAAATATATAAAAGCCTTACCTGATTTTGCCGGTGGTCTACCAGTTCTTCCCCTACGAGGGTAGGGGTATTCCCTAGACCCTCCTAGAACAGGACGAGCATGTTGTAGACCCTTATCCGGATTTCCCAAATCATTGTAGTAAGCATAATCATAGACCCTGTCCCACTCTTGGAGCTGGCCCGTTCCATCACCTCTTAAGTTCTCCAATTCTTCTTCTCTGTACTTAACTAGTGGCGCCGGTGTTTCACTCGGAAGGTAAGTCTGTAATTAGTACAAAACATTTAATTCGTAGCAAACACTGCTCCTTCCATCAAGTCTCATAATGAACTACAACAATTACTGTTAAAAATATCACATAGTATTTGGAGTAAATGCATGATACTGGTACCTTATTGGAGAAGAAAATTCGATCCTTTTTATATTTATCAGCAGGGTACACCCAAGAGTTGCAGACAAAGCGAATGACACCTTGGCCTGGAACATCTTCAAGTGTCAGGCTTTTGAGGTAGAACTCACTGTGATGATTGTTCCTTATTATAAAGGCTCCTGGTGTGCCTATCTCTTCATCCCACTCAAATGTAACCCTGAATACTGCTTCTCCCGCTGTCAAAGGTGTGATTGTTGTAACCCAGTCTTCTAGATAACCAGGCTTCCCAAGTTTCCCCTTCAACCCATTGCCATTCCCTGCAAATTTTCACAAATATCATTTCAACTTTGTTATAAATATGTTCTTGTCTCATTCAAAAATGTGTCGGAGACATAGTTAAGTTTTTTTGTCGTTGTTGTTATGTAGTAGATGTAAATTGATTAAACAATATATATAATTTCCAATCAGGCTGCTTAATCTAAAAAAATAAATAATTATTTTAAAAAATTCACTGGTAGTTGTCGGTGGGAACTAGGAACTCAATTTCCACAGCACGGGTCTTGACTAATGACCCTTGAGATTTTAGACCATAGAACTTAAAAATGAAAACGAAACGTAACCAACAAATTAAAATCAGCGTGGCATACACGGAGTAGTGAGGAGCTTACCTAGAAAAATAATTTAAAGATAGGATTACAAATAAATGAATGTAAAATTTAAGAAAATAAAATGGGAGAGTAGAGAAAATCAGTTGTTTTTTATATTTTTCGGTCACCGTCACAATTCACAACTTCACTGTCTGTTCTTTGTTTTCTTTTTCTGGTAAGCCTAGATGGTTTTTTGCTTGCGGATCGAGAAAAGGAGTAAATAGCAAAACACCATGACATCATAGACACATATCGACAGATTTTTCCTTGTTCACCAATAAATAAATAAATTTGAAATATTTATTTCCAACTTGTAATATTGACAGCATAGGCTATATTAATGTATATAACAATTTTTGAAAACAGATATTTTAAAAAATAATTTTATTTAATTTTAAAGATACACAATTATTTCCATATTTACTTTCACACGGGTTATACTTTTTTTTTTTTCAAATCTGTTAAGTTTGAACAGATGACTATAATATTATTAAGCATAAGATAAATTGTCGCATAGCCCTTGGCTGAGACTAAGACAAGATGACTGGCAATCATTATTTACTGCGGAGTCGTACCACTCGGCAATTCCAAATTAGATGCACATGGCCCTCTTTGTTTTTAAGTATAATATTACATTTCTAAGAATTATATTTTTAAAAATATTATGCGTAGAAATATTATTTTCATAAATATGTTTGGTTAATATTTAATGATTTTAGAAAAATTAATTTGATTAAAAAATAAAGTTATAAGTGAAAAAGAAATATAAAATAATAAAGTTAAAATAGATAATTATTATATAAAATAATTTCGATTTACATAAAAATATAAGATACTCATATTTTATCATAAAAATAAAAAATAAGATAAATATATATTTATATTCTTGAAAATCAATAATACCTGAAATTTTTTAAAACTTATATAAAGTCTGAAAATGTGATATTCTTAAGTTTTCTTTCTTAAAATATTTTTCATATTTTCAAACAAACACAACCTGACTATTTTTTATTTTTTTATGTTGTCACTTGTTTTATATTTATAATTTATTGAGACCGTGTGCATACCCAATTTGAATCTGATCTAATAATGCTAGTTTTTTTTTTTTTTTTATAAATAATTCTAATGTGAGTTTAATTTAATTTATTTTAAAAATAACTATTTTAATATAAAAATAAAAGTGACTATTTCTTTTCAATTAAGTAAAAAAATTTTATGTAGATACTTTATGTCATTAAAATTGAAAAATGAAAAGAAAAAATAAAATAAAAAATCATTATTCTGATCATAAACCACTTAACCAGAGGTCGAAATCTCAGTGTTACATTGTTACTTACCGCAACTGAAGATTACTTCTCGGCTCGAAATGGAATATTGAAACAAAAATTATTCACAATATATTATTTAATAAAAATTACTATATTTTTATTATTAATTAACAAAAATACAACTTACAAAGGACTATTTGTGATTATTTTTTAAACTATTTTTTATTTTAAAAATTAAAAAATCATTTAATAAGATTTTTTTTCTTCTGAAAACCGTTTTGAAAAATAATACTTCTTTTTCAGTTATAAAAATAAAAATTATAATATTTGTAAGTTATTTTTTCTACTTTCAAAAATTCTTTTCCTCGTATTCTTGCATGCACCGTGTCATCATCTTCATCTGTTCCCAATATCTAATAAAACTATTTTTTAAAATTATTTTATAAAATAATTTTGAAGAACTAAGAAAATAAAAACACAATCAAACCTAAGTTCTACTCATAATTTCAGAGTTTTTACTTGGTAAGAGTGCTGGTATACATCAGAACTAGGGTGGAGATTCCCTTGAAGCCTCTGATTAAAGGATTTGAAGAAAATAAAGAGAAGGTATTTTGAATATAAAGAGTTAAAGTAAGATTTGAAGATAAAAATTGAGCGAGGTAGATCCAGATTTAGTTTTGGTGAACATGTTATAATGCAAAGAGGAGCTATAGTAGAGAGAAGAAAGCATGAAATAGAGAAGTGAACTAACCAGGGTCAAGTTTGACCGCACTTACGAGCTGGAGAGAAACTCGTTTACCGACAAACTCATGAAGACGATCAAGAAACGAGGCACTGAAATCGTTGAAGTCCAATACATTCTTCTTCATCAACACCACCGTCCCCTTAACTCGGCGACGGTTGTCGTCCTCTCCGGTGAGAGCCCTCACGATGTTTTGTAACATTTTCGGCGATCGATCGAGTTCCAGAAACTGCAGAAAACAGTAACAATATGACAACACCGCTAAATTTTGTTATTGAACTGAATTGTGAAGAAGCAACTAATGTTTATGCCTTTTATAGACACAGTGGGAACAAATTAAACCGATATCCTGTTAGATTGAACAAGTTCTACTGTAGTAAATTAACCCACTCTTTACTCCGTTTACTTTCGAGTTGACGAATTTTATATTAATATTCACAATTAAGCGATTTCGTATAACTATACCTAGACAATTTCTAAGAAGTGCCATTAGTTAAACAATTGAAAATAATTTTTTATTAAAATGTAGTATTAACGTATTTTATCATTTTTTCAACAAAAAAATTATTAGTTTATTAAATAAATTATTAGCTAGTTTTTTTTTTTTTAAATGAAGCAAGTTACTTTTATATAAATAATGACGTGACATATATATATATATATATATATATATATATATATATATATATATATTCATTTAAATTAGACAAATTACTAATTAATCTAAACGATAATTACCCCACGTAACTCTAGTTCAATTCAAGTGGATTAGGGTAAAAAAATTCCATAAGGTCAAAAGGTCTGCATAAAGAAAAAGAAATTACTTAACTTACTTTTATTATTTTAATAAATAATTAAATAACATAAATTGATAAAAATTTAACAAAAATTCAATTTTAAAAAGGTGGAAGATCATAGCCTAAAAATAATAACTTGAACCAACAATAATAAAGAAATAAAATGTTTTGTAACGAACCATCACTAACAAAAAAGTATAGGTCAAACCTATATTTTTAAACATTAGTAAAAGTATTAACTTAATAATGGTTTACGTTAAAGTTTTGGTTTGTTAACACATTTATTATTTAATTGGAATATAATTTAACGTTATAGAATTTATTAATCTTATTAAAAAAGAATATTCTATTGTAAAAAATCAATGAACATTTTTCCGTCAAAGTTCATGAATGGGCATGGGCAATAAATAAATTAATAAATTTATGAGACGTATAATATATTTTTTCCGTTTTTCCCTCTTTATGGTATAATCTTTACAGAAAAGCTTCACTTGTTAGCTGTTTCTATGTGAATCCTATGTTCTCCGTTCAACTGTGGGCAATACAGTGAATTGACCCACATGCAGAAGTTCGAGTCCCCTAAAAAAAATTAAGTCACGAGTTGGAGCATTCACACATGAAAGAACTCTAATGACTTGAGTGGGGTGGGGTATGGGTTGTGAACGAACTCTAATGACAGTATGTACATTGATCTAATAAAATGAAAGGTTAAAATGATTTTAGTCCTTAAAAATTTTTAAATTTCAATTTTTGTAATTTTATTTTTTGAAATATTCAAAATTTGATCCTAGTATAAAAGGGGGAAAATGTTAACTTTAAGGATTAAAATTTGAGTATTTAAAAAAAAACAAAGATTGAAATTATTAATTTTAAAAGTGAGAGACAAAAAACCAAAATATAGAAATCTTTAAAACAATACAACAACAAAAAATGGTATTATCCTACCAAGCTGTCGTTAATAAATTTCGACATATTTTACACCGAAGAACTGACCCAACTCTCATATTTTACTCGGATTTAGAATCGGTTACTATAGACGGATTTATCTAATAAAAAAAACAATAAATATTTTTTAAAACGTGTAAATTTTTGTTTTTGGTTTTCTACTGGCGTGTAAATATTTGTTGAAAATTATATTTGATTGAGATATTATGATACAATAATATCTTACATGAAACTATACATTCCATATTTACCGATATATATTGCATTAATGATCTAAATATGAATACGTATATTCGTATGATGAGTATTTTATTTAATTACTAAAAAATATTATTCTTGGGTTTACCGCCGGTGAATATATTTTCGAAGGGAAAATGAAAATATGATCCCAACAAGCAACATGCAACCACATAGTTTTGTTCAACATTTTTTCGGAACTATATTTTGTTTTTTTTTGGTTCTTGTATATCTATTTCGCGCATTGATGTTCCCACCTCGCGATGTCCCAGGCTTGGCTCTCCTTTACAATATTCTCATATGCTACTTTTTCTGGAACTCTTTAATCTTTTGTTTTAATCTTTAATCGTTAGTTTTTAACCTTCCATATCTATTTTCTTGATTGGTCGGCTGTGAAAATTTTGGAGCTTCTCAAAGTATTCACTATTGATGTTGGCACTTTACGATATCCCAGACTTGGCTCTTTACAATATTCCCATGTCATACTTTTTATTTTATGTAGTAGTGATCTTCACACTTTACAATGTTCCACACTCTTTAGCAGTATTCTTTGCCTAGTGGAATTAATACCGGAATTAAATTCCCAATCTTTCTAAACGCTGTACAAATCAGAGTATTATCAATTTATGGAGGTTAAAAATTTCAAATTATGTGCTTATTCATGCGTGGGTTTTAACTTTTTTTGTGCGCTAAGTTTGCTTCCTGCCACATTTCCTTCGCTGTCTCGGCACAAAATGGTTACTGTCTGAAAAGAATGAACCTAATTTATAAAGGAAATTTCAATTAATTGATTCTTGTTTCTTTTTGAGTAAGTTAATTTAATGAGACTATTTAGCATTATGGAGGTGACATATCCCATATTGAATGGTCATCTTACGAGTCAGTCAACTCAACTTTCAGTCCTAACAGCTTTCTCATGTAGTTAGCAACCTAAATAAGACTATCTAGATCTTCTCCAGCTATCGGATGCAGAGAAGAAAAAGAAAAACATAGGGTCTAAGTAGGATCCAATATTGACTATTGTGTCTCATCTAATTTTGGTGTCTTTCTTACTTCTTGCTGCATCATCCAACAGATACGGGATGGAGAGAGTCTAGAAGAAAGGAAGGTCTCATCCATTAACATAATTATTTGTACTTTTAAGGCTTAAATAACATTTTAATCCTTATAGTATAGGGCGTTTTTCATTTTCATCATCCTAAAAATATTTCCTGTTTCGGCTTTTATGACTTATTTTATTTTAGTCTTTGTACATGTTAAGTGATGAGGTAATTGACAAAGATTAGAAAATAAGCTTGATGTTTTCTAGATAATCAAAAACTAAAATCTACTATTTTATAAGAATTAAAGCATTAATATTAAGGACTAATGAAAAAGATTATAGAAGCCAAAACAAGAAAATAAAAAGACCAAAACAAAAATTATCCTTTATTATAAAAGACCAAAATCTTATTTAAACCTTTTAACATAGCTTGAGCCTTGAAGGTTGACGAATCTATTTACAAAATGCTATTTTTGGTGTCCAAATAGGAAAAAATGAGAATCGTTTCTTTTTGTATCAACATTCATAAAAATAGACCCACTATGTGTGTGAAAGAGAGAAAATTATAACGTGTTTGAAAACTACGCTCACCAAAGAAAAGTTGAGAATTTAAAAAAAAAAAATCCTTTAAAAGACTATCAAGAAATAAAAATAAGATGTAGAATGCATTTTAAATCAAATATTTTTTTAACTTACTATTTGAAAGCAACTATCCAGCTATTTTCAACTAAAGTTCACACCATTTCCCTTGTAGCTCACATATCTCTCAAACTCTTGCTTGAGATTTTATCTCTTTTCCGGTTCCTCTTTGAACCTAAAGCAGACTCCCGTTAAAATTGCAAATCAATAGCATGAATACTTTGAGAAGCTCCAAAATTTTCACAGCCGACCAATAAAAAAAAAATGGAAGTTTGAATTTCACACTGAATTGCAAGTTGCCTGGGAAAATGTTCATGTCATGGACATTCCGTCGTTACTAGTCGTACTAGAATGGCATGTGGCTGACTTGAAATAAATCAAAAATCAAATCAATATTTTACTGTTGGAGGATATGAGGTGTAACCGTACCACCGGTTCAACTTCAACATTCTCTATTCAAAGGTACTCGCAACTGACAGCACAAGACTTAGAAAAGGAAGTTATACATTAAGACAAACTGTTCCAAGAAGACAATGAGAATAGAATATCAAACATTCGTTTCACAAATAGATTCTGATTCTTCATACACCCTTATCTATGAAGTCACTACTGGATTATCTTAATTAAGCTTCTGAAAGACTCAAAGTCTGCACAACTATCATATTTCATAACAAAGTACCGAAAGGAAAAAGGGAGAAAAGGTCTATCCAAAGACAAGATAGTGCATCCTCCCGTCCATTGTTTTGTTTGAATAGCCTATTCTTGGCATAAATTCTAATCCAGAGTGACAAATACGAGAATGCTTACAAGTGTGAATAAAATCAAACCTTTCTGTACTAAACATAGAATGACCAGATTGAAATAATGCACCAACTTATTTTGTAAATAAATTTATAATAAATTACAAGTTACACAGATTCCGAACACACTGCACCACATGAGTGGCTTTCACACAGCAGTATATGACTTTAGTCTCATATCTCTGATGGAGAAGAGCAAATATGACAGTCTATTAACAACTCAATCAGTATTCAATCAGAAGAGAATGAACAGATTTTTTAAGAGGAAACCTATTGAAACAAACAAACACTTGCCTGCAACACCTCTTAATTACTTATTATCTATTTGCCTGCCAACCAAATCATTTGTTATCGCTTGCCTGCCAACCAACTTCCCAAATATTCCAACCAAGGGTAGAACCTTCAGAAAGACTAGGAATGCCCTGCTTCCCTATCCCACTTAATGTCTGCAGAAAATTCAGCAAATGCAGCCCGTGGATCACCATTTGCAACAGACCAGTAGTATTGTGCAGTTTCACTATCAACCTGCATGCTTCTCTTCAAGGATTCAACCACCTTTTTGTTGCTTTCTTCTGAAGAAATTCTGTTTGATGCATAAGTAGTCCTCCTGTCTGGTACATCATTGGGATACAACACTGCTACTTCTCGTTTAGCATAGACATCCAGCTCAATATAGCATGTTCTGTTAACAAGTATATCAGGATTACTAATAGGGATCAATAACCTTTCCCTCGAGTATATGCCATGGTCGCTCATCATGTTGTTTAGGCGCTTTATGTCCATTACCTATCAACCATTATAATGTCATCAAATGCTGTTAACCAGAAAAAACCATGAGAAAAACAAGAAAAATATTTCATAGCAAAAATGCCCTTTAAAAAAATTCAAAATAAGCAATTTGTATGCTTGATCAATGGCCAAACTATTGCATTGAACCAACTAGGTTAACGGCCAACCTACATTCTTTTCTTTTTTGGATGAACCCAGGTATACCCGGAAAGAGCTGAAGACTAATCCTCAAAGTACTAACATCCATTTAAGGGGTTGCCTACCTCTCTCTACAGATATTATATTATTCCATATACATGAACCTAGGATGGAACCGGACATGATTATCTATCAACCATAGCACATCATGTTACCTACTTTCAATAGCAAGTAACTGTTATCTTCATAATGAGTCTTAATTAACCAATAATTGTTCACTAAACCCCTTAATGACATCATAATAGCTCATCAATTCCAATCAGTTACTGAACTTAGCTACTAAAGAGACTTGAGTAACACGCAGGAAGGCAGCCAACCCACATATATGGGTGTTGTACCTCCAGAGGACCTACTAATGTAGCAGCGAGAACAATATGATTTAGATTTTGAGAGGTTCATAAAAGTGTTGATTGAAAAATGAAGGGAAACATTGATTATAATTCAGCAATTTGGCCTTCCAAAAATGCTCCTGAATGGCGAAATTCTTGAAACCCTGACAACACAACAGTAGCAGTGCAGTGTCGTTATGGAAACCTAGGAGGCTAGAGTTACACAATATGTAGGCTGTGTGGAAACAAAATAGGAGTTGTGAAAGGTGGAAGGCAAACCTGAACGGAGTACTTGACGGCGAGACTGGCAACGGTGTCGCCGCGCGTAATGTGATGGGAGATGGCGAATTTGGCGAGGGAGTTGTCTCTCCAGAAGCTTCGAGAGAGTGGGTTGCCGAGGACGTGCTTCAAATTCCAAGGCGCAACGAAGGCTCTGGTGACCATGTCCCTCTGGGAGGCCACGGAGTTCCAGAGACGGCACACGCAACTCGCACGGGCGAGATCAGGGATTGGAAGGTTCTGGAAGATGAGGCGGAGGATGTCGGTGGAGGAGAGTGCCGAGAAATGAGAATTCAAGGGCGAGATAACGGTGGAAGAAGAGGAAGGGGAATTACAATTCATGAGATGTCTGAAAATGTCGCCGTCCTCGTCTTCGTCGCAACAACAACCCATTGGGAGTGAAGTTAAGTTAGGATTGATGCTGTGTTTGGCAGAAAAGCCACATCTTATTTCTTTGCCCACCCAACCACTTGTCCACACATTCTACGAACGTAGATTTTTTAAATGATTATTGTTTTTAGAATTTCATTTATGCATTATTAGGCTAAATATTTTTGTAATGTCAATCTATAGAAATTGTGATGACAATGTCTTTAAAGTAAGTTTGATAAGAATAAATAATTATTATTTGATAACAGTGTAAAATAATAATTTTAATATATATGAATTTATAATTAATAATTATATTAAAAACATTTTACATTTTTAACATTTTTAAATTAAATCTTTAATTTTATGATTAATTTAAATTATTAAATACTATTAATGTATACAAATCTATTAATTTAATTATACATTTGATTTTTATAAATTACTCGTCTTAGTCTATAAGAATTTTTTTAGGGTTTGTTTAAATAATATTTTTTATAAGTATTTATAAAAAAATATAAAAAATAATTTTTTTAATAAAGTAAAATTAACTTATGCATAAATTAAAAATAAATTTTTAAAAAAATTAATACGAAAAAATTTCTAAAATAACTACTTTTATTTTATTTTATTTTCTTATTTTTTTTCCAATATAATATAATTACTTATAAGTTTAATCAACAAGCTTTTAATCTGTTTTATTCCTTACTAACCAAAATTGTAAGAATAAAGTGTATTGAAAATAGATGCATATGGACTAAATCAAATTAAAAAATTATATATAAGAACTAAAATGAGTTATATTTAATAAAAAAAAATTTATTCTTAATAAAAAATTAGTAGAAATATTGATATTGTGTTTGTGCATTAAATTTTTTTTATGAGATACTAAATTTAATATATTGTAATAGTTTTTTTATTTTTATATATATGTTAATTTTAGTTTATTAATTTATTTTTTGCTTCATGTATTTTTTTTTGTTTTTATTTTTTATGAGACAATAAATTTACATTTTCTTCTTTGTGTTCTTTTTAGTTAAATAATTTATTTATTTTCTCAATATATATTTATATTTTTTTTTTTAATTTTTGTACCTTTATTATTTATGTTAACTTAATAAAATATTTGTTTGTAATTGCATAGAGTGATATTGTTGTAGTATATTTATTATTATTATTATTATTATTATTATATTAGAAATATTATGTTTTGTATAAGTATAAATATACATAAAATTTGAAGAAAATATATGATTTATCTTTTATAATTATTATTACTTTGTGGATCGATTTGACAAATGGATTAGATTGACGAATAATCGGATCTAAGAAGGGATGTCCTTAATACAAAAACACTCATTCGCTCCACTTAATGTTTGGGAGGTTGTGGACCGGTCTAGTAAGTGGATCCAAAAGTCAGTTGGCCTCGATATAACTAATGGACTATGTACCAATCTGCATAGCTGTCGAGGATGGGTCCAACAAAGATAACCGGTTAAGCTCATGATTAGACTCGACCAAGTTAACGATCGATTGAGTACAAAGTAGTACCGTACTCTCCATATTTATTGCTCGCAACAAAAGTCATCTAACAGGGGACAGATGTCATGTCATGTAGCTCGAGAAAAATGACTTTTCTCCTTAACTTATATGTAAATACTTAGAGAAGGGGGACATGGCATTTACAACTCATATTGTATGTACACTCTATGATTGGGGTCATCTTCAATATAGACGTGAACATTGGCGCTCACCGTGGGACCGTTGATAAAATTATTCTTGACGACCATCGCACTCAGGGACAGGAAGGTAGTGGCACTAGAGTCGCCAAAGCTCCATCGTATACAGATATGCCTTCACCACACGTAGATTCGCTCCGTCGCACACAGATCTGCCTCCGCCACGCACAAATTCACACTATCGCACACAGATCTGCCTCCGCCATGCACAGATTCACTTTGTCGCACACAAATTTGTCCCTATTGCATGCAAATTCACTCTATTACGCGCAAATCTACCCTTGTCACACACAGATCCACCTTCGACGCGATGGGTCCCAACACCACGCAATTTGCCATTATCTGCATCCCTTTTAGCTCCTTTGCCAGGATCTTCATCGTCGCCCTTCCTGCTCGACTACACATGGACCGGCTTGCCACCACCCTCGCATCCACCGGTCACCACCCTTTGCGCTTCGTCGCACATAGTCATTGTCTGAGGCAAACCAAAAAGACTCGTGAAAGGCAGCTAATTAGTGATTGTTTGGGACACAAATACTCATAAGTGGTAATCAGTCAGTAACTGCGCAGGGCACAAAGACCCGTGAGAGGCAATCGGCCCGACTGTCTAGGAAAAAACAAAAAGACCCGTGAGAGGTAGTCAGTCAATGACTGTGTAGGACAAAACAAAAAGACTCTTAAGAGACATTCAGTCAGTGACTGTTTGGGACACCAAAAGACTTGTGAACAGTAGTTGGTCAGTGATTGCTTGGGACACAAAGATCTGTGAGAGGAAGTTGGCTAGTGACTGTCCGGGGTAAAACAAAAAAACTTGTAAGAGGTAGTCGGGCCAATGACACTGTGAGCGGTAGTTGGCCAATGACTGCCTGGGGCAAAACAAAAAGACCTATGAAAGGCAGTCGGTCAATGATTGTTTGGGGCACCAAAAGACCCGTGAGTGACAGTCGATTAGTGACTATCCAGAGCAAAATAAAAACACCTGTGAGAGACAGTAAGTTAGTGACTATCTAGGGCACCAAAAGAACCGTGAGTTGTAGTCGGTCAATGATTGTCTATGACACCAAAAGACCCGTAAGTGGCAGTTGATCAATGATTGTACAGGGCACTAAAAGACCCGTGAGAGGCAGTTAGTCAGTGACTATTCAGGGCAAAAAAAAAAAGACCTATGAGGGTAGTTGGTCAATGAATGTTCGGGGCACCAAAAAACTTGTGAGCGACAGTCAATCAATGACTGTTTGGGGTACCAAAAAAATCCTTGAGAGGTAGTCGGCTAATGACTGTCTAGGGCACAAAGATTCGTGAGAGGCAGTCCGGCCAGTGACTGTCCGAGGCACCAAAAGACCCATGAGAGGCAGTCATTCAGTGATTGTCCAAGGCACCAAAAGACCCACGAGTGGCAGTCGGTCAATGATTGTCTGGGACACCAAAAGACTTGTGAGAGATAGTTGACCAGTGATTGTTTGTTGCAAAACAAAAAGACTCGTGAGAGGCAGTTGGTCAATGATTGTTTGGGGCACCAAAAGACTTGTTAGTGACAGTTGGTAAGTGATTGTCCGGGACACAAAAAGACCCGTGAGCAGTAGTCGGTCAGTTACTGCCCGGGACACAAAGATCCGTGAGCGATAGTCAGTCAATGACTATTCAAGACGCTAAAAAACATGTTAGTGGTAGTTATTAGTTAGTGATTGTCCAGGGAAACAAAAGACTCGTGAGAGGAAATCGACTAGTGACTGTCCTGGAAAAAAAACCTGTGAGAGGTAGTCGACCATTGACTATCCAAGTCAACTTGTGAGGGAGAAATTGCTTCTAAAAGCTTAAAATGAAGAGCTTCAGTTGGACATGTAGGAGGATGTAAGCGCGATAGCAAATACTTGAATTTAAATTAACGCATTCGAAGCAAACATTCTCAACGACCAAGTAAAGCACGAAAGCACATAGTCATTAATAAAATTGCCATATTAAACAAACAAAGAGCCAGGAAGGAAATAGAAACAAGCAAGACAAAGAAAAGCATCTCGACAATTAAGAGGATGGAGTCGGGGAGTGTGGGTTCACCAATTGGCCGTCAATTACATCCTTGTACATGTCTGCCTCTAATAGGTCAAGACCGAGATGTATGACGCCAACCTGCTAGAGAGCACAATTGAAACCAACCTCGAACTGATCCAAAAGGGACAAGTCCTTAACGACAATAATCTTGTCCTTCTCGGCAATAATCTACAACAAAAGACTAGGTTTTCCCCTTTTTTCTTTAACACTTCATTTAAAAGTTGGATCTTGTCACAAGCTTCTCCCCATGCTCGATTAATTTTCTCCTTTGAGTACTGAGGCCATTAAATTCAAGCTCAACAGCATGGGAGAGAACCATACAATAGCTGGAATAAGCTTCCAAAACTTTGAACATGCCTTTGAGCCCAAGAGTCTTGACTTTCCCAACATCTGAAGGAGAAGAAAAATGATGCTCGATCATCTCAGAGAGAGGGGTGGCTCCAAGCTGATAAGTGTTAGGGGGACCATCGAGGAGAGTTTTCCAGTTGGCAAGCAATGGGACCTCGGGTGAAAGAGGGGCAGTCGGTTCAGCGCGCAACCTTTTCTTTGAGGTATATGCTCGATCGTCGGCTGAGACTTCTTCAATAGTGGGTGAAGCAGGGGCTGCCCCTGGCCCCTCATTAACCATGACAAGATTAGGAACAGTCCCTTGAGTGGTGGTAAGAGGAGCCACATTTAGCCCTGATCGAGCAAGCCTCAAAATAACCCCTGGCCCAGAAGATAAAGCAGCACCAGCAGTAGTTTTGTTTTTTCTTCCTTAAAGCCCGGTGAGCGACACCGTCAAGACCTAAGAAATAGGTGTGAAAGCTAGATAAGAAAAGTAGCAAATACGATCAAGAAAGAAAGGGTTAAAGGAGAACAACACCCGTAATGCATCAAAAGATGTGGCTCTGATATCATTGCAAGGATCGGTCCCTAGGCACCTTGTGCATTGGGAAGGTCACATCTGCCCTAACTAAAGCAACTAACACCACCAACCAGCCTAACATGATACATAAAACCCTCTAGTCGGCTTATTTAGTGCTAAGCTGATAAGTGGACCGAGTTGACGTATGATCGAGTCTAAGAAGTGATGCCTTTAGTAGTAAAAGCATCCATCACTCCACTTGGTACTAGAGGAACTATGGATTGGTCTGGCTAATGAACCAGGTTGACGTATAACCGAGTCTAAGAAAGGATGCCCTCAATAGCAAAAGCACCCATCGCTCTACTTGGTGATTGGAGGCCTATGGACCGATCGACAAAGTGGACCGAGGAGTCAATCGACCTCGATATAGCTAACAGGTCTGGTACCAATATGCATAGCTACTTGGGCAGTGAAACACCATGAGTCTAGCAAAGACAACCGGTCGAGCTCATGGTTGGACTCGACTAAGTTAACGATTGACCGGATACATAACAGGATCGTATTCTCCATATTTATTACTTGTAGGAAATTCCATTTGACAAGGGACAAATGTTAGGTTACGTAACTCGAGGAGAGTGACTCTTTTCCTTAACTTATATATAAACACTTAGAGAAAGAGGACAGAGGATCTAACAACTCATAATATATGTACACTCTGTGATTGATGTCATCTCCCTTCCAATATAAATGTGAATACTTTGTAATCTTCAAAACTGTCTTAATTAGGAAACTAAACAATCATTTTTATTATTTTTCTACAATTTATAAAAATATGTATAACTTGTTATTATTTTTAGTTAACAATTAAGAAAACATACCAATGAAATAAAAAATTAATAAAATTAAATAGTTATTTATACATCTCATCATCAATAAAATATTGGCTTTTAAAAAATTACAAAACAACTCATATAATATCATGTATAAATATGACATATTTACCCTAAACCCTAAACCCTAAATATAATATACCAATTAATCAAAGAACTAATTAGAACGTCAAGAATGCATATATTTTATTTTGCATGAAATTTGTAAAAAGACATGAGTTGAAATTTATTTAAAATGGAAAAATGTAACTTACGACTAATTCAATGGTAGTTTTGTATGTTATTATAATTACTATATTTATGCATCGATTAACATGGCACAAATAAAATATTTTAAAGGAATCCGATTACATTACATATCTATCTTTGAGTCAATATTTTTTTTAAATTTGAGTTTTATATGTTATTACAGTGGAACCCACCCAACATAATATCTTTTTAGACAATAAAATTGGAATTATTTTTTTTTAAAATTTAGGGGATTGACAATGTCATAATATGAAGATGTTATTATAATTTTTTATTTAATTTTATTGTCAATTGAGCAAATTAACGTGAGTGATCGCTAATCCTACCAAATATTCTATAGTTTTCCAAATTCACCCTCCTAGAAAATACAAGTCAATTGACAAAGTAGTTACCTCTTTGCCAAAGTACATGTCAAAATACTCTCTTTTTTAAGTCTTTGAATAATTGAAAGATCTCCTTGAATTTTAATTTATCTTTAAATAAAAAATATAAAAAAATAGTTGTTGTTTAGTCAAATGTTGCTCAATTTAGTCTAATAAGCTAGTTATATATACATAAATGAAAATGACCAATAACTGAGTTTGAGATAACATCTCATTGAAAATATTTTTTTTGAAAAATTTCATTTTTTCCTTTTTTAATAAGGATTTTCATGGAAGTTTGAGTAACAACTTTTAACAAAACAACATATGATTAATCATTTCTAAAGACAAAGTTGTATATAACAAAACATAGCACACATAAATACTCCCAAGTTGATAAGAGCGTGCTCCTAGAAGCATGACCATGAAAAGGCCCTACATAGCGTGCCCTTAGCACAAGTATGATCACTAATTGCGTCCCAACATAAGCATTCTCAACAATCTGCACTTACAGGAGATTTAGTACGAGCATGCTCATCCTAAGCATAGACATGCTCATTACTATGCAAGTTGCAAAATTTCAAATTTCTATCTAGAATTAGCTCTCATAAGGTAACCTAAAGGTTTTTCTTTTATTGTAATTTTAACCAAATTCACATAAATTATATAATTAACACATCAATTCATATCCTAATATAGGGAGTTTACTCTCCCTTTTATAAACACCCAAAACATGCAATATTATCAACAAAACACAATCAATACTAATCTAGGTAAGAGAACCAAAGAATATAATTATTGGGATTTTAGGGTCAACTCCTATATCCATACTTCTACTCACATCCTTGACGAAAGTACTCACTTTCCTTACCAAGAATGTAAAACTCCAACAAATCCTTGCTCCTTGGGAGTCTCCCTCTTGATGCTCCAATATTTTCTCCTAGCATTTTCCTTGTTAATCTTTTGCAGAGAAGGCACCAGCGTTTCAGATACTTTCATGCTCTGACTTTTTTTTTATTCAAAGGGTCAATGCTTGCCCTACTTTCGTGCTCAATAGGGTTGAGTTCATTTTTTTGGACCAAAACAAGACCCAAAAACCTTTTTTTCCAATTTCACTTAAAAATCCAATGTTAACCATCCAATACTTATTTTTTTAAAATACAATTATTTGATTATGTGGTAAAATGACTCTAACACTCATAAATAGTATAATTACGAATAATTCTAATAATAATAGTAACAAAAATCGGGTGTTACAATAAAAGCGAAGGATCATTGAGGATTAATGAGAGATATATGTGCAAATAAAAAAGAAAGCACAAGAGAGATTGTCATTTTTGTGGAAAATCTAGAAATTTATAGAAGGATTGCCCAAGGTATAAAATAAGGCTTAGTTCGAAAACATTGACAAGTTTAATTAATGTTTATGTGTTCTAAATCAAAATTAACTAAAGTTTTCCGTAATACATGGTGGATTGATTCTGAATGTACAACTCATGTTTCTAATATGATGCAAGAATTTCTTACAATTCAAATCATACGTCTAAACAAGTAGTGGAGACTTATTATTTAATCTTGAAAGCTCAAATAGAAACGGTTGAAACTCTACATATACTTAACTTATCATTGGTATTGATTTTTTTAGGATGATTTATATAGATTGATTTTAGATATGTTGAAACAGTTTTAACTTTGCATCATAATGTTTGTTGGCACTAAATATATATCTTTCTTGTGGCATTAATGTTTAAGTCACATCTCTAGAGAATGGATGGAAAGAGTAATAAAAAATGAAATTCTTTCTGAATCTAGATTTTGCTGATCCAAATGTTCATAAACACCAGTTTTCACATTTAATAAAAGGACGGTTTTTAGCCGAAGGTAACAAAGAATCGTTGGCATTGAACGTGTGATTTTCCTTGAATGAATGAATGAGAAAAAAATGGTATGGACATCAAAGAAAAATCCTCACACCTCCCTGAAACCCAAAAAGGAAAAATCACAAGAGCACAATTATGGACATTATGAATTGACACGGTGACCAAAAACAAGAAGGAAGCAACCAGAGAGCATTACACTATTGATGTGTTCTCAAACTCTTCTAACAGGGAATTGCATTGTTGATGCTGGGCGCTGTTTGAGTCCACTTACAAACCCATTATTTTTCTCTACAGTTTTCTTAAATTCTTCGAACAGGGAGGAATTGCACTGCTGATGCTGGCTGCTGTTTCCACTTACAAACCCATCATTTTTCTGTACAGTTTTCTTGGTCCTTAATGGTGAAAGTGAAACTAATCTTGATGCTATTCTCGAAGGAGAGAAAGATCGACGGAATTTAGATGCAGTGGATCTCTTGGGAGGACTTCTGCTCAACCTTGCAGGTCTTGTGGGTGAAATAGACACAGTGGGTGGGTTTTTGATCTGAACTTGAAATTTGTTGGTTGAAGATGGTGACTTGATCAAAAACTTGTGTGGTGTTCCTCCTCTACTTTTTGAAGGAGACCTGGTTTTGCAAAACTGTTGCTGCCGCGACTGTGAAGTTGGAGACTTGATCAAAAACTTGTGTGATGTTGTTCCTCTATTTCTTGATATGATAGGTGACCTTGTCTTGCAAAACTGTTGCTGCTGCGGCTGTGAGGAAGAGTGAGTGGACAGGAACAAAGGGTTGGGGAATAGTACAGTCTTTCTAGCCCATGGCCTGTTCCTGGGAGACACCCTATTTGCCATATATCGATTGCTTTCTTTATCAAATTCTCTAACCTTAGGAGGAGAAACCTTGAAGTTAATTCTGGAACGAGCCCTTTGGAGTGAGGGGGAACCCTCATTCTGTGCTTTAGTTTGCTTCTCTTTCTTCCTTCTGGCCTTGAGTTGTGTGTTCTCAGGTTCTACTTTCTTGTTGCTCCGTTGAGACATTGGAGTTTTTGGGTCCTCCGCGGCACTTTTTTTACCAACTGCTGAGACTATTTCTCTGGCAAACTGACTTGCCTGCAGAATTTCGCCAACAGTTTCGCCCACAAGCATTGCAGGCAATGACATTCTCTTCCATTCACCTGCATAAGGGTTCACAAATATCATCACAATAACTAAAACAAATGCCGATTGTTACCCTCTTTGGAAGTGAATAGAGAGAACAAACAAAACCTGTGTTTGCTGGAAACTTCCCCACGGGAGATCTCCTTGTGGCACCACTCTTGACCCTTCAAATGGCAATAATACACAAACCATTTGAGTTTACAACATGCAATAACGAATAGCAAAAGTTTAAGCATAAACAATACATGCACCTCAATCACAAACCTATATGAAATTAAACTCACTCAAAATATGGTGATCGTGAACTGAAATTCAAATAGAAACTAAATCAGACCTGACTGATTCTTGCTTGCACCTGAGACTGGTCCTGAGATAACCTCTAGTACTGCGAGGGCTGAGATTGACCCCTGACACCACCTTGGTTCCACCAGCTACAGTGTACTGAAGTTCCTGCAGCCGAGCCACGCACTGATCCACCTTCAAAGACCCACAACAATTCACTCACAAATATTCAAAATTGATATGGTGTGATTAGGGAAGATCACTGGCACTAACGTGGATTACCTTGTTGAGTGTTTCTTTAATCAGAACAGGATTGAGAGCAGCCAAGAGTTTCTTCTGCTTTGGTGGGGTTCTCGCAACCATCTTTGGAATATCCGAGGTGGGTCTCAAGAATTTCAGTCACTCAAAGATCTCTCTAGCTTGTACCTAGCCCACCCAACCAAAGATTGGATCTGAACTCTCTCTCTCTCTCTCTCTAAGACGAAACCACGGACCCCAAACCTTTTGCTTTTTGTTGCAGAGTTTGGCTCCCAAGTGTTGATGTCAACAAACACTAACTCTCTGTAACGGTTTGTTTTCCAACGGTCGACTAAGGAAGCTAATGCCAACGGCTATATGCAACTTTTTTTTTGTTTTGCGTTTGGGCCTTGGGCCCGGGTTGATTACGTGGGACTGTGGGAGTGCTTCAATTAGTCAAAAAAGCTTTTGAATAAAATGTTATAAAGCTGTTTTTTAGTTTAAAAGTTGCTTTCCTTTTTATCCAAATTAAGCAATATATATATATATATATATATATATATATTATAATGTTACACAACTTATCTCATCTACTAGTGCTAATAAAAAAACTTTAAATGTTATGTTTCAAAGTTGGATAATTTTTCATTTACTTAAAAAGTTAAAAGTGTTTTAATTTTTATACATTGTTAGTGAAAAATTATTTAAATTGTCAGTTAGAAATAATTTTAAAGTAATTATTACCAAATTAATAATATTTATGTAACCATTTACAATGAGAGTATAAAACTTTAAATTTAAATATGATTGTGTCTATTTCAAAAAATTTGAAATTAGAACTTTTAAGAGTGTTTGACCTTTACCTATTTGATTTTGTTTTTCTGTAACTCGTGGCCTCTATCGTAGGGCATTTTTTTTTTTCAACTTGACGTGGACCTTCCAACATTTCTCCATTTTCAAGTTGTGACTGCGATTCAAAATAGTTTAACCTAAAAAAAATGTTATGATTGAATTTTGCAACCATAGCTAACAATATTTGGTAGCATAATAATGAGTTCTTCCTCAAAATATATTTCAAATAATCTTTTTAAAATTTAATAAAATTATTAAATGAAAAAATACATTTAACATCCAGCGCTTCCTTTAGTTTAGTAACTAAGAAATTATCATCATGATTTATAATTATTTAAAATCTTAACATTATCATTTACTCTCAGTTACACGTAGCTGGAGAAATAGCAGGATTCATCTTAGTGTATTTGTTTTCTGTCATACATTTAAAAAAATTAAACAAAAAAGATAAAGATTGATGGATTCACATTCAAACGTGATTATATATAAGTAGTGATTAATGTATCATTGAGAATTCTCCTCCGAATAATGTCCACCTATCACATGTGATTAAGCACATGAGTAAATATGATTAATTGTCTCATAATTGATTAAGAATAAGTGAATGTAATTGTATAATCATTGATATGTATTTATGGCACTAATAATTAAATATGTCTCATGAGAGATTAAGTTATTAAAATATTTAATGATGATTAATTATGGTTAATTATGTCAGGTGAACGAATGCTAATAAACAGACATTTTAAAAGAAAATTCATAATTTTTCATTATATATATACTAACACACCATTACTATTCTTGCACACCTTAAATTCTACACAAGGACTGGGGCAAGTTAATTAGTTAATTAGAAGATAAATGAGTACAGCAGAAAATTCGACATTTAAATGTGAAATGAGATCAGAAATTTGACCGAACAACATTAAGCAAGAGCATTTGCCATGAAATGTTTGATAAAAATTAATTGAATCTAAGTTGATTCATAAACCAATCTAAATCCACTAATTTATACACGTTGGTATTAGTTCCAAAACTCCACTATTTGTCGCATTGTATGAGAAGAGAGTGATACACATTTATTGCATATGGGTTGGGCGATAAGATGGCAAGAGTGACTTTCGGTTATTTTTAAAGCCTCTAAGCTTAAGAGGACTCCAGACTACAGGTTTTCGTTGAAGTGCAAGAGCAGTTGGATGCCCCACCCTGGAATCTGCCTGTGACTGTGCTGGACTGCCCATCATAAACTTGCCAATGCTCCTCCTTACAGACATTGGTGTTGTCTCAACTGATGCTCTTAACTCTGGCATTGGGGCGAACAAACTTGAATACCGATCTTTCCTTTGGCTTCTTATAAGTGAATGTTGATTGCTTCCGCTGGTAACTCTGAATGCTGGGGTACGGAGTGGGGTTGTCATGTCCGAAGTTGTGTGAGGAGGTGGTAGTGTGGCACAGGAGACCCTCCTCCTTGGCTGAAAGATCTGTGTTGTTGATGGTGCAGGCGGTATCATAACACTGGACACTCGCCTCCTTGCACGAAAGAACTGAGTTGTTGATGGTGCAGTTTGCCTCACGGCATTCGTTGCCATTGAGGTCCTTCTAGCAGAGTTTTCCTTTCCATTCATGAATGTGGTGTAACGCTTTGATCTTAGAGGAGACTGTGGAGGCAAGTAGTTGGTTATTCTTCCCAGTGGCAGTCTCAGTTTTGAAGGATTCATTGGTGGCTTCTTGTCTGTTATGGTTCTATGAACTGTTGTCTGTTGTGATGATGATGATGAAGGCTGAGCTGAAACAGCAGCAAGTGCTCTACTTTCTTGCTTTAATCTGTTTTTTCTTTCTTCTGCTATTTGGTTCTCCAGGTCCCGAACCTGTCATGTTATGTACGAAGAAATTATGAATCACTTGAGAAAAAAAAAAAAAGAAGACACCTTGTCTAAAGTTACTTGCATGAGCATTTATGAAGATTATACCTTTTCCTGAAGGGTTCTACAATGGTGTTCTCTTGCAGCAAGCCTGAGTTGAAAGATTTGCAAGTTATCCTGTAATTTCTTGGTTTCCTTCTCGTCTTGTTTGAGCTTTTCTGCCTTTAAATATGATGAAAAATTATGAGTTTCTGGAATTGAAAAAATTGTGGTTATTCTAAGAACAATTTTACACTTGCTTACCATTTGCTTGTACTTTAACAGCTCAGTGTGGTCTACTTGCTTGCGAGCTGGGCCACTCTCGATTCCGCGGACACGACTGGCAAAATTCAGTGAGCAAAGTGTTTCTCCCAAGTCTGCTGCGCTTGGACTTATCTGCACAAACATTAACGTTTTGCAGTCTCCTCCTGCATTTCAGCCCCAGATCAAACATTATTAGTTATAAAATTCCATGCGTATTAAGCTAAATCGAATCACAAAGGAGTCATTTCCAAAGGATCACAAATTCATAATGCTGCAATTGAAATCTCACCTAAAGAGCTTTGTAGCATATGAGTGAGCTTTGAGTTCCTGTCTCAAACAAACAAAGGATACAAATATTGATGAGAAAAAGGATCATTCCATAAGAATGAGTTTAAGAGAGGAAAAGAGAATTGCCTGTAAGGAATGTGGGCTGATTTGGAAGCAAGGGCAGAAATAACATCCCCAAGCGCTGAAAGAGACTTATTTATGAACTGAGATTCCTTCAGTCTTTCTCCTTCAGCTTCAGTTTTTCCCACCCGCTCACTGCCAGCTAAGTCTACTAGCCAGAGGTGACTCTTTGTTCTCTGGCCATTGATTAAATTTTCCCCCATTACAGTTACTCGTAACAAGCTGTGTGTAAAAACCACCTCTTGGTCATTAACTAATAATGTGTAATATCTTCTACCAAGACCAATAGTTTCATTGAGATAATTTTATTACATCTACTGATGCAAAGAAAGCAACTGCCTCAGCTTAAAGAATAACATATTCAAGGAAGATATTTGTTATTTAATATGATCAACACATTTAAATATATGAAGTACAAGCAATAGTTAGTTAATCTGTAAGAATCAAGATGTACCAATGAGAACGGCTGCTAAGCTCATTGGCGCAGGTGGATCCTACTGATCTGACTCGGTTTCCAGTCTTAAGCATTTCCCACACATCTTCTGTTCCATAAACACGGGCTTCAACAAGTCCTGGGACTTCTTGGGTTCCTTCTGCAGCTTGCTTTATCTCCAATCTAAAATTTAAAAATTTGTTCTATTTTCATCAGTGATGCTCGAGAAACATTTTATACATCAAAATATCATGCATGCAGTTGGGTAGAGAGGAAAGAAAAACTGGAGATTACATTAATTAGTTCATTGTCTGGTTGCAAATCTAGTCGAAAATTGAAATGTAGAGATGTCTTGTTTAGAATCATGAAAATATAATGCCGTGTTTTTCTTTCCAGACTCTATCCAGCAAAGCAATATGTCACAGGAATTCTCAGATTTTGTTTTCATTAACATCATATGCAAATGTCTGTTAAATTCTAAAATAAAAGAGCTAAAAACTACAATGCTAATTACTCCAAGAGATCTGAGAACTCACTTCTTAGTAGGTTGGGTAGAATTTTCCACCAAGAGATCTCTTATCTTTTCATTGTAAACCTCCAGCATGCTAACAGACAATTCATACTTCATTGTGCCATGTCTCTCTTCAGTTATTCGAAATAATTCTTCCAGGGTTCTGTAGTTAACACCCCTGTGCTCTGGTGTTCCCTCCATTGTAAATGTCTTCCCAGTTCCAGTTTGCCCATAGGCAAATATGCAGACATTATACCCATCCAATACTGATGTAACAATGGGTTTGGTCTGTTGAAAAACAGCCTCTGCATAATAAAAAATGCATTCAGGTTTCAATAATTTTCCATAAAAGGAAAACTTCATTGCAATACCAACAAAAGATGCAACTTCTCTTGTACCTTGGTTATCTTCCGGCCCAAAAACATGATCAAATTTAAATTGCTTCTTAGAAGAATCGGAGCAAATGACTTGAAGTTCATTATCTGCTGACGACTCAAAATTGACTACAGATGCAGACCCATTAGCAATTTCACTCTCATTTAATGGTCTGCATCTGCAGAAAACTCTGATATTTCCCTTGAGTTCAATTACTTCATTGTACAGCTTCCTACGCTCAGAGGACTCCTCCAGGTACTTTCTTTTTAAGAGTTCATATTCAGCACCTAATACCAAATAAAAATCTCAAATCCTATTAATACTCTAACTAAACTAACGACATATAGAAAGAGTATATTCAATTTCTCATTTATTTTTGTAGTTTTCTACAAGAGCCAGCCATACCGAGAAGCTGCATGGACTTCAAAACATCAGTTCCCGGAAAAGATTCAGTACTGAGTTTCACTTGATCCGACAAGGCTATATGCTGCTTCTTCAAATCCTAATGCATGAATAATAAAAACTCAGGTAAACTAAACTGTGAGCAAGATAAGCAGAATATGAACTGAGAATTCAAAACTTTGGGGAAAAGAAAGAGATAGGATTAAATGTGGTTTTAAACTAGCATTAAAGATTTACCTGAATTTTAGTATTGAGATCAAGAATTTTCTTCAATATGGGAAGTGTGTGACCTTTATCCGGAGAAACTTCATGGATTCCATTGGACATACTGTTTTCATCCACGGAGTCAGAATTCTCGTTCACTAGCTTTGAGACATTATCTGATAAAATTCCAAAGTTAAAAAAAATCCAACAACACAATTAACAGCGTAATTTTGACTGAGATTAAAATTATTGAACCAAATCATCCGAATAATATTTATTT
Organism: Mucuna pruriens; assembly: GCA_025330945.1. Taxonomy (NCBI): domain Eukaryota; kingdom Viridiplantae; phylum Streptophyta; class Magnoliopsida; order Fabales; family Fabaceae; genus Mucuna; species Mucuna pruriens. The sequence goes on from JAENHJ010000154.1 coordinate 4,021,854, forward strand.
TCATTTTTGTCGTTCCAAATTGGATAGAGAATAGGGAGGGAACCTGATGGATGAGCAATTGACAGTTGCTTCTGTTCGCAGTCGAGAACGAAGCGGTGGAATTTTTCAGCGAGCATTTGAATTTGAATGGTTTGATCTGCAAAAGAATCGGTGAATTGCGTTAAAGAATAGGTAATTCAATTTGATCGGTGGATAGAGAGAAAGAGAGAGTACCATTCATGGCTTCTTCTGGGAGAAGAAAGACACACAATTCCAAGATCGATCTTCCCGACGGAATCGATAGAGAGTGCAAGAGACAAAGAGAGAGGGTACGGTGGTGAAGTGATTGTATTATGTAGCTTCTTTTCTTTATCAGATTTCAATGTTTGAATTTACAACGGCTATATGGCTATGTCAAATTCGCAGGAGCGTCCACGACACCGACTTCGATTTGGGCCCGGGATGGGCCTCTGTCGTTGATTAGCAACCCAAACTTCAAAAGCCCGACCTTCTCGTTAGAATGGGCTAGGTTCACCTCATCTCATCTTTATCCGTAAATTTAGTTGGATTAAATATGAATTTGATATGCATAAATAAAAATTCATTATGTATAATAAGTCTTAACTAAAATTAGTATAACTTGAATAAAAAAAATCATATGAATATAAATATTAATAAAAGTACAGGTTGAACTCATCAGAAATAGCTGGTTTTTATAATCAAGTGACCAATATTTAAAATTAGGAAGTAGCACAGTTCTTTAATGTACATTAATCAATTTATCCACGCCCTTTTTTTTAGAAAAAAATTACAAATTTATACACATCAAAATTTTCTTACAAATAAAGGAAATATAAAAAAATAAAAAAAGTGAAGCCTCAAATGAAACATTGCTTTGAACTGCAACATAACTATAATACTATTCGATTTGAATATAATTGTTTTTTGTTAAGGATACATATGATTAAAAAAAAATTAAGTTGATTAGATTTGATGTTATATAACCCAGTTAAACTTATAATTCTTCAAAAAAAATTAACAAATTACAAGATTATTAAACTCAAATTAATATATTTTGCATAGAATTTAATTTATTTTGAAATATGTATCATAGAATAACCTTTAATTTTAAATTTTTGCAAATTAATTTAATATACATAATGTCTAAATTTATATACTTTATGAAATTTAATTTAAATTACTGACATCATTTGATGACATATTATTATAAATAATAAATTTATTAACTTTTATAATAATTATCTTAAAAAGTATATTTATCATTATTTTTATTTTCCAATTGATTGAGACATTGTTACATTCATAAATTTTAAACTCTTCTATATAAACACCAAATTTCGACTTAGCCACATTAGTTGTTGTACAAGTGAAAATCGAGTTTAAATGTAACGAAATGAACCAATGAAATATCTGGTTTTATATTGGGGTAAGGATGAGGCTATCCAGGAAGGAAGGGATTGTATTAGAAAGAAATTAAATAAAATTAAAAGGCTGGAGCAAAGGTGCAAAGGCATTTTATTTTATACCTTGTACTTGATCATACCTAGTTGGAAGCAATTTGCAATATTCATCAATTATCCCATGGCCTTTGGCCAAGGAACAGATTAACACTTAACAGGCAACAACATAAATGGCTTCTTCAAGCATAACCTGCAACTTCCACTGTAATTACCATCCTTCAATATCCTTCCCAACCTCAGCCACTCGTTTTTCCTTATCTTTCTCACACCCTCTACTTTGCGCCTACAATATCCTTTCCCTTCACCCTGCAAGCTCCACCTCCAGAGTTTTCGCTAAGTTTGAGAAATTCCAAACGCAAGAGCCTGACCCTTCATCATCGCTAGAAGAAAATACAGAAACTTCTGTTCAGGATGATGAGGAAGATGACAGGTATTACTAAATTATGTTTTTTTTTTCTTCCAATTTATGTGTTGTGAATCTCAGACAACAGTGTATAGATAGATACTGTTATATTTCCCATACATAGGACTCTTATCTTCATTCTTCAGCATGCTTGTGCCGTTTGAGTATGTCCATCAATTTTGAGTCACACCATATTCTGAAGTCATATGGGAATAGGAAGTTGGTAGATTGATGGAGTTAGATGTGCATCCCAATGGGTGTCAAAAAGTTGTTCACTTTTTGCTTTCTGTTTCAGTTGCTTGCCTTCAGACTTGGAGGGTGCAGTGCAGCAATCAAGTGAGGCTGCGGCCTTGTTTGTATCTTCAGGAGGGATGAGAGCCACAGTATGCACCAAAATTTCATTTTCTTTCTTTATTTCAGATATTCCAAATGTCATTTATTCCAAGTTCTGCACTGCTGGTTGCTATTAGGTGAAACAATTCTAAATTAAAAATGAGTTTAATTTATATAAACTGAGTGTAAGATATTTTTATACATACATATAATAAGATTTAATCATTTTGCTCCGTGATCCTATTCATTAATATGATGTGGCGATAAAATAAATTTCTATTAGATGTTTGTATATCGACAGTGTATATAAATTAAACTCGTGAAAAATGTATATTGGAGGGTGGGGATTTTTTACTTAAATCCGTTGTGTTGAGCATCTTCTTTGGTATTGCAATCTTTCTTAAGAGCCCTGCCATCTTAACCTTGTTAAGATCAACAACTTTCTAAATTTAACATGTTGAAGGTGACCAAAAGTAAGACCAAAATTAAAATTTTCATTATTTTACATCTCATGCAACTAAATGTTTAATTTAAGCCAAGGCAGTTTAGTGTTAGAAAATGTTGCTATGTAGAATGCAATTTAATAGGTGGGTTGGTTTGTCAGTCAAAGTTAATTTTTTTCTTTCAGTTGCTTAGTGCCATATGCTTCTTGTACTTTAACTGTCTTACAGGTTGAACTTTTAATCCCCCAACTGCAATTTTTAGATGACGAAGGTGCGCAGGTGGAACTCTGGGAATTGTCAAGGATTTTTTTGGATACACTCATTGAAAAAACAAAATGCCAGGTTGGTGGGATGTATTCCAGGAGTCATAAACTTTTAGCACATGAAATGTATGAAGGATTTTCTGAATTCATAATTTTTCTATTCCCTATCTTAGAATTGGTTTCTTTTCCGCACATGATATAAGTATCCACAAAATAAATGCTCATCTTATGAATACTGAATTTCCTGCAAATTATCTTTGACCATGGTGCTTCATGGTCAATTTGATAAGGCTTTACACTATGTGTATTAATGCATTTATTTTGGAGTTGTAAAACTTGGTTGCTAAGTTTCATGAATTTGATTGTTAGAGAGTTAAAGCCATATTTCCAGATGCTGGTGCAGCAGCCCTTCTGAAATATCGATGGAAAGATGCTCTATTTAGATTTGCTAGGTAACTTCCAGCACACAAATTAATGCTTATGTTTTATTCTGTCAGAAAACAGTCATGGGGTGTACTATCATATATTTGATTCTAACTTGTACATTGAACTTAAGTACTTGATGGCTATGTTGTTACAATTTCGTCCATAACAAGTTATTTTTTTCTCAGTATATATAGTTATGCTATAGCATATAATTATATCATTTACAGTTCCTTTTGATGTTTATCCAGCTTAAGTGACCGGAAGCCTGTAGAAAGTGACGATGAGATTGTGGTTATGATTGTTCCTGATTATCAGATGTTAGAATATGTAGAGAGAATAGCATCCAATCTCTCAAATGATCCAGTAAATCCCTGAACTCACTTGATCTACCTTTGATGTGATCCTTTGAAATTTAAACATCCATCTACTGAACAATGTGATAAACTTTCCTCATCAAGAGGGAAAGCAATATGTGAAAGCTGCTTATAATGGCAATTGGCAAGGGGTTCAGAAACTAATGACACTTCTCATATTTGACATTCTAGCTAGCTGCCATAGACTGTGATATAGCCACCTCACTATGCCATTTCAGCACCTTGCATTTAGTTTAGAAATTGCCATGTATGTTTGTATTTTAATATTTATAACTTTCTTTCAAACTATACATATATTGGCAGCCTACGCCACTCATCATGTGGAATCCACGCCTGATTAGTGAGGATGTTGGAGTTGGGGTTAATGTCCGGAAGTTAAGGCGCTTCTTTCTAAGGTACGATTTTTCTGAGCCATTGCATGCTTTACTTCTTATGATTCAACTGACTTGTGTGCTTGATTTTTTCTGCTACTATCTGTATTAAGTTCCTTGAGTCAATTGAGTGTTTTTCATTCTTAACGCAGTCTATTTTGTAAAATTGGTTTATTCTGATCACACTAGAGTACTAAATTCTGATATGTTGTTGTACAGCACTTTTACAACTGTCTATTTCATGCGACCTATGCCATTTGGAGCAATCTTTAGGAATTATCCAGGGTAAGGTCTTGTGTATAAAAGTGGACTATATGGTTCACTTTATTTCTAGATAGTGCATTTTGGACATGGTTCAACATCTTATATCCTGTCTCCATGGAGATAAAATTGATTATACACTGTTAACCATATGTAAATGATTTTGGCTTTACCGTAATTGGCATCTCCAAATATTAATTTCAAAGACGAATTTATTTACGATTTTTTGTTTGCTACCTGCTCTATTGATCTACTCAGATTGTGGAAAGTGTTCAATGATGACAAGGATAGGCCAAATAGATATTTGCTTGCCAAGGAATTCGAGAGCCGTCCTGATGCTGAAGACCTTGAGGTTAATAGCTTCAATTCTAAACTACCTCGGATACAACCATTTTCTATGTACATAGTTAAGATACTTATTATTCATGTTGAGAAAAAATAAATTGAATGGAAGGAAAAATATCATTAGAGTAAGGAAAGACAGCAAATTTGTTAGTGAATACCCTTAACCCAACCTAAGGAAAGAAAAGAAAAAGGGTCACTGACCTTGTTAAGCATGCATCCTTAAAATCAGTATGTTAATCTATTAACCACTTGGGTATCCTTTCATATATGGTGCAGCTTCTATTTGGCAATGAAGAACAGAAGTCAGAGCAAGGGCAAGGTTTGCTTGACAAAGCGGCAGGCATCTTCTCTTCAATTAGCCGGATGATGAAGGCTATATGATTGATGAAGACCTTTCATTCATGTCAATTATATGTTTGCTTCTTCAAAATTATTTTTAGAAACTTTACAGCTTTTATCATATACTACTACAATGCACGTATTAATATTATGATGTATTTGAATTTGTGCCAGATCGACACTTTTGTTATCAAGCGTTTACCCCTACTTCGTATAGAAGAAATGTTTTTGTTTTGCCAAACTCTTTAAAACACTTGGCAAGAAGAATAGGGGATTTTCAGTCACTGATAAAATTGAATCATCATTAACTTCAAGCCAAAAAATGATTGAGGCACAACTTAATCCTCACTCCATTGCCAAAGAGCTTTAGCTCTCAAAAGATTGGTTTTATGAGACAGTTTGTTTTTTTCCTTTATTGTGTGCAATTGAAGTTTAGAAAGAAAAAATTACCTCATTCCAAGTTGAGCATTGAGTTGAAAAATGGAAAGTAAGGATCCCTATACAAAACTTAATGAGAAAGGAGCCAAACTTAAAAGGGGAGAAAAGACTAAAAAGGCTTCATAAGTGAGACTTTTATGGTATGTTTTAGATGAAAGGGGGAGGAACGATTTACAAAAGACAGAAAAGAGCTTATATTCCTTTCGTTTGGTGTTTGGGGAAGCCAACGCAAGAAAATAATGATAATTAAAATAAGTCTTTAAATTTATCTTCCATTTGAATGGAAAGAGAGAGAAGGGCTTTATTTTGTGCAGAAGTCTAAAATATCCTTATTTTCATTATATCTAATTTTTTATTTAAGATATATTTATTTTATTTATATATATATATAATTTTTTTTCACTTTTTACACAATCAAATAAGAAATAAATCTTTCTTTTTCTTTCATTTTCTCTCCTACTAAACAACCTAAAAATAATTTCACTTTCTACTCTTTTTCCTTCCCTTTTCTTTCCTTTCACTTTTTTTTAAAACCAAACATTCCCTTCAACAAAGAAAGTTATTTAAAAAACAAAGATCAAGCCATTAAAATTGTATGGAATATTGAAAATTGCTTTTCTTTCTGCAGTGGTTTAAAAATCTCACCTTTCCTTTTTAATTGCACAGATTGAAAAACAAAGAACAGGAAATATTGGTCTTATCCGTGACATACTATGAGAAATATGAATTCTCGAATGTTGTGTCCGGATGCTAACTTCTGTGTCAGTTGGAAATATTTTTGTGAGAATTAAATATTAAAATTTGCAAAATAAATGAAAGAATAAAATTGCAGAAAAAAAATTAACATTAAAAATTTATAAAAGAGAATATAGACTTACAATCAATTTAAACACCCGTCGCATTTATTGGGATTCCGTTAACTAACTAAGCAAAATATAAAAATAAAAGATAAAATCTGTAACAATAACAAAATCTTAACTAAAATTTATTTTTAAAATTTAAATTTCAAATAGGACAAAATCTCATTACTCTAATAGGGCTATAGAAGAAAAAAAAGGAATAAACTTGTGAAGTTCTCTCTTACGCATTTGAAGTAACAGAGAGTTGATCAGTTCACAAGGTTGCCTGTGACATCAGTAAAGAGCTTCATGGATGGATTGTCCGTGGTAATTCCAGCCATGAAGTGTAACTCGAGGAGAGACACCAGAAGGAACCTCAAAAGATATTTTAATAGTCATTTTCTCACCAGGCACAAGTGAAAAATAGTTATCTGAGTAATGAACTGGGAGAATTCTTGTGTCCTCTCCCTCCTTGTGGTCCCTACTTGAAGCATGAACAGAAAAATGAAGAAAGAAAGCAACGCCTATATCCTGTCCATTAATTTCAGAAACCTTCAAACCATCACTTTTCCCAGCAAAGCATTTGTGTATCCTCTTAAACCAACCAACTTCGTGTTCTTTTCCAGTCCCACTATCTACAGCTTCCAATGAGTCTGTAACAAAGCAGCTATTGCTTTGTCTAGCTGTTGAACCGTGCTCCAATGTTAAACTTTTAGAGTCTGGTTTTTTAGATGTGTTTTGCACATGCATTCGAAGTTCATAAGTGGATCCTTCAATGAAAACCTCGGATGTTATCTTGAGAGGTATTTTCTTCTTCCTATATGGCTCTAATAGCTTGTAATCTCCACCAGGAAGATGCAACCAATAAAAATTTCTAGATAAAATTCTATTATCTGACTTGTCGTAGAGTTTGAGAAGAAGAAAGTACACTGGCTTCGGACTTTTTGACTTTGGATACTTCATCTCAACAATAGGTGTTACTTTTTTTGGCAGCGCAGTGAGGTTTTCATGAACTTTGTAGTATGGACATGTGCCTTCGAGGTCCCACACTGAAACTTCCATAGCTACATTAGACAATTCTTCTGATGTAGTATTAACAACCTGTTGAAATATAAAATGATGTAGAGGCAGAAAAGTATTTCACATTGTTAAATGATATTTCTATTTTCATTCTCAATTCATAAAAATAGAAGTTTAATTTAGATGCTTACCTCTATAAAATATGTAGCCAGATTAAGCTGTACATGAATTGGCTCTGCGGCACATCGACAGCCATAGAAACCTGCTGTTTGGTCAAGAAGATGATCATAAAATTGACCTCTCAGACCAGTCCAAGGATTTTGTGTCTTCCAAATCAATACTCCTGTATATTTTTTCCACATTTGAGAAGTCCATCCCTCCAGAAGAGCTCTATATTGTATGTAGTTAACTAGTTGAGCCTGAGAAGATTATAGAATTAAAAAAAATAAAAATCAACAACAGAACAACAAAGATGGGAGGATTGGAAATGAATCATGAATGACTACCTGGAGGAAGTTTTCTTACCTTCAAACAAAAATCATCAAGATCTTTTACATCACCATAAAGCTGAATTTGATCATGAACCTTGGTTGGATTTGAATATGGAATGTATTTATGGTATTTCCATATGGGATTTGGAACTTCTTCTACATAACCATTGGAAAGTTTATTAAACAGTGGTATTTGCCATCCTTCTGAAGGCATTGATGCTCTTATGGTAGCAGCAACTGGCATTCCTACAGAACCAACCTCGGGGTTGAATCCATATTTGTAAAAACTATCTTTGAAGAAATCTTCAGGATTTTGAATTTCATAAGGTCCATCTGTGAAGTTCCCATTCCCCTCTGCAAACCCATCCCATAATGATCCTTGTATGTAAATTCGTGTGCCATCAAGATACTCGCTAGGATCCCCCAACCTTGGGGACAAGTCACCTACAGCTTTTCCTTTTTCTTCTGCATGTCCAAAATAAGGATGAAGTTTCAGATCATTTTTTAGAGCAGCATTTATATCATCTGGTGGATGTTGTTCATTTCCACCCACCCAGAGGGCAAGACTAGGATGATTTCTAAGAAGCTTGACTGTGTCTCTTGCACAAAACAAGAAAAGGTCATGGTCCAGTGGACCATTTGGATTTGATACTGGGATACCACGTCCATCAACATCCCCAGTAATACAGAACTCTTGCCATACCTACAAGATTTACCAGCAATACAATCAATTATCAAAACTAAAATTGCCACTAATGTAACATAAGACGTGTAGAACCTAACAAAGTGGTGGGACCAACAGTGATCTGGTGAAGATGTATAAGTTCTAAACCAGTAAATTATATAGTGATCATTTGGTCTTGCTGCAGCAGCACTTATAAAAGTATTTTTTGAAAATAAAAGGACATGATAAGATTTGTACACAGGCTCCGAATATCCCAATATTGTAATAATCTGATCTCATAAATCTAAACTGCTTTAATAATAATGATGGAGTCATTCAAGCTAATACAAACTGCTATATCCATACAAAAGTACTCAAAAAAGGAAAGGAACACAAATAAACTACATAGGCACACTGCAAAGCAGCACTAACACTGTAAATGCATAAAAAATATAATAAAGAAAGAATATTAAGCAGCACATATAAACAAGAAAGAGGGTGTAGTACATCTTACCAGAAGACCATAATAATCACAATAATGATAAAACTCTGGCCTTTCAGCAAGTCCACCACCCCAGCATCGAATCATGTTAAAATTCATATCTGCATGAAACTTGATATCTGTTTTGTATCTCTTCTTTGAAAGACGCAGTAGTCCATCAGACAATATCCAGTTACCCCCTCGTATAAAAATTGGTTCTCCATTGACTTTGAACAACCTATGAAAACATGCAGCAAATGTATACAAAAGCAGTTTAAAGCTTGAATTATCCTACTAAGGAAAAGAGTAAATTATTATAACATTCAAGGAATATTAGAAACCATAATACCTTCCACCAGTAGCATCATCAATTTGGCTTTCAATTTTGCGCAAGCCAAAGTAATGGCTCCATGAATCAGACTCACCATATCCTTTGACATCAATGTTAATAATAACATTGTACAAAGATTGCTTCCCCATTCCATTTGGCCACCATAAATTGGGCTTGTAGAAGAAGAGCTGCCAATGCAGATCATTAGCACTTGAAAAGAAGAGATAAAACCTAAACTCCAAATTATGCAAGTTAACAGGATCAATTATAAAATAAGGCTGCAAAAGATTATCGATCCAGGACCGAATACTTTCTCAACTTATAAAAAAGAAATATGACATAAGCCATATGAACAAGTTTGCACAAAAGCAGCCCAAAAAATACCAACAGATGATACATATACCAAGACAATAAGGTATGTAATAAGGAAAAATTACTCAAGGTACAGTTTTTTCTATAAAGATATCTAGAATTAATGATTAAGTTCTTCACATGTTTTAATATAAGTCTATACAGACACATAAGGACAGTGGATTAAACTTTGTCTTAGGACTGACCTCAGGAAATGTATATTGCACCCGTGATCTTGCAGGAACTGAAAGATTTTGAGTTTGAAGCTGCTCTACCAAATGAATGCTCCCCTCAAGTTCTGTTGTCACATGGATACTCAAAGAGCACTCAGCAGTCCAGGAGCTCCTGTTTTCCAACTCCATTGTGGCATGTAGATATACTCTCTTATAATGGTCAAAAAATGATGACACCAAGTGGGGATCAATTATTTTTACTGGCTGCACCAAACACAGATGCTGGAATCATCCTACCAAAGAACTGCTGGAAGTACCATTAACTATAAATCAACTCTAAAAAAATGCTTGCGCCAATTGATAAAATGTGTAGAATGCATAAAGAGCAAAATTAACAAAGCAATTCTGATGTTTAGCTCATGTCTCTGTAATATTCTAGTTTTGTTTCCCAGACATCTCAGTGACTCCCCAAATTGTAATCAATAATTGCAATATATGGTTGAATGAGGAGTTCTGTAATATTTAATTATCAATTGAAGAATATATGAAAAACTAAAAACTCTTTCTTTTGGGGGTAAGAGCAAAGGGCAAAGACAGTACATTGAAAAGACAAAGATGAGGAAAAGGAAAGAAAGGCTTTGATAATTGATCTCAATGGTAAATTTTAAGTGCACAGGAAACAAATACTAGAAGCTTTTAAAGGACCCAAAGCATTTAACACAACTCACCCCAGTAATAGAAATGGAAACCTCGTCCCATATTCCAGTATTCCTATCTCTGCAGGAAAATTTAGTACTTTGCATTAGTTATTGATACAGTTTGTTTTATATTGCTTCTTCATAGTTCAGAAACTGTTCAAAACTCAGACAGTCAACAAACAATGCCCAAAATGCTCTGTATTTGTTTCATTTATATCATCAAAGGAAATTTCAATGTCATATGATATAATGTATGCTTCTACTCCGATGCCTTATTTTTGCATTATGTCCTCTTTTATGTCAACTTTCATTGTGACTAAAACTTAATGACAAAGTAAAATTGTCTCCATGTTGTCAAAGGAATAAACATTCTGATTGTTTAATCACATAAAAATATCAAATTCATTGGTTCGTAAAGAATGACAAGGATGTTGCTAGTTTCTTACCATAACCTAGACACTGGCTGACCAAGGAAACAGTAAATGAATTACCACACAAGTAATAACAATTTCACCTTATAGGAGCCATCCAGTCCCAACCTTGAACATATTGTGTGGCCACATCCTTTCCTATCTACACAAAAGAACAAAAAAAGCATGACTTACATATTCCACAAGCATCATCTTCTTCTTTCCTAGTCTCTTACTCTCTTTAAAACTCCATAAATATTAGAAGTCATCAACCACAATTGATAATTGACGCATTTACACAACAGGAAGTTAAATAATCAAAGAAGGACAAAGTTAACAGATTGAATTTATTAATTTAATTCCTGACCTCGTGATCACCACCTTGTCCCCCCTGAGGAGGAATACTCCCAGGATGATCAGGAGGGTAAACAAGAACAGCAAGCAGGTTACTACCATCAGAATGAATAATATTAGTAACATCAAGAGAATGCCTCCGAAACATTCCTTTTGGGAGGACCATCTTGTGCCCATTTAAATAAACATCAGCAGAGTAATTGATTCCACGGAAGTTCAGATCACAGTGCTGATTGTCCGACTGCAAAGACCCCAGTAGTTAGCAATCAAACTCCAAAAAAAAAAAAAAAAAAAAAAAAAAAAAAAAAAAAGAATGAAACCAGAAACCACATTTAGTGGCATGTCTCATAATGGGATGAATTTGGGTCAATCACAAAATATGAGATCACATTACATTAAAATCTAAAATTGTACAAAAAGAGGGAGTAGAAGCCATACCAGCTTACACTGAAAGGTAGTAAAGAACCAGAAGGTGTAATAGTCTCTTCCAGAATCGGCAATATCCAAGATTGCCTCATTTCCCAGTCCATAAAAAGGATCTGGCACCACTTCATTCTTCACCAAGGTTGCTAGAACACTGCCAATCAATAAACATCACTTCAATTAAACAGTGACTTCCAACCACCAAGGAAGCATTACCAAACCTAATAAAAAAGAAAGCACAATGTGCAATTGTGCATGCATTGCATTGCATCTACTACAGAGAGAGAGAGAGATTACGTTCCAGGGACGACAGCTTCCATCCATGGTTGGGTGGGAGCGGAGGGAGGGTGAGTGGTGGTGAGTTGAGTGCCGGTGAAATAGACCTCCGTGGACCTGGCCGCAAGCCATCCCGAATCTAGCGTGGTTTTGGCCATTGCTTTGCTTGGAATGGAAAACACAAACAAAAACTAACTTCACTTCATTGACTTGACCCTTATCTTCTCTTGTCACACTGTTTTCTCACTTTCTAGTGAGTCATGACTCGCTGGTGGATGAGTAATGTTAATGTCGGTGAGCACGAGAGACAGCGTTGGATTTAATTATGCTACGTGGGGCACGTGCTATTTGTCTATACAACAGACAACGTTGCCCTCGATAGTCCCCCCATACATGTTTGATAACATCCAGGTGCCTTGCCTCTCGGATACTGCCTATATTAATTACGTTTAAGCCTCTTGTTTCTCTTACATAAATATACGCGCAAACTGGATAATTATGCTTAAGAAACATAAAACGTGTTTAAAACACCATTCTCTCACTACATCTATTATGAAAATAAGTCCAAATTTACGCAATACTACTTGTTACTTCTTATAGGTAGAACAAGTTCCAAATAGCCACATTGTTTTCTCTATCCCTTCAATTTGCTGCCTTCTTTACTCCTCCTACTTCAAATCCCAAATTCTATTTCAGCTGTGTTATATGAATTAAGTTCCGGAACATTAGGGCATTTTTTTATTTTATTTTATCCACAAGACATATTTGATAGATAGACTACATTTTATTTTTGTTAATAATTGTAATAGTGTCATTTTATTTTTACGATGCTTTTTATTCTTAAAAATTCATAAAGAAAATAATAAACAATATTTTGTTAAAAATTTAAGCGGAAATAAAATAATACTTTTGTAATTATTTACTATCTTATTGGCTCCATTCATTTAATTTACCTTCTATGATTCAATTTTTTTTAAATATCATTCACTTTAATTTTTAAAAATTTCGATACAATCTCCTTTTTGTGTAAAGTTAATAAATTCTTATTACCTACAATAAAATAGTAATAGTGTTATGTTATTAAGGAGAAGTATGCAAATCCTAATTTTAATTTTACATTTGTGACAAAAATATTGTTCAATTTGGAATACAACTGTCATTTTTTCTAAAATTTGATTCTTATACTTTCCGTCCAAAGAATGCTTTTGCAGCTCTAGAGAAAAATGATACTTCTTTCTATTTCATTAAGGGCCATTCATTTCAAATCCGTGCCCCAAATTTCAACCTCTTTTCCCCTAAAAAGAAATACTCACGCGGAAACTTTCATTACAGACTTACAGTAAGGCAGCCACACCAAGTGTTACGATGAGGTTACTTGCAACAAAGTCAAACCAAACTCATATTCTATAAAAACATCAACTCAAATTTTATTATTGATGTAAAAGTTTTGTTGGTTAATAATCTTTAAATATTTGTATAAACACTCGTTATATTTGAAACTTTAATACTAATAAACTTTCAAGATCTTATTCACCTAAAATAAGAAATTGTCTTTAATATTAGTTTATGTATATTTATTATTATTACCAATTTAACTATAATAAAACTCATACCTTAACCATCCTTTTGATTTTAAAAATCATTATTTCATATATCCAATTACTTTATTTTTCATTATTTTCCTTTGTATTATTTCAACCTTATTTATAAGGACAATAGATGCTAAATGCCTAAACAATTTACTATTAGCGACAAGGGATTCAAGCTCTAAAAATAAGTGTGCTTCAATAAACAGTCGTTTTCCAACACTATCTTTGCAAATCCTGACCTTTGTAGAATTGCATTGATATTATTAGTTTATTACTTTCTTTTCTTGAAGCCCAGCCTTTTTTTCCCAACGCCCCCTTAATAAAAAAAAAGTCCACATGGTCCATATCAAGATAAAAGAATTAGGAGACTTTTGGAGGCATTTACACGATTTCTAATCTCTAGCATACATCGCCCATAGTAAGACATCAAGGCGGTCTACTAATAGTCTAATTCTCAACCAATTAACCATTTACCCAATTACCCATGCAGTTCACTCCGAATCTCTCCCATATTATGCCATAATTAATTGAAATTTTATGTTTTCTTGTAGAAAGCAGAGAAGAGGGAGATGAAAGAAATATAAATTGTAGTTTAGTTGATTTTATGTTTTTTTGGAATAGAAATAGAGAAGAGGGAGATGTACGAAATATAAATTATAATTTAATGGTATAAAAATAAAAAGAGAAGTGTAAATTTCATCTAATTAATTAATCAAATAAAAAAATAAGATATAAATATTTTTAAATTTTATTCTTATCTTTATACAATTTTTTTAAGGTAATAAAGTAATAAAATTTTAATCAATTAAAAATAAAGTTTAATTAATTATATATATCAAAACATATATAATTCATTACGTATATGCATAATTAATTATATTTATATATAATTCATTATATATTTAATATATACAAATATTTTTTAATTATAAATATTAATTTTTTATTATTATAAAAATTAATATATAACTTTTTATTTATAATAATAATAAAATAAGTAATTTTGCTTAACATTAAATTTCTTCTCTTCTATTTCTTTCTTACTAAATAACTCAATTTCCACTCCATTTCTTATTTATTTCTCTCATTTCACCGTTTCTTTCCGCTCTCCCAAATACAATAATATGGTCAGAGTTAGATACAAGGGTGAAAATAAGTAATTCATGGACCAATTTTTTATCAGTAAAGTTGTCTTGAATAACATCTGTTAGATACTCATTTCAACGTTTGTCATAACCAACAAAACAAATATTGGCATCCAAGTGTTAGATAATGAATCACGTCAATTTCTGGCATCATAAGAATGAGGATTTTATTTTTCATTCTTAAATCAAGACAACATACATACACCTATATTGGTCTATTCAAATAAACAAGCATATGAAATAAAAACATAAATAAATAAACAAAGCAGTGCTCCAAATATGTATAAGCTAAAAAACTGCTTTACCAAAAATAATACAACGTATACCTTATAGCAAGGTCAACATAAAGCAACTAATCATTTAGCAAAACGGCAAAGATTGGAGTAGATATTTAAGAATTTATAATTGTCAATAAAGCTTATCAAGTTACCATAAATCCATCAACAAAATAAAATTAAAAGAGTTGATGAAATTTCCTAAGATACAGCCACTCGCTCATTCCATGACATCAGCTCCTCAAAACAAATCAAAGATTGCATTTTACCTCTTTCTCTTCTTATTTCCTGCAACAGCACCCTTGTTGAATTTACTAAAATCATTGGTGGTGTCAGCAGAATTCTGCTTTTTCAACCCCTTCTTGCCTCCAAAACCAAATTTGGAATCCCTAACATTTCTTTTCTTCTGGTTCTTTCCTTTACCAAAGGTTTGCTTTGCCTTCCCTCCTGACCGATCCCATGGAGACACTCCTGGCCTTTTCTTATTTGACCTCTCAAATACTTTTCCATCCTCAAAGTCGAAACCCATATCTGCATCATTGCCACTGCCAGCAAACCCACTTTGTTGTCTCTGCTTCCTCCATTTCTTAACAGATTCAATGTCCTCCTTCTTCTGCTTAGCCCTTTCTTTTAATTTCTGAGCCTGAATCTCTTTGGACAATCTCTTGGCCTCCCTGGCCTTTCTTCTCTCTTCAGCCTCTTCCATCTTTCGCTTCTCTGCTAATAGCCGACCTTTAACCTTTTCCATGTGGCCATCTGTCTTTACCATTTCAGCATAATAGTCTGCAGGTCTCAGAAAAGGGAGACCCATTGACTGAAGTTTCTCAAAGGCCTGCCTAGTTCCCTCCAATGCCTGCGTGTAAAATGCAAGTTCTCGTGCCAAATCATCATTGACATCTACTTCTTGCTCTTGATCAACATCAACAGTGAGTTTGTGTATCCAATCCACATTCTCTGGCCAACTGATGTCTCCAAGTTTATCTAATAAAGCATCTCTGTTATATACTGCATTTTTAGATGGCTCGGCTAATCTCACATCTTCTTCCTGTTCTGATTCAGATGAAGACACTTCCTCATCCAGATCTTCCGTTTCACCATCAAGCATTGGATCATCATTTACCAACGACATCACCATTAACCTATACATATATTTAAAAGACAAAAAAGTTCAATTTACACCAACATAGTGCAGTCTAGCATTTATAACCATCATTTCTTTAATTGTCTCATGTGCTATACAGAAACCTCATTAAAGAAAATTTAAGGGACAGAGATTTCTCAGCCAAAAGGTGGAGAAGAGGCACTAGATTCAATGCAGCATCATAGGTTAGGATAAATGAGCCAAATAAACCATATTTCGGAAATAATGTCATAGGTAGAGCGCTTAACATAATCTACATAATTACTTGCATAATCACAAACAAATAATAACTGACATGATATCAGACCAACAAAGAGAAAATTGAAATTGTCCTCTTTCAATTAAAATAAATTGACATAATTATATACACAATGACAAATAAATAACAACTGACAAAATATCAGATCACCAATGTGTAAATCAAAATCTCTTGTCTTTTAATATAAAAAAAAAAAATCCTAGTGCATCAGTAAAATATAGGTGGTGGACAAAGTTTCAAAATTTTTCATTGTATTGGAACCTAGCACCTAAAAACTAAATGCCCTTTCGACTTAACATTGATTTGATTTCCCCTGAGAGAAACACTTAGTCACTTGCAATCTTGCACATAATGGTATAGCTCTTGAACAGTACAACAGTTGCACAGATGGGGCAAAAGCAATAAATTAAATTTTAATTAATAGTTCAACCGGAATAAGGGTTTAGGGTTTAAGGTTTCAATCAAAGTTGAATGAAGCATTGAGGACAAAAAGTAACTAAAAGCTCAATATAGTGAGATGAAAAACTGATGAGCTTACTCCCAAATCTCAAATAAACATAATATTCAGAAACCTCTACCCCTCCCCCTTTCAAAGAGAGGGAAGAAGAATACGACTTATCCCCCTCCCCCCAAACCCTAAACTCGCTTAGTTGCTTTCATATCATCTAGACTAACAAAAACGAACAGAATTAAACAAGCACAACCTTCCTTAATCCTTAGTTTAGAAAAATAGTAAATAGAAATACAATTGGTTTTTGACGATTTAAGCAGAAAAATAGACATGACGGTTGGGGAAAACCACTCCAACCCCGCCACTGTTCCCTAATAATGAGGAAAAGAGAAATAATTTGAAAAATAACAAAAAGAACAACACATCCAATCCAACACAGAAAAAGTGAGGTGCGTGTGCAGCGAAATAGGAATAGGAGAAAGAAAAGTGACCTAGCGAAGTCGACGGCGAAGAAAACTGAACGAGCGAAGCTCTGTGTGCTGCGCGGTTTCAGTTTAGGGTAACTCGCTAAACCCTCTCAATCTATTCTTCAGTTTTAAATATTGTAACCACAAAGAAAAGAAAGAAATAACGGGCCGGGTCAAGCTCAACTAAACCCGAATTCCGCCGTAAATGGATCGGGTAAGGTTGTCCCTTCAGATTTTTTAAAATGAATAGCATCTCTTTAATATTTCTAATCATTTAAATAAATAATAATATTATTATTTTATGTATTAATTTTTTTTAATATCTAAATGATGTCAAAGATACTCGATACTCGATAGTACATTTCATGCATTAAATTATTTCTTTTCATAATTTTTTATATCATGTTAACTAAATTTATAAGGACAAATGTTAAAAGCCTGGTAACAATTTACTATTTGATGATTATGAATAAAATCAAGAGTTGCTTTTAGAATCTATTTATTATATATTAAAATAATGATGCTAGAGAAATATGTTGCTTTTTCATTGTTTTTATTTTTCTTATTATATTTTCTCGCCTTTTGAGTGATTTTCCTCATTTTAGTTGATATTATTGTTACTATTATTATAAACACATGACATATATTGTGATGAAATATGGAGACTAGACTAGTTCATTTAACTCAGGTTGGATTAATAATATTTAAATCACTAGTCCATATGGTCTGTATGTTTTAGCCTTAAAAAAAAGGGTACGGTATGCACTTGAAAGTGCTAAGTACATAAGCCTATTCACTCACCCTTCAAAATACCTTTCAGGATTGTTTTGAATGGAATCATTATACAACAAATGAAATGTAAGAAAATTTTTATATTTCACGTAATTCTAATTGTATATGGAAGAGTTGAGTTAAACTAAAATTTATATTTTAAAATTGTATCAAATTCTATTTACACCATGATCAACAAATCCAAAAATTTTAAGTTGTAGAAACAATATTTATATATATAAATTAATAATTTAATTTATATGTTGTACATAAACCTTTTTTGTGTTTATATAATTAAAATTCAAATAATAAATAACTTTTTTAATCATTAAATTATATTATAACTAAAATTCATAATAAAATAAATATATTTAATTATTGATATTTTAAAAAAAATATTGTAATTTAATTTAATGATAGAGATAAAAGAGATAGATTAAAAGTGACAAATAGTTTTAAAAAAATTCAAATATACATGCAAAGATAAAAAAATAATCATTTAAAATAATTAAGAGACATTTTATTTTGGCTAATTACAAGAACAACTTGAAAAATGCACCTTAAAAAAAGTACCAAAATTATCTAACTGAAAGAATGAAAATAATAAAACTAAAAATAATTAAAATTTTTATGACAATACTCATATTATGATTTTTTTTTTGCTATATTTCAAATTATAAAAACAATTTATAATTATACATATATTTTATATATAAATGTTAATAAGTTAAAGTGTGGACAACTGTTATAGCAATATTATGTATAATTCTTTCTTATTAGCAATTATTGTTGGATATCTCTTACTACACTTTGGAATCAACTATAAATATTCATCCTCGAATGTAAAGGATTTGTTAGAAATTCAATAAAATAATAAAATATATAAGTAAAAAGTAATTTTCCTCTTTCAAGTTAATTATAACTAATAATTTTTTTTTTATTCCAAACATATTGTTAATTGTGTCATACATGCTATAGATGCTATTACTAAAGCTCTTACCAGAAACCTAAAGTGGAGTTCCCAAATGACCATACAGAGGCTCCTCATATAGTGACATCCTATTCTAACTAAAATCCTCATAATGTGTCCTTCTAGGATCCATAACCTCAATCTTCCAATGGCCATCAGACAAATTTGCATTTCTTGCTCTTCTTCTCCGTTGTACTATGGTTTCATCCATTTTCTTTGTAAGTCCACAGTAAGATTGCAACTCTTTGGGCATGGTATCATGAACCTGCCACCACCTATGGTGAGCCAAGTCACTAGCAAAAACATGAAGTTCCTCCATGTCCCAATTACAGTCATAATCTCTATAACACATCCACGGCTTCAAACCCAAGTAATGCATCACATACAAGTCCTCCGGTATCTTCTCCTTCTCACTCTCTTCGAAACTCTTCAAGTAGTTTAGTTTCATTGGCAACCGGTGCCACCACGTGAACACCTCGTTTACCAAACCTTGGTCACCCCCATTATACGCTTTCACCTCCAAAGTTTTCTTCATCAAGTCCTCGAACATGCACGTGGATGGCTCAATCACCATCAACCCCGAGTTGAACAAGGTGACGTCATTAGGTGCTGCAGATAATTGAGGGTACTCGAAGAGACCATCGATGCTCTTCAAAACTAGAAGATCAGCATCTAGGAAGATGATTTTGTCATACATTGTTAGTTGCCATATTCGTAACTTGCTATAGTTCCACTCGTTGTATGAACCTTTTTTGGCATAGGGGTTTAGGATACGTTCCATGCGTTTGATCTTCCACCCTGCAGCTTTTAGACCTCTTATGGATTTGGGACCGATTGATTCATCAGCAAGGAGGAGTA
Organism: Mucuna pruriens; assembly: GCA_025330945.1. Lineage (NCBI taxonomy): Eukaryota > Viridiplantae > Streptophyta > Magnoliopsida > Fabales > Fabaceae > Mucuna > Mucuna pruriens. The sequence goes on from JAENHJ010000154.1 coordinate 4,041,747, forward strand.
GATCTCTGCTGTAGTTGTTCTTCTTCTTGTATTGAAGGATGCTTTGTGCTAGAGCTATGGCACCACACACGTAAGCTTCTGAAGAGTGGAGAAGTGTCACATAGGCTAATTTTGGGACCCCAATGGTGTAATTGTAATTCATTGTCGTTGCTGATTGTGACATATAGCCCCTCCTTACCTCCTTACCTGCATATGATAATAACCAAAAATATGTTAACTCTTTTATCTTTTTTATTCCTCTTATATTTTTTTTTGGAACCAGAATGTCACTTCACTGGTTGGCTTTATGACAAATAATGTAATTTCTGATCATCTTTATCCATGTTTGAATGAAATATACAAGAGTTTGTATAGCTGAAGCTTTGTAAAATTGACTTTGAATCAAATTAATTGAGGTGAAACGATTTATATTTTGATATTTGTGTTCTAAAAGTAAGTTAATAACAAAATTTAGTATCAAATTTTGAATCTAATACAAAACTTAGAAGTTGTGATGTAAAAAACATAAAAAAATCTACTAGAGACATGTGATGGCACAAGGGTGATGGGTTATGGGTTATGAAGAATAATTTAATTAGACATGTTATAGTTATAGTTCCTTAATTGGAAAGGAAATATACCCGTTTGTGGATAATCAGGGGCAATCTGGCAGGAACCAACAGGCATAAGCAATTTGTCCCTGAGGGTGACCAAATCAGGCTTGTACACCGAATACTCACCTGGTTGATGCAACAATAAGTCATCACATTTGAAAATGTCTACCATGGGATCACATGACCCAATAAAGACAACATACACAGGTTCATAAGCATCCAAGTTGTTGACCCACCCACTCTCAACTGCCAAATTAGCCACCACCAAATGAACTTGCAACCTAAACACATCCCTATTCCCACATGGAACTCTGGCCACCACCACATTGAGATCTCGGTACATCTCCCACGTTGGCATTGGCAAATCCGGGCACTTTGGACCACCCCACTTTTCATCTTCATCAATCCACACAGGGAATAAGTCTTTCCATGTCAACTTCTTCTCATCAACATGATCAAAATCAACGGACACTGTCTTCACTTGTGGGTGCAGTGCATGTAGTTGTTCATGTATAACACCATCCACTCTTGTATCAACATTAACTAGACCTACTTTGATCCTCTTGCTATCAATGTTTTTCTCTATGACATCAAACCAAGAAGGCTTTATTTTATCCACCTCAAATATTGTGCTGGTCACAATGGGGACTCTTTTGGGCCTCAATGAAAGGAGAGAGAGCGTGAGGCCTATGGAGAAGAGCGAGAGAATGAGAAACCTTTTTTGCTTTGTAGACAAATAGAAAGAGGAGCAAGACTTGGAAGCCATTTCCTTCCAAGTTTTGCATTTGTGCAAGTTTTATAATAAAGATATATATGTATATATATATACATATATTTACATTCATCAGGTTCTAATATCTAAATCTAAACTTTTGCGCGACGGTGTGTTAGACTTATATGTACCTTTCTGTCACGCTCATGTTCCACACACACGTGCACAATATATTAATTAATTAATAAAAAAAAACTTAGGTAGGAGCTGCTGTGAAAAGCTCCCATGTCCCAATGCTAGCTTTTAGTAATAGTGCATATATTTAAAAAAGAAAAAAAGAAAAGAGTGTAACAATTCCAACAAAACGCATGTTAACCATCTATCCCAGAGTCCAGCTTCTTCGTCAGCTCGAGTTAATCAATAATCATAGCTCCCACTTCTTTGCTAAGAGAAATCTACCACTTCATCTCTTGTGCGTTACATATATGAAATGCATACTGATATTTTTAAGTTTTAATTAAAACTTTCATGTATAAATTTAAATTATAAAATAAAAATGTATAATTAATTTAATAAAATATTTAAAATATATATTCAAAATACTTAAAGTTCGGAGGAAACATGCATAATTGATTAAAGGATTTTGAATTTAAAATTCAGAAAAATAGTACAAGAAATTTTAAAATCTGCTAAAGCAAAATCAATAGTTATTTCGTAACTAATTTTTAGTAAAAATAATTAATTACAAAATTATTATAATATTGATGGTAGCATGAAATAAATAGAAAATTAGTTAATAAAATAATCTTAATTAATTTGTAGTAAATTTTTAAAAATTATAGTTATTTTCTAAGAAATTTATAGTGATAAAAAATATAAATGAATATAATTTAAATTTAACTAGAAAAAATAATATGCTAATTAATTAATAATTTAATTAGATAGAATTTAACTACTAATTTAAATAGTAATTAAAATTAGTAACAAAATAAAAAAATTCTTGTAGTGAAATTACACCTAGAGATTAAGTCACTTTCAAAAGAATATTTATCTATATATATAAATAAGAATAATTATTTTGAGAAAGAGTATTTTAACTTATATCATTGAATGAGAAAATTTTAATTTTTTTCTTCAATGAGAACATTTTAAAGATTTTTTTTAACCTCGTGAATTTTCAATTTATCATTTATAATATCTTTAATTTTAAATTAAATTTCAATAATTTTTAAAATAAATTATCAATAATTAAAAAAATTATTTCATAATATAAATTGTTTATTATAAATGTAAAATCATTTTTGTATAAATTATAATAACTATCTTAAAAAGAACATTTTTATCTATTATTTTTCAACAAGCGATTTTAGCTATTTTTCTTTAACAAAAGTATTTTAGAAACTTTTCTTAATTGTTTGTCTCTTTCAATTATTATTTTTAGATTTTATTTCTAAACTGAATTTTAATATTTTTAAAATAAATTATTAATAATTAAAAATAATATTATATCATAAGTTTAAAATATAATCTATGTTAAAAAAATTGTTTATTATGATCTTTAATTGTAATATTATTTATATATTTGGAAGTATTTGTTTATTATATATTTTAATTATATAAAATAAATATTTTTATTTTGTATAATACATAAGTTAAAATACTAATTTAATATATATATATATATATATATATATATATATATATATATATATATATATATATATATATATATATAATGAATTAATTTAAGAGTATAAATATTGAAATTTGGAGAGAAAGAGCAAATTTTAAATTAGGATAAGGGTTTATTTACTTTTGAAAGTAAGGTAAGGATTTTTTTTATCACAAATATCTTTCTATATATATGAGAGACAATTTTGGTTTGATTCCGGAATATTCATAACACGGTGAAAACAAAACTTAACAACGATTTTATTTTTTTCATATACAAGACTTAAACATGAAAATCTTACATTATTGCTATAAAAAATTAGACATATATTACTTCACATCCATTGATAATTTAAGAGAGAGATTTAATTTATAGACATACACAGCAATATATTGTTGTGATAACGTTGAGTGACTGCTCTTTCCCATCCAACTAATCATGAATAAGACATCCTGAAGTGTCTGATAACTTCTGATAGGAAATTGTTCCAATTCGAGTGATGAATGAGATCAATGATATGAATTTACACGCACAAATTTTGTACTGATGAGGTAATACATGTAAATATTGTGGCTGAAAATTACAATGCAAACGAAGTGACGCCAATTGTTTGATCATGCTTAACTATTCTTACGTATCATGTAGTAATAAGGATGAGGAAGATAAATGCATGATACCCGCCAAAATTCCTTTGCTGAGTACAACCTGCTACCCAAGCAGATGAGAAATCCATGTTATGAACCCCAACAATCCAATCCCGTGTCAGATATCCAAAGGCAAATATTGACACAGTATGACATATGAACTAATGAAATAGATTATGAAGCCGTTTAAACAAACTTCTTAACAATATCTATAAAGAGTATATTACACATTAAATAGAATTTATTTAATCAAGTATTAAATATTTTACAAATCTTACATAAATTTATAAACTTGATTTATTAAATAAGAACTTCTAATTTAACAATTAAATTGATAACATTTATTATATATATAAAGATATATTAAATAAAATAATTCTATTAGAAGTTAATCTTAAAATAACTCAAAAAATACAATAAAATAATTTTTTTTTTAAAACAAAGTCATATATTAATAGTATATAACTACTCTATAATGACCACTAAATTTATAAACTAACTATTTTACCTCTCCCCAACCCTACTCTTAATTATAGTCAATTCATTATTACACTAAATATGTGAATCTTAAATAAAACAATCATGATTAAAATTTACATACTTAAAAATTGACAAAACGTGCAAATGCCGGTTCATACCACATACATATAAGGAAAAATAAACCAAACATGGAGGAATTTAAATTTTATTTATACAGCTCATTTTAAAAAAAAAAAATTAACAAAAACTTTTTCAACAATTTGTAATGCACAAACTAATTTCGGCTTTCAAAGTTTGTTTATTTTTCCCCCTCAACTAATTTTTTCCCTATGAATTCTCATCAAGAAATTTATCCAAACTAATTCTATATTAACTTTTTCTCCTACTTCCAATTGCAATCAAATAATTTTTACACTAAATTTATATACTATCTGCGACCATTACACTGAATATATGATTCGTAAATTTAATAACCGTAATTTTGCGAATATTCACAGAACCCGCACACAGTTGCTGGTTCAACTAAAATCATTCTTTCAAAGTTTCCAGTAATTAACTGGACCTGACAGTATATCTCATTATTGTATATTACTTCACGAAGCCCCTAACAAGCAAACGAAGAAACATACGGTAATTTGAAAAAAAAAAAATTATGCTAAATCAATTCAACCTTGACACAAAAATAAAAGATAGTGATTTTATAAAAAAAAAATAGCAAACTCTACAACAGGTGGCATAAAAAAGCCAACTGAATGTTGAACTTGGCATATCTAGGCTGCACTAAGATCAAGGCAATGGACCTTGATCCCATTCATAAAACCTCTGTCTTTTAACCAGATGCATTCTTCCTTGCAGAATATACTCTATAAGCTGCCAGCCCAACCACGACCACTGCAGCTCCAACTGCAATACCATGAAGCAATGAAAAATCATTAAATGTTGAAACAAAAATGGAGAAAGCTTAAAATAGAAAGATGACTGTTCATTTATTAAATAAAAGACTATTGTAATCAAAACCCAAAGTTGAAACAAGAAGTTACAAGAACACGAAAAATGGTTACGAAGAAGGCAGGCTTGTAATGTATGGATTCCGTAACTCCCGTTTATTTACACTCCTTCGCCACCATTTCATTTTGATGATTCATTGGCAAACTAAACCCTAAACAGAACAACTAGGTAAAAAATGAAGAGAAAAAAACGAAAATAATAATAATAACAAACACTATAATAATAATAATAATAATGAAAGAATGAGAAAGCATTGTGGAAAACCACTATGTACGCAGTTACTACCATCTGATTTTGATGAATGATGATAATTCATTGGCTAACTAATCCCAAAATTCCAAGCAACATCCAAACAAGAGATCATGAGAACAAGAAACAGAACAACTTGGGTGAAAAATAACAAAAAAAGGCAAAAAATAATAATAATAATAATAATTAAATAAAAAACACTGCAGATACAATACAAGGATTACAAGCTTAATGGGAAACCACAATGGACACATTTGCACACACCTCACGGTTATACAACGTATGGAAAATCAAAATGAATTACGCAACCAAAATATACAGAACACCCGAACCAACATAACCACAAACCAAAATGATAAATAATTTATAGACTTGTACAGAATGAACTAGTCAACCTTACTGACATACCTGAAACAGCCATAAGAGATCGATTTATAAGCCGGTGGTACTGCTTGCGGCTTCTTCCAGCTTCAGTTTCTGGAATGCTTAAATGAGGATGATCAGCAGCAGTTACTATTCGACGGAACAGACTGTTGAAATCTCCTAACTTCACACTAATTGGTATAGGAGCCTCTACTCCCATATCTTGACTAACCTACAAAACACATTGGCATGTCAAAAGTGTCATTGCAGTTTAATCCATGACAAATCAGTGACTTGAAAATTTCTCAGCATCAAGCACACTTGTCACAATTTCATATGCTAAGACTATTACAAATTGTTAGTTAGTTGTGTTAGTTAATCGAGTTTAGTTGAATTTAGTTAGTTGAGATTAATTAGTTTTTATTCCTATAAATACATGTAATTCTTTCTTATATCTTTCATCCTTTGATATTAATCAATTCAATGAGTCTCTTTTATGGAACTCCTCTCCTATTTTTTGAACTTTATGATGTGTGGCCACATCAAATGGGTGTTAGTTGCATCACCTATTAAAATTTTGATAAAGATATCAGACTACAATATTTACTCGATAATCTGTTCAAACACTCATGGCTATGCTTATCCATCCACTACTCATACAAATGTTACCCATAAAAGGAAAAGCCAACAGTATGCCCTTCAAACTTCAGTCTTCACTCTTGCTCACAAGTTAGAAGAAAAGTTGTCCAAAAGAATTCCAAATAAAACTGGATCATACTCATCCAAAACCGTACGATAAACTCCCAACAAATATCAAGTTTCTAGCTACAAGTCTGCAATTAACAGATTATAAAGCTCAACTGAGCTATCACAGTTAAACTAATCAAAGATAATATATAAAACGTCTGGGATTAAACTTCTGTTTGGAATAAGTATTGTGTAGGTAAGTTTCTTATTAAAAATTAAGAGCATACCAGCTAGACATTGATGGATGGAACATCTTATGCTCCACTAGTAGGGGAAAATTAATTAATGCCTTATTTTTCTTCTTGAACCAATTCTAATATAGATGTTTGGAATGGGGATGCCAAAAATTTCAAGTGGAAAAAAAAATTTAAGTAATTTCTTTGGTAGACAACATCTTAAAAATGTTACCAAATGTCAGAGTGTACACAAAGGATCTAGTACAGTGGTTACAGGGAAGAAGTGAAACCCCTAACCATCAATCATGCCAAAATGATGCAAGAAAATAAGCATCCAAGTAAAATGTAAATGTCCAAAATGTAAGTAGCTGTTTGGTATAAACAACTTAAGCACTTATTCGATAAGAGCTTAATAAATGGGAGCTTGCTTCATCAGTGCTTAATTCAATAAGCTAATTTTTATAATCTCTGCCATGAAGATTTTGAAATAAGCTAAAAAGAGCTTATAGAAGGGTGATAAGCCACTTTCATAAGCTTAAGCAAACACTTTCAATTTTTAGCTTAAGTGATTATAATAAGATCAAATGAGCTTTGTAAAAGCAAACAAGGAAAATCAACCTGGCTTCCAATTTCTTAATCAAATTTCAATAATTCATGTGACGGTCAAAGAATACATATAAACAAGAGTATTTGCTATATCTTGCTTTTCAGAGTTTGAATGAAATCATAATTAAAACATGTTATATTCACTTTAATAGCTTCTCATCTAACCATCTAATAATTAAGTAAAGTAATATGCACGCTCAATTATGGACACAATAATGCAAATGAACAAGTCAATAAAAATACCCTAGTTGACTCCTGTATAGCCATTGGAAATGAATCCAGATCATCTTTAGTTGCAACTATAAGGCAGGGCACCTCAAAACCAGTATCTTCTCCATGACTAGCAATTTCAACCAGGAGTTCAGATGATGTTCTCCATGAGGATTCATCAGACCTAAAATGAACATCTTGTCAGCCAAATACAAACATTTTTTCAAGCATGTAATGAGTTGTCCACACCACATGATCATGAAATGATAGTTAATTTAAAATCCAATTGATGAGTTGCCACTTTAATCAGTGATTTTTTAATACATACCATAGAAATCTTGAACATCTTATTTTTAAGTTGTTCTGTTCACAGCTAATGTTGTAACTGGTAAGTCAAGAATGTTAATTTATAAAGATAAACCCAGAAATCACTTCTTTCAGCCTAAAACCTGTTTTAGGAAGCTCATCCAAATGCACAAGACCTATTCCAAGTGCTTATGAATTATGATGGTGAAATATAGTTTATAAGCTAAAAATATCAAGCAAACTACACAATAAATCAAAACATTAATTTACATATGCATGTTGTAATGTATGGAAGAATTTATACACACCTCTTTTAAATAAGTTATTTAACAGTGAAATTTATCCTCTACTGATGCATATATAAAAGGAAACAGAAAATAGTAATGTGGGTCATTGGAGACCTAACAAGCATGACCTAAGTATTTTTCATAATAGTTATGTAGCAAAGATAATCCAACAGAAAATCCATAACTCTATTGTATAATGATCTTCAATGTCAGCAGTCAACTCACCTGTCATGAACAAAAACAGCAATGTCGCATGAGGCCAAAGACTCCTTATTCGACAGCAGCTTCCTAACTCCATCTTCAGGAATCTCTCTCAGTACAAGATATTTTTTGTTTTCCTGCAAATCAAACAATAAAACATGCTTAGAGAAGAAACAAAAGCCAAGATATATAAAACGAATACTTGAACAGGTGAGAGAGGCAAAATGTTTTTGCACAGAAAGTATCACTTACCATAGAAATATCAACAACATTTACAGCATAACGATCCTCAGTTGTTGGATTGTAACTTTCAGAGTATGGCCTGCATTATTGATTCAACAACAATAAGGTATATGGTGTTGGAAGTTATATTACCAAGAAGCTTCAATGTAACACATAAAATGAAGATACCTTCCAATAAAAGAATTCAGTAATGCAGATTTTCCGGCTTTCCTAGGCCCAAAAACAAAGCACTGCAAAACATTTCTGTCTGAATGCTGCTTTTTGCGATCCAAACGTCGCCTCCTAGTCACACGGATAGCAGATGATGGATCACCAGGGTAACCAATGTAAATCAGATTCTCCACACTAAAAGTTGGGTTTAGAAGTGTCATAAGTGCCCACTGTCAAGAAAAAGTAAAATATATGTTACAACAATGACATTTAATGTAAATGCAAATAAAATGCTATATGCAATTAAAAGGTATACCAGATATATAGTCATACACATTTAAATTAAGGGAACATATAACTAATGGAGCACATAAAACCTAAGCTGCCTGGATTCTCAATGTATACAAATTAAGTGGGCGATAAAACTCCCAAGAGAATACCACAATTCTTCTAAAACCCATTCAACAAAAAGCAGGGAAGAGAGGTAAAGAAGGATAAAAACACCTCTGATAAAAATGCATCTAGTGATAGTCCTCCAAATGCATTTTTTTCTGCAGCATCCTCGTACGGAATTCCAGTCCAAGGGCTGCAATTCAAAACAATAAATAAAAATATCAAATAACACAGGCAAGATTTGTTATTGATATTCAGACTCAGAAAAGGTATACATAGAAAAAAGCCATAGCTAGAGTTTGTAAGAACATTGAAGAAGCAAAAGTAGAAATATATGTTGAGTCCAAACTCTCTCAAGAATTGTGGACTGGTTTAACTAATTAACGAAGCCATTATGAGCCAATTTTTTATTAATGTTAAGTTACATGAAGAACATTTAAGATATTAGATCAGACTTTAACCATTAGGCCAACAGAAATAAAGCAGTGCATCAGATAAACTCCAAACAGGGTTTGAAGTGTTGAGAAGATAACAAATTTGAAACAAAATACACTATGAACCATTCAGAAAACTAAAAAACTTCTGATGTAAACCAAGAAGAGAAACTCAGAAGACTTGGCCTCAAGTTCAAAAGACTCCTTAAGCAGGGTCACTAAATAAGCTTCAAAAATAAAAAGACAAGCTACACGGTAGTACAAGCTCAGATGAATATATATGTGGGGTGATGAATAACCAAGACCAGTGCCAAATAGGACAAAATAATAACTAATCATCACTAAAAACAACTGAACATACATCTTCAAACTATAAAAGGTCTATGCACTTAAAGATTCAAAAACAAATACAGCAATGAAATAATCTCTTTTTGCATCTTTCATTTACATACCAAATTCTTCAAAGTTCATTTAGCTTGCAGGTGCTTTGTAACAGCTCTGTAGTTTATTGTTAATCCACTTTGAGTGATTCTTAGAGTGAACACCTTTTATCTTCTGTAACCCATTGCAAGCACAATGAGTGCCAGATTTAAGTTAAAGTTGTTAACCTAAAGAGGCTGTTAAACAAACAATACTGGTGTAATAAGCCAGAAGAGGGCGAGTGAAAAAGAACACTTCTGTTAGCCTGAGCCCAAAGAGTAACCACTGTAGAGACTTCCTACATGGTAAAAAAAAAAATACTTGTAGACAAGAAAATTCCCACTAGGTAGGTGGGGACTAGACATAGCCCAAGTAGACAAGGGTGAATCAGTATGAAAATCTCGCAGAGTATTTATCTCCCTAACCTTTACTCTATGTTGATTGAAAATATGTTGATCTGAGTTGCTTATTTCTGGTATAATTTGAAAATAATTGGAAGTTTTTCGTAACATTGATTCAACTAAAATGTTTCTTGATTAACCTGTATAAATATATCCTTTGGTTCGGAAGATTATAAATCGTAAATGTGTCCTATTACTTCAAACCTGAGAAGACTCAATCTTCTCAGTACTTGTAATCTTCTTTAGTGCTCTTATGACCTTCAAGCTATACTTGAGAACTAGCTCCAAAGCATATTAAAGTTTTAGGTCCCTGAATTTGCTAAGGGTTACAATTTAACCCCCCTTGTGATCAGTCAGTTCTACATATTCAGTAAAAAACAGATCCTCATAGCATAAGTGAAGATTTGAAAAATAACAAAATATGATAAATTCCACATCACAATGCCCCATTACCAATTCAAGAAGAAACTAATGCAGAGCAAACTACCTTTCCGGGGCAGTAGAAAACAATTCCTCAAGTTCACGAGGTCGCAACATCCCATCCTGGAAGAACAAAAAATATTATCCAGTGTCAAGAAGAATTAGGCAAGTTACCAATTGTAACTTACATAATGATAAAAACATACGGAAAATATCTGAAAATAAGAATTGACATACCCCATCACCATCAAATGCTTCAAAAATTGCCTTCAAAAAATCAAGTGCTTCATTTGTCAGCTCCACACTCTGCAGACATTAAAGTCAACCTAGATCAGAACAAGATAAAAATTTCCTAACATCCATAAATTGATTTCAGACATTTATAACAAATAAATCTATGTCATACCCAATAAACATACACATTAGATCACAATTCATCTCCAAATAAATACCTGATCAGGAGCACGCTTTATAGGTGGAATTAGATCATCAGCAAGCTTGATATCATCATTATATCCAAACTTTCTGAGCACAGTCCATGTTGTCTCAAGACGCCCTTTTTCTATGAAAAGGGCATGAAGAAATAGAAATCCAGTCAAAGTAAGTCCACGTTCATTCACTCCTTCAGACAATTTTTCTTGTACAACCTTCTTTACACCCACAATTTCAGATGGTTGCAAAGGAGCATTGAAACATTTAACCTGTTAAAGATTTTGTTAGCTTTTTCACAAATCATATAAACAAACTATCTTACCATACCATAATAGAAAAATACATATGATTAAGCTCTAAGGGGATTGACTATAATACTTCGATAATAAATAAGCCTCAGATTTTTATGTTTAATATTGTCATTTTAAAAGGGGAAATACAACCTGAAAATCATTCAACTCGGCATCACTAAGGGCACCATCTCTGTCATGGTCACAGAGGATAAAAATCCGCTTCAATGCTCGCACGCATCGAGGCTTTAGTGTTTGTGACTCTTGATCAAATAATGGAGCTGTTGGATGAAGAACAGCCTTTTGCGCATAGTAGAAAACTTCAGGGACCTTCAATAAGAAAATTTAATAACAATGGTATGAAACAAAATCCAAATATGATTGATCAGCACCTTTAAAATAAGATGTCAAAACAAGTAGTTTGATTGTAATGGTTAGAGAAAAAGATACCTGAATATGCCTAGATGCTGAACACTCAATGCAAGTTTCAATTTCTCGAAACTGTTGCATTATTGGTGACATCACCTGTTCTAGACTCACCTGCTGATTTTCATCTCTCAAATCAAGCTTACAACCCACCACTATAACTGGAACTTTCACCTGTTCATTATGTTCAAATATCTATATCATGCATATAAATGCTCAATGAACACGCAAATATATTATGTGAATCTGATTAAGTCGTGAGATGAACATATGCACCCAGGCACATGCACAAGAATAGAATTTTTTTCAGAAAGGTGCATAACTGATTTTAACAATTTGTAATAAATTATTTTGATCTTTCCCCTTCCAAAATTTAACATCTAACCCTTAGAGAGGCAAAATAAAAGATCAGAACCTCTAGTTTGCGAAGATGTGGAAGCCAAAATATACTCAGACTTTCAAGTGTCTCAGGCCGATCACATGCATAAGTAAGGACAACTGTGTCAGCTCGCTGCAATTCTTCAGCAACTTTATCAGTGTCCTCAGGACTACAATAACAACATCGATAATGAGTAACAATAGAATGGAACGAAAAAGGCATTCAGATTCCAGGCTAAACATTTACATAGTAGCAACAGATAACTCTTGCATGTTTAGCGGGAGACTAATTTTGAGAAATAATTGCTTTTTATCTCAAATATTCTCTGGCAAAAAAATATAAAAAAAAAGCGACATTAATATTTCAAAATAAACTGAACCAAACACAAACCTGTGAGCATAGAATTGCATTTCTAAGAGATTAAGAGGCATATAAAATATACTTATACTTTAATTTGGCAATAACTGACCATGACCACTAAACAGCTCAGAAACGAAAGAGACAAACTGATTTCAAGGAGGAACGAATAGGAACAAACAACATAACGAATAATCTAGCTCCAAAGTGAAACATCAACTCCGAAACACCGAAAGGTGTTAGATTTAACTATGAAAAACATTGAACCACTGCCATAACAACAACTAGTACCACTATTCAAAGCGTTCCACTTGAATCCTCTATCTTAAGGCCTACCTACGAATCTTAACATTACAAGGAAAAAAGCAATAGCGTCACTCGAAGGTAACGTACGTCCGTTATAAAAATTCAAAACAGCGTTACTTTACTAAAGAAAATCTCGTGAAAGAAATGAAAAGATCAGGAGGTTAAAGTTTGGTACCGGGAAGAGGTGTCGATGATGGTGATAGGCACGCGATCCGGATACAGATCTTCAGGCAACCTGGTGGGAGGCAAAACCGGCGGCACATTCACCGGAAAGTTATCGGCGGCGGCGGTGATGATAAGGCTAGATTTTCCGGTGCCTTGGTCTCCGGCGACGACAATACGAACTCCGGTACGGCTGTGAGGATTGACGGTTCCAGAAGAAGCTTTGGCCATGGGTGCTGCAGGTAGAAGCGATAAGTCTAAAAATCAAAATCCGAAAATGGAAGCAGTGAGATTGCGTTGGAGTGAAAGTAGCGTACCGTGTTTCGTGTAGCGAAGGAGTAGGGAGCGTAGTAAAAATTAAAACCCTAAGTATAGTGGTGTACCCTAGACGGTGCTTGTAGGTGGCCGTCTGGGCCCTTCACTTCTTCCGCGGTTAATATTTGTAGCTCCGTTTCTTGTCTTGCACCTCAGGGTACCATGGACATTGGCCTTTTCGATAAACGACTGTCGTCTAATAAGTACATTAAGTTTTAGTCGTTTCTACGCTAACTTACTGTATGCCCCTCCCTCTTTTCCTTCATCTCAAGTACGCCCTTTAGAGCTTTTTATATATAAAAAGTAATATTATATTTTTAGAATATCACTTTTTAAATATTTGTATAGGTTTTTTTAGCTTTTCAAAATTAATTAAAAATGGGAACTCTCCTTTAATCGTTTCTCACAAAATTAATTACCTTTTTTAAAAAATATTTTTTTATTGTAAATAAATATAATTAACTTGTTATTTTTTAATTTTTCTTAAAAAATAATCACCAAATTGTTATACATTATAATTTTTTTAATTTTTTTATCTCTTATATATAAATTATAATAATTGGCTTGAATAATCATGTTATTATTATTTGATCACCGTATTTTTAGTTTTTATAATAAGAATATTTTTAGCGATTTTTTAATCTTTTTATTTTTTTAATATGTTAATTTTAACATCTTTAATTTTAAATTAAATTTCAATCATTTTTAAAAAAAAAATTATCTATATTTAATAATAGCATTATATCACAATATAAATTATCTTCTATATATATATTAGAATAATTATTTTGAATGTATCATAATATAAATTATTTTATATATATATATATAAAATAATTAATTCCATAAGCACACTAAAATAATTATTATTATATATTCTAGATATAAAAATAATAAAACATTTATTCCATGCCATAAGCACAGTAAAATACTAATTATTATATATTTTAGTTTTTTTAAAATTGCAATAAACGGGTTATGAATAAGAGTTTTTTCTTTTTCTTTTTTTGAAAAAAAGGGCATGCCTCTTTTTTTTATAATAAAAATTTGAGTGGTGTTATATAAAAATACAATGTTATAACCTTATTTTTTAATTAGAACTTTACCATTTAAATATAATTGATATCACACACATCTTTTATACATATTTTCTAATTTTTGGTTACCTTATTAACATGGAGCTAACCTATATCTTGTAACTGTGCATCAAATATTGTTTATATATATACTAATGAAATTTAGCATAATTAGTGGATAATCCAGTCTTTCAACACATGTTAATTAAAAATGAGCAGGTGAATCAATTGAAGAAGAATTATTCCAGTTTCATCAGGGATCTTGAATTCGAATTCTTAATTCATAATTAAAAAGAAAAAATCATTGTCTCATGCTAATATTTTTTATGCAAGTATATAAGAATGAAATCGCATAAACGTTGCCTATTTTGAAATACATTAAAAGGAAATTGCTTAATAGTATAAAAGGAATTTCAGAAATACTACGAAATAATATATCAACAGTCACCCATAATCTCTTACAATTCTTTCTTTCTTTTCTTCTGTATTTAGAATTTTCTAAAACATGTACATGTTAAGAATGTTATTACATTAATTAATTAATTAATTAATTTTGATAATTTTGTCTTAATAAAGAAAATTGAGTGAGAGTTGTCTCAAGAAGAAATGTTAAAAGGTGAAGTTGATATTATTACCTTAATTGTACTCTGTATCAATTATTATCTTTCCACTACTAATGATTAACATTAAAAGTGCAAATTTTGTATAATTAAAGTGAAGGACAGTATTAGTTATGTGTTAACAATATGTATCAGAGCATAACTGCATAAGAATCTCGTCTCTCATTTTACTTTATCCACTTTGGGCGTAAAAAAATAAAAAATAAAAAATAAAACTTGCCAAGGTGAGGTATAACTAAAAGGAATAGATCCAATTAATAAGAAAAAAGGATGGGCTTAAGGATCAGTTATCGTGGCCCAACCCAAACATGAAGGTGGGCCCAATTTCACAATGACGGCTACGTGAGCATGAGAAATAATGAACGTAGAGGTGATGGTTTGAACAGGAGGGTGGAAAGAAAAGGTATTGAAAATTGATGAAAATGATGTCAGGACATTACACCTCCATCGATAACCAGAAGGTTTCAGGATCCGTACCCGTGAGTGATGAATCCTTCTCGCAATTCAATTCATCTTCCATAGCCATTTAACATTTTATTCTCAATTTCGTGCAGGCTGTTCCAGATCCTCCACCTGTGACATTCACATTCCCAGGTATTCTCATTTCTATTTTCACTGATTTATAATGTGTTTCTTTTGTTGCCTCTGCCATTGGATGAACAAAATCATTAAACTGCGTTACGTGATTTTTGAACGAAGTGATAGTGTATATTATAATCCGTGTTTCTTCAATTTTCGGTGTTAAGCACTGATTTTATCGTTTTTTGGTTTGTGAAATATTTTCTGTATTGTTCTGTGTAGAATCAAATCTTCAGACGTTTCCTCCATCTGGAGCACAAGGAAAGATTACTACTAGCTCGAGGCCTCCACGTGATGTTGATGGTAATGTGATGATCTCGTTTATTTATGTTCTGTGTAGTTATGTTGTAATTGTTTACTTGCATTTTATCAAGAGTTGTGTAATTGTTTTATTTTCTTTATGCAGATACATTTTCGAAACCAGGATCTGGTGGTTCTGATGAACCTCAGCAGAGTGGTTGGTTTCGGGCTTTCCAACTTGCTTCTTACAAGCCATACTTTGATGTTGACACTATAGATGTTCTGGACCGGATTAAAGACTCTCTTTATCCATTCAATGGAACTTTCAACGAAAAAACTGCTTCCAACCCTGATTTGTAAGTTCACTTGATTCTCTCTATTTTCTGCTTATTTAACTGACTGGTTAGTGGTTATTAATATTATACTACCAACTCGATAGTTCTTAACTATTGACTCTTTTTTGAGAATGACAAACATATTAAAGAATGTGCTGTCAGTTGCACGACAATTCTTATGTTTTGTGTGTGTGAAAGAGATGACTATGTATAATTAACCAGTAGGCTTTGGTTTTTCTTGCTGATCTCTATTAACGGGAGGATTGAAGTTAATGGTTAGCAACTTAGCATTAGCATTGGTCAGTTATATTTGATTGTGATGTATGGAGGCACTCGCTTCTAAAAGTTAGGCTGTGAAGGGGAGATAACCTCTAACTTTAAATAGGAATTTCAAGTTTTCATAGTCAGCTGATATTGGATTCATACTACTGCATTAACCCTGTTGGGTTGAGATTTGAGGAGAATGGTCCTCATTCCATTCTCGTTGAAGGTGGAGGTGGACCAACTGGATTCTTCACTTCTACTGCCAACTAATGCATGACATAAGCACTTTAAGGAATAAGGAAGTTACATGGTATTATTCTACTTGGTAGAAACTCTGGAATTTCCCTGAACACAAGGAAAAACAATGTAATAAATATTGATAAAATTACAACCAAATTTATTCAAATGTGAGTTCCAACTTCCGAGTGGACGAAGTGAAGACTTTATAATGGAATGACTCATAAAAGTAGTACCTAGCCCATGTTTGGATCTCTAATGATGAGTGGAATAGAATGGGATGATTGGAATGAAGTGGAATAAAGTTACCTTTCCATTGTTTGAAAATTTGAAAATTTTAAATCGGAATGGGATAAAATAGCCGATCCATCAATCTCATCGTATTTTAAACAATTCATACTCCTGTATCATTTCATTCCTTTCCATCAATTCAAACATAGCCTTAAGGTTTTAGGTTGAGACATGGTGCCAAGTCTACTATTGTGGCTTCCTTTTTGAATTTATTGAAGCAGATCTCATTGTGTTTTCTTCTTTAAGTTTATTGAAGCAGATTTCCTCAGTGTTTGGGATCCCGGATCCTAACACGGTAATTATAGTTGACCCTCCTTTGACCTGCTTGGTTGTTGTTGTTTCCTTTCTAATAGTTTGTGCTCCACTCAATTGTGTGCTGGTTTTGTTTCATTTTTCATGTTATTTCATTGTAGTATCTTCTGTGGCTTGAGTTTCTTATTACGTAAGTACCAAAGTCCATTGTATAGGACGCCTGCTACTACTTTTGAACTTTGGAGAACAAATATTTATTATTTTGCCATAGAAGGTATTTATCTGTGTGGCAGCACATAATTTGGATTGGATTTCACTATAAATGTGCACAGGTATGGACCATTCTGGATTTGCACTACCTTAATATTTGTAGCAGCATCTATTGGCACATTTGTGACATATATATCTCACAAAGTGAAGCATCAGGAATGGAACTATGACATAAATCTGGTGACTTGGTCTGCCGGCTTGTTTTATGGTTATGTCACCATTGTTCCTATTGGTTTGTATGTAATCCTCAAATACTTCTCTGTACCATCGGGTCTTGTCCAACTACTCTGTCTCTATGGATATTCCCTGTTTGTCTTTATTCCAGCTTTGGTGAGTTACTGCTCTTCAAATTTTCTCTCTTCAAGAAAGTATGAAATTTGACATTTTCCTTTTTTTGGTGCAGTGTATGTCTGTTGTGCCATGGGAGATATTCAGATGGGTGGTTGCTGGGGTGGCTGGGTTCATGTCAGCAACTTTTGTGGCACTTAACCTCCGGGCACATATTATGTCAGCAGGTGAAAGATGGGTTTTGATTGTTGCTGGCATTTTTCTATTGCAGCTGGCTCTATCCGTTGCACTAAAGATCTACCTCTTCACAGTAACAGTATGAGAGGAAAGTGATATTATCATCATTCGGCATCAATCAAGTGTAGATAACGAAGAGAGAGCTTTTTGTTGTTTTAAATTTTCAGTAATATAATTTGTAGCTGAAATGAGATGATCAAATTAAACCGTCATTTAATTCATTCATGGCAATATAGAAGCAAATAAAAATAGTTTGTATGTTTGATAACTACAAGCAATTGTTTCAGTCATTTGTTATATTACATCTCTAACATGTCCCTCGTGCAAGAACCCTTTATTTAGACTTGAAATGTGGACACAAGCTCCCCACTCTTGTGCTAAATTACACGAGAAACTTTTGTATATCAAAGTAGTAGCAAAGTATTCTATAATGAGCTGCATTGTGAATTGCATTCATTGTTCTGAAAGTAGAGGACTGAGAAGAAACTGCCCCATTCTTTGCTTAATTAACTAGTATATGTGGAAACCGAATAGTTTTACTTTTTTAAACTAGTCAATTGTTAGGTATTTTAAATTGATATGGAATATAATCAAGCTTGTCCAAAATGACATAGATATCTCTTACAACAGAAATAGAAATAAAAATAAAAATAAAAAGTATTTTTTATGTGTAGTACCCCAAAACTATCCGGGATTCGATTTCCATGTTGGATCCTGTAAAACCTTGAATTAGGCCTCATCTTGGCCCAATAATTTCAAACTGGACCGAGACCAAGTCCACTTCAGCTAGTGCGACCAGTTGAGACCAAGTCTCTCACCACCTTAGCGGATCCCACCAGGCTCGCGTGGAAAGTGGGATCTGGGATGACTCGCGTTGGAAGCGGGATTATGAAGAGCGGGATTAGTTACCACAATCAGATAATATTCACAACTGAGAGAATCTCAGGATTCTGGGAGTTATCTCCAGCTGGCCCCAAAGCCTATATAATGTCTTGTGACGAAGAACACAGGGAGAAAAAAGAAGAGAAGAAAGGAGAGGTAATTGTGCGAAGGATTCAGAAACAAAAGGAAGGGAAAACTGACGATCACACAGAACAGACAAGGCAGGAACTCTAGGACCAGATCAAGAGAGAATTGGAGGTATTGGACGGAAGGGCGAAAAGGTTCACTTGCTCAAAATACTAGGTTAGTATCGTATATTTCTAGAGACTTTCATGAGTTAGAAACCTCTCTCTCCTGAGTGAAACCGAGACCGAACATCATATGCCCACACTAAAGCCGACTCCACATCGGCCCCATGTGACGAGTTCATTCCTCAAACCTACCCCTCCCAGTGTCGAGTTCGTCTCAATCTTAATAAGGTTAAGCTGGTACGAGCCGGCTTTGCTTTTGCCTAAACCCTTATCCACCAGAACTACGTTGACTTTGATTCCTCTAAAGTCAAGGTACGTAGGCATAGGAGGCACACTCCTATATCAAGTCTTAAACCTCAAAACCCTAAAAACACCCTACTTGAATCTCATCCCTCTCGTGACCCATACCGAAAAGACAAATACAAGCACCATCCATCCCTATTCCCTCATGCTAGTCAAGGGTAACTATTAAGTGATAGTCGTGCTGGGGCACCTTGTGCCCCCTGTGCGTAACCAACTCCCGAACCCGCATCTCTGATTCCAAAGACCAGTCATTCCCCCATAGGTTTCTTAGCGTTCCTTGAGAAGAAAACGTCGGTGGCGACTCTATGTGACCGAATTGGTCTCGGGCATCAGATGACTTGGACGATTTCGGCCCACCTAGCCTAATGTCACAATTTAGGTTGTGACATTATATATGATATTTAATTTTAAATTTTTTAAATAACAAATGAGTTATTTAAAATGAGGGAGAAATTATTATATTTGTGAAAAAAATTAAGAATGTCTATAAATCTAATTTAATCGACCCATACAACCAACTTCACTCAATTCAAACTAATATATATATATAATTGAATTTATCATAAAATAGATCCACATTCATACTCAACTACGAGGATGTAAGTTTCTAAAATTACAAGTTACTATGAAAAAAATAATTTTAATGAGATATCTTAAGTTATAAAACTCTTAGAGGGAGAGTGTTAGCTCATTTGACAATTCCTTCTCAAGTAAGCATATATGCTGAAATTAATCTAACACATTGAAAAGATAATATCCCCTTCAAAAGTGTGAAGGTATTCTGCCTATTATATATCCCACTATGCTTGTTTTTTTGATACATTAAGATTAATCAAGCCCATTGATCCCAAACATCCAGAATCATAATTCAATTAGGTTAATAATTGGCAACTACTTTTACTTATAAATATTGTGGCTCTTTTCATGGTGAGATTTTTTTTTAATTAAAAAACATTGTCACGTTAGTTCTTAGATATTAAATAAGTTTTTAAACTTAATTATTTTTAAATATATGTTAATATTATCAATTTAGTAACTCATTTTATTAAATTTTAGACTAAAATAATTATTGATTTACTTTTTTTTAATTTCTTTCAATACAAAAATTAATGTAACTAGCATATTCCAATTTTGAATATCAAAGTGATCCTTTTACTCCTTATCATTACTCTTGTTAGCTTAAGCATCAAGTTTTTGGCGGGTTTCATCACCTCATCCACTTTACTCAACCGTGCTCAGCCATTATTTAAGTAACAATTCACTTGAGAAATCATTCCTATTTAACCGTGAGCTTGTCATTTGAATCAGCTGCGATCGGAATTAAATTGAATCAAAATGGCTTAATCCGATGGTTAACGAATTGGTTCTGTTCTGCAGCTTCTAATATTATTAATTTATTGTTGCTGCTGGACTTCAGTTGCTCTTTTTATCCTGCTTCAGTAATATTTACAGGTGCTTGTATTGGTCCTTGATCTCGTTTTTATCAAGGAAAAAAAATTCCATTTTATATAATCAAGTATGGAATTAAATGACAAACTTAACATTACTACTGGAAGAGGAAGATAATGGATTAAAAAGCAAGTGAAGCGGCGCAATTGAGATTTTAATCTAATATTTTCCTAAAATAGTAAAATACTAAGACATTATAATTAACTCATTTACTAATGTCTAATTTTATTATGCTACATATATTATAGATTTTTGTTAAATATTGTTACTTTTACTATATGATTATCGTCTTTATTTTAACAATCTCGGTTAAGTCGTGGTTCAATAGCTAACATTTTTCTCTAATTTTTATTATAAAATAATAACAAATAAACTTTTTGAGAGATCATTTATATCAATTTCTTTTCAAACAAATCTACATCAATTATCTTTTTTTCTTGAGCTTAAAAAAGGATTTATTATAGAGATAGACCTTAGAAGTGCACGTGATATGAGATCAGATGACTGAGATAACAGAAAAGGAGAAAAGAAAAATGAGAAAGGAACAGACTGCAAATGTAAATAATATGACACATTAAATTATTGGAAAATACTATTTGGTACGAAACGTTCTCGTACCATAGCACGAGTGCGTTGATTTCTGTCGAAATCAATTTATACATTTTCTTAACTTTTTAATTAATATTTATTTGAAAATTATAATTGATCCTTGTTTAAAATTCGTGTGTTTCGTGCCATCTGTTTTAATAGCATTGCCCTAAATTATTTAACTCTTAAATTCATCAGAGATTTTAAGTGTATCCATTGTACTGAGTTTGAACATAAATGCATAAACATTGAGAGAATTTATCTATGTTATATGAAAAAGTTAGGTACTATATTGTTATATATTTTTATATCTTGACATTAAACAGTAAAAATTTTATTGTAATACTTATGATTTGAAGGGACTCCCTTCATGTAACCATACCTAAAGAAGATATGAATGTGTAGAAGATATCAAACTCAATTCAACATCTACAGAGAAAAAAGAAAAAATTATAAGTATGATATGGTAGAAAGAAAAGTGTTAATAGATAATATAATATAGAGAGATATCGATATATGATGACTCTAATATTAATAATGCCCCTGTCTCCGACCTATTTTTATTTTGGCAATTGGCACAATGACAGTAGTGTTATAGAGTAGGGACAATCCTTTGCCCTGGATAACTTTGGTAAGCAAATACTATTCAGAACCCACTAAAACGCAGTAATAAATTAATTTGGAAATGAGGCTCATCATAACAACTCACAAGATCAACTTAAAAGTAATGACAAAGATCTCATGCAACTGCCCGAGCAAAAGAAAGGAATAGACCCTATTAAAATACATTGCTCGAAACCTTAAACCTCACAAAATATTAGCTAAAAGATGTCTCTTATTGAATCTCTAGCTTCTTCAACGGCCAAATATGTTGGTTTTAGGAGACACTTCCACGGTAAAATATGAAGGTACCGTAGAAAAGGTAAAAGGGAATCCTGCTAGCCCTAGGAATATGCTTTGAAAATAATGAAGACATTAACACTTACAGTTTTTTTTAAGTGTGTGAATAGGGGAAATTAAAATCAACTAAAGAAATCCTAAAATTGAGGATTCCACATGTGGACAGGGTTAGGTTAATTCTGGAGTTTTTAGGAGTTGTTAAATTGACCAATAGAATACCACCGCCAAGAATTGCCATTATGATAAGGAAATGGTTGGTTGTATCCAATAATGTACGCATTTCATAATGCACAAATTCAAAGATCTGGTTTATGAATCGTCCTTGTATGTCTGGTATAGTTACATGAAAATTAGCTGTGGGACATCGAAAGATTGTCTAACATGAACCGTGATTCAGAGTAATTATTAAGTAGGTTTATTATAAGCACTTAAATCAACAGTTACCATGTATAAAGATATTATTTTAGAAATTAGTACATTTTTTTATGGCTTACACAATCTTACACAAGTTAATTATTGATGAAATGTAGACGGTGTACTGTATGACATTACTAATTGATTGAGACACGAGCTTGACCATTGGTTTACTACATTTCCTGGATCTTTCTTCTTTCTGATGAACAAACCTGTTTTACACATGTAGGAATGAGAAACAGCTATCCCTATTTTTAACTCAGCATTCTGTTTGGTAGACCTCGCTTCTCCCTTCTATATTTTCTGCTGTGTTGCATGCCTATTATAGACACAGACTCTCAAATCTTGACCTTCATTATCCATCTTTGGCTCAAAAAGAAGAACAGAATTAGTATGGTCGTTGAAGATAGTGGGAAGAATCATGTCAATTTCAAGGACTCAAATGGGGTGTTTCTTGGTACTCATACTGGTAGTGGTATTATTTAGCAGTTCTTGTTTAAACCATGGAGCATTAGGTGCTCAATATGGAAAACAAGTGGAACATAAACACAAGTTTACAGTATGGAGGAAAAGCTTTGGCCATGAAACAGTTGGAGGCTCTTACAATACAGTTAATAGAGAAGTACCTTCCTCTCCTGACCCTTTACACAACAGGTAGGTGGTTACTTCAATTGACTCAATCCTGTGTCTGTCCTTATCACAAGAACTGTTCTGAATATAAACAGTGCTTCTCATGGGATGACAAGTTTTCTCGATCACAATTCAAGATTCAGAACAACTATCTCACTGTTGCTCCTATTTTTATTTTTCTTGTCTATAGAGTTTTCTGCATACATTTATTTTGTCCTTCATTATTGAACACTCTTTGAAGTACAGTGCCAAAAAAAAAAAATTTCCTAGAGTACGGTATGTACAGCAATTTTCAGATTCTTAACCTAGTGAAGCTGAAAAAAAAAAAAGGCTGCTCGAGTTACCTGGTCTGGAGAACCTTTGGAAAGTAGAAAAGTTCAAATTCTGTGTGTTGGTGATGGAAATTAACTACGATAACTTGCATTTTATATTGTTGACATTGATTAAGGCTAATAAGGCCTTGCAATACGCAGAATAGCTGCTTGAAATTAAATTGCAATACCATATGCTGTTTCCCGGCTCTAGTAGTAATGGATGAATAAGCGTCTTCCTTATAGTCATTTCCCACCACCTCTACTCTAAATTTTTGCTTTTGCTATGAGAATTATCGTATATTGACTGAATTATGGCTAAAAGCCACTTGAAATCATCACTCTCGTTATGATTCTCCAAAAAAGGTTGAAATACTCGTCCCCCTCAGGCTCCCCACTTCTTCAGAAGACTCTGTGCTATTAGATTTAGATTAAATGCTTATATGTTTAAACTAAAACTCAAACAATAGAACGCTTCTTAAAAGATATAGTTTGGTTGTTCAGATATAAGAGTTCGTTAGTGATTGGAAGTTTGAAATGCCATTGGTATCGAAGATTAAAGCAGCAGGGTAAATAATACAAATATAAAATCCTAGTGGTTGTATGGGAAAAAGAGAACTTGAATTGCTACGAGTAAATCCATGCCGGAACACACGAATAAAAAAGGAACCGTTGGAAGTTCTGAAAAAAATTATTTTCTTAAAATATTTGGTTTGAGCATCGAACAATTCTGATTGAGAAACATAAGTAAACCGAGAACGTAAAACCTATGACCGTAAGGAGCCAGAAGGTTGGATTGGCAGGGAAACCCCACTACAATACTTGGTTGAATACTCTATTCCCTATTTTCCAGACCGCATTCCTCTTTCCAATGAAATTCGTAATTGAAGTTAGTATATGAGCAGCTCGATTAAATTGTATGTGTTTCAATGCCCTGCAAGATAAACCAATACAGACTTCAGAATTCTAATCCCATGACCCAGAATTTCCTTGCACTTGCACTCAAATTGAACTGGCAATTCACATTTTCACAGGATTCTACTACGGTGACCAAATTATTCCCGTAACCCCAAGGAGGAGGAAAAAGCTTTATACCTAATCAAATAAACTACCTCTATTCAAAATAACCAAACTTGGGTAAGAAAGCAACGAAAATAAACACATGTTTCATCCTTTGAAGCAAAACTAGGACATCTGATCCGTATTGTCAACCATTTCGCAATGAATAAAAAACACCAAAATGCAATTAAAAAGCACAAGTTATTTTAGATTAATGAATTACATAATATGTCAAAAATTTGTGCATGCTCCTCAAAATCATTTTACTATTTAACTAGGGTCGTCAACAGTGTGTGGTGGATAATAATAACCTACAACTCTGAACAAACTCTTCATAAATATCATTGACTTAAAATGCAATTAGGCCTTCGATTTCTTCCCTTTGGCTTCATTAGACGGTTGGCTCTTGAAAGGCAGGAAAGTTTTTCCACCCATGAATGGCCTGAGCACTTCTGGTATCTCTACCCCATCTTCCTTCTGGTTGTTCTCTAGTATGCAGCAAATGGTCCTCTCAGTAGCCGTGAGAGTAGAGTTCAACAAGTGAACATATTGCTTCAGCTGCTCATTGCTCTGCAACAGTTAACATGCAAAGTCCAACAGTTAAACTTATGAAAGTACATTCATGTATAGGGGGTTGGAATCAGTTAAAGCCAAAATAAAATATTACTCACGGCAAAATCCCAACATCACACTTTGAGCTATTAAAAGTTTAATCATGGAACATCTTAGGGTCCTTAACACAAATAAGCACCATAATCACTTATGATTATTCTCAAAATATAAATCTACTTGCCTGCCCTGCCTAATAAATTTCAATGAAAGACTATACACGAAAAAGTACGAAATTAGAAATTTCAATGCAGAATGGATTTCATAATGCAGATTAAGAGATTTTTACATGAGACAAGGTCTCATAATTTTTAAAAATGGAAATGAAATTTTTTCATCAAGTTAATGAATAGTGCTTATTGAAGCCATTAATATGACGAAATTAGGCATTACTGACCTTTTTCTGACCATATCGAATTTCTAATCTTCTGGCCTGATAATCTGTACAGTTTGAACAGGACACTAGCTCTCTGTAAGTTTGGGAAGCAGGAAACCATGCTTCTAGATCATACTTCTTTGCTGCAGCATCATTCAAAGCACCAGATACAATGGAAACAATTTGATATGGAATGTTTAACTGCAGAAAATAAAATTTAATCAGTCATCACAAGTACAATGGAATTGTAGATATAAAAATTTTAGAAAGAAATAAAGGGATGCACTAAACTTTCCCATGGTTAGATATGTGGGCATGTCAAAGAACATATTTGATTATCCCCTATAGTTAATGGTACTCTGGGATTCAGTAACTGTTTCCAAATTATATATTATATATTTATTTGAAATTTGAACTCATACAGAGAATGGCCTTAAACATTAGTTGCTTAATGAGGGGCACTGTAGCTGTATCATACCGCTTTGTAGAAATCTTCAGAGTTCTTCAGCATTTCCTCATGCATGTCCCACGAATCATTGTCATTTGGGCTGGTCAGACAAAACTGCTCCACCTTCTCAAATTGGTGAACTCGGAATATTCCTAGAGTATCTCGACCATGAGATCCAGCTTCTTTACGGAAGCATGATGAATATCCAGCATATCTGCAGAAAGCATATTTACAGAGTTAAAGGCAACATAATTTTCCAAGTTCCAACGTTAACATGCGACAAAAAAATGTAGATTACCTTATTGGTAGCTGGGTAGGGTGGATCCAATCATCTAAATGATATGCACAGAGTGGCTGCTCTGCTGTTGCAATCAGATATTTATCATCTCCTTCACCAGTTACCTAACATAATAACTTATTAGATAGAAGTCACAGAAAATGACTAAGATGGTATTTGTTTTGTTATCCATTATTTTATTTATCTAGCACAATGACAATTACAAAAATACCACATTCTTTTTATTGTGCTTCCTGCTTTCAAAGTTTCATACAGAAAATGGTCTTATTTTCTCCATTTTCTTTAAAAAAAACTTTTAAAATGAAAATAGAACGAAAACAAGGTGGGATTTTTATCATTATAAATTAAAACATATAAACTGAAATGGAGAGGAGAAAACAAACCAAACAAACACCCCCTAAGCATTAATAACCTTAAATGATACAATACAATAAGGCTTTTGGCAGTTAATTTGGCATTAAAAAAAATTACGAATATTAACCAGCAAAGTACATATGCACATATTTATTTGTCATAGAATATAAATATAAATATAAATATAATTATATACAGAAGCTTCATTAAGGTCTTAAAAATCACAAATTGGCATGAACACAGGCAGATAATAGAATCTACTTAAAAATTCTACCTTATAAAGTTCTTCATCAAATTGGGCTAATTGAGCACACTTTGACATTATATCTTTTCTCATGAAGAAAGGAGTATGCAATAAAGTATACTCCCTTTTTTCCAAAAAGTCAAGCCCAAAGTTGATTAGAGCTTGATTAAGACGAACACCATCTCCTTTGAGATAGAAACCTCTACCTCCAGCTATATCAGCTCCTATTATGTATCAAGCAACTTGAGATTAAAGATTAGTATGCACGTAGAGAAGATAGGATCAGAAATACAGAAACGATGAAAAGCATTGGTTATCACAGTTGAAATGTGGCAGTGCTCTATAGTATTCTCTGATATTAATATTTTGTGCCACAAGCAAAATAACATTATTCATCAAAATACTAAATACCTTTTGCAACCAAGATTGCGTAAGACACTATGCAAAACATGAACTAGTGCAATAGCTAAGCCAATCATACAAATTAAGTGTTGTAATAAATCACAACAAAAAATTACAAAATTAAAAGTCAGATACCAAGGCCTCCTACCCCATAAAAATAAATAAATAAATAAATCATCACTTGAGCACTAGATGAATAAAGTCAAACCTTTCTTTAAATCAGCAAGCCCAAGAAGCTCAACTAGGTCCACATGATTCTTTAGCTTAGGCTCCACTCTTTTCTCCCCCCACGATCTAACCACAACATTGTTGGCCTAAAACATAGAATGCCCCGTGATTTTAAGAAAAGCATTAAGTATTAACATAATTAAAATAAAATATATAATAAAAATCGAAACAAACCTCATCGTTGCTGATTGGAACGGAATCGTGAACGAGGTTTCCAATTGTTTCCAATTTAGAATTCAAGAGGTTTAGAGTCTCCCGAACTTCAACCTCTTTCTCCGCTATCAATTTCTTGGTCTCCTCTGATTCACTAATGAACTTAGCAGCATCCTCACCAGCCTAACAGGCAGAAAACATTCAGTAATATGTTTCAGAATTAGCATCTTTATTAGATAAAAAATTCAGAATAGAGGAAACGAAGATACTTACACGCTTGAGCTTTGAGACTTCCTTATTGATCTTGTTAAATTCTTTGCGGAGATTCTCCATCTCGAATTGACCTGAAAAGAAGCACATAATAGAAAGCATTGATGCGAGATTCAATTGGATACATTGTTAGAGTATCGAGAGAGAGAGAGAGAGAGAGAGAGAGAGTACGCTTTCGCCATTCTTTGTCGAGATTGATGACCTCGTCGACGATTTCGACGCTGGCGAAACGACGGCGTTGGGATTCGCGGATGAGTTCAGGGTTGTGGCCCTTCTCCTCTCTGAATAGGTTGATGTCCAACATGATTCTCACGCCGCCTTCAACCTCTCGCTTGCGACCACTGAATGTAAGAGTGAGTGAGTGGGAAGAGGGTTTCTCAACTTAAAACAAGGCTTATTTGTTTCGCTTATTTCTTTTCTTTTCTTCACTGGCCCAAAAAATAAAAAACGACTAGACTATTTTTTTTCCTTAGACTTTCTTGCTACCCGAATTTTGGAAATATCAGTGCAAATTCTGAAATATTACTTTCACATAACGTATATGTTTCACTTATTATTTATTAATGCTAGGATTATGATTTTTTTATTCTCAATCAATTCCATTGCTAAACTTCGATGGCAAAATTAATACAAAATATTACTTCAATCAAGAATTTTTAAATTGTATTTGTAGTCCCCTTAATTTTAACTATATGTATTTTGATTTTTAAATTAAGTTTAATTTTTATACATTGTTAAATTTTTTTAATTTTTAAAAATTAATTGACTTTTTTTGTTTTTAAGATTGAACAAATTTGTTCTTTCTAGTAATTTTTTTACTTAAACTTTTAAATAATATGTAATAAAATTTTCTTATAAATTAATAAAATTTGAAGAAATTTATAAGAGATGAATTTAAGATTTGTTAATTTGCATGACGCTTTGATAATTTGAGATATCGGGAAATTATTAAGTCAAGTGAAGAATTGGCAATGAATTTAGGATTTGGAGAAGAAACTTTTTGAGTTGTTTTTATGAAAAAAGAAAACCGATTCAATTTGTAAAAAATTTATTAGAAATGAAATTTTAGGTAAAAGAAAATGAAAAAATTGTTGGCTCATCAAATTTATCTACTTTTATGTTCTAATTTTAGGTATATTAAAATATAAATTTCGTTTGTTTTGTTAAATAAAAATATAAAATTTTGATAATGAAACTCTTGCTTCCTTTATTCTCTTCATCAAATATTCTACTTTCTTTAAACGCGAATTTTAGCACTAATTTCATAATTATCCAAAAATCCTCTCTCAATTATTTTAAATTATTTTATTTTAACTTCATTTATATACTTAATTTTCTTAATACATAATTTTTTAATCTATCATCTTTTATCTTTATTTTAAATTAATTTTTAGTATTTAAAATTATAAATAGTTAAAATAACTTTATATTATAATTTAAATAATTTTTTACAAATCCAAAAATATAATTTATATATTAAAAATATTTATTTATTATAAATTTTAACTATATAAAAAAAATATTTATCATTTGTAATAACCTAAAATACTAGTTAAATTTTAAATGCAATTTTTTTTTTATAATGTTGACAAGTTCCATGGCACAAGGGTTGACAAATGTTGTAACCTTAAGACGTGCTATTTATTTGAAGTTCTTCGTGTGAAAATTATTTTGGGATATACATTCAAACAATGTCTCTAATAATCCCCAGAATACTCTGTCACTTCAAATGCAGCACTGCTTGCACTTCCTTTGTCACCGGCAAGTAATTGTGGTTCTTGCTGAGGGGCAGTACTATATACTATTTAGATTTAAATTCACTAGTGCGTCAGTACAAGTATTTTGAACCATTTAATTAATATAATAATTTTTTTAATAATTTCAACCGTACGCTATCACGTACATTTTATAATAATCTAACAGTTCAGACCGTCACCAAAGTCAGATAATCCAAATCCATATTATTTGCTGCAGTTGCCTTTCCAATTAAGCTGACTCGTAAGTACAAGAGACGAGTATTACACAACGTTTTCAAATTTAAATAAAATATCATAATTTAAATCATTCCAAAAAAAGCTGCAGTGTATGTAATATTGTTAAGGGGAGAATCCCAGTTACTTTACAACACCAGAATCATTTGATACCTACGCAACATCATTCCCTCTGCATAACTGGATCGTATCCAGAATTCTATTCTATGTAGTAGTATAGTTCTTCGTTATCACTAGTAATACATCTTACACCCGTAACATCCGGCTATTGTTCTAAAGCTTCCCCTGAAAGAATGGTAACCTATTGAAAAAAGAATAAACTTAATTGGTGACTTTTCCTTATCCGACTCAATAGAATGATTTTCATCCCTCTCACTAAAACTGCTGCCAGAGGCCTCACCCCACTAACAAAACAATGGATCCCGCCACAATCTTGCACTGATTTTTCTTAATGAGAAAAACTCACAACAACACCATGAACAATTGAATGGAAGAGTCTACTTGTTGTAATGTAAGAGACATAACTGAATTGGCAGGTGTCACTTCTTGGGAGGATCTGAGCTTATTAGATTGACCCACAAGTTTGCGAGCTTGACGAAGTAATGCTTTCCATTCCATGTCTCCAAATTTAACCCTGGTCCACAAAAATATGTGGAAAATAAATTAAAGACCACAAACTGATAGGTAGTCGAGACTCGAGACTTCAAATTTCCATGTTTAAATGAATTACATCATACCTATTCCCACATCATTTAATGAAAGCAATCAAAGCATAGCTTTGTAGCTATTGATCCGAATAGATACTAAAGCGAATGTAAATTGGTGTTAAAAAGATATCAACTACTACTACATAATGCAGAAAGACTCTTTTTTCAACATTGATCCAGCAGCACCTGCACCTTATTTTGTTTCACTTCTTTTTAGTTATGTCAGGTGTTTTTCAGTAGTTTAGTCCTGCAGGTCCACTCCATGATAATATCATGGGAGAACAAGTGAAAGTTCAACTGCTCAACTACTATTATATCTGTTATAGCTAACATGAACGGGGCTCTATGCGGCAAATGGCCAAAGGAGCTAAGTTGAAGATACATCCTAATTCCTAAACATCAAATTCATACTTAAAATATTTTATTTTTCATAATCACTAATAATGGGCATAATATTGAAAGGAAAAAATTCTACAAAAAACATAAATTTTAAGTCAAATTTTATTTATCACTTGCATTTCAAAGACAGTCAAGATTTTCAGATACCTGGTATGAAACCAGCTGGCAAGGCTGACAACTGGCAAGTAGTTTGTTCTGCAGAGATTACATAGCTCCGAAGTGCATGCTCATCAAGCTCATGAATATACTTAATGGATTCAACTAATTCCCTTGAAATGCCATCTGGCCCAAAATTATTCTGATTTGATATACTCAGAAGAGCTTCTTCAAGTCCTGAAGCCAACCATATGCTATAACACTCGTTCAAAAGGTCAGATAAACTTTTAAGATCTATGGAACCTGATAAAATCCAGGGTTTGTGAAGTTTGGCTGAAGCTCCAATAATTCCTGCCACTCTATAAATTTCTCCGAGTGCAAGGACATACCGAACACCTATGTCAACCCAACACCCCAGAAAAGGAAGAGATTATTTCAGACTCCTCAAGTCCATCTACGTCAACAGCACATAGATTAGGCATGACATAATCAAGTAGCTTACCTTTCCAGTTAGATAATATCTGGTTATGGACATTCTGTAGTACAGCTTGCTTCCAAACATAAGCACCATGTTTCAGCTCTTGAGAACAAACAAGGGCTAATTTGGACCATATGGTAAGATAATTAGATTGTTCTTCTCTTGATCCCAGCTTGAGAATTCTTAATGTTGATACAGTATCCTTCAAAAGTTCCATAGCAGATTTCATATCCTTCTCAGCCTATTCAAATATAAATGTAATCACTAATCATGCAATAATAATGTGTTATAAAGCTGAATGGTTGGGTAAGAAAGAAGGTTATCAATAAATATGACAATAAAATATAACTTATCCATCAAAATAGTCTCAAGGAAAATTAGGACAAATGATAGAAGTTCCTAAATCAGTTGTGCAATCATATATTCTGTTTGAAACTATAAAAATCCTCCAGTAGTTACAGTACTATTTGCACATGCAAAAGAATAAAACTTGAAAAACACAACACTCAATATTTTCAAGACATAGACATACCGTTGACAATCTTGATACTAGCTGGTATTCTGACTCGAGAGGTTGGAACTTAGGTTCTTTCAAAATTTGAAGAAGTTCATCAAAGACAACATTTCTTGGGGAATAATCTTCTGAGAGATATTCATTTGGGATGCTCATATCATCCTGACACAGTATCTTGGAGAATTCCTGTAAAAGAGAAGAGTAGAAAAATGCTGGAACTATTATTAACTTGTGCATTTTATTAGTAAATAATAACAAGGAAATAATAGCCATACACAAATACACAAGCAGGACAAAACCAATTTCACAATAACATATTGCTAATTGCTCAACTCAATCATGTTTGACGGCAGGCTTTGACCCAATGAACACAAGTCACAAGCAAGCCATTAGATCTGGGGTTTCTGCTAGCCTTAAGCTCAAATCCTGCCAGACCTACCTCAAGATTGTCCCATTTCCACCATGGAGTGAATCATATTCTCCTACCGAGGGTGGTACATAATAATATTAGATAGGGAAATATATAACAACAAAATAGTTCATATACTGACCTGAATTTCCTCCTGAAGAGCTTTTGCTTTGGCATCTTCACCCGAAAGAGCAACAGCACTTTGTTTTTTCTAAGAATATTAATTTACAAATAATTTCAGTGCCAGTAAGTATTAGCATTATCAAACAAAGACCATAAAAGGTTAGCTACCTTGAGATTCTGAAGATGGAACAGGACAGAATTGCACAATTCATCCTTCAATTTGCTATAGAACTCTAAATAATCAATTGAATCTTTGTGATCTAGAGTAGATGCTTGATCTTGACTTCTAGTTCCAGAGATGGCATCCTTAAAGTCCCATGAATCATCCTCAAAATCATCATCACCATTGGTCAACTCAGAATTTAAAATTGTTGGGGAAGACTGCAATCCATTCTCATTGACTTGTGGTGCATGATTAAAAGAAGTTCTCTGTGCAGATTCATGGGTTAATCTGGTTCCAATTGAAGCATCCTTAAAGTCACAGAAGTCATCATCAAAATCATCATCACCGGTAACCAAACTGGAGCCTGATACTTCAGGGGAGGAAGGAATCTGATTTTCACTTGCTTTTGGTGTCACTTTAGGAGAAGTTGTGTTTTCAGCTTGATTATATAAATTCCATATCAAGTCATTGATAGACAAGTTGGAACCAGGGCTATTAAAGTTGTTCTTTATTGGGGTTGTCGGTGTATAGGGAGGCAAATCTTGTGACACAGGATGTTCATTTGTATTTGTTGTCTCATCACCAAAAATTGAGAGAGGCAAGGCTTCCCTACGATTCTCTGAGCTTGTTATGGGCTTCTGGAAATAAAAAGAATAGTAACAACATGTTTAAAAAGTATGAAGACTTAGTTGAGTGTTAAACAAAACAATGAATCATAAGACAAACTCATGAAATGTTTTCATGGGTTCCTAAAACACAGAAGTTAGAACTCAAGAATCAAGATTGAATACCCTTTTACAAAAATTTAAATCTATACAAATACCACCACATGATATATAAAATATGATATCAAACTGATTCAGTACCTCATGTGTTGTTCTGATTTCTTCAACAGCACTCCTTGTTTTAAACAAATTGATGTCTGAGTCAACATTTATATTGGTTGGGGAAGCATTGTTATTGTTGTTATCATCCTGATTGTTTTGGGTTTTGAAGTATGACTCTGAACTATGACTGTCTTCACCCACAGAACTAGAATTGAAATTAAATCCAAAGTTCCATTCATCAGATTGATGATGAGATTCTGATGCGAGAGATGAATCAATAGTACCATGGGGAGTTGCACTATCAAAATTGAGTAATTCCATATTGGTGGGATAAATGTCAGCCTTCTTAGGTGCTTCCTAATACCACAAATCCACAATCAGATTGTATTAATAGAAATTAATAGAAATTCCTCAGTAATCTGAATAAACAACGTGACACAAATTGATGAAATTATGTTAAAACACCTCACCAAATTTTGATTCGATCCCGACCCTGAATTCAACTCCCCAAAATTTTGATTGAACATAGTAAACCCAGTTGCAATTTCATTTGATTCACTTCCCGAACCTGGTTGTGGGCTAATATGATCTTGTGATGCAGAACTTGGACAGAACTCAAACTCCAGGTGCCATCCGCCAGCTTTGTCAGGAATCCCATTGGATGAATCCAACACATCAATAGCGCCATTATCATGCTTTGGCACTTCAGCCTTTAAAGTAGAATACAGATTAAATTCATTGCAAGAAAAATAAGTCTAAATAATTTCAATGACATAAGCAAACGCGTGTTTTTGTAATGAAATCAATCTCTAGCCCAAGAGCATATCCCCTTCAAATCATAGGTCCCGAAGACACAAACCAGCACAAAATTTAAGCATGAATAAAACAATTGATGAATAGCCACAATCATTATTTTCCTTGTTCCCATTTCATTACCTTAACATCAGTTTCCCATTCCGCAGACTTGAATTCCCATCCATCCTCGTTCTCCTCCTCATCCGAATTCAATTTGCTTCCCTTCGAGTTCGCTGGATTGGGAGCAGCAACATTGGACATCGAAACCGGTCCGTTACGGGAATTCATCTGAGGATGCTGATTATACAAACTGGAAATCAAATCACTGATTCCAACGGAGCCGTTCGCATCGGATCCCCTTTTCACAGAACCACCGTTGGAGAAAACATTGGCAGAAACGGATTGTTCCTCTTCTTCCTCTTCCTCGCCAAAGATCGAAAGCGGAATAGCTCCCTTGGCCGATTTCGTCACGTCAGCCTGAACGACGACGCCGTTGGTGTCGTTTACGTGTTTCTTCGTAGGATCCAGGGAAACCCCAAGCGGGTCGAAGGGTTTTGAGATGTGATTGTTGGAATGATTCATGAAGTCACCCCAATCGTCGTCGTCGAGGGGATTGGTGTCGTTTGAAGCCGAAGGCAATGGTTGACTCGGAAACGACGCGAACGTGAAGTCGCCGAAGCTCTCGTCGTCGTCCTCCTCCTCCGCCATAGCTCACAGACTCTCTCTCTCTCTCTTTCTCTATCGACGGCGTTTCTTTCGTTCGGTGTCTTACGTTTTTGTGTTTGAGTTTGCGGAAAATGTTATGGTTAACTATCACGTGTAAATTGTAATGGCAGTGGCACCACTACACCTATGGTATGATGTGGATTTGTCGTGCTATACAGGTGTGAATGATTGATGCTAATCATACTTCAATACAATAAATACATAAATATTATTATACAATGCATTACTCCAACCCTTTAACTTGATTAGAAAATTATTGTTTCTATTCATAAAATGAACTTATCAACTTATAACCACTGTGTATAATTCTTTTGAGAATTACACCTAGTTAAACAATTAGGATTTATGTCATTGTCACTATCTACTATTTCTGGCAAATTATGAAATGGTTTCAGTCATTAGTAGTATTGAATAATTTTTCCTTTTTAAATAAAATTTTAATTGGTATGTCGGTTTAGTTTTTTTTAATTTAATTTTGATGAGAGCATGTTGAGTCGGAGAGTACATTTTTTTCATTTAATTTCTGCTCTTCTCGAATGTTGAGAGATTTGAAAAATATAAAATTTAAGATATTTTATAAATTAAAATTAAAATATTTTTATTAGTATTTTAAAATTTAAAATTATAAGAATATAAAAATTAATTAATTTTTACAATTTTTCCTCTATTTAAACTAAACAAAAAAAAAAAAAACTACCCCTTTAAATGCACAGAATATTTAATTAAAATTCCTTCCTTCTTTCTCTTCTATTCAAATTACCTTCCAGGATAAATGCATACCACCAGGGGGTTTCAAATATATTAACACTCAAATTACAATGTACATGCATGATCAATTACAAGTACGTGCATCGTGATATTTTCACACACAAATCCCGAATCAATAACTTGACAAAACAACAGTACACTCCCATATACAAAAAAAAAAATTGAATAAAAGGGAAAAGAAAACGAATCATAGGAGAAAAGAGAAGAATGAATTTAGTTGATGAAAAGAATAAGCGCGCTGAAGAAGAAAGCCAGAATGAGGTAAAGAGCCATGAAAGGCTGAGCAAGCAGAGAAGTTGCAGAGGAGAAATCACCAGAAGAAGTGTTATTGGTGCTGATAATAAGAACCATCCAATCATCCTCGGAACCAACCCCCGCTATCTTATACTTGGAATTATTGAGATACTTAGTGTAGCGATTAGATTTGGTATAATTGGAAAACAAAGCATCGGGGTCCAATTTGGGCACACAAACAGGCATGATGACCCCATCTTTTGTGGTGTTGATGTTGATGTTGCATTTGTTTACGCTCTTTTGGAAGTTAGGTATTTTGGGGTTACTACCAGGCACGGGGTAGTAGTCACGAAAGTCTTCGCAGTGCGTGTCCTCTAGATCATTTGCGATCTCATCAGCTAAGCAAGAAGCCTTGTCACTTATATTCAGAACAGGAAGGTTCAGAATTTTTCTGTAAATGTTTATGTCGTGAAGTAGATCCTTCTCTTTATCTGCACGGGAAGCCACACAACCCAAAGCATGCAAACCACAACAATTTAATTTTTACTGTACGTAATCGTCTAAATATATTATTTACTCGCATTAAAAATGTGCATATGTAACATTTGTGTGTTTTACTATATGCTTATAGATTGATTGGTTGAGTCACTAGCAAAGAGTGTCATTTTAATTTAAATATGGTAAATATTAAACAAGAAGAGATCCATGTATGTTGGGGCATGAGTGCTAGGGAGGCAAAGAGAGAGTTTAATTACCGTCACAGAGCACTGGAGTAGGAAGCAGGTGGAAGGCAAAGAGAGATGCAATAAGAAGGTAGAGACCAAGTTTGAAAGAGAGCATGGTGAAATGAATGGAATGTAACAAGAGCCAAAAACGCCCTACGCCTAGAGAGAGGTGTGTGTAAGCAACAATATGTTCACCAACGCATATATATATATAAGTCCCCACGAGAAGGGCGAGGGGAGGAAAAATCAGTAACGGTAGAATTAAGAAGAGGAAAAATAAAAAACTTTGATAAGGATAATGGAATGAGAATAAAAAAAAATGCATAGCAGAAATGACAATACGTTTCACTCATTTCTCGTTAAAACCATTGAATTTTTTTTTTAAATTGAAAAATACTAAGGAAAATTCAGTAAGTGATATTTGGGCTAAATTAGTTTTTTTATTATTATTAAAAGGAGAAACCGAAAGAAATTAAGTTATTAAAAAGTAGTTTTTTAACGTAAAAATAAAAATAAGTTCTAAAAAAAGGCAGTTTTACAAATTCTTTACTTTTATTTCTTATTTTCTTTCTTTATTTCAAATTCCAAAATTCAATTACATTTTTTTTGTTTCCTACAAGTATTTTTTAATGATATATTACTTAAAAATTATAAAGTTGTGACTACTATGTAAATACAATACAAAAGTAATGAGTTTTAGTTATTATTTTTTTAAAACGCAATTTCAAATTATACATATAAAAAATTGGTTTGAAGTTATATGAATTATTTGTATAGAGACATTTAAGAGACATACAACGAGTAAAGGAGTGCGTCGTTGTTGGATAATTCCTTATGCTTTCTCGTGAGAGGGAGATACTCCTCACTTTTTCTGTACCTTGCTTGTAAAGAGGGAGGCTTCTACGCCATTTTAATCTTTTTGCTTATAGGAATGGTATGAACAAGATAAGTATCGATTGAATTGAAAAAGTTAGTGTCATTTCATCCCAATTCGGAATAGACATCTTCCTGTGTTCTTTTACATCTCCAATATTTGGTTAATGTTTTGCTTTTTTTTTTCTTGCACATTTTACATTCGCAAATATTTCCTTTTTTTTCCCCTTTACTTGGACAGTGAAGAAAAATTTATAATATACTTAGATTATTTAAATCATATAAATACAATATAATATACTCTATTATGAATTAAAGTTCCCACAAAAAAATGTAAATTAAAGAGAAAATTAAGATTAGAATTATGTACCGAATATATCGGAGAGGGGTCCTTCTTTAATCAATTTTTATTAATAAATGGTGAAGCAAAAAAAGAATGCGAGAACAATTATCTTGTTTAGGATAGCTAAGGTTTCACAAATATATTAAAGCAGTAATATTTTTTTATTACCACATTGGATGAGAGTAGGACCTCTCAGTGAACATTACACGAGTAGTCTAAATAAAAACTAGATTTCAAATATTTGATTAATGTTAATATACAAATAAATAGTTCAACAATCTTCCACTTAAACATTAGTTAATTATTAGAATTATAGATTATGATTAGAATATCAATTACAATAAAAGTGCATATCAAAGCACAACTAAACTATTTAAGAAATATAAATTTTTAATACTACATTGTATACGTTAATAAACTATTTATATAAAACGATGATGGATGAGAGAAGGTATAATTATATATGACAATTATACAATTATAAAAAATATCAAAACCTCTTAATACATGACATCTCATATTCAAACTCTTCTCAACCTAAAATGTGGATGACTCATTTAGTTATCAAAATATAATAGAATAAAATAAGGTAATTATTGTATTTGCAATCAATTATTTAGTGCACCAATAGGTTATAGTGAATTTATCTTACTATCTATCTTAGCATACTGTTCCAATTTATTTATTTAGATGGAACTAGATTAAAAAAAATAGAATAGTCCTTTTCCATTTATATTACTATTATTCGTCTTTATAATTTTTTTTAATCCAGCGATTCTAATCATTTTAAAAAAAAAATAAATAAATAAGTGAACATTATTAAATCTTATATTTATTTATCTATTATATATAATTTAAAAATAATATTATTTCTTCTTACAAATCCTCTTGTATAAAAAATACCAAACAAAAAATAAATACATATAGTATTTTAGAAATACAAGAGAATTAAAATATTAATAAAAATTTAAAATATTCATAATTTTACAACCTTTTTATATAAAATAAACGAATAAATCATTAATTTAATTATTAAAATTGTAACAATCAGTTAAATTTAGTAAATTAATTTTTCAAATTATACATCTTCAATCAATTTAATTCCTTAAATTATAATGAGGGATCAAATTGATCTTTTAAATAAATAAAATAGTAAAATAATATATAAAATTATAAATTATCACATAATTTAGTTCTTAAAATTATAATGTTAAGTCAAAATGATTATTAAAATTTAAAAAAATTTAATTACATTTTTTTCTTATAACTATAAAATTTTACAAATTTATCCATATTTTTTATATATATTTTTTATATTAATAGAATAAATGTCAAACATTTGTCGTAAAAAATAGTAATTATTTTCCACTGAAAATCATAAATTCATCAGATTATAGATCTTTTTCTTGTAATATAATTTTTTTACGTATTTTAATTATTTAATTTATATATAAAATATATTATTATATATAATTTTAAAAACGATTTTATTATATTATTAATTTTATGAATTAATTTATGTAATTATTACAATTTCAAAAATAAAGTGATTATTCATTAAAAGTATTAATTTATTACTCATAATAATTCTAATGAGCTCAATTAGAATTATCTCGGATTAAAAATAAAAACCGTAGCCTCAGTACCCAAGAAAAAAAAATGGACATCGGTTATCTTGAATTCGCAAAGCCGAAACGGTGTGGACAACACCTACACAAGAGAAGAAATTAGGCGGTTTTAGACCCATTACCCACTGGGCAAGCGGTGCAAAGGTGGATCCAATTTTATTTTATTTTTAATTACACACACATTTTATTTTTATATAAAATATACAATTTCCTATAACCTAATTATCCGAAAAAAATAGATAATTTCACAACTTATTAATTTAATTATACGTATAGACTAATTTTTATATATTAAATGTAAATCCACTTAAAGAATGAATACTTTTCTCCATATCTTCTTTTACGTTAAATTTATTTTATTTATTATTATTTTAATTTAATTAATTTCAAATTATCCCATCATTAATATTAAAATTTTAATTTTTATAAATTTGAAATTTATAAATTTAAATTTTATACACAATTTAGTTTTACAATTTACTCATTAACTTATAAATCTTATAATTTAATTTATTTTTATAAAATAAAATAAAATAAAATAAAATAAAATTTTCGTTCTCGATCACAAGAACATTTTTCTTACTATGTTTTATTTTCCTTAATAATAATAATACTTTATTTTATAATTTTCATTTAAATTATATTTTAATATTATTCAAATTTAAAATTCATAAATAATATTCACGAAAAACTTACAAATATCAATAATCTTATTATATATACAAATATTATAATCAAACGAGAGAGTTTATAAAAGAAAGATATATTATAAGAGAATTATTTCTTATTATCCACATTTATTTATTTATAAATTGATGATATATTTTATATGTTAAATCACAAGAAAAAGAATGAATAGTAATTTTTTTTAGAGGTATTATTAGAGTAGGTGAATATGTTATAGTATTTTTTTCAATTTTTGTTAATATACTTTTATGTTTTAAATTTATTATTTTAAAATTAATCTTTGCATTTAAAATTTATAAAAATGTTTTCTAACATTACAGAAAGGAGCAAGTCAATGTGATATTTAAACCTATTGTTTATGGTAGGATGATATTAAAATAAAAGCGTTGGATATAGAAGGAAGATGTAGCGAAAAGCGAAGCTTGGGTTGGTCCAGATCCAGAATGTTCGTTTCCACAGACGGGTCCAGTGCATGCGAATCGTAGAACACGTCAACAGCTCCTTCTGCCACCCCTCAGCGCGTGGCATATTCAAATCCTTTATAATCAACACATCACCCCCCCCCACGTCCTGCCAACTTCAAGCACCCCTTTACGTACTATATGTTTAGCCGCACACTTTCTCCTTCTTCATCCAGAGCTT
The DNA here is from genome assembly GCA_025330945.1 of Mucuna pruriens. Taxonomy (NCBI): domain Eukaryota; kingdom Viridiplantae; phylum Streptophyta; class Magnoliopsida; order Fabales; family Fabaceae; genus Mucuna; species Mucuna pruriens. The sequence continues at coordinate 4,083,115 of JAENHJ010000154.1, forward strand.
TATTAACCATTTCCAAACACTGTTTTCCATCAACATTTTTTCCACCATCTCTTCCCAAAATCTTCTTTGTAAGAATGTCTTCGGGCGACCAGAAATTCCCCCCTCAACAACAACAAACACAGCCCGGAAAGGAGCATGCTATGAATCCAACACCGCAATTCACTAGCCCCGACTACAAGCCTTCAAATAAACTTCAAGTATAACATTTTGTTTATTTATTTCAATTGATATCAATTAAGGCTTCAGAATTGTTGAATTTATTGTGAATTTTCAGGGGAAGATTGCGTTGATCACGGGGGGTGACTCTGGGATTGGACGAGCGGTGTGTAACTTGTTTGCCCTAGAAGGTGCTACAGTGGCCTTCACGTATGTGAAGGGGCAAGAAGACAAGGACGCTAAGGACACGCTCGAAATGATAAAGAGGGCAAAGACTGCGGATTCCAAGGATCCAATGGCCGTACCAACCGATTTGGGTTATGACGAGAATTGCAAGAGGGTAGTTGAAGATGTCGCCAGTGCGTATGGCCGCATCGACATTCTCATCAACAATGCAGCTGAGCAATACGAGTGTGGAACCGTGGAGGAAATTGATGAGCCTAGGCTTGAGAGGGTCTTTCGAACAAATATCTTCGCCTATTTCTTCATGACCAGGTCACTACAATAATAATAATAATATCTATTTCTTTGTTTCTCCTTAAATAATAATTATTTGTCATATCTATATATAGGCATGCACTGAAGCACATGAAGGAAGGAAGCAGCATTATCAACACGACGTCGGTGAATGCATACAAGGGAAACCCCAAACTACTTGATTACACGTCCACTAAGGGAGCAATTGTGGCCTTTACAAGGGGCCTTTCTCTTCAGCTTGTGAGTAAGGGGATTCGGGTCAATGGGGTGGCTCCTGGGCCCATTTGGACTCCACTAATACCGGCCTCTTTCAAGGAGGAAGAAACGGCCCAATTTGGTGCCCAGGTTCCAATGAAGAGAGCTGGCCAGCCTATTGAGGTTGCTCCTTCTTATGTCTTTCTTGCTTCCAACCAATGCTCCTCTTACATAACTGGCCAAGTCCTTCACCCCAATGGTACCTATTACGTAACACCAATTCATTCATATGCTTATATTTTATTACTCTACTTTATTTACTATTAACGGGGACATGTCTTTTCAGGTGGAACCGTTGTAAATGGTTAAACCGTCACTGATATTCGGAAGGAAGGGAACAAGCTTTTGAGTAGTACGGTATTACGTTTTGGTTTTGGGTGAATGTGTTATGGTTTGTGTTAATGTTTAACAAACTTGGCTCCTCTCTCTACTGTTAGAGGTGGGGCTTGGAGGATTATATATCCACTTTTGAATCTAGTAATTAGCCTAAGAAAATGTGTCTTTTTGTAGCGAAATATGTTTAAGAGGTTAAAAGTATATAATAAAGATCGGTGTGTATCAAGATTTACATATGTCTTGTTATAGAGGTACGTGTTACCTTCTACTTAATCGGATGTTACCAATATCAAAGTCTCCATCGTGACTTACACGACACGTATATATAATATTTAAGAAGAAAATGACGAGGACAGAATTGAAAGGCTTCAAAACACAAGGAAAACAAGATAATAATCGAAAAGGATGGAGGTTGGAAGCTAGCATTGTAGAGTTAGTAAGAATACACATATATGTATAACCCCCAACCCCCATGAGCAGCTGTTGTCAATTTGGAAGTAAACTTGTACTTCAATGTCGTTTGAAGAACAATTTCCATAGTAGCATCTGAGCCTATAGAGCAAACATGGATTCAATGACACTATGCACAACCATTATTGCATCCCTGTGCTTAACAATATTACTTGATAATGGCCTAGTCCTCATGCGTGCATTCAAAGATTGGAGGCGATGACATCATACTTAGTAAGCGACGACAGTAACAGCTTAACGAGGAAAAAATATTTTGTGAAGGAAATTAATGATAATTGAACTTTTTAAAACTAATTCGTAGAAGTATAATATACATCTCCCGCCTAAAGCAATATTCTTAATTCATTTATACAGACCAATTGCAGATAGGTATTCATTCCTTTGTGCCTAGTAAATTCTAACGGGCTCATTTCAGAATAATGAAATGGGAAGAGATAGTTTTTGTTTGGAAACTTTCATTTATGGAATCGTAAGATTCACATTACGAATAAGAAGTAAAGTAAATAAAATAAAAGATATACAGTAAATTTTGTTCATATTGACAAACATAAAAATAAATATGCATAGAAAGAAATACAATAAATATTTTCATGTAGATGACGTGAAACAACGGCCATATAGTAGTTGTAGGTGAGAGTAAGTAAATTATTAACGGACCCACTAGAACAGAAAAACTACTTGTTTCCGTATCTTTACAGGATCACATAAATTTGTTTTCTTTCCCCATATATTATTCTGTCACTGATTCTGTTGGGCATGCAAAATGTTCAAGTTAAGATAATATGGTTGAATAGGTTGAAAGTCAGGTATATTTTATTGTTCAGCTAGAGATGCAACTTGGCACATTCTACAGAGGACATCGGCGTTGAAGAGATTGAGGCAACGTGTTTCTCTAATTATACACTACCCCAGTAACAGAAATGGAAACCTCACACCATATCCTAGTATTAATTAATTCTTATCTCTGGAAACAAATTTTAATACTTGCATTCGCTATTCATATCGTTTAGTTTATAAGCTTCTTCAATATCCGTATATAGTATTGAATGGATTATCAATCTACTCTTTCTTAAAAATTAATTATAATGGTGAGTCAAATTAATTTCTGAAATTAATAAAATAATCTTTGAAATTAAAATTATCAATTAATTTAATCTTGAAATTATAATTATTGATTAAATTGGTCATTGAAATTAAAAATTACATAATCATTCTTGATATTGTAAATTTAATTTTTTTTTTTTTGTTATTAATGGGTGTTATCCAAAAAGTCATAGAGATAAAGTGATCAAAATATTGAATAATAATCGGAATTTTCTTCCTTTACTTCTTGTTATTCCTTTTCTCATTAGTTTTGCATAGTTTTTTATTTACCCATAGAAAAATGCTACCAAAGTAATCAAATTGTGTGAATAGAGGGGCTTAATCTTTTAATCGAGAGGAATGATTTGCACACAAACAGTGACACATTATAATGAGCAGCTGCAAGCACAGAAACAGAAAGCATAGTGTTTATGTATGACTTTTCATTGCACGTGCAATTGTGCAAACAATCACTGAATGCTTCTTCGAAGGAACATGCCTTTCATTTTTTGCTCACAAAAGTGCTCGAACGAGCACATAAAAGGAGGGACTAAAATATGTGCATTGCACAGAGGATCTCAAAGCTTCCATAAATTTCTTTGCCCTGATTTTGTTACAAATATGGAACTAACATTAACATGTACATCCTTGCAGTCAGATTAAAGTAACTTGTGCTCTCTGCTATGCTGCTTTCTATTCTTTAATGCTGTCATAAAGACTCTCAACAAGGTGAAGCAAAAATCTATCTGCACCATGTCTGGCCAGCAGAGAAATTGATAGGGGAAGGTTATCATACATCCCTAGTGGTATGCTTACCTACAGAGTGTCAGGAAAAACCACATTGTTATAACATTCTTAACTGAAGTTTAATTGATTAAGGAAAATATACGAGTCTATGTGCTTCATAAACACAGAGAAAGGAACAACCTGACAAAATCCAGATACTCCAGCAATGGACAGCAGGCTAAAAGCCCTTGCACGAAAAATTTCTAATTCAGATGTATTTGTTTGTAGCTTTGGGGGAGGCCCTGGAACTGTGGGAATTATGAGAACACCAAAATCCTGAAATTTTCAAACACTAACTTAAAGAAAAAGCAGGCTTATGAAAACTAATTGGTTGCTTAAAATTTGCCAAAGTGCACATCAGAAATCTAAATGAGATGGCCACCAAATTGTTCAAAATCTTGGTATATAGTACATAAAGGAGATGCAAAGGGAGAATCTATAACCTTCATTTGTAGAATTAGATTGTTTCAAAAACAAGCATAGTCAAGCTAGATGATGAAAATAAAAGTACAGTGTAATTGAAACAAATGTTCAGACCAGAAGGGTCTCAAATAGTTATTTCAAAAGTAAGATTGGTCTATGATAAATAACAAGCATGTTTGAAAATTATTTCTCCCTGGAAAATAAAGGTGGTTTCCTTTTATGAAGTCTAAGGAGAGAATCTATGTCAGGAGGAATCATTTGTGCATATAAGCACATATATATGGTCTAATGAACATATAACTATCATGATATGTTCAAATCTGTTGTTTATCAGTAAGTTATGGCCATTCCAAAGATCATGCTATGGTCTTTTTGCATGCCTCGTGTGTGAGATCAGAAGAATACCCCAAGAAGAGCAGTAAGAGCATCGTGTAGTTCCCTTTTTATAGAATAGCAGATATCAATGTTCTCCCCTGTTGTCTTTAGGGCATCTGACACACGTTCTGAGATTCCAGGACCTAAATCAGGTTTAACTGCACTGATCCATTCACCATGGTTATTCTTGAATTCATACCTACATTACAAATGATAAATAAAGCAGAATCAAATTTCCATTGAAGGCAATCCACGACCTGCTACAAAATTAAAATTATCTTTCCTGAAAGCTAAGGACTAAAAGGTGAGCTACACCTTTGAAGCAACCGCATGGCACTTGAAAGTGCAGCCAGTGATGGAATGTTATATATTTGGTCTGTATTCTCTTCACTCATGAAATGCTTCAAACTTGGAACATTGGTCTTCACATAGTCTCCAAGGATTTCCTGCTTTAATACACCTCCTGCAATAGTGGATGTAACAAAAAGACCTTCTGAGTTAGTAAAATCAAATTGTTCTAAAATACATATCATACATCAATATTGGGATGAAACCACACATTGATTTATAACTAAATTAAAAGGAGGAAGAACAAGAATTCCTCATAATTTAGGGCTTAAATATTGAAATCTTTTGTTTTATAATTTACAAATAAGAACATTGAATTGATAGCAATAGATCTATCTGATTAACTGTTCACCTCCATATAACTTCTCTACTGCTTTGGTGACAGTTCGTGTAACTACATCATATGGAATGCTTGAAAGCTGGAAACAGTCCTCTGCAATGATAATGGAAGTAGGTCTAATTGGTTCTACATCTGGCAATTGTAGAATTACACTTCCTACTCTGCTCAAAATCATTGGATCCCTGGCAAACCATCCTAGATATAAAGATGGGAACAAGAAAATAAGTCTCGAGAAGAAGAGCTCAACAGCTAGTGAAGCTAAAATTTCAAGACCACTACTTGTACACCATAGCACTAGGAGATGAAATCTACGAAGGGAAAATTCAGACCTAAATTTTGGAGGAAAAAATTCATAGCAAACTGCATCTTGCTAAAGATCATAATACTTTTTTAACCAGATAATTAGAGAAAAACAAGTACTCCTCATTTAATTAGAATATGAAATGCAAGCACATTAGAACCATGAAGGAAAATGATCAGATTTAATTGTATGTAAATTTTAATTCCTATGATTAAAGAAAGAATCTCTTATTTATTTTGAAGTTTAAGAGAAACTGAAAAGCTAACTCGCTTGTAAGTTTCCCCAGAGATTATCTATTCCCAATGTCTTTACGATACTTTTATGTTTTAAAATAAAAATTATGAAAAATATTATTAGTTAGTCATCGATGTTGATGAGTTTGTGCACTATGTCATTCTCCATTATCCTCGGTAGTGATGCATTCGCCCAAAAATAGAGATTTAACAAGTCATCAAGCTAATGGATTATTACCCACAGTGTCAAAACTTTGTGCCATAGGGATAACCCCTGATACTGAGATAGCACCATGAGAAGGACGAAAACCAAAAATCCCACAGTATGATGCAGGCACTCTTACACTTCCTCCGGTATCAGTTCCTATGATTGGAAAAAATAAACATCAAATATTAATAAAATGATGCTAAAAACAAACTCATCAGAATGGAAGAATCTCATTACTGAGGAAAAACATAATATCACTTGAAATTATTAACAAAGTGATGACAAAAATAACTAATGGAATGGAAGAATAGACCACCTATTGAGAAATCCACAAGCTTTGCACCAACTGCAACAGCAGAGCCACTAGAAGATCCTCCAGGAACCCGATCTGCTGCACAAGGATTTCTTGGTGTGCCATAATGTGCATTCTCTCCGTTTATACTGACAGATCAGAGTGCTTAGTTATGTGAGTAAAAGAAATAAGGAGCTCAAAATATGCACATATCTGATGACAAAATACAAACACATTTGAGTCATATTTTCAATAAGGAGAAAGCTCCACCAAAGTGGGCTAAAGGGAGTAAGTATCCATTTAACTGAAGTGCATCGTGGTTTTAACACACTAAATTTGAGGGTAGATATACACCCTTACTTGCATACTTTAGAGACAAAATCATTTTGGGAGAGCTCTATCCTTTCCATATAATCTACCAAGTGAAAGCTAAGAAAGTTATATTACCTCCAACTTCAAGATTTAGCCTAACAAGTCACAATTTACATGACAATGATCATAGAAAATAGTGTCATTCTTTTAACATTAAATTTCATTTGGTCATAAAAGATGGTCCCTAGCAACTAAAAAATAGTGCTTAGGACTATAAATGAGTGAAAAGATTGAGCAAAGAAAACCCAACCTGTAAGCCATTTCATCCATGACAGTTTTACCAACACAAGTGGCACCTGCTCTCAGGAGAGCCAAAACTGTTGGAGCAGTAGAGGTAGCCACTGGATGAGTCCTTGCCCAGTCAGGATTCCCGAAGCCCGTCACGTATCCTTCCACATCAAACCTGTGACACAAACACTTCCTTCAAGTTCAACATGCAGTAGCATGGATTCAAAGTCTAGTTGACTTTGGGGTCAGCAAAGGACAATTTTGACAATCAGAATATTGTGGTGCTAAGAAAAGTACATACATCTCTTTGACTGCAAAGGTTAGTGAATTCAAAGGAAGAGAGGGTGCAGAATTTGGTGGTAAAATGAATTTCTCCATGAATGCTCCGTAGTCTGAGGCTGTCTCCATGCCTGTTGCAGAGCTCCTCTCTAACGTTTTCAAACCACTCACAGATGTTGATGCTAATAGAAATAGCAATGATTAAAGGGCATCTCATGTGAGTATAAATTTCACAGCGTTTTATATTACCCCAACGATTCTTGTAAAGATAAGGCTAACTTCAAACTTTGATGGGCCAATCCAAATATCCGTCACACAACATCCTTCAAATTTATGTTCTACTAACCAACCATTTATTATATTTTATTTTATTTTATTTTCACACCATTCATTCTTCCTTTTTTCTTTTTACTCTTTTTCTACTTTTGCTGTTTTTAAGTTTTTCCTACAGTCCTACCTTCAACCATTTTATTTTATCTTTCATTTTTTGCATCATTCATTCGTTTATGTTCTATACTTCTATTTCTCTTCTATCTTCCACCGTTTTTTTTTAGTTTTTCCAACAGTGAGTTTTCTCTTCAACCACCGCATTTTATTCACTTCATTTTCTTTAAAAAAATTCGCATCATTCATTCGTCATTTATTCATTTAATTACTCCTCTGTATATTTTACTGTTTTGCAGTGTTTCCAGCCATCAGTTTTTCTTCTTTTTTATTTTATTTATTTACGCTCTGTGTGGCAAAGTGATGACGATACAAGATGGAAACTATTGGATCACACTCCACATCATACATTAAATCAAATAATTAAGTAAGCAAATGCTTTGTTTTTTTTATTTATTTCTTTTTTAAAGTGGGCAAATGTTGTCAGCTAATAAGAGCTTAAAGAATCGGGTTATTGATGTTCAATGGCGGAAAAGGGTCATCTGCTGTTTTGTTACAACAGAATAAAATCTAGGCCATGAAAATTGCTATATGATATTAATAAGTATATGTTAAACAACTATAGACCCCTAGGGTGGAGAACGGCACCTTCTGTAGTAAGAGGATTAATAGCACTCTGATATGTGAAAATTTTTCTTCTATGCTACTCGGGGAGAAATTACAACAAACAAATGAGAAAAATAGAACAAGAATCTACTCATTTCCATCAGAGTCACCATCAAATATGTACAGGTATGGAATCACAGTTGTGCGATCAATTAATTCACTTTGAGAAACCTCAGTGTTTATCCCGGGTGAACTCCAACCCAACCGTTGTATGTAAACAGCATCATAAGCTTCAATATTCATTCCTGAAGCAAGAAATAGTTGAATCTCATATACAAATCTGTCCGTTCTTGCTGCCAGAAAGGGCCTTGCGGCTTCAGAGACTGACATCTTGAATTCCTCCTGTTTCTTTTCAGGTTCATTCATGTGTGATTTCTGCTCTCTCCTGCAAGTTTGAGAGTTAATAGTAACCACCCCTGTTTTTTATAATCATAATGTTAAAGCAACTTAAAATGCATGAAGAAGAAACTTACCTTGTCCAAAATGCTGCTTTGACCACACCAAGGATATGGTGCACAATGATGTCAACATCCTCCTCCTACAGATTCAGCAAAAGAAGGTATAAGTCAAGAATTAACAAAACTATGCAATTACTATAACAACCCCTCTCTCCCCTTTTTCCTCATTCCCCAAGCAATAACTAATTAAAAAAAAGAGAGGGCAGGAGATGGAAGAATCAGAAATTTCACCTATAGTTAGGCACATAAATACAGTACCACTAAAGAAAATGCAACAAAATGTGAATCAATATACTGTAACAGATAAAGCACATTATGTTACTAGATATTTTTCCAGTTGCAAGACCTGAGAGAGAGAATGCACCAACAAGCCACTCATCTGATAAACTCACTAACCTGGATAAGAGCTTGAACTTCTCTTCTTAACCAACTTTCAAGCCAGCAGTTTGGCTGATAGTACTTGCGAGATCTCCAATATTGTGATATATTGAATATGTCATCTAAGAAACCTGCTCAGAGAAAGTTAAAAAAAAAAAAGATAACAAATATTTGACACAAACCAGAGGACAGACAGACAGACACCACTATAAAGCAAGAATTTGTTAAACGAAAGGCAGTAGAATACCTTGTTCAGTGTAATAGCATTGTAATCTATATCTGTGCTCTCTTGATAAGATAAAACTGCACACACAAACAGAAGAGCAAAGTATAAAAAGATAATTCTACTAAAATTTTGAACTTGAATGAAACTGAGACAAACCTATCCTCAACATCCTTATTCACATAATGTCGTTGCAAACAGCTTCCATCAACTCCATATATGATAGAAAAATTTTCTGTCTGCATAGTAGACATAAACTAAGAAGTCAGTAGCATCCATTTTATCCAGCTTGATCCTAACTTGTACTACCATTCTCCCACTTAATTTTATCATAAATCATCATCCTTACTGTTCTGCAAATTCAGACGTCCATAAGAAACATTCAGGGTGCAGTAATTGAGAGCACTTAAAAGTCCAGAATTGAAATTCTTTTTTTAAAGGGGTGTATCATGGAGGGAAAAAATTATACTTAAAAAAAGTCCATGTGGCAAAACAATAATAACAATGCATAAAATGAGTCATGGTGTGGTGTTCCAGAAGTTGAAAAAAGATGAAATTACTATTAACCAAACCTTACAGAGGGGGCATTTTACAGAAGAAGGTGGAGAACTGTGCTTGCCAGCAACCACCTTGGTCCAGCGTAAAATGCAATTGAAGCAAAACTTATCTGCAATCCAAGAATAAGCTTACTGGTTACTGGGAATATATAGCAGTATGAGTGATACGGTACATTTGCCTCTAATTGCTTCTTAAATCTCAAGTAATGATCCTAATAAATCTTGTCTTAATATATGACTAGTTTTCAAACAAAAAAGTTACCCAAGACTAGACCGATGTAAACAACCTAGAGAATTATGCAACAAATTAGAGCATCATGCAAACCAAATCATCAATCAAACCCAATTAAGGGTCTATAGCATATGCAACAAATTCATAACTTTGGGATTAAAAAACACCAGAAAAATGAGCATGATCTGGCAACAGAAGGGAGACATGATAATTAAGAAAAAGGGTATTGGGCAATAGGGTGAAGACATACGAAAACATTTGTCGAGGTAAGAAAGTTGAAGGAATGGTCCTAAGCAGATTGGGCAACAGCAACTGGAATCCTCAGAGTTCGAGTTCGGAGAAACATGTTTGCTCACCTCAATCGCTGCGTCATCTTCCATTGTTTCCCCTGCTGCACTGTTCAGATTTACTCTCATATATATTGGATATGATAAAAAAAAAAAAAAAAAAGGTTAATTAAATACACTTATTATTATCTAATAATAAATTATTATATATAATCTGATGATTAATTATTACAATAATTTATTTTCCGGAGATCACAAATACATTTCACACCAAAAAATCTTGTTCCGGACAAAATCATTGTAAATATTTAACATAATTTCAGCTTAAAATTCCGGCATAATTAGGATTTTTATTTTATTTTTCTTTCACAAGGTTTTTTCAATCTATTAGGATAAGGATTAATCTCACTTCGCATAGTCCTCAATTGTATCAACATACCAATCCATCAATTTTTAAAAGTTGTATTTAAGATAATTTTAACTTATTAATACATTAATAGTATAAAAAGAAAACTAGGGATGAAAGTTAGGTAGAAAATATTACCGTTGATAGATTTATGTAATTATATATATACATAGGCCGCAAGGCCAAAAACTAAATTCTTACAACCCGAGGTACAACACCAAATCATACCAAAGCAACGGAATTGCATCCCAAAGGTGGAGAATTTAAAACCTGCAGACCCTTCGTTGAGTTGTGAGAATATATCATTATATATAGATTATTAAAGTAACAAAAAAATATATAGTAAAATGTGTTTTTATTATATGTAAAATTTTAGATTTTAAGATTGAAACTTATTAGATTATTTTTCACCAATATTTTTTGTTTTACTTTTAATCATTGAGTATTTTTAATGTAATATTAATTATCATAATGGATTTATATATTTTAATAATTCATTGTAATTTTTAAATAATTTAAACAAAAATAAATTATCTTAAAACCTATTTGACCTAATATCTTTGAATATACAATTTGTTTATTTAATTGATTACAATGTTAATTAATTATAATATAATTAATTATTGGAAAAAAAAAACACTTTTTTACTTAAATTTTTTCCACTTAATTCAAATATTCATTAACTTGTTTTATGTCTTCAGGAATTTTAGATTTGACTCTTGAAAAATAAAGCCCCAAAGTCCTCCCTTGTCACCCCAGTCTTTCTTTTTTCACTTTCTTGTTACTTTAATTTCATGCTTCCAGCCATCTTTCCAAAATTTTAGAGAAACCTTCAAGTTTTATTCATCTTTTCTACCTACATATAGTTTTGGAATACTTTTTTTGAGTTAAGAATAATTTTTTAAAGAGTAAAAGGTACTATTCATTGTTTGGAAAATTATTGTTTAGAATTCTTGAGATATATCTATAATCCAAAAACTTAAAAAAAAAAAAAACTAGTTCTTGATATGTTTCCATTTTTAAGAAAGGTATGTTTAGATATTTGGTTCTTTGAACATAAATGTAAGGTTTTCATCTTTAAATGATTTTCAAAAACTTTGTTGAATGTTAATTGGTATTCAAATTTGTTAGTTATTACCTTTTTTACAATTTCAAAGTAATTTTAGGAGTGATTTAATTTATTCTTTATAATTGTGAGCGGATAGTAATATAGTGACATACTTTTAATATTTTTATGATTATTATTTTAATGTTATCATTGTCTAATTTTATTTATTAGGAAAAAAAACTTTTATATTATTTTCTGATAGTTTCAACATTATTTTATATATATTTTTAGTGTAGAACTTAAGAATTCATATAAACTATTCAAACTTTTCACTAGCCAATCCCAGTGGTCCACGTTGTTCTAATATGAAACTCTGTTCATTAACATGATTATATTTGCAAAACATGAAAGAAGCAAACTATTTTGCTTAATATTCAATTATTTTTTAGTGTAATATATATGTATTAACAGTGTAATAAACTTTATATAAATAAAATATTTTATATTATCATGAGATATCCAATAAAATTTAAGCAATCATATAATAAAAAGGTTATATTTTACACCATTCTGTTTCAATAGGAGGCAGATAGCTACAGCGTTCAAAAGTGTTGTTACATAATACGAACTAATTAACTCTCTTTCAACGAATGCATCTCTTGAGTTGATTTTGGAGCTTCATTTTGCAAGTATATACTTCCAAGAGTTGCGACTTTATAGTTTCAACGTCTTTTCTCATCATGTTTATCTCCTGGGCATTTTCTTTTCTTTTCTCCAAATCTTTGTTCACTCTGATCACTGTCTCAGTATTCGTCCTTCGGTAATTTGATTCATTACTTGTCATTGACGTTGCAATGTTAACTTGCTCTAAAAGCACAAATCCCGTAGTTAATTCCAAGGGCAACCTATCGTTTTGCATCACATGCTGACGTGCTTCGTGTGACAATCGATGGTATTCCAGGACTCTACAAACATCTCTTCGATCTTCCTCTGTCAAATCTGAATGTGCCTGCAAAATTGTTAAGTCCCACATCAGTCAGTTCAATTTGAAATAAATTAAATTTAGAAATGATAAGGTATCACTATTACCTTGAGGAACATGTCAATGGCTCTATAGAGGTTGTCATCACAGTATCTGGCTTTTTGTGGCAATGCTTCAACGAGTGATTTGAAACTTTCCACTGTGAGATTCTCATCCCTTGCAACTTGTGTGAGATACCCATCGACTAACCTTCCAACAGTGTGGGGTTTTGCCAAAGGATTACTTGACATGCCACAAACATAAAACCGTAACACCCTTAGCACCACAGTTACATCGTACAGAGAATGTTTCTCTCCTTGATTCTTAACCAAGAGATCAGGAACACGACATTTCTCCAACATTAAAGCTACCCTTCTTTCTAGCACACACAACAACTCGGGATTTATTTTCAGCATCACCCCTGCTTTTAGTAGGTGAAGCAAAAAATTACACGTCACTGAATTTTCTTCAGTGGGAAGTATGTTAATCAAGCATTCGGTGGAAATTCTATGTAACTGGAGAGTTATGGATTTATGAGTAGTCTCCTTGTCAAGTGTGACTTGGGAAAACCATTTTCTCGTCCAATGTTCTATACACGAGCCCACAACCTCTGGTTTGATTCCACGTTTTCTTATTGATTGAATCACTTTAATAAAATGATCTATACGTAGAAATGAGACGTCTTCAAACCACCAATTATCAACACAAGTGTTAGGTCTTTCATTTGGATATGCGCATGCTTTCCAAGCTATTGCTTCTGCGCAGCGTTTCACTATTTGTAAGTCCTTGGCCCAAGGGGAAATGGATTCGCTGCTTTCAAGTATTCGAAACGTGTGTTTCCATGAAGATAATATGAGAAAGGTGAGAAATGATTCTGTCTTGGATATGAGATTTCCTTGTTGAACATCTTCGCTCATTTCCAAGAAATGTGCAGCACAGTATAATGGGGCAATGTTGGCTGAGGTTATATCAATTTTCCTTCCGTAACAGAATTTTACTACTGATTCGAAAGTTTTTTTACCACCTGGAAGATTTTTAATTTCAATGATGGGGCTATCACCGCCACTTTGAAATACGAGCCGGTTCAAATATTCGCTTCTTGAGACCATGGCAAGCTGCAAATCAACCACATCACACGCAGTTCAAATTAATTTCAAGAATATTTAATGTAACACTTTTTAATCTCTTTACTTTAGATTTGTAGCATGATTTGCAGCTAGATACAAAAGCTCTTTTAAATGTCTTTTACTTACGCAAAACAAGGGGCCAAGTAGAGGAAAATTATTGCTGAATAATAATCTACTTATGAAAATCTTTGTAATACTCATGGTAGTATGTAATTTTTTTTCTCCGTTAAAGTTACTAAAATAAAAATTAAGAAAAATACTAAATAACTGTAAGACAATATGCATTATATGAGTATAAAATATTTGCTTTATTATGGTACAAGTTCCCACCGCTACGTGGTTCCAATTTCTAATCATTTTAATTTAATATAATTGACAAAATATTTCTTTAAATTTTATTAGCTTAATTATACTACCGTTTACACGATTTTGTTCTCTTCAAAAAATTTTTTCATTCTAATCTTTTTATTTGTTTTAATTTTGCAATTATGGTTTCACCATTAATTTAGTGATGTTATTGCAGATATATTGTTTCTTAGAATAATAAATGCTTTTTTAAACTACTTCTCATAAGAATCATAAATCTTGTGATATATATAACTAAATTATGATATATAACTTTTTAAGATAAACAAATATTATATAAGATAAACAAATATTTTATAAGATATAGAATTTCTAAAAGTTATGTTCTTTATTTATTAGTAGTATTTATATTCTTCTATTTATTATATTTATTGTGTTTTTTTAATGCATTTTACAGGTGGTGTTAAGCTAGTAATTAATTATATGAGAAAAGTACGTGCAATTTTCCCATAGAATTAAAGGAGTGAAGGGTCTACCTTGTGCAAGTGAAAGCTGGAATCTCCAACTTGTATAACTAAATCAGTAGGAGAATTGGACCTAGCAATCCTGCATCAAATAAATGGGACAAATCACATGCCTAATTAAAGAGACGTAGTTGCTGTAAAGTCAACCCGGCCTGCATTTTGAAAAACAAATTATATTTATAATTATTAATTAAATATTAACAGTTAACATATATATAAAATTATTATAATTCTAATCATTAATTTTTAATTAATAATTCTAAATATACTTTATCTTCTAATAATATTAGTGTCCCACTTGATCGAGACAGATATATATAGTAAGCCACTAAGCTCTAAGTTGTAATCCAAAAAAAAAAAACACATGATCGAGAATTCTGATGAAAAAAAAGTATACATAATTTTAAGAAATTACACTCACTTCTCATTGAATATGCTTAAATAAAGCTCACATCCTTTTAATTTTAAATAAATACTTACTTTTTTATATATTTAAAAAAAAAATCCACACCATATCTTATTTAATAAAATAATACATACAATCCTTCTTTAATATTATTCAAAGAAGACAAATGTTTTTTAAAACTAAGTGTTATTTAAGTAGACATAGGAAAAAGTAAATAGAATTTCCCCTTATATTTTTTTGGCTTGTTTGTAAGTAGGGAGAGGTTAATTTACCAGTTTTGTTGTGTGCGTTGTAAGGAATGAGCAAGAATAGGAACATTAGGTGGTAGAAGGACACATGGGATACGCTTCTCTCCCAAGGGACTATCACTTCCCATTGTGGCTGGAAACTGAAACCCCTTCTTCATCTTTTTCCTCTAAGACCTTCAGTGGTGGAAATAGTATTAATTATATGAAGAGGTTCAGTATGGATTGTGGAGAATATATAGACAGAAATTAAGTGGACATGTCATCCTTAATTAATGTGATCTATGCTGTCGTCCTTCTGTTTGTGTAATGTTTATGACACTGAAGAGGATTTGTTGGCTTTTGCCATCCCCTGTCACTAAAACAATTGGAATATTGGAGAGAATTTGAGATAGAGAGGTAATGAGGGTAGCATTCAGATAGTCAACATTATAATCTCATCCACTTATTGAGAAATACAAAACCACACTTGTTCATTCGCGTCGCCTTCAACGATAAAGAATGCCCTTTGTTGTTCATCAAATTAATAACGCATCCCAACCTACAAACCCCAAGTTCATATTAGCCTCATGATTGTGTGGTCACCAAACTTGTAACCTACATTTTCCTTCTGTCCTTTTTTTGGCCCCATTCTTTCCATGCCTGTATATGTTGTAGGTTAATTGGTGAAAAAAACACAGAATTGTTACTATTCTTTTTTTTACAAATTTTGTTAATAAATTTTATAAAGAAAATATTAAATGAAAATATATGGATTTATTATTTTAAAATCATATAAAGCATTTAATATTTTTATTTAATAAATAAAAAATGTTATGGAAATATTTAAAATTATTCAAAGAAAATAAATTAGATCAAATGAAGCAAAATTCAGCCAAAGAAGACTAGATCGAGGAGGACGGAGCATCTTAAAAACAACTCGCTCGTTAATTCTTAATTAACTATAATAGTTAATAAATAATTAACATCGGACTACTATTATTTATCACTAGAGCCAGTTTATGTGTATTTTACACCGAAAAAATGGAAGTGATCTCCAATTAAAATATTGTGTTTGTCAATAAAATTACATCCCTAATGTTAGGAAAAAAAAAACCACCATATTGCCACTAACATTACCTCATAATTGAACAAATTTATTAATGTATATATAGTTGACACCTTAATATGATATGAGGTGGCTCTATCAAGTTTGAAAAGGAGGTGGAGAAATATACAGTAATACAACCACTAGCAATAGAGAGAAAGTTTATAATTAAAGGAGAGCATAATGACTACAAGAGTGCTTATAATATAATAGGAGGATAAAATTTAAGTGTAATTTTAAAGTAAAATGGAGAATCATGCGAGGATAAAATCTTATTTAATTTCATAATTAGAAGGCTCAAATTAGTAAATATTAACTATAATATTATTGATTAATTTAAGTGGATGATTACAAACACTTTTTTTAATACTATTATTTTAAAAATTAAAGCTAAATAAATTATCAAACCAAACACATTAATTATTATTTAAACAACATAGAAAATATATTATTTTAATTCTTTATTTTGAAAAAGGAAAAACAATTTTGTTTACCCATGATAATTTTTCTTAACTTGAATAAAATTATACTAATTAAAAAATACTTGTGATTTATAAAAAAAATTGTTTCTTGACTACGAATCATCATTATTTATCATTGTTATAGTTTAAATTTTTGAAATTAGAAAATGTTTGGATAAATAATTTAATTAAGTATTTATTAAATAAATATTTATGTATAAATTATTTCTATAATCAAAGATAAAATAAGATTAAATTATTTTTATATAATTTATAAATTTTCATAAAATATCTTAAAAAATTATTAAAATAAATTAATATTAACTTATGAAATTATATCACCGTGTATTCTCGTGAAGTGTTTCAATCACTTGGCATTGGGAGGATATGAGATGTGTTGATTACTTGGGAAATTTGGGCCACCATCTTTTCTTTGTAATATTTTGTAGTCTCTCTTTAATTCCCTTATTGTTTGGGATAATATGATTGATTTGGATTATTTTCATAGATTTCCTGGTCAAATCACAACCACTTATTATATTTTAAATTTTATACAGTGTAAATATAATTGGAGTATAATATTTTTTGAAATTTTATTTTATTTTTATATTGTATTAGTTTTTTTTCACTTTAAAAATAGAAAAAAAAAAGTCTGTCATTATTAAGGTAGAATATTTTATTATTCTCTAAAAAAATGTAAATATAAGTAGTTTCTTATAATATAATATTTGGCTTTATCTTATTTGCTATATTATTTATTTTTATATAAATCAAATTAGAACATATATAAAGATAAACGTATGGGTAATAACTACTTATATTTAAAGTTTTATATAGTATAATTTTTTTACTGGTCGATCAATTAACAATTACATTTAATATAATATGGCACAGGTAACCAACAAATTTATTATTTATAAAAGTTTATGTTTAGATAATAACGCAATACATATATTATTTTATCTCTTATATTTAACTGTATACAATGATTGGTCAATTTGTTCTACAATTGGTCAATTAGTTATAAGATTGGTCTTTGTTCACTATATATGTTTGAATTGATCGATTGGCATAAAAAAATAGTTAATATTATTGGAGATGATGTAATCAATCTCATTAACACTGAGCAATTTTATAACTATGTGACCAATTACAAAATAAATGAATCAATCTTTATGATCTAAATGAAAATTAGAATTCGAAAGAGATTTATTTTCTAACAGAGTAGTTTTTTTTTTTTTCTTTCGATAAGTGTGTATTTCTCATTCGGTCGTATTAACTCATTCTAATTCAAAGTTAATTTTGATAGATTTTAGTTTTAAAAATTAGATTTAATATATTTTAAGAATAAATTCAAGTTATATTTTGAGTTAAAATTTAAAAAAATGATAATATTTTATTTCAAAATTATTTTTTGGAATATCTTTCCATGAAAGAAAAAATAAACACAGCAACACAAGAAAAGAAAAAAAGAAAAAATATTGACAAAAAATAAGAAAAATGGTAGTGAGGACTTCTAATAACGCTATGCTTAAAAAATTGCAAGCATTTAATTCGTTTATAAATTAAATTTTGAAATAATAAAATAATAAATTAATTCTTGAAAATATATATTACCAATTAATTTATTCTTTTAAACGGTAATAAATGACTAAATCGATATTTTCAATAAATATAATAATAGAATAGTATTTAGAATAATAAATTATTCATCAATTTAGTCTTTAAAAGTATAATATTTAATCAAATTAGTTCTTAAAATTAAAAAAAAATTAATTGTACTTTTGTAATTTTAAAATTTTACAAATTTTATTATAATTTTTTTTCACGTATTTTAGTTATTTATTTTATATATAAAAATATATTATATATTATTACTATATTTATCAATTGCACTTTATCCTTCTCAAATATATGTTTATATTTATTATATTATATTATCAAAAATTAAAATGATAATTTTTAAAATAATTTTATTTTAATTATATAAATTTTTATATTATATAGATTTATTTATTAAATAATGTAAAATAACCTATTAGTTAAGTTATATAATATCTTATAATTTTTATTTTTAAATAACTATATGTAAATAAAAGAATGAAAACATATAAATAATTTATACATAATAAATAATTTTATAAATTGAATAAATAATTTTTTATAATTAAAATAAAAATATTTAATAAATAATAACTTTGGGACTCGTGAAAATTTAAAAAGAAAGAATTAAATTATATAGCATTTTATAAATTTATTTATTAAATATTTGTTAATAATTACTGTATAAATAAAATGGTGAAAGTTTTATAAGTAATTTATAAATAATAAATAAATAAATTTATTTAATTTAATAAATAAATTTATATAATTAAAATAAAAATATTTAACAAATAATGATTTTTGATGCTCATGAAAAGAGGAAATAAATTTAGTAAATTTATATAAGTTTAGAGTTAAAATGTGAAAAAAAAGTTGAATAATAAAATTTACAAAATTTAAAAGTTAGTAAGTAAAATCAATATTTTAATTTTAAAGCTCAAATTGATTTATTGTTATAATTTTAATGATTAAATTGATTTTAAATATTCATTTAATCATTTATTGTAATTTTAGAGAATAAATTAATTAATAATATATAATTTTATAAATTATTTTGTCATATTATTAATTTTTAAGAACAATTTAATATATGATTACAATTTCAAAAAATAAATTAGAAATTCACTCTATTTTATCATATTATCTATTTTAGAAACTAATTTGAGAAATTATTATGTTAGATACTAATTTATTGGGCATTGCATTTTCAGATACTAAATTCACCAATAATATACAATTTCATAAACCAGTAGTTGGCTCTATTTTATAACTTGAAAGGAAAAAGGACAATTTTTTTAACATTTTTAATTTAAATAATAAAATTTAGAACGAAATCCATTTGTCAGTTACAGAGGTTTGTAACACACTCTGGAAGAATCGTAGGCCCCAGATGCGTTAAAAACCGCCTCTCTCACCCCTCTCCAATTTAAAAATGAATTTGGGATTTTGACCAATACACTTTCCTTCTACTGTAACGGTTACCTCATCATAGTACAATGCTGAATGTGAAACCCTACATTTCCAGAACCCAGTGTCCCCTCTCAATTTCAGATATCTCGCTTCGCCTTTCGCAATCGCATCCAACTCCGACGATCGTATGCGCTAAGAGGCATGGGTGGTCCCAACCATCCAATCGAAAAATGCTTCAACTGGCTTCCACAATCGCGTTCAATCTCAAGATCTTGCCGGAGCCCCTGAATTCGCTCGCCGGCCAATTCGCGCGCGGCGATTGTGACACTCTGAACCGTCTCGTCGGTGGCTGGAGAGGGAAGGTAACCAGGAACAGGAATGCGAGCAAGAAGAATTCGGTGTGGTTCGCATTCGTCTTTATCTGCGTTGCGTGTGGTTTTTGGTCGTGGAGGATTCGAGAATTTGACCTGTTTCTTAGGGCGTTGTCGTTTTGTCTTGCGGCTATTTCTTTGTTTCGCTTGTGGTTGGGAAAGAAAGCCATCAGGGAATGGCTTTTAGGGTTTTTCTTTGGGATTGTTTTGATTTTGAGTTCCAGATTCGGCAAAGAGGACGTCAATTTTTGGCTTCAGAAACTCGCGTCTTCTCCGGTTACGCAAATTGTAATCAGCAAAAGAAATAGAAGAAGAATGTTTAGATGAGAGCATGGCACGTTGTTTTTTCATTCTGTATCAAAATTCTCTGTTCTTTGATTCAACAACTACAATTAAGAATATTAGTTCTGCGCTCACTGATTCTTGTTTACTGTGAATTACTAAATGGTTCTACAAATCGATGCAACAATACTAACTACTACTGTTCTCAAAAATTGGACTCGACTAATACTTATCATGATATTTAAAATTGAATCTTCACTGAGCGAGCTTGTAATGTAAAATCAAGCACGCACACTTGGATTGTTGGGGATATGTAAATAATGATCTGGCTCAGCCATATGCATCCTAGTTAGATCATTGGGGAGTAGTGCAGAATGTTTGTTTCTAAAACTGGTGGAGATGAAAACTAACACTCTCCAGTTTTTTCAATTGGAGAGAATCACAGTTCATAAGTTAATGCGAAATGTTACGAGCATGATTTGACTATATTAGGTTCAATTACTATTCTTCCAATTTTTTAACATCTATTTTTGGCCATTTATTTTTCTTTGTTCATACATTGAATTTCCTTTTTTAAATATTTTTTTCTTATCTTTATTATTTTAGCATTTCATTTTATTAATAATGTTTGCTTCTTTGATGCTTCGTTGTTATTTCATTTAAATACTTTTTAATGTTATTGTTTAATGTTACAATTATATTACTTACATGTAAATTAATTTTTAATTTGAGCGATGGTGAAAGATACGTGGTTCTAACTAAGAGTAGTATACTTTTTTTTTTTTTGTGAATTATCTATATGGGTAGTATAGGCATGGATACTTTTGTCGGGGTTTGTGGACACTAGAATTCAAAAATTCCAAATTATAATTTGTTCTTAGCTAATGCAATCTACTGTCAATCAACCTGGAGATGGTTATTCAAGTCGTGTATTGATAAAATATTAATGTTTTTAATGAAAAGATTTACTTTTTATTCTTTGGCTATTATTTTTAAAGATAATAGTAAAAAAATCATTTAATAAAATTTAAATATCTTCATTATATAAAAATTAGAATAGTTAGAGTTTTTTAGATCTATTCTTTAACAAAAGCATTTTTTGCTACTTTTCTTCTACCTAAAATTTTCTTTAACGTCTTATCACACTTTTAATGTATCTTTAATGTTATGCATAGAAGATAATCACTTTCATATGTACTATTATAGCATTTTTATTTTCTATGCTGATAAGAATTCGTTTCTTATTTTCATGTAGATAGTTTTTTCATAGCTAATTAACATATGCTGTTGCATTGTTGTTTGACGTCCAAAGTATTTTCTAAAAGTAAGATGTTTAATAAAAAAAAAATTATGTCCTGTAATTTGTTAGGTCTAATATATGCATCGCAGATACAACCCTGACGATATTAAAGCAAATATAACAAATGGATGAAATATTTTAAGTGGAGGGTTTTATTTAATTAGTTATCTATTTGAATATTAGCACTCTTTAAAAAAAAAAAAACTTTGTTGTTAACATGCTTAAATAATTTATTAAAGCAATTTGGATGAAATTGTTTAAGTAGGTTGTTAATTAAGGAATTTTTTGTTCTGTTCCATTGAATTTGATCTAACTGTCTGAAGTAAGCATTCTTTTTATATATAAACAATCGGGGCCTAAGCCCAAGGAAACAATTATTAAATGGGGACATGCAGCCCTCGTAGCATCAGCTAGCAATATCTGTCTAACCGAAGATGAAGGGTTCTCAAAAACCACCAAATTTATCCTAAAAAATTGATTAAAAATAATTTATTTTTATTTTATTTAATATTTTTTTAAAAATGTATACATATTTAAGTAAAACAATGTTGGCCTAGCTTGGCCAAACTCATCGAGTTATTAAGTTAGGTTAAGCCAATAAAAATTAGTTTAAGCCGGATCGAACAAACTCACTTTCCATCTCTTAATTTGTCTAATTAAGTTGGACAATTTATTTTGTTGATTTTAATTCTTTAGATACAACTAGAATCAATTTCAAATTATATATACATTGTCTCACCTTTGATATTTTTGATCGTAGTTATAAAATTCAATTAAAGTTTCAAATGATATGCAGGATTTCCTATGAATTTAACAAAATCATATAATTAATCTACTAATCCTATCACAATTAAAGTATTATTTCTTATATAAGTTGTTTGAGAATAAAAAATAATTTGTTACTTAAAAATTAATATTTTTATAATAAAATGAGATTAGGTGTAAAAAATAATAATATATAAATATGTAAATTTTTTAAAAGATATATCATTAGAATAAAATATGATTGAATTGTTTAAATATGATGTACACATAAGACTCAGTTTAAACTTAAAAAATTGAATATAAGTACCATTAGAGATGCTCTTAATTTATTATTAGTATACTATCAACCTTAAATATATTAATATTGAAATTTTATTTGTACAAGAAATCTTAAAACATTACATGATTGTATATTACAAATTAAATAAAAAGAAAAATAGCAATTTAATTTTAAATTTATTTATATCTATTTATAAATAATATTTTCTCATAAAACCAGTTATTATACCATATATTCATTAGATTTATTTTTTAATAAAATTTTATTAATTTCAGAAACAATATAATTTAAGATATTTATATTTTTAATTATTTTTTTGAATTAAATTATACCGTGCAACACACGAGTACCATATTAGTTTATTAAAATTAAATGAGACAATTTTATCACGAGCAACTTATCTATCACGTCAATCCCTATTAAATGAAAAAACATAAATTAATATATTTAAAGTTAAGTGATGATTTTCTTTAATTAATTATAAATATTTAATATTTTTTAGTTCATAATCTTTTGAATACTTACTAACAGAAATGATTAAATACTTTATTAATCATGTGTTTTAAAACATGAGTTGTATGATGTATCATTATTTCGAAAACCCGAAGTATTATTAACCAAAAATATAAGCCATAATTCGAAATATAAAAACAATGTTTCATTATCAACTTATTACTTTACTAGGAAAATTTAATACAAGTTGTTAATATTAGGATTTGACTTCTTAAGAAAGTGTGACTCATTCTCGTTGATTATAAAATTAACTATTAAAAATTATGATAATATTATATATATATATATATATATGTATATATATAATAAAATTAAAAGTTAAATATATAGAACGAAGATGTAACTCGACAATTTTAATTATACTAGATTAAACAAGTTTTTTTATGTAACACTATAATCATAACTCTTAAAGTATATAAAAGATATAAATTATCATGAATTAACATAACATATGATGTTTAGTCATTTATAATTTATCACATCTTGTATGTGATCATATAATCATGCACCTTTGTTTTGGATGTTTTTTTCACATTAGCGAAACTGTGATATAATAAGGGAGGGATTTTGAATTTTTCTTAAACATGTGACTTTGCTTTGCATTTAGAGTTGTGAAAAAATTTATATTTGATTTTTAAGGGAGAAAAAGAGGCATTTCAAGTGTGGTGCCTTGACTTTGAATAGAGCAAATTGGTGGGTAGCCATTAATGGTGATGTACTCTCCCATGTTTAATCTTAAATTTGTTGTCCACAGGTTTTTTTTTTTTTTTTTAAATCTTGGATGAGAATTTTCTCATTTATACAACTCCAAAAATATTGTAACAAGTAAATATGTTTTGCAATAACAAAATAAGTGAATGTGAATGTTGACTAAACCTAGTCAATAATCACTTCATGAATCTCCTACAATCCAATCCAACATGGCCTTTAAAATACATTGATCAAAAGTCAAAACTAACAACAAAGATTACAAAGTTTGTCATTCAGCTATACATAATAGACTTTTCCAAAACCATGCACCTTGACAAATTTTATTAGTGGCACTGAAGTCATTTGTGGCTTTGGCTAGTTCTATATATAAAAACTCTGCTGTTTTGTCCACCCTAAAGCCAATAGTGTTAATACATGAGAATCTCAAATTTTGTATTTAGCATTACTAGAGAGGCTTCATCTTCCAGAAGAACGATAAATAAGAGTTACTATATCTTGTCATCAACTACATTTTTATTTTATGTGTATTGTTTTTCTATTTCAATATATGCAGTAGGGGAAGGTTGATAGGGGAGAGATCATATATAGTGTATCTCATCAACTTAATACTTAATTATAATTGGAGTTAGCCAAACTAAATACAAGTCGAATTGATGATTTAACTCAAATTGTTGAATTGAAGTTGAGTTGAGATTGATTAATCAAGTTTTTGTATCCACTTACACTCCTACATGGAAACGAAAAAAATTGGTTTACATCTCTCCAGTGTAGACAATAATATAGATAAAAAGAAAATTTAGAATAAAAAATAAATAATTGATATAATTAGTAATGTAATAATATAGTAAGATACAAAAATGAGATATATGTAACAAGTAAGACTATTATTTGAATGGTAAGAGAATATTTATTTAGTAAAAAATATGACTTTTTTTTAATGAAATCACGTAATCTCTCTGTATAATATTATAAAAAGCCATAATATTACGTAAATTATCATACAAATGATAGATCTAATTTTTTATTAATATTTTATTGTATTTTTTATTGAACTTAAAAATGTATTTACTATTATGATAATAGAATATAGACTAATAAATAAGCTTTTAAAGACATGATTTATTTCAACTAATGATTTTTTATTTTGTTTACAGCGAATTTGAGAGGTCCAGCTTGATTGAGGAATCTCTTGTTAGTTTTAGCATCGGAAAATCGGTTTTATAACTTTTTAATTAAAATAATACACGTTTTTAATGTAAATTTATGACAATATAATTGGAACATACATTTTAATTATGTTCAATATTTTAAAATTAAGTCGACTGTGTGGAAAGGCAAAAAGCTTGATCACATAAATTATCTTTCTTAATTTATTTTTTCAAAATAAATAACCGTACATAAAAATTCCTAATATAATATTATTCTTTAAGAACCTAAGCAATTCCAGTGGAAGTGAAAGTAATTATATGAAGGTAAAATATTTTTAACTCAAAATATTTTAAAATGTTGATTTTAATTCTTATAAAAAATTAATGTGTTTTTAATTAATATATTTAGTTAAAAGTCTACTAATACAATATTTCATAGTTTTTTTTTCTTCTAAATATTACTTTGTTAAAAGAAAAAAAAAATTGTAATAACTTTCGTCCTTGAAGATTGAAAATATTTAATGAAAAGCCCAGTAGCCCATGAAGAGTAGTTGAATTTGTGGTTCCCAGCAGCCCAAGTTGAGACCCAAATGCAATAGCATTAACATTGGACGCTGTCTGTTCCTTTTCTCTATGCTATGCTATGCATGACAGTGTGTCATAGACACTACAAGCGTCATTGGCATCGCGTCTTTTTACTCGTGAGTCTTCTTCTTGCATTACACTATATCATTCCATTGTCATTTTAATGTTACTTCATTCCTATTCATTAATAAACCAAGTGTCTCAAATTCTCTTCCGTTACGATTCCAGTGTTTGTTGAGAATAAATTGCATGTCCATTTATAGTGGCAATGGCACAGTAACGTCGAATCACTTCGAGCGTCGCATTTCGTTACACAGTATGATGGTTTCGGAGGCTGACCTAAAAATCGTGACGCCTAACGATGATCAGTGTTTTCTAATGTACTTCATTATGGGAACCTACTTTGGCCCTGACATCAAAGGCGAAACCACCAAAAATCGATTTTTGCAAAGAGTAGCGGAGGGACTTCCTCCTTACACGTTGGATCAACTAACTAATTCTTTCATCAAAGTGGTGGAATTGGAGCGTGTGTACTATTACATGCTCAGAAATGATAAATCACTTTCCCTCAAGTTAACCTTATTGCGCCGTTTCTTCCGAGGCCAGGCACAAGGTGGCAATGCCAATTACCCCCAATTTCCTGATTTGTTCCCTCCCGGGTTGCATCCACAGTCCCGGTTCAAAAATCGGCACAAGATCGTTCACAATGTTGTGTTTATCAGCAACCCTGATAGCTTCTATATGAAGCCGGAGGATGTTGAGAGGTTCAAGAGGCTTAGTGGGGTGAAGGAGTTGCATGTGGACAGTGATGCTGCGAGGTTGCAATTGGATACTTGTTTTGATGATAGTCATGTTAATGTGTCAATGGGGAAGGTTGAGCCTGATAGTAATGTTCAGTCCTATGTTGGTTCTTCTGAGCTTGGGGATCGCGGTGCCAATGCCATGTATAATTGCATGGCTGCTGAAGATGAGAGTGACCCTGATAGAGTTGGGTCGGCTATGTTGTTCTTGCCTTCGCGCCCTTCTAAGAAGGAATGGTCTGACATTGTGGCTGCTTCCAACAATGGATTTGGGTTGACTGGAAGTGCGGCCGTGGGCCGGGTTGGCCCCATCATAGGGCTTATGGACATTGGAGAGTGTCAAGACTCGTACCTCTTTCGTGTGTCTCTTCCAGGGGTGAAGAGGGATGAAAGTAAGTGCCAATTGTCAAGGATTCATCTCTACCATAATTGTTATTCATTTTGTTCTAAGGTGTTATGTTATAGGTACCTATGTTTTAGGAATGTCTCTTTGCTGTTTATGGAATAAAATTATTTTAAGTTCCATGCCAGCTGAAAGGGAATCTATACATATAAAGGGGTCCACTTGTTTTTTAGAAGAAATCTACACTTTTCAAAGCTTATTTTATCAATTTTTTGTAATTGGATACTTTTGGCTACAGAGTTATCAGGGTGGAAGGGGAAAATTCAATCATATATTAACAGGCCATTGAGGCCTATGACTCTGCCATAGTGGGCCTCCCTTCACAAATTGCCTATGGCGGTTGGCAAAAAATCTGGCACACCATTCATTGCCTTTTAACAACATTGTTTGGCTATGAGCAATGACACTTCTAACTGTGCTGACCAATGCTTATGTATACTAAATTGTCCACTTGGCCATAAAAATGTATTTTTTGTTGCTAATCCTACCACAGTTGGGGGAGCGGGGACTAGGGATAAAAACTCTTTTCATCATTTTTTTTGCAGCAGTGTTGCAGAGATCTCTACTGATAATTTATATTGCTTGAATTTATGACTGCAGGGGAATTCAGCTGTGAGGTTGGCACTGATGGTAAAGTATTGATACGTGGAGTAACTACAACAGGAGAGAAGACGGTATCCAGGTACTCACAGGTGTTTGAAATGCAAACTCACAACCTTTGCCCACCGGGCCAATTCTCCATCACGTTCCAGCTGCCTGGCCCTGTTGATCCGCATCAATTTTCAGGTAATTTTGGCACTGATGGGATTCTTGAAGGAATTGTTATGAAAGGGAAATGTACATGATGACAAAGTTTTGGCACCAATGAAGGTTTCTATAAATTAATGCAAAATGTATCTGACGTTTCTTGATGGACTTAGCATCCCTTGTGCTAATGTCTAATTTTACTTACAAATCTTATTTACTTATATAAAAAAATATTGATGCAAAATGTTGAATGGAAATGGTTATGAGTGACAATATCCTGTATATGCCTATCTTTATCTTATTTATTTTGAAATTTAGTGATGCACATGCTCAAATGCTCTCTGACATTCCCCTCACGCTTGAATTGACCATGGCATGGTTAATTAATCCATTTTATGGATATATGCAAGAGTGCTTCTATATTAATTTCTTTTGAGAAGTCCGCTGGCTGATGTTAATATTGGGCTGACTGACCATGCTATTTCAACACACAACTTCTCTTCATTTATTTTGGTCATGTTCCATCTAACTATAAATATCTTAAACATTGTTGATGGTGGCCTGTAAGCCCCACATCAGTGCACAGTCCTGTCATCCACATTTATCATTATCTATTTAGTTACTGTTACAGTTGAAGGGAGCACCTATTTCTGTAGGAGAGTTTTTCTACTTCACTCTTTTTTGTGTTAGAAGTCTGCCAAATAGTTTTACATTTTTACTTTTAATGCTCCATCGAACTGGGTCATCGGATACCATCTAACGTTCCTTGAGAAGCATTTAAGTTAGTACTGCTATTATCTAACAAAAAATGGTTAAGCACTTAAGTTAATACACAGTTGGAGAGAGATTGGTTGATAGTTGCCATATTGCAGCTTCAACCCCCAGGCTAATGGCTAATGGCTAATGGCTAATGGCTTATGGCTTATGGCTTTCAACTTAGTACACTAATATTTTTAACTCCATTTTGTGGTTTTGTTTTGCTTTCTTTGGGTCCCACGCCCCTTTTTACCATAAAAAAAGAGTGGATATCTATTTTTAATTAGTATAAGATATCATACCGTACTTATAACAATAACTTTTTACCATAAAAAAAGAGTGGATATCTATTTTTAATTAGTATAAGATATCATAACCGTACTTATAACAATAACTTCACAACTTCACACCTAACGCCTTTCCATTAACTTTATTTTTATATTCCATTCTGATCCTTACATACAAAGTTTTCAAATTGGTTGCAAATGTGATGACTGCTTGATGTACTTGTATTGCATATTTAATGGAAGCTGAAATGACAGAATTATGTGGTTAAATTTTCATTTCGTCCTTGTATGTGTGAGATTTTCATTTTTTATTTGATGATCCCTATATAGTTTTTTTTTTTTCATATGGTCCTTAGAGGGAAGTTTTAAATCTGAACATATATAAGATTGATTTGTGGTTGAAAGTGCAATAGAACTTGTAAGTTGTTCTCCATATCTAATACCATAATGTTTTTAATGGACACTTTTATATAGTTGTAAAGTATAACACTTCAAATACTATTAACTACATTTTATAATTATTTTACTTTAATTTTTTAACTTTATATACCAATACAATCACAATTATTAAATAAGTTGTAACATTTTCTTACGTACATTTTGACTCATTCGATTATGAAATATCAAATATCTCTTTTGATTTGAAATTTGTGTTAAGGTCTTCTCTAACAGTCAATCAAATCAATATTTTAGAGTATGAAGAAACACATGAATTTTGTCTCTATCAATAAAATTATTTTCTTAGTTTTGTACCTTGTATTATAATTGTATCATGTCATAACTTTTAGAACTTGGAACATTTACTTTGTGTCATGTCATGTCGGTCCTTTTTTTTAGGGTTTAGGGTGCACGTATCATGAAACAACTTGTTCATATATACTCTGGTGTAAGTTTTTTGTAGAGTGTTCACACAAAGGGAAATCTTAGAACTGTAGTTATTACAATGACAGAAGAGAAAAGGGCACCACGGCTCATATAAAAAGAACAGAAAGAGTACTTAAGATTAAGCATAATTTCTCGAGTGCTTAAGATTAAGCATAATTCTCGAGTAGTCTTCACTAACGGGAAGAATCTCAATAAAAAAATGATGAAGTTAAAAAAAAAACAGTACACTAATTAGTCTATTTTATTGCATTATCACAGGGGGAGATGAGGGAGAAAGAAAATTCGAATGTTCAATCATAACATCGACTTCTTCATGTTCAACACAAGACAGGACAGATATTAATAACAGAGCTAATAGTCGGATGCTTCGGCCCAACTTACAAAATTATCATGGATGCTTCGGCCTAACTTACAAAATTATCATGGATGCTTCGGCCCAACACGGAGATCAGCACCAGCATGGATGCATACAAAATTATTATGGATGCTTCGACCCACTTACAAAATTATCATGGATGCCGAGAATTATCATAGATGCTTCGGCCCAATATGGAGATCAGCATCAGCATGGATGCGTACAAAATTATCATGGATGCTTCGGCCCAACTTACAAAATTATCATGGATGTCGAGAATTATCATGGATGCTTCGGCTCAACACGGAGATCAGCACCAGCATGGATGCGTACAAAATTATCATGGATGCTTCGGCCCAACTTACAAAATTATCATGGATGTCGAGAATTATCATGGATGCTTCGACCCAACACGGAGATCAGCACCAGCATGGATGCGTACAAAATTATCAAAATTATCATGGATGCTTCGGCCCACTTACAAAATTATCATGGATGCCGAGAATTATACAAAATTATCAAAATTATCATGGATGCTTCGGCCACTTACAAAATTATCATGGATGCCGAGAATTATCATGGATGCTTCGGCCCAATACGGAGATCAGCACCAGCATGGATGCTTCGGCCCAATGAACAAAATTATCGTATTTCTAACGGAGACCAGCACCGGCCGCAACTTTAAATCATGCATCTAGAACTAACAACTGAAAAATCATAAACCATTATTGGTCATTAATTTGTATACTTGCTATGCATCAAGAATCTCTGTAACAGAAAATATTAAATTTCATAAAAAAAAAGAAAATTCAAAGATTGCAGAATCAAATTTAACTATAATATACTGAAATGATCAATCCAACGTAAAAATTCAAAATTCCAAACATTGGAAAACTAATTAACAAGAGAGAAATAGTTTCAAAAATCCTTCAATAGTAAGTAGCTACTGATCTGAAGATGATTGTTGATGCTCCGGTGGTTGTGGCCACATTTGTGGTGTCATGTTGTAGGGATGAGTCTGTTGAGCATATGGGTCCATCAAAGGCTTGTTACCCATTATAACACCAGCAGTTCCAACTTGCTGTGGATGTTGAGGTGGCATATAGCAATAAGGAAGTGTCTCAGCTGGCCCTGTAACTGGCACAGTCCCTCTTGGCATTGATGCAAGCACTTCATCTTTCAAGTCCTCCCGAGGCACAATGTCAACCAAGAAATCAAATATATCTGTTCTTGTGATGGCTGCTGCAATATCATTCTTCTGAAGGGTTCTCCTTTTGTTCTCTTCAGTGTGATTCCAAGAACGCAATGTTAATTCCAATATGAACATTTCACATGCCCTTGCAAATATAACTGGTGCCTCAGCTGATATCATTCTGACATCCTCATCAGCCTTCATAATCTTTTTGATTCTTGCCAAGGGAAGGCTGTGGTTCTTGAAATCAGTTACCTTCTCAATTTCTTGATATTGATTTGCCCAAAAGGCTTGAAGTCGTTGCTGCAATTGCTGCTGCTGTTGCTGGTGAATGTGCTGATAAGCAAGTTGTTGTTGTGCCAACTGAGTTGCAGATGGTTGACCAGTGGATTGAAGGGTCCCAGGTGATGCAACAACCATCCCAGGTGAACCTGCTATATGGCTGGCCTGGTATGGATTAGAACCATAAGGAAGTTGAGTTCCACTTCCAACAAGCCCCATTGATGGGGTCTGCCCATGCCCATGCCCTTGATGATCCATCCTGCTTAACTTTAAATCAAACAAATCAATGCCTACACTTATGGTTTGGCCGAGCATTTATCGAATTAATTTTTCAACATAAAAACAAACATATGAACATTTATTTAAAATCATGTTTCAATGTAATTGTAAATTATCTAAAGTAAATCCAAACACTCTAACAAACATCAATCTAACAAAAGCAAAAATATACACATGCAATGAGTGTTTGGACGAGCATTTATCGAATTAATTTTGAATCAAGCATGTGTTTAGTTTCATATTAGATTCTCTAAAATCGTGAAGAAATAACACCAAACATGATTTTAAGTAAATATTAAGTGATTACTTCTACGTCGAAATTTGATTTTAAGTCTAGAGTTGATATGAGTTGAATTAATTTTAGATAGGTTTTAAGTTGAATTAAAAAATTATATTAAATTTTTTACTAACTTGTTTTTAGAATAAAAATATCTAAATATAAATTGTCACTTCAAAATCAATATAGACCTAAACACACATGAAATTAAGTTTAGTTAAAATTAATTTTAAATCGATATGATTAATAGTAAAAATGTAAAACTCAACATAACATTCTTTATCTAACCTAAAAATTACTTAAAGTTGTTTAAATTCAAAATCAATTATTAATTCAGAATTAATTTTTCAACATAAAAATTATTTAAAATTGTTTCAATTTAAAATCAATTATCAATTCAGAATCAAATTTTCAACCTAAAACCAAACATATATGAACATTTATTTAAAATCATGTTTCAACGTAATTGTAAATTATCTACGTGAATCCAAACACTCTAACGAACATCAATCTACATGTGACTAAAGATGGAATAAAAATACACACAAAACCAGATTCTTTGGGGAGGGGGGAAAATACTATAGCTGGAGGGAAGAAAAGAAGGCACACCCTTTTCTCTGCATGCATTAAATAAAACATGTAAACAACTATACATCATATTCATCTGTAGATTTTAATCTTAACATAGATTTTAGAACTAAATCTCCACAAGTTTACGTACCTCATAACATCCATCATACATAATGCTATATATATATATTTCATGGCCACAAGTACTCATCCCAAATCCCGGGTTTGGATTTTGACCGTAACAAGATAGATAATGACAGAGAGTTTCACTACACCTAGATGCATAAACAAAATTACATAGATATGTGTATTGGGATAGCAAGAGTTGCTACCTTCTCTAACAGGTGATGCTTTGTTCTGCAAATATTAAGAATCTGTAAAAGGATTAAAAAATGAAAATAAAAAGGAAAAGAGAAAGACAAAATAATCAGAAATTTGTATTATTTCAAAGATCAATCATGAACGAGTTTTAGTACACCAGAAACACATTTTGGAATGCTTTTCCGTGCGGCGAAAGATCCAAATCTTTTTCACAGGGGACAAAATTTAGGGTTTCATAAGAATACATGAATAAACAGAGCTTTCGTATCGATTAATGATGCTTTCTTGGAACGAACCTAAGACGGGCAAGTACCAAAAAAGATGAGTGTGATCTGTTCTGACTTTCATTGTCATAACTAACTTGTTTTCCCTCCACCTTTTTCTTTATTCAGTTTATTGGCTCCAACAGTTTTTTTTTTCTTTCTTTATTCTATAGTATAAGAAAACCGATTTTGTTAATTACTTTGTTAAATTAAATCAAATGCATTTTTTTTTTGGAGTTATATAAAACTTCCGCTATATTAAGTTTATAGAAAAAGTATATTTTTTCACTATAAGGGGGAGGAGTTAACAATTGGTTTGAGTATTTGCTAATACACAAAAAATTAATTTGATTTTTAAATTTTTTTAGAGAATTTTTTGTTGTTATTAATTTTTATTCTAATAGTAAAAGTTAACTTAAATTTTTAACTTATTTTTAGTGGATTTTATTTTATCTTTTTACTCATAAAAAAACTCTTATTTTGACTTTAAAATGATTTTTTAATAGTTAAACAACTTTAATTGCAGTTACTTATATAAGTAATTTTTATAAAAAAATTATAAGAACCTATTTATTCTATTGATATTCTCGGGTCGTTTAACTTTAAAAATTATGATGAACATCTGCATTGGAGTTACTCTAATATCATAATTCCCACACTAGTACTTTTTCTACTAAATACCAGTTTTTTTTTTTATGCTCCTGCTAAATACGAGTTTAAAATAATAGAAGGATAAATGAATGTAATTCAAAATAAGACTGAGACAAGAAGAGAAAGATAAAAAAGAAGTAAAATAAGTATTTATAATAAAGAGATGTGGATATATTATTATCCTAATATATGTATCGGTAATTCATCCATGTATTATTTTCTTCTAATAAAAAAAAAAGTATTGTTTAATGGGTAGCTCCATAACAACCCATTCCAACTACACCCATTTAATAGCCAGTATTACGTGGGAAAAATATACACGAAAGTCTAAGTTGCCCTCTCAACTTTTAAAAAATCATATGTATTTTTTAAATAATTGTTTACCTCAACCATACACACAAAATATTAATTATTTTCATTTCTGTAAAAACAATTATTCAAGCTAAAATAACTTTCATAATTTTACATTGCTACCTTTTTAGAGACATTTATTTATTTATTTTTATCACCTTATCTTGTAAAAAAAAAACAACACTCCATTCAATTAAAAATGAAATAAAAATTATTTATAATTTATTTATTTTTCTGGATTGCTTCATTTTTTTTATTTTTATCACCTAATCTTATTTGTTAAAAGAATTATACTCGACTTAATTAAAAAAATTGATTTATAATTTTAATATTGAGAATTTTCTATTTTTTTTGGAATATTTAATTTTTAAAATTTTGGTATTTATTATCATTCTTTTTCTTTTTAGTGTCTTAGGTTTTGTTGGGTTTTTTCCAATCTTCTATTTCTAATATTTTTTTAAAAAAGTTCAAAAATTTTCTATGCACCTAAATCGAGTTCAATTGACCATTGAGTTTTCTTGTCTTTACACCTAAATCGAGTTCTATTGTCAAATTATCCATACAAAACTTTGAATTAATAGGATCAAATTGGTATTAAATGTAAACCTTTTGGTACTAGTGAGATTTGATCAATTGGTTGGGTAGGATGTGTGAATTATGTAAATCTTTGATAGCATGTTCGATACTGACGAATAAAAAGAATTAATTTCAAATTTGAAGTTTTCTAAGCAACCACCTTCTTCTTGCGGATGAATCCATTGCCACAAACATTCTAGCTTTCCTTTTATCTTCTAGAAGTAAACAAGCCTCCAAGAAGAGTTCATCATCCAAGTCTGGTATAGTTTGAAGTGCAGCAACAATGCGTTCTATTGAGTTGTCTTTTTCCTCTTCATAATCTTGCATTTCACCTAGTAAGGTTTTCTGAACTTTTCCAGCATTTGAGGATGTCAACACAGCTTGTGATTTTCGCTTTTTTTTCCCATAAGATGTTTTAAATTCCCTTGCTGAAGATTGCAGGTCTCCCATGATTTCTTTAGTCTCCACCCCAAAATTATTATTACTGCTCTTCAGTTTTATTCTCACACGGCCCATTATTCTATTCTGATTTAGATTCCCAAAAAGTAAGCACAAATCACTATAATTGCTTCGGAAGGTCTCTCTAAAAGCAACGGCATCTGCATACTCCTGCAAAATGTCATTTGTCAGAGATAGCAAACCTTATTTATCAAAACAATTAAAACATATCTATTAGGTCATTCCAAACTTGACCTATTTGGTATCTCAACAAGAGTACACATGCTGCAACAAGAGTTAGATGGATCTAGTGCATGACTGTCATTACTATAAGATGCATGTGTTGAACACTGTCAATATAACCAATGAAAAGGTAATGCACCTCAAAATATGCCTGCCAAACATTATTCGCCCTTGATACGTGCTGAATTTCATCCCAGGCAATGCCATTCTGATTTAGAAGATATGTGACATCCTTGTAGGCTCTCATGAGACCAAAATACCGATTTTCTAGTGAATCTCTGTCACAAAGTAGTCCAAACTCTCTATTGAATGATGCAGTCATCCTGGACCAAGCTTTCTTACTGAATGTATCACCAATCTTATTCCCACTATTCAACTGTTCCAATAAAAGGCCAATCAGATAATGGTTCATTTTGACTGTCCAAGCTATCCTCATAGGTTCATCATTAGCCGGTGAATGGCTGTACTCCCAAACATCTATATATTGAAGCAGTAATGACAATTATTAGACAAGATATCTACATTTTAACACTCCAACAATAATGATTCAATCTATAAAACAGTTAAAGTTATGACTCGCTCCTAAGTACTCTTTCAAGTAAATCAATGGCT
The DNA here is from genome assembly GCA_025330945.1 of Mucuna pruriens. Taxonomy (NCBI): domain Eukaryota; kingdom Viridiplantae; phylum Streptophyta; class Magnoliopsida; order Fabales; family Fabaceae; genus Mucuna; species Mucuna pruriens. Next base: position 4,119,149 of record JAENHJ010000154.1, read on the forward strand.
TTGTTTTGAACTGTGCTTCAAGAAAAGCTAAGTTTGTCCATCATATATAATATATTAAGGCAAGCACTAATTTCCAATATATATAGGCAACTGTACAAGAAACAACAGATGGAAAGATGAAGAAATTACCAGTACCCGGATCATTATCCTTAGAACCCCTACAGCAGTCAGAATAGTTTTGGTTTCTGCCACTGTTTGTATTTCCATATATCAAAAACAAATCATTGAAATTTGGAAGAGTTCTATTGCGGTATGCATACATATCAGGGTGTGTCTGCAAAATTATACAGTTGATATGGGCACTGAAATATCAAAAACGCCAAAAGAAAAAAATTCACTAGGAAGAAGCACCTTCACATAAGCATTCCACAATCTTTCATCAGCTGTTATCCTCTGCTGCATTTCATCCCAAGCAAACCCACTCTGGTTAAGCAGAATCTTCATATCATTGAATATCTTTCTCAAAGTCATATAACGACTTTTTAAGACATCTTTGTTATACTGGGACCCAAATTCTGCACTAAATTTTGCCACCATATCTCTCAAGGTTATTCTATCAAACCTATGATCAACTATGCTTCCATTTCGCACTTCCTCTAACATCAAGTCCACAAAATATCGATCCATTGGCGGTGTCCAGTCACATCTCCAGTGAAAATTTTGAAACTTTACTCCTTCAAAAAGATATCAAGTATTAGCAGCGTGAACATAGAGGAAAAGGGCATAACATATACCCTTATGAATACTTTAAACATACATACTAGGTGGAAATACTGTATTAATCACAAATAAATTAAGGGATAATGGTCTATGTAAATTCTCTCTTTCTCTCCCTCTCTCTCTCCCCATTAGTGAAACAAAATCACTATCTATGTAAAGTCATAAACAAGAAGTATCCGAGTTAGACATCAGAAAGACAATAAGCTATTCAAAATGAAAACTTACTGTCCATGTATCCAACGTTTTGATTAGCTAGGCTACAAGTCAACTCAGTTTCTGAATTTCCAAAAATCAAGCATAGATCATTATAATTTGGCTTTCGACGGTTTCTGTAAGAATGTGCATCAGGGTGCTCCTGTACATTCCAAGGTCAGCCACCAAGAATTGAAGCCCAAAAGTAAGACAAGAAATAAGTGTAATGCACCTTAATATAAGCATCCCAAACACCATCATATGCAGTGATCATTTGCTGCATTTCATCCCACGAGAACCCTCTCTGTTCAAGAAGACTTCTAAAGTTGTGGTATATATTTTCCAAACCCTTACAACAATTCTTAAGGTAGTCTTTGTCAAACTGTTTACCAAATCTTTCCTTGAACAATACAACCATCTTTGACCAAGCTTGATTGTTGAGAACATAATCAATCTTGTTCCCCTTCTGAACTTCTTCTAGCATAACATCAATGAGGTAACGGTTCATTGAAGGTGTCCAATCTGTCCTTGAGCAGTCACCTAATGCACAGTCTTGGGTGTCCTCATCAACTCCTTCAAACAAGAAATAAATGTAAATTACTCCCAGCAATTGAAGATGATTTAGAATATGTCCACCATTATATAATTTAGGGGAAAAGAGACATACCCATTGATGAAATTGGATCATTACTAATATGATCTGCACTACAAGAAGAATGACTGCATCTTCCCTCAAAAATTTCATGGCCGTGTATCAAACATAATTTGTGATAGATTGGAACATATTTACTTCCATATGACAAAGCATCAGGATGCACCTGCATTAGTCACACATAAATTATAGTAATACATAAAAAGAGCATCACAGACAAAACAACTTAGTTATAGATTGCAATCCATACTTCATCTTTATCCATTACCATTTCTTGCTTCCCATCCCTAGCAAAGCCAGGCTGCTTGGTAAGAACTTTTAAGTCAGTATACTGGCTTTTCAAATATTTGTATCGATTCTTTAGAGTATATTTAGTATAATGAGATCCAAATTTCAAATGGAATGAAGTGACAATCTCACACCAAGCATCATAGGTAAAATCATGGCTGGTTTTATTCCCTTTAAGTGCCTGATTTAGTAGTAAGTCAGTAAGATAACAGTCCATGTGTGAGGTCCAACTTCCTCCCTCATATTCATTATCATCAGAGGAGTGATACTCATTTTGTCTGCCTAAAGACAAAGGAAACCTAATTAGAGGAATTCACCCATCAATATTTTTCTGGTTTCAGAAACTGCAGGATGACCAAAATTCTCTTGGGTTTCAATATGTAGACATCTACTTACAGATATTTGAATGGAAAAGCAAAACCAGAGAATACAATATAAAGTAAATAATCGAGATCTAAAACAACTATTGCTACTTTCACACATCACCTATTCTAGGGTCAAATATGTGTCTAATAATGTTCAATATCTACTATTTGACATTAACTACACAATCCAAAACATAACTATAACATTACAAGATAAATGGTGGGTACCTACAAATTGAAATGAGATTGAGTTCATTGATCTAGAATTGTAAGAATAAGAAGTAATCCCTATTGTTTTTACCTTCCTGCATGTAATTGGAATGCGCACTGCACATAGCATTGCCATATATTAAGCCCAAGTCTTGATAGCTAACCAATGTCTTGTTCCTATAGGAACTAGCTTGTGGGTGTGCCTACATAAACACTTAAAATCTTAAATATAAAATCAGGAAAAACAATGAATTTCATTATCATAATAGTATACCATGAAACTTTTCTGATCCATAATACATTCAGCCAAAGAAGACATAATAGTATACCTTGATGTAGCCGTCCCAAACATAATCATCAGCAACAATCCTTTGTTGATTTTCATCCCATGAAAAATCTTTCAGATCAAGTAGACTTTTTACATCAGTATGGTAATTCCCAAGTTTATTATAACGGTGTTTTAAGAAGCTTTTATCATACTGGGCATCAAATTTTTTGTTGAAACATTTAAGCATATGGTTCCATGCTTTTTTTCTGAATGTATTATGGATCATATTGCCATTTTTAAGTTGGTCCAACATAAGCTTCACAAAATAACAGTCCATTGGTAGTGTCCAATCTGCATCGGGGCATTCTCTGGTAACTGGGGCTCGAGTTCTGGCAGCAACTCCTACAATTTGTAGTTCTCATCAGTATTTACCTGTGTAGACTTGGACAACACTTTCATGAATTATAAATTTGATCAACAGAAAAAATGTTGCACTTGCTCTTGCATTAAAATTCAGTGAATATTGAAAACTAATAGTAGTCAATGCCTTAATGAAAAATCAAAAGTCTTCAAAATTAATTCCCTAACCATTCAAGAAGATGAGAGAAAGACAAATCAGTATATTAAAAAAAACTAGTTCATTTGTGATCAATTATGAGCATTTCTGAAGCAGGTGAAAGCTAATGGTTATAGATTCACAAAGTCCAAAATAAACACTAGTTTGAGTGACATGATGCTTCTTAATGGTATCATCATGTAAGGGTCAAAACTAGGAGCAAGAAAGTAGAGTGAAAAACCCTATATGACCAAGAGAATAAGAGCTGGAAATCAGGATTCACATTATGACAAATGGTTACAAATTAGGAAACAGATAAAGTAGGTAGCATGGATAAACAAGACCCAATACTCAACAGTTAGTGAATGGTCCTAGGTGACATATTTTGTTCCTTTTCTTCTTTTCGGTTCCCTTTTGATCTTTCTCAACAGTTAGTTTCTTATAGATCAACGATCATGATTACAATCTTTATGCAGGATAAATGCTGTATGAAGGCTGCACAAGTTGAAAACATGTGGTCTGAAGAAAAAAGTCCCCCTTATTATCCAGGCAAAAGATTAATACGTATCTTCATTCTTCAATAACTATATGACAAATAATCATCAGCACAACAGTTAAGGCGCAGATATAAACCTACCACTACCAGTATTCAGCACTTGATCATCATCAGCAAAGTCCATATCATGACTTGACAAGCTATATCTTCCATCAGCACTTTTATGTGCATATATTAAACACAAATCTTTAATGTTCACCAGTGCTTTACTTTGGTAGGCTTGTGCATGAGGGTGTACCTGCATGCCTGCCAATCAGTTTACTTTGCAACACGGGTAGAGAATTAAGCGAACATAGTGCAAGCGAGTGAGCATAAAGTGCACCTTGATATAGGCATCCCACACATGATCACTGGCAATCACCATTTGACTAGTCTCATCCCAGGAAAATCCATTTTGGTAAAGAAGATTCTTTATGTCATTGAACTGCGTCCACAAAGACATGTAATGACTTTTGAGGAGGTATCCATCATGAGAAGATCCAAAGTTAGCATTAAGCAAGGTCAGCATTTCATTCCAAGCTTGTTTATTGAAAGTATAGCCCATCCTGTTGCCCCTATGCACCTGATCCAACAATAGACCAATGAAATATGTTTCCATTGCAGGTGTCCATTGTGTCCCTGGTGGCTCACTGCCTCTAGGTATCTGGCTCCCCATTTCTCTCTTCTCTTGCAATTATAAACAATCAAAACTTTACTAATATAACAAGTTTTGCTTCAAGTGTCATTGGGACCAATTATTTGAATAATGAGCTAACAAGAAAACTGAAAATGAAGCATAAGTATCGTCAGAAAACGAACAAGGATCAACAAAACCATGGAATTCAGCTCAAATTTCGAACCAAAAGGTCACAGCAAAATAAAATTGTAAACGGAAAGTGATGATTCTAAGAGTCAGGTACTAACTGCTCGAAATGGATTTGATTTCTCTGAGTAACCAAACAGCAAATTCATACGAGAATTTAGGGATTGGTAGGTACCTTTGAATTTCTGAGCAGCAGACAGAGTGACGGACATTGACGGCAACGGACACTTTCTTCCGTATTTGTATTTCGTGTTCCAGGCTTCCACCATGCCCTCAAAGCTAAATTAATTACCATATTTTTTAGTTTAACTGTGATGCACAGTAAAAAAATATTTACATAATTTTTAAGTTTCTTACTAATAAAATTATTATATATAATAAGAAAATAAGATATATATTTAAAGTGTAAATTATTTTTATAATAATAATATTTATTGTGACTAGACAATAGTATAAATTTATTTTATATTATATTATTAAACTCATAATAATTATATAATAATATAAAAAATATTTATATTATAATTATATTTTAATTAAATTTCACTTTTAATTTGTAAATAGTTAACCAACACTAAAAATCTTATAAAAAATTTGGCGTGGCATATTTTTAGAGATAATATCTTTTTGCTTAGCAGAATGATGCCCTTATTTTCTTTATTAATACTAATAGCAATGTTTTTTTTTATTAGAGATCACATTCTTCCTCGAATAAGATCACTAAGTCTAATAATAATTATAAACCAGTGTTTTTGCCTTATTTTATTTTTTATATTAAATATGAATGAATTATTAATATCTCAAAATTTATCCTCGATATTACCTTAGGGATAAAGATTAAAAAATATTTTTAAAAATATTTTAGCTGTAAATATTCAATCATGTAATTATTCGCTTATACATAAAATTATTTATTGACTTCTTTAATTATTATATATCAACTTTAAATGAAAAATAAAAATAAAAGGATAAAGTAATACTTATAAGGTGTGATGTGCTTGATATGTTGAGATATAAGCAATGTGCATTCTGATTTACTACACTTAAAACTATTGTAGTAAATGACGTGACCCAACATAAATTATTGGATGAATTACATTACATTTATCATCAACGATTCGTGTCATGTCATTTAATATATAATAATATATAATGAATATACATTTTATTTGACTTCAGAGAATCTTGATCCAAATGCTTGTTGGATGGAATGTCAATGATAAACAAAAGCTACTAAAAACTTCTCATCATTTAAACGTTTTAGAAAAAGGTTAATGATTTGCATGAGAAATTGTGGGGAAATAATCTGGGCAAATATCATTTTTCTATTTTCTTCGAGGGAGAGGGTGTCTTTGCCAACTAAACAGGAAAATAAGCCATCAATTCAAAGTTTTTCCACAGGATCAACACAAGAAACAATATAAAAACAGAGTTTTTCATGATATTCCGTTTTTTTGGCTAACCATTATATCCGTTTAAGTTACATCAATACATTATTACACACATACAAGCTTCATATGTATTCCTCTGGCAATCGATACCCCGGCATGACTAGTTTGTCAGCGAACATTTTGCCAGTCTTGGGCATAACATGCCAGTGCATAGTCAAGTTAAATTCTTTACCGCGCAAATTGCTTCCCTAGACACGCAAAGGATGGGAATATTAAGGCATAGAGAAATATGAACGCATTTATATGCTAGCAATAACATCCTTTAAGAGTTTTGTACCTGGTCAATGAAGCGGTACTTATTGGATGTATGAATCCAAAACTTAGCATGATCTTTTGAAGGAATTATTCCATCCCACAGCGATACCTATAAATTGGCATCTCAAAAGCATAGGCAACATATACGACATAGCATATAGCAAAGCTTGATATAATGATATGTAAAAGAAAGCAGAGATGCAACATAACATAACATGCAATAACAAAGCGCAAAGTGCTATGGCTTCCTTTTGTTCTTTCCTTTCTGAAACGGACCTCACAAACTATTTAAATATCAAACTTAAGATGCAAACAAACAGATCAAATCAAACCTGATTCAAGGAATTCTTCGGGGTTTCATACTCAGCAGCTAAAAATACAAAAACCTGCAAGCATATAATTAGATATTAAACTAACTCCCAGGGCAGCTCTGAACTTAGCAATATATTAAGACATGCTTCACGTCTATATAGTCATATATTTTCAATTTCACTCATCCTGCATCCAATCTTCCCAATTCAGTACCTCCAGAATCCACACTTTCAGGAAGCAAAGAGGGATAAAAACACAACCAGTATCGATCACAACAAATAATGGAAATTTAAGTCAATAACCTGTTTTGTATTCCATGTGAAAAGAGATTGCAAATTTGCTGATATATTCATTGTCATGCTGACCTGCAATAATGGAAAGGCTTTTCAATACAAATTGAACTATGAATTAAGATGGCTTCAAGTATCAGAAAGACAAAAAAAGAGGTGGTCTATAGCACAATATATACACATGACACATGTTTATAGGTGTTTATAGTATATTACATGGTAAGCACTAGATCTTTTGCATGGAAAATAGCACATCATAGTGGTTAATTATTGTATCATGCCCGGCCACTGCAAAATTAACTTCCAATAGCCAGAACCATCCAATGCTTAAATGATCTCCGGCAGTGTTCTTGAATAGTTTCAATTCAAGCATACAAGAGATTCACTCGTACATTGTATGCAAAATATGGACATTCAACAAGTATCCAAAGCAATTACCAAAAAGGAAATTTTGTGACTTTAAGGCAAGCTCTTTACCAAATATAAATTTAATTGAATGGATACTTGGGTTAAAGAAGTTCAGGAATTAAACCATCAGAGTCAGTTTGAATTGAAGTTCTGTTTAGATAATAATACATTGAAAATGCTGTGAAACTCTATTCTTGTCATTGTTTCCATGAGTTATTCCACTGTAAGCAGGCTGCTAAAAGACCATGACTGCAAATCTTTTTGTGAAAAAAATACCCAATTGCAAATGTGTCAAACTCAAAGATGTTAGATATGGACCCATTCCATATCATCGCATTCAAATAATAATCCTTTAAATGCCCTAAACAATCCAAACAGAATCAATGAAATGACTGTTTACAAGTACAATTGATACTTGACAGTCATATAAACTGGAATACGCAAACAGAATCTTCAGTCTGTGATATATATTTACTCCTCTTCATTCATTTCATTCCAATAGTTTCCCTGCAATCAGACATTTCAGAAGCCTATATATGACAAAACAAGTTACTGATCAAACAATTTTTGCAACAAAAGATTCATAGAATTTTTTTTTTCCTTTAAGGAAAGAAAAGATTATCAATCAAACCAAACTTTTCCATGTGATTTTGCGACAATGCCTTTCAATGCTCGTATTGCATTTTTTTAAAATTTATTATATTCCATTCTATCTAAAACGGAGCCCAATCCTGAATCCCAAAGAGCTTGCATTATAAGCAGCAGAAAAAAACAAATGAACGCAAATTCCAAAGTAAACATCAGAATTACCTCGTCATTGGCGTTGGGCTGCTTCTGAAACCAGTTAATGTTCAAGTCCTACACAGAGACACGATGAAATGATGTTAGGTTAAGGAATCAATGGATTACAGATCTGAGAAAGGCAAAGAGAGAGAGAGAGAGACCTGAACATGCACAAAGGGAGAGGGGGAGTTGATGTTGTCGGAGAGAGAAGCCATGGCGCACATAATGGCCAGAATGGTTATGGCGAAGGTTAACAAAGCATTCGCTCTGTAACCATACGAATGCATTTTTCCTTTGATTGCACTTCCCCCACTGCTCTGCTACTAACCAGTAACTACCACCACGCTCTCTCTTCGCTCAATTTTAATAAAAAATTAAATTATACAAACTATTTTTTGTCATCTATTCAAATTAAATTATAACTAATTTGGACTTTTTTTATAAAAATGAGAAGACAAACTTTTGTAATGCACATATGCTAAAATGCACTGCATAGTGCAGAAGTACTAATAAGCACATAAAAATACTAGTTAAAAAAAATATAACAATTTTTTTAGAAAAAGAAGTATGTTATATAAAAAATATTTAATGCTTATTTTTAAGTAATTCCAAATATTTGACAAAATGTATTCAATGCTTTCTAAGTCCAACTGAACCTAATTTTTATTCTTTTTTAAAAGGTAATTTGTTTTGTAAATATAATACATAGACTTCTTTTTGTATACAATTCTGCACGAACACAGTACTCACATGGGCAATCAATTAGAAGTTCAAAATATATTAAAGTTTGTTTTAAAATCAATGTTGAAGCTATTTTAATATTATGTTAAACTTTTGATTTAATATACGTACATTATTTCTATTTGCTAGCATTACTTTAGTAATTAATACCATGCGAGGCTTGTAAAACAGATAGAAGCCTATGCTCAACAGCTAACCCACGATAAAACTAGAACGTAGAGCCCACTCGATATTATTGGGTGTAACAGATTAGAAAGCCCACTAGGTTGGGTGGGGTTTTACCAGGTCTTGGGTTGATGAATTCTCAACCCAATGGAGAACTTGGATGTATCGGTGGGGCTATTCCGTGTTGGACTATTAAATTGGATTTAGCTTTTTGGGTACAATAAATTGGATTTAGCCGAGTACACCCACAATAACATGCTTAACATAAAAATAAAAATTTATATTATTATTTAAATACAAATTATCATGTGAGTAATTTGTTGATTTTATAATAATTATATAAAAAAACATTCCAATAATTATTTATGATCGAAAGAGAATATAAAAGAGTTTATGCAGTGTTGTTCAATAAAATTAATAAAATATTACAATTGATCAAAGTTTAACATATAAACAGAATGACAATTTTGAATGGGGAAAGCCGATATATTTATATATATTTTACGTTTGTTTCATCTGAAAACCAAGAGAGTGTGAATTCTCTATGAATCATTGATCGTTCTGGTCATATAATAATTCTTTTTCTTTCATCTCCTTTCATGATTCTCTTTTCTTTTTCTTTTACTTTGTTTTTTTGGTTTAACGAGAAAGCCAATACTTTACGTACTATGTATCATCGATATTCCACGCTAGTAGATGCTTTGTTATCAATCATATCAGAAACCATCGATACGTACTGTACACGATATCCTGAATTAAACTTTGACTGAAAGTTAATGGTACAAGCTGTCAAAATAGAAACATACTATACTAGAATTGTTAATTCGTTGGCATATAGTAGCTCGCGGCTAAAATAGAATGATTGAAATGTTTGATGGGCCAGTACCCCAAAATATTATTTCATGGGTATATTTGTCATTAACTTCAGTGCACCATAGTTTTTGAAGTTATTTGCAGAATCGTTACTGACTTATGTATAGAGTTAGTAAAATACATTTCATGTTTGTTTTGTAAAATATACCAAAAAATATTTATAAAGAGTGTCTCTCACACACGTATAGATTTTTTTTTTTTCTATCACTATCAAACCACACAAGGTAAAGACAAAACTTTATCCCACATGTAATTTGATCTTAAGAAATATTGCCTTTTTATTTTATTGTTTTTCAGCGAAAACTTTCACAAGAAAATTATAAAATTAACTCACAGATTGAGGTGGTGTTAATTTTTCACTGAACTTAAATGAAAATTAACTTATAAATAATTAAAAGTTAACGAGTTTAAATAATAAAATTACAAACTTGAGAGTGGATAAGTGTATGTTTGGTTATCCACCATATTCAATTTTTCTATTGTAACACACATTCTAATATAAAAATTATGATTGAGATTAATTTAGACACACATCTTAATTATGTTTAACTATATAAAAATATTTTTATCTAACTTAAAACATACGTGTCTTTTGTTTAAAAGATAAAAAAAAAATACCTTCTTTGTTAAAACTAAGCATCAATAAGGTTATGCGGCAAAACACAAGGAATTAAATTGATAAATATTAGTTTTAGAGTTTATTATAGTTTTTATACTGACCATCACTTAGAAGTAATTTTAATTATTATAAAATTAATAAATTTATCATACATTACACATAAGTTTAGAAAAAAAATTAAACTATAAATACATATATTATTTATTTGAGAAGGTGAATGCTGAATTAAAAAAAATAAACATTTCAAAGCATGTAAATAGAAAGAAAAAGTTTTGAACCTCGAGGGCTGTGGTCCCTCCCACGAGTCCCTTGGCTCTGTTCATAGATCGATGGAGGAATATAAAAGTTTTAAGAAGTGTAGTTGGCACCTATGTTCCCAACCCCCAACCCCCACCCACCAAAAAAAGAGGGAAAACAAGTGACAGGTAAGGACTAAGGAACGTGTCTGGAGCTAATTTTTAAGGTAAGGACGTTAGTGGAGTCAGTGTATCCTTTGTTTTTTTTTTTTCTCTCAAAAGTATTTGTAAACATCTTATGTTTTAGTTTGATTGAGGAATGTATGTGACTAAAGCATAATGCAATAAAAAGCTATAATTGGAAACAACTAATAATTTGAATAGAGATGCTTAAAACATACTCCTAGTACTACTTTAAAACATCAAATAAACCCTAGTAATTAAAAGATTAAAAAAAATGGATTACACAGCAGACGATTGAAATTTAAACTGAAGTATTGATATTGTGAGCAACATGTGTGAAAAGAACATATTTGGCAAATAGTAAAGCCAAGAGAATCTAGAGCGTTGAATTTTACAGGACTCATGGCTGGATTTAATTTGAGCAAATTAAAGGCCATGTGGGAGAGTCTGTGATTGCTGTGCACTGGCAGCATGGCCCACTCATGGGGTTGCTTTGAAGCAGGAGCAGAGCAAAATAAAACAAACAGCACATGATATAACTCTAATAGTCCTAAAATGTTGCACATTTTTGTAGCACTAGGGCAAAATTTAATGAACCCCAAAAACACTGACTAGAAACAAATAGAAACCTAAAACAAACTAGTCACCACTAATATACTAATTTACATGATGCTGCAGCTCTCAGTGTTCTCGTCGCTGAAAACGTGCGTGATAGGATCCGCCATGGGGTGTGACGGCATTGGTGGCGGCGGAAAGTAGTTCATGGAAGGATGTGGGTATGGCTGTGGGTGTTGCCTCCCATACATCATATGTGGTGGGTACATGTTCATGTTCATGTTAGCTTGCTGCTGCTGTTGTTGTTGGTTCATCATCATGGCCATGTATTGCTGTTGTTGCTGCTGCATGTTGTAAGGGTTAGGTTGCATGTGCATCTGCATCCCTTGATAGTAACCACCACCATTCATCGCCGCCGCTGCCGGTAACCCTTGCACCGCCGGGATATTGATATTCCTCATATGGTCCATTGGATTTGGACCCATCTGATTCATTGGACCTCTCTGACCCATTGGGCCCATCTGACCCATGTGACCCACATTGCCATTATTGGTACCATGACCATGACCCTTAACATTATTATTATTATTATTATTATTTACCTTGCCAGTACCAGGGCCAGGGCCACCACCCTTGCCATTTTTACCTTTAGGAGGGATATCAAAATCTTGGAAGTCAAAGTCAATTTTGTCCAATTTACCTCCTCCATCTTTCTTTCCTTTGTTGTTTCCACCTCCATTGTTTTTGCTCTTGTGTGTTGCTGTGTCGATTTTACCTCCTCCCTTCTTGCTCTTTTTTCCAAGGCCTAGAAACCGAACTAGGAAGCCACCACCATTTTTGGCTTTTGAATTCTTTTTCTTGTTGCCACTGTTATGATTATGATTATCTCCCCCACCCTTTTGCTTTCCACCTTTGTCCTTTTTAGCCCCATCTCCATTGCCTTTTTTCCCTCCATTTCCATTTTTACCCTCGTTGTAGTTTCCACTTTTGCCCTTCATTTGGATGGGTAGATCAATGACTTCACCCTTCTTGACACTCCCATAATTCATATTCCCACCCCCATTCCCTTTATGGCTGTTCATGTTCATGCCAGGCCCATTCATCATCTGGCCCATCATAGGCATCATCTTGTTATGTTGCATAGGATGCCCCTGGCCATGGCCATGACCATGACCATGACCATGACCATGACCATACTCTTCCTCTTCATCCTCTTCATCAAAATCATCAAGATCATCTTCAAACTCATCATAGTCATCAAAATCATCAAAATCACCATCACTCTCATCAAGTTCATCCTCTGATAAGTTGAAGTTGACAGATTTCTGATTCTTGGGGGGTACTTTTGGCCCTCCCTTAGTATTTTGGAACTGATGTAGTTGACCATTACCATTGCCATTACCGCCATTACCCTTGTGATTGTGATTCTGATTCTGAGACTTATTGTCCTTGGCCCCTTTGGTGTCACTTATGTGCATATTCTTGAACTGAGGGTAGGTGGGGTGGTTTTGGTTGTACATCATGCCTCTCTGGCCACCCCAAAGTTCGGCATGCTTCCCTGCCCTCTTCAGCTTTTTTATCAGTTTCGCTGGATCTATATGTCCTGACACCATCACCTTCCCTCGTTCTGCATCTATGTTCACAGAATACACCCCTGCACAATAATAACCCATTATGCTTAACGACAAAAACAAATATTCAACTATACTGTCAAATCTTAAATCTAATTATCTTTGCTTACAAAAACAGAAACAATAATACTACACAACAAAGTAAAGTTGGAAGCTATACGGACCAAGACCAAAAAAAAGTAAAGTTGGAAGCTTGGAATATATTATGCAAAAATAAACATCAAAATAAGTAAAAACAAAAAAACATGGGCATATTTTAGGTGACATGGTAAAGTTGAGATATGAAGCAAATTAACATGAAATGAGAATTTGAAAAAAGAAAAAGCAAAAGGAGGGGAAGTGTACCGTCAATTTTCTGCAGGATTTTCCTTACTTTCTGCTCACAGCCATCGCAGTGGATATTAACCTTGAGAAGGCAATTCTAATGGGAAATAAAAACAACACAGATCAGTTAGCATAAGTCCAAGAACTCTAGCCCCTGAACAGAATAACAAAGGAAGGAAACAGATTTGTCTTCTTAACTAGTTTAATTAATTAAGTTATGAAAAGGAGAGTGAAACTAGTAACATGGGTGCACCTGAATTTTCATCATGTCGTGTTTACTCATCCTTGCTAGCTGGTTCTCACACACACACACACAGCACTGAGATGTGAGTGGAGACTGGAGAACGAGTACTGAAGTAGAGAACAAACAGTGAGACTAGCGTGTTTTTTAGAGAGAGTAAAGGGTATTGTTGGTACGCATTGGACACTTCTAAATTTGTTCCTTTGCTCAAATATCCGTACTGTTTAGGCTCAATCACACGTACAACAACAAAGTCACATTTTAGAGAGAAAGAAGAGAGAAGGTGAGTGATTGCCGAAGCTGCAAGGTAATAAACAGCTTGGAACTAGGATAGCTTCTCAATGACTATGAGTTGGCTTTATGTTTTATGGTTTATATATAAATAACAAACTCGTGAACCTTTCAAAGTGGACTCACTGACAGCTTAATACTGCCATTCTTACAACTAAATAATTACGACAAAGTTTCTTTTTAATTAATATCTCTTTCTTTTCCATAAAATAACACCATGACTTACTTTGAACCCCCAAACCTCTCACATTTTAGCATTCAGCCCATCAACTTCTGGACCGGCCCTCTTCCATTGGGCCTATAAACAAATTCGTGCATATTTTAATTTTTTTTAAAAAAGAAATTAAGTAACTAAATCATTAATTTTTCTCAAAAAATATTTATATGTAAAAAATAAGCTCAATGAGAGATAATTACAAAAATGATCAAAAGAAAAAGGAAAAAACAACTTAAAAACAGAAGAAGCGTAATAGCTTGTATAGCGTTGCGTGAAGGCAGAATAGAACTCTCCCAATCAAACTAATTCTTCCAAGGGATAATTTGGGCTGTATATTACGTTACAATCCTCTTGACTCTTAGTCACGTTATAATTTGTAATTTGAATCTAATTCTTGATGAGCTAGCTCATATGATTTCAATCAATTTTCATGCGAAACTGGGATCATGTAATTATGGAATCTTGGCCCTGGCATGTTATTGGTAATGTTTTGTTTCTCTTTTTATTTGTAATGATTATTAAATTATTACTTTTTGTAACGTATATATGTTGTACCAGTGTTTATCGATTAATGTCCCGTTATAAAACTGTGCAATAAGAAGATGCTTTGGAGTTTGACAAAGGAAGCAAGGAGCAAAGACTTGTCAGTCAAGGTTAAATAGTCATTCCGAAATTTAAAGACGAGATTTGGGTTTGTGTGTAAAAGCAAGCAACACAGGGACCTCTCAAAACCCATCCCGATGGTACTGACATATAATACAGCCAATGACTAGACTCTAAAATAATGCACAATTTTTTTAAAGTAGGAGAACACTGAACAATGATCTTCTGCGAGTTTGGACCCTGCTTTTGCAACCAAAATCATTGTTTGTCTTCATTAAAAGTCCAACCTGGTGGAAATTTGCTGTCCCCATATCATCTTTTTCTTATCCTTTCAAATTTTAAAAAATTCCCTTAAAAGATCTCTGTAATCTACAAAAGAACAACCCCACCACCATGGGAAACACCTTCCAAAGTTTATCAAAATGCTTTTGTTTTTGTGGCATGTGGGGTTCGTTTAGTTTCATATAATTTCGGCCACTTTCCATTTATCCTTTCTTTTCTTCCCCCTTTTTTTTTTATTTCCTACTACTTGACTGACTATTCAACTATGCTAATCAATTAATCTTCGTTTTCGTTGTGCTGTACAATTATATTATATGAACTGTACTTTGTTTTCTTCTTATGGCCTAATAGCTAATAGGCAACGCAACTCCTTCCTATTGTTTGAACATCTTGTGACCAACTTGTATTAAAGGAATAGAAGATTCGCTTCTCAAAAGCTATATATCCACTTCAGCGTTTGCCTATTGACCCCTTAATTAGGGGCGCTGCCACTGACAAGGACACATACAAACTCTTCTTTAAGTTATAGATTTTACTCATGTCTTAAATAATACACATGATTGAGCCTAAAATATATTTTCATGACTGAATATATAACATCTTCTTTTGTTATATTTAAGACTCCCAAATAAAGACAATTTGTTGCATTATTGATCAAACGTACCCACATATCAGTTATTTGTCTATTCACCGACTGACCCAAGTGACATAAATAGATAACTATTGGACAAATGTCAGCTTAAAATGCAAGATAAGTATAATAAAATTGAGAGGAAAAACACATCACACAATGTTAGAACATATTAAAATTTAAAATAGGAGTTAAGAAATATTCTTCAAATCTTTAATTAACTGTAATATTTTAAAACTAGAATGGATTTTTGTTTCGTGGGGGTTGCCTAGCTTGCCTTAAGATTCAAACTTCGCTGGTAGTGTTACCAAGAATCGACATGCTAAATGGCCCAGCAGAAGTAAAACACCAATGAGGAAAGGGGTCGAGAAGCCCATCACATGATGAACTCAACTGTTGTAATACTTTTAAATAATTAGCAAGAATTTAATTTATAGATGTTTCATTCCAAACAAAATAATTCATCGGATTGATATTTGAAGTTTCTATCAAAAGTAGCCGCTTTCTATTAATCCTTTCTGTCCAGAAAGTGACCTTGTTAAACTTAATATCGATGCCGAATTGATGTTTCATCACCTCCTCGAGTGATATATAATTGGACATGTATTTGCGAAATAATGAAACCACAGAATCTAACAATACAATGGATTTTAGAACAATATCAAGCACATGAAAATTATTGAAGATATGCTTTAAAATCAAACGTCACCGTCCAATAATTCATAGTAGTGAAGGTAGTTTTCAATTTTGAATATAGTTTTAAACAAGGTTTTATGCAACTATTATTATTACGACTTGAGGCATATATGCGTAGGTCATAGGAAACGCTTATATGTATATATATATATATATATATATATTATATATTAGAAAAAATAAAATAAAATCTTGTTGGGACAGTTGTCCCCAAAATCTTACATGCCGGTCCGTCTTTAATTTAAGTTCAACGGTAGATATTTGTTTAGTTGGTGGCCAATGTGGTGATAGGTTCCACAGTTCATAGATAGCACATGGGTAACTAACAATACCTAAGTTAGAAAATAGCAGAGAGCAAAATCTGACTTCTAAACTTCTATTGGACACTAACGCCTATAAAGTTCAATAGATGGTATCAGAGCAAGCCAAACGTAAGTCGTATCATTTGGAATTACATGAGAAGAATGCTAGCAATAAAAAAAATATAAGAAAAATTCTACAAAATTTCTTTCTAATATTTTATTATTTATTACTATTTTTTTTAAATCAACAACAAGGAAATTTAAACTTAAAACTTTCCCTATACTACTTAAATAATAGTCTTAAAAAGAGTTTTGCTGCGAAAATATTTTGCATGATTCAAAGACACTATTAGCAAACTTTTGAAAGTCGAAATAATAATCGTGCAAGTAACACTCGTGACCGAACTTAAGCACCGCCGCTGAAGATTAAGACGTGATCGTATTCACACTGAATTTGATTAGATGGATATTGATAATTAAATATTATAGTGATCTTTTTGCGTTAGTGCGTAAGATTTGACATAACACAAGACATGGAACAGCACTTGCGGAGGCTAATTTAATCCCAAGCATAGGATAGTGACGGGTGTTGGATGGTGGCAAAGAGAAGTGAAGTGAGGTCCTTATCAGAGGGAATGGGCTACCTTTCATAGAGGGACATGTGCCCCCAGGGAGACAGAGACTAGTTTGCGAAGTTGACAGATAAATTAAGGGGGTTGGGACCCCAAACAGAAAGGCCAGGTTGGTACAGTGGAGTTGTTGGGTAATCACTTCAGGTCATAAGTGCTTTTACGATGAAGTTTTGGGGAAGCCCAAGTGAAGGGCCTATAACGCAATTGAATTATTGCCTCTGGTAACTGCTAAGGTCTTCCTCACACTGACACCATGTGTGCCTGTGGTAGTGGAACCCAGATACTATTTCCTAACCTAATCATCTATCCATTGGATCCACCCACACCCATTGACCCGACCCGTTACACACTACGCATGCTCAAGCTGAACTCATGCCATTCTAGTTTTCTATTCTATGACCAGTTGACCATGATGTCAGGATTCAGTGAGATTTCAAGTCACAAAGTTTGATCCTGCAAGCTAATACGAAGACCAAAGACAAATCATATTATTAATTTATTCTAGTCTCATTAGTTATATAATGTTATCTAGATTATGAGTCTGACATCATATACTGAATTTGTAAAAAAATAAATTATTAGAATCATGAGTCTATTCAATTAGTTGTTGATTCAATTAATTAGAATTTAAATCTTTAATAAGATACAGAAGAAACATGAGTCTTTCAATTAGTTATTGATTAATATAAAAAATCAAAAGGAGGATTTAGTGTGTAATTTTTATTTAAAAGAATTGGACAAGCATAATTAATAAATTAAAATTGATTATTGATGGAAGCAGGAAGCAGCAATCCCCACAAGGTTGAGGAGAAAGGAAGGATAAGATGGTTACTGTGTGTCTGAGTGGTTCCCGTTGCTTTAAGACACCAATTAAGACTTTCAGACTTTGAGATTTGAGATCACAGAGTAGACTGTGCTTTCTGTACCTTTATTTACCTCAATATTCGAAATTCTGACCGGGGTTGGATCCAAATTCAACTTTAACGTGATAATAATATTAAGATGCCAAAGATACTGTGGTTTTACGCTTGCTTGTCGCGGCTGATATTCTATATTCCCACTTTTGTTCTGCCTTTTTATTCCTTTGGGACCGTGTGCGGGGGACACAGCCACAGCCACAACCACAGAGTTTACTTCATGTATTGTAATGTAAGCAACAACAACTACCAACAAAAGAAAATAAATAAATACTATCACATTAATGCTCCTCTTCAGTCTCACGCCATTTTGACTGATGTGTTTACTTTGCCTTCTCCAACAACGATGCAATGTAACATAACATAACATCACTGACTGCTTTCAAAATATCCTCCTCTACTTCAACCTCCCTCAACTGCCATACAATTTTTCTTCTTCCACAAAAATTCAACCTAAGTGTCTCACTTAACAATATGGACAAGTTCTGAACACAATTTATTTAGAATCTATAAACTCACGACCTGTATGACATGTCTGTATTTAGTTAGATCATGTAAAATCATGTCGAAAGATTATTTAACAAGATTTTGAATAAATATTTACACGGTTAATTTTATGTTAATAAATTGATATAGAGTGTAGAATTAATTTTAAATTAAAATAATTTTAAGTCATTTTTATAATGAATAAAAAAGTATACTTAATTTTATTATTAATTTATTTTTAAATAAAAATATTTTAACATAAATTACAAAGTCATTTTTATAAAATCTATTTTACAAGCAATCATCTAAATAGTAAATACACAAGAAAACAAACGATATTCATATAGATACCCACAACAGTATAAAAGTAGACAATCAGTGCAATCCTTAGCTGAAGTAGATATTTTGTATTGAAAATATATAGACAATTATAAAAAAAGGGTAAGAAAAAAAAAAGAGATTGATAAATCAAGTAAATATACATACTATGCGTGGAAATGTGTGCATGTGCATATATTTTTTTAATGATATAATGATTGTTTTTGTTTGTATATTATATATATATTTTTTAATTTTTAAATAAAAACTAATTATATATTACATAAAAAAATTGTCATATGCGATAATATCACATCATATAATAAGTTTGCAATTATGCAAATCCTGGGCCACAGAGAAAATAAATTTGCTAACTTATACCTAAAGTACTCAAAAGAAGCACTAGGCTAACAATTATTCATTAATTTCACCCGCTTAACCTAACGCAATTAATAATATCAAGGCCATTATATATATAATTATATAAATGCGTGTTTGAATTTTTTTTTACAGATTTACGTCAAGAATAAAATTAATGTAAAATAATTATTAATTATTTTTTAATCAATATTTACTGAGGTCAATGTATTACTAAACACGGTAAGGTCAAAAGAAATACTAAAAGTTAAATTTATAATAAAAAATAAATTACATGTATATAGCTGAATGTGTTCCATTATAACGTGACTTTCATTTCCAAAGTTTACTTGTTTACAAACTCACCTATGGTATGCTCATTCCTTCTAGAAGCAATACCGTCAAATTATATAGGAAGTTTATGTACAGTAACAACAAATAGCAAAAAATCAATGAAATTTAAAAAACAGTTATCATGCAGTGATGAATCTAAAAATTTTAAGGCTGGGAACAATATTTATATATAAATTAATAATTTTATTTATATTTTATTATACATAAATTTTTATAATTAAAGTATAAACAAAAATAAAAAATATAAATTATATTATAATTAAAATTCATAATAAAATATATTTAAATATATAAATAAATCAAAATTTGAAGTTAAAATAAGTAATTTAAAATTTTTAATATATGAAATTAATTTTAAATATTAATTGTAACATATATATAAATTTTCTCAAACCAAGACACAAAACAAAAGTACATATTGACTTCATGTATCGGAAGAAACCGTAAAAACCAAAAAATAAAATTGTAACGTGTAATACACATGACAAATATTTACTTTATATAACTAAATATTTTAAATATATTATATTTTAAATTTATAATAAATAATTTATATTATAATGTAAGATTAATGTTTATTATTAATAATTTAAAAAATTAAAATTAAAATTAAAATTAAAGATGAAAATGATCAATTAAAAAAGATAAAAAAATTAAGAAAAAGTCTTTCAAAAATTGAAGAAAAATTCTTGAAAACAATCTTGTTGAATAATAATTTTGAAAGATGCTCTCATTAATTCAAATTAGTTATTCTAGTTTATATATGAGGAAGAGTGATAATTTCTTGAAAGTAATTATTGAAATTCACTTTTAAAATAGAGATAAAGATTAAAAAGGAATAAACAGTTAAAAATTAAATATATAGATGAAGACAAAAAAAAATAGTTTAAAATGATTAAAAATTTTCTTCTAACTAATAAAATACATATTTAAAAAATAAAAAATATTAAAAATATAATAAAGAGGGAGAATAATGAAATTAAAAACTTAGAAAAATATTTATTATGAATTGATTTTTTATTACATTTTAAATTATAAAGTAATATATATATATATATATATATATATATATATATATACATTATATTCACAAATACTAAAAAAATTAGTGGGCAGCTGCCCCACGCTTTTGTAAAAAAATTGTCTGGTTGTTATATATATTTTTGGTTGTTTTTAATTAAAATTATAATTTTATTTTCGAAATTTGCATATAAATTTTTTAATAGAGATTAATATAATATCAAGGTAAAATTTTAATCTAATTGAAGAAGATCACCGACAGACCGTCAAAGAATTGCATTTTAATTTTATTAATTACAAAATTTGTAGTAATGTTTTTTTATATATAAATTTTTCTATACCTCAAAGGGAGATTATTGTAATTTGCTACTGTGAAACATATCTCTGAGACTCTGACTGTTGTTTGAAGCATCAATAGATTCGGAGAGGCGACAAATAATGTTCACATTTCAATGACATTGTAAAAATACTGCTGTAACAAAGTCTAGCATAGCCTGAAGGCCTAATTCATGGCATGAGCTTTGTTGCATTTACTCTTAAACCAAAATGAGAAACATACCTCTCTTTAAACTTTGTACACATCTGGCAGGTCTTCAATTAATTGTCAAACTACAATTAATAATTAGATATCAAGGAAGGGACAATTACATAATAATCCTAGTCCCTAGCCTAAACTAACATGTACAGAGACTTAACATGCAGGCACAGCACAAACTCAACACAGTCCACATCAAGTGACAGCAGTGCCAACTTAATAGATATTATATAAACTGCATCAATATCAGTCAGAAATTGGTAGAGTTCAAAAAACGAGTCAAAAGAAATAGCATAGTTTATATCTCTATAACATTCACCGCCTCTTCCCCTTCTCGCTTACCAATACCATCACCATCAAAACCAGACATTCCCATCACAGTGAACGTTCCAATGACCATCTTGTTTGAGAACATACATAGATACATTGTTATCATAGACTGATTGGATTCTCAACAGTTGAGAGGAGGTGGGAATGTAGATGATTGATAGGGGGAAATCAAATGAAACATTTTGAGTATATATTGACTAATAACTTCATTTATCCTTAGCTAAAGGGGCTCAAACCAGTAAATAAATCAAACAAGAGTGGCGTCTGTAATGATTAACAAGCCACAACATAAAAGCATCAGTCAACCAAGGAGAAGAAAAAAAGAGAAAAGAAAAAGTTAAAAGGAAAAAAATACTGTATTCTTCTCTCAACGCATAAATAATATGCAACACTCAAAATTTTATAACATATAAAATTCAAAATTAACTCAACTGGTACAATGCCAAGTCCAAGTCCAACTCAAATCGATAATATTATAATCCACTGAATGTGTGATTTTCCGTGGGATGTAATTTTTCAATTTTTTACATCTCAAACGTAATTTTAAAAAAAATTAATACTACGAACCTAATCTTTTCATTCTCAATAAATTTCCAACCACCTTATAAAATGAAGATGATATGCGTGGTGAGATATTTTGCTTCTATATACCAAAGGAGGACTACATGATGAAATTTTTTGCAGTTCTACAAGATTGGATGGACCAAAACTTTTTTTGTTAAATTTGTCCGAATCTAATTAAGCATGAGTCCTTACATCAATTGTACCCAAATTCCAACACAACAATCCTCGATATCCATTAAAATCTGTCTTAACATTTTTGTCGCATTAATTTGTCTTCTATTGTGTTATGGGAGGATCCTGTTTCTTCTTATTCACTTAGACTCATGTACCAGTTTGGCAAAGGAGACTTGTTCAGGTTTACACCCCCAATAATACTACATTTGCATTGGTTATCACAAAGGTTAATTTATGTATCTGGCAACTAAATATTTGCAAGATCTCTTTGAATTTGGGGAAGATTCGTGTTCAACCAAATTAAATGGTAAACCATGAAAGTGTTTATGAATCATTAGACTACAGAAGTAATTTTTGACCGTAGGGAGTAGGGACGACTTGTTTTGATGCTTTTGTGGGAACACCAAATTCTAAGAACAAAAATTTGTACCCACCTTCTCATTTAAATGAACAGTGGGTCCTGTGCTCCCCACCAAGGTGATTTCGAACACTGCTTTGTCTCTAACTGTCTCTAACTTTTTTTTGTCTCATTAGTTCCTTTTTTACTAGAACTTTTGGATTAATAATACAATCTAGTTCTTTAACCATTAGCGTCACATTTGAATAAGCTGGTGATGGTATTTCACGAAAATGGAATCAAGAGGTTAAAGATAAGAAAATATTTGAACAAAAATCTTGGAAAGTGCTTCCATTTGCTGTTCATTTAACACTCGGCCTTCAAATGCTAGTTAGAATATATGCTAAATTGTTGCATCTACAACAGGACGAAATGAATATCACCTAAGTTTTTTCACTTTCCACAATTTGATTTATGTACACAGTCTCTTATTCCATTTTTTTTAGTTATAAAACTTCTACTAAATGATATTCTTTAAATTTTAAAAATCAATTGTATGGACACTATTAGAGTGGGTGACTTGAATTTTGACCCGGTAAAAAAACTGGCAATGTGATGAATTTGGTAAATATTAGGAGTATTTAATGGCTGCAACTTGCAAAGCTGGCATGGGACCAAGAGGCTAGGGACTGGAGCCCACTGTTGATCCTGTTTAAGAGAGTGAAGGCTTCTTCCCACAATAATTTTAAATAAACTCCAGAAAATTTAAAATATTTAAATTTTGAATTGTTTTTATTTAAATTTTTATTTTATTTTCAAATTTTGTCTAAATAAATTCTTTTAAATTTAAATTTGTTTGAATAAGGTAATTTAGTCTTTATGATATGTAAAGTTTATTTTAAATATATATTTTAATAGGACTCACTCAACTATGAGTAAGACTTAAAATAAATTTTGAGAAAATTTTGTTTACTTTGTAAAAGAAAATTATATGGAAGTTTTTGTTTTAATATATATGCCCTATTTATTTTATAAAAACTATAACAAACATTTTATATGTTGGTTAAAACTTGAGCTTTAGTTGTTTTATCCTTAAATTGACTTTGTATTTTAAAAATTGAAAATTTAATACTAAACATTATTGGAAATACACATTAATTAATTTTTAAATATTTAATAATTTAAAATTAATTTTAATATTACATAATATTTAATAATACATAAATAATTTTAAATATTTAATAATTTAAAAATATAATATTAATATTTTTATGTTAATATTAATAGAAAGAAGAAAGAGAAAAGTTAGAGATGAGAAAGAAAGAAGAAAAGAAAAAGAGTGAAGAGAGGGGTAGGGAAAGAAAAAAAAAAGAGAGGTGGGACTTCTGAGAAAAAAAAAAAGAAAGAGATAGAGAACAAAGAGATGAAGGAGAGAAAAGAGTATAAACAAAGGAAGAGAACAAAGAGAAAGAAAGATGGGAGAAAAAAGTGAAAAGACATATATAGAGATAAGACAAAAAGGAGACAAAATAAGAATGAAGAATATTAAATATATATATTTTGTGTAAAATTTTAAATTCTATACTTTTAGATAATCAAAATATTTTAATAAACTATTATGATTTCAATTTTTTCTAAATTTTTTATTTAAAAAAATATATTTCACTACAAAATATTTCAAATTCACTCAAAAATAAATAAATTACTTTCATAAATTTCCTCTTCCAAACACAAAATTAACTTTTTAGTATAGAGTTTTATAGCACTAATATGAAAATATTATGGCAGCTCTTTGTATCTCTCTTGCGTTAATTTTGTACTTAATGAACTGATTTTCTTCAACTAGTGATTTTTATTTTTTTTTCATGTTAAATCTGCGTTCAATCTTCTTCTGTTGGGCATTATTTCAATCACAGGCTATGCAAAAACAATTGTAACGATCTTGCCTAATAATTTTCTGAATAAAGAAACCAAGAAAGGTGTTAAGATGAAATTATGGAAAGTAAACTCTTGTATATATGTGGAGAAAATTGCGGATAAACTAATATAGGTTGGAACATTTTTCTAAAGTATAGAACTAACAATTTTATTATTTAGTTCTGTAAATATTGTGTGTTTCTATTCTAAAGGCTTCCTTTTCTATAATTAGTACAATATTTTTATTTTTATACCTAACTCTCATTTTTATAATTAATTATTTATTATAGGCAGAAGGAGAAGATTAATTGGGATTTGGGTGTTCATACTTGAGTTTTTTTTATCTTGTCTCTATTGCATGCATTGTCACTAATAAAACGGCAATCCATCTACAATCTTGTCTCTCAGTGGCCTATATGTGTACTGTCATTCATGAATGTTAGCTGTCATGCCAATGATATTTGATGTCCTTTTCCTTTAGAACAAACTTGGGTAAGAAAATCATTCAGGGTGCATGTGTTTAGGGAGCAAGCTCGTATATGAGTAGTGACCAATATTATCACAAGATGCCAACTTGTTGAAGGCAATTAATTTAGGAAGATTTTACGATCAAGCTCAGGTGAGAAAAAGATGATATTTTCTAGTTGGAACATATGATTAAAACAAGGGGATAATATGTTTATAAATTTAGGAGTTTAACAAAATTAAATTATTCCCACTACTTTAAGAATCTATATAGGACTTTTTCGGGAAATAATTACTGAGTTATTCATAACATTGTGACTGGAGGAGTTCCTATTATCCCAAAGGTGAAAATGTTTTGCAAGTGCGTGAATAATATTGTTGATTCCTAAAAGTGTTGCCCCTAGGCTTTCTGAATTAAATCCTATATACTGAATCTTTCTATATATCATTTCCTTTCATCATGAGTTGACCACATATTGTGACCTGTCCTAAGCCTTCTTCATTTACATGTGAAAATGTTATCCAATACCTTCAATTACTATTACATTATTCAGTCTTATCTCTGCTTAATTGGTTACAAGTTTTATGGAACACATAATTATTTTCAGAGTGAGAAAATAAAAAAAAGGAAAATTTAAGAAAACGTTGTTCTTTTATTTATTTATATACTTTCTCAGGTATGTTGAGACATAGGTTATGGGATAAATTTTATAATCTGGGGCTAAATAATTTTAGCTATATCACAATTGCAAGAGAAATTAGGCAGAATATGAGACATTAGAGCTAGGTTAAACCTTGGAATTAATTGTGCTTGTAAATGAAGGTTTGATGGACAATAATCAAACTTAACCTGCAGAACTTGGGGAATGTAAACATCTATATTGTTGAAGGTGATGCAATGATACATCAGTGGCCAAGCATTCCTTGGTTTTCATGATGAATATATAGGAGATTGTCTAAATGCTTTAATATTGATGAGTTACCTGGAAAAGCTTAAACCAATTTTACTGCTAAATATACAACTCATATATTGCTTTGCCTTCTTGAATCTTGAATATGATATCAACATCATCATCATCCAAGCCAATAATACTCGACAAAATCTTATATAATAATTTGAATTTTCGTTCTTAAAGAGATAAGTGCCCTTGGCACTATCTTAATTTTCATGTGTCTTCTAAATTTTACCTCAAATTAATATTTTTCTTCTTCTTTAACTAGCTATTAATTTAAAAGAAAAAAATTATTTTTTCAATTTTTAATGACTGCTTAAATTTTTTTAGCAATAATAATTACAATGATATATTTACAAATTATCAGTAAAATAATTTTCAATCAATTAAATTGAAATTTAACACATTAAAATTAATTTTTCAAATGCTCATATTTTTATATTTTAATTTTAATTAAATTTTTTATTTAAGTAATAGTTATAAATTAGTTTATTTAAAATATATTTTACAGTTTATATTTCACACGCAATTTTAACTG
Source organism: Mucuna pruriens (assembly GCA_025330945.1). NCBI lineage: Eukaryota > Viridiplantae > Streptophyta > Magnoliopsida > Fabales > Fabaceae > Mucuna > Mucuna pruriens. Next base: position 4,145,744 of record JAENHJ010000154.1, read on the forward strand.
AAAGTGAAACTTCAACTTCTTTTTTTCTTTTCGGTCTAAAAGTGAAACTTCGGATGAGAACATACTTGTACTCAGTTTACCTGATCCCACAACCACCTTCAAATTTCAATAGGAGAAAATTTAGATGCAACTTGATAGGTTCTTTTAGAGTTGATTTTCAGTTAGAATTAAATTTTTATATAAGTAATATATGTAATTGAAATTTTTATTAAATGTCAACGTGAATTATTAAAATAAAATTCTAATTCTAATTAAAAAAAACTATAAAACAACATTTAAAATTTGTCCATTTCAATTTTGTCCATTTCAATAACATTCCCTCCCCCTAAAAGGCCAAAAAACTAGACCAAAAACAAAAAAGACCGACCATACGACAAAGACTGGGTCTCAGTGGTTGTCCAACTGGGCCAGAGAGATTACGGATCCATTGATCTGGGCTTTTATCCACACACTCAATGAACCTGACTTAGAGGTTTTGAAGAATAAACTTTTCACCAATAAACCCGTTAACTTCAACCACAGAGGGAGAGAGAATATTCAACACAATAAACTATATATAGAAAAAAAACAGCCAGCCCCTTTGCTATCGACCCTGATCAGGATATAATTGAAGGATAAGTCTCTTTTTTAAATTGCACAAGGGTATATCTATTCTAGAGTTAAAATTGATTAAGTTCACAAACCATTTTAATGTAAATTCACTTGTACAATTTAAAACTAAAACTTTAGTGGAAGTCCAAAATGATTTATCTTGTCATTGAATTAAAATTGCTGGATTACCTACAAATTAGGACCTCGTTTTAAAATCCTTATAGATAGCCACGGTTGAAGTTTTATCCTCCTCAATTCTTAAAAAAAAAAAAACACCAAAGATATGCATGCGATACCAAATCAACGCTTGCTTTTGTTACGACGGTAGAGGTGGGTATAATTTGATGTATTTTGATTTTAATAACGTGGTGTGCGAAGAGAATGGTAATCTTGTGTGATAAGCGAGAAGAGTAGGAGGGAAAAGTGGTGATTAGTTATGCAAAGTAAAGTGGTAGGTGAATAATAGAGAATAGGCAATTGGATAATTGGGTTAGTTTGATAAAATATATAATGAGGAGGCCCAGGTTGGAGCAAGGGACATTAGCAATGTTTGAAAGAGAATGTTTCCTGTTGTGGTGTTTTGACGAATTAGCTTTTTGGACGACAGAAAGGCATGTGATTTCGAGCCATATGATTGGTAATCCTCAGGGATCTGTGACTTCTTGTTGGCACTGGACCCTGCCATCTTTCCACGCGCCTAACTTATCACTTATTACACACAAAACACTCATATATACACTAATTATATCCAAATATTTCAGATTTACCGTTATTTAAGAGTTTAACTTGAACAAAACCTACCCATTCCAACACTTTTTTTTTCTTTTTTAGTTTCTCACAAGTATCTTCTAAAATAAGTATCATTTTTCAAAAATAATTTTGTTTGAGAAATTTACATTTTCATCTCAATATGAGGAAATGTTTACAATTCCTTCCATTTTGTTTTTAATATTATATTAGTATTAGAGTTTTGTTTTAAGTCAATCACCAAAAAATTAAGTAGGGACCAAAACAAAGAAAAATGTGTGAATTGAAGGAATCAAAATATAAAATTATTTTTCATACAAAAACCAAAATAGTGTAAAACTTTTCATGTAAGAATTAAAACGAAAAATATTGTTAAACACAGCAAATCCAACATGGTTATAGTGTTGGTAAAAGGTAGAAATCAATTCCCAAATGTTTTTTCATGTCAAAATAAATAAATAAAAAATTTCACATGGGAATTAAAACAAATTTTCAATTTAACCGATTATATTACATGAACGCCAAATTTTATATTTCTCGGTTCTGATTCATTCATGTGAAAACTGTCAATCATGTTCGCATTTTTCTTCTAGGAAATTTTAATATCAGTGCAATCCAATTAAAATATGCTGAAAATAGAAACAAGCAGGGGCAAAGACAAAAGTGAAATGGCTTATTTCAGTTTCTCAATTAGATTAGCTAAATGCAGTATCTAAAAGCAAGTTTGTTTGTTTTTTTGTCCCCTTCTTCAGCTAGCCCTCATAGCGAAATGAAATAAATAAATAAACAATATAGAATGATGCATAATGGAAAATGATTTACTCAATGAGAAAGCATGTACAAATTTAAGCACTGAATGGTGCGATTTAGAGTTATGCAGGTGGCAATTGGAGTATTGTTATTTGTTTGATGGCGCAGTGACATAGCTAACTCATTCCCTTGCTAGTGGTGCAACTGAACTGGTTGACCACTCCCAGAAGCAATAGCAGATATAAATTGACTGATGAGCCAGCCAAAAGCATAATTATCTTTTTTTGTTTTGTTTTTCCAAACAAGAACGAGAAAAAGACATGCTACACATATATTCTTGTTTTCGGGAGAGCAGAATGTAGATAATCTATAATTAGGGAATTATTATAGGGAGAGCATGATTGAACGATGCTGCAAAAGCTTCCAAGATTTTCTAATACAAAGAAAGAGACAAATCCTTAGAAAATAACAAAAGGGGAGATGAATGAAGTACACCAAAACCACTTGATTAAAATATTCACGAGAGAGAGAGAGAGAGAGAGGGTGACCTACCCTCCTGGGAAAGGAGGCTTAAAACTAGCAAATACTTGCACCCCCCCATTGTTTTGTTTATTACTATAAACAAAACCCATCTCCCTGCCTTCCCATCCCAAACTTCTTTCTGACCCATTTAATTTTTCTCTCTCTTTTTTATTTATTTCTTGGTTCTCTCTGTTGTCAGTCATGGAAGTTAATGCTACAACCACTGTACCTGCAGGGCCACCAACTACGAACCATTCCTACACACAGCACCACTTACATTCAGAAAAACATGGCCATAGCCATACCCATAGCCATTTCCCCTCCAAAACCATTATCATAACCATCACATTGGTCACCTTAGTTACGGTTCTATTTATCATTTGTGTGCTCTTATTCTTGATCCGTCGCCAAAAATCTTCCAGCAAGAATGGAACTTGCCAAGAAGACAGCAGAGAGCTTCATGACACAAGCAGCAGGCTCATTACTTCAACAACGTTGAATTCTAGCCCAGGTAACTAGTGCCACATGTTATCAATTAATTGCAAATGCAAACAGTTTCTTAATTAGTGATGCAGATGCCATTATACTATATGCAAACTTAGACGAGTTAATTTCTAGCTATGAATTCTAACTCTTTAATTTCCCAGGCAGCACATGATCACATGAATTTTTCGCTAGTGTATCATTAGTTGTTCTTATTATTAATTTAAACATGTTCTTAATACTTCCTCTATCACATTTTGCTTAATGTTTTAAAAAAAAAATGTCCTATTTTTATTTTACAATATCAAGGAAATATAATATATAACCTCCGTTCCATTTATTGTGGAGTAATGAATTATCAGTCTTGGAGGAGTGAGGAGTGAGGAGTGAGGCTTTAATATTCAGAAGCTAATCCATAAATGCTTGGAGACATTAATTGTAGATGTGAAGAGTGGGTGTCTTCATGGGGAAATTTGAGCAGGACCCCAGCACCTAGATTTCGAGGAGTCCAAGTGTTCACGTATAGGGAGTTAGAAATTGCGACGGATGGATTCAACGAAGCAAATGTGATTGGTAGTAATGGAGGGCACGGCTTGATGTATAGAGGAGTTCTAAGTGATGGTACTTTGGCAGCAATTAAGTTGCTTCGCAGTGAGGGCAAGCAAGGGGAGCGTGCCTTCAGAATAGAGGTCAGTAACTCTGCTTCATTTAATGATTTAATATATCCCCTTGTTTTTGGTACGCAATGATTTAATTATTTCTTGTTCTTACTTGCTCTATCTCTCTCTATGCCTCCTTTCATTGTATTAGAACCAGTTTGTTCAGAGACTTTGTTTTTGTCTTTTGTTAAGCTGAAACTTGTATTGCTTGCCTAAGAAATTGATAAGTCGTAACCAACGGTTTTTGTTAATGTCAAAGGAATATTACAACCTATCACGTGACAACCTTAATATACTTCCTGGCTCCGGTAGCTGTTTATGCCTTCATGGCATGACATTTGACTCGAGCAATGCTATTTATCACTTAACTTCTCAGCATCTTCTAACTTTAGAATTTTTTATTTTTTTTACTGTGAAAGAATGTTAAAGATTAAAAAATCCATGATAAAACTAAAAAAAAAATAAGTTATCAAAATTTAAGTAATTTTGAATTATACACTACTGTAGAATCAAAATCAAAATTTTAATAGAACTTATTCCTAGGTCATTAAAATACAGATAGTAAGACATTTCCTGTCAACTATTATTTTAAAAAAATCTCTGGCGTTTTGCAACCAAAATTGGGACCATGAAAATTGGAATGCAAACCCCTTTTATGTTTCAATCAGTCCATCTTGCCAACTCATTATGAGCTTTATTCAAATCCAGCACATGGGTGTGAAGACTAAATGACATTTATTGCAGGTCGATCTCCTAAGTCGCTTGCACACTCCTTATTTGGTTGAGTTACTTGGCTATTGTGCTGACCAACACCACAGGTTATTGATTTTTGAATACATGCCCAATGGTACACTGCACTACCATCTTCACTCCCCCAACGATCAAACTCAACCATTGGATTGGTGGGCTCGGATGAGGATAGCCCTTGATTGTGCCAGGGCACTGGAATTCCTGCATGAACATGCAGTCTCACCTGTGATTCACAGAGATTTCAAGAGTAACAACGTTCTACTGGATCAAAATTTCCGTGCCAAGGTGTCCGATTTTGGATTGGCTAAGATGGGATCAGAGAAGAGGAATGGTCAGGTTTCCACCCGTGTGTTGGGGACCACTGGATATCTGGCACCAGAGTGAGTAATACGAGTACCCCGTTTCATCTGTCATTTGGAAGCACACTGCCTTATCTTCAGTCTCTACCCACTCCCAGTACATAACTTGCAATGTTAAAAAAACAGAATCATGCACATGGTCACAGTCAAGTCCCTATCAAACTAGCTGTAATTTTTTAATTTTACAATTTATGGCACATATAAATTTCATACTGCAGACCATTCATGATATATTTATAACTTGTAATATAACTTTAATTTGTCCCTTCAATTTGGGCATGATGTAGGTACGCCACGGGTAAGCTTACTACAAAGTCAGACGTTTACAGCTATGGCGTGGTTCTTCTCGAACTGCTAACCGGACGTGTGCCAGTTGATATCAAGCGGGCCCCAGGAGAACACGTCCTTGTCTCTTGGGTTAGTAAATAGCACTCTGCAATTTTTTAAGAGAAATCGTTGGTGTTTAAAATCGTAGGAGAAAAAAATGCCAAATTTTCCTTCCAAAATATTAGTGAGGAAGCTAATCGTAACCACCATTTATTTTCTGATTGTGAGTTCTGGGAATTGAGCTCGTAGTACTGTCATATTTTATTTTGTAATATGGTGTTTGTTATACATCAGGCTCTTCCAAGGTTGACCAACAGAGAAAAGGTGATTGAAATGGTTGACCCCGCTCTACGCGGAAAGTACTCAAAGAAGGATTTAATTCAGGTCAAAGTTGGTTTTGTTTAGTCGTTTCTCATCCCTATCACTTGACTTGGACTAATCATATTTTTCCCGTCAACTAACATTTGCTTTTTCTGCTACAATGGGATATACAGATAGCTGCCATTGCAGCAATGTGCATACAGCCAGAAGCTGATTACAGGCCGCTCATGACAGATGTTGTACAATCATTGATACCACTTGTTAGGAACCCATCTTCTCTTAGTTCATCTAGCTCCCTACGATTTCACAAACAAACGCCAAGTCCAAGTCATTAGGTTTCTTCGACATTCTATTAAAGATGAGCAGAAGCGGCCTAGATATAAATTAATGCTTGGACAAACATTAAGCCCCAAAAGACAAGTGCAATATCACACTTGATGGCGCACCATCGAATTGGCCACTTATCAGTGGAATTCTGTCATCCCTACTGCCTTCAACAGCAAAGAAGAGAGGAGGAAGAAAATGCAAAATAAGAATAAAATCATTTGCATTCAGTCATGGACACATTTAGTTCTAGATGTTTTTTTATATCTGTTTAATATCTATAATTTTTTAGATTGGCCTTGTCATAACAAACTCTGTAAGCCTAAGATACATGGTACAAATTATGTCGCTAATATGAAGAGAACATCTCCTCGGTAATATGTAGAATGACACTTAAGATCCATTCATTTAAGAGAGTTTCATTTCCTGTAAATTATTAAATTCCGTAACTCACCGCGTGCAAAAAAACGCTTATTACTTTAAATATGTCAATCACTTTTGGCCAACGGAAAACGACCTTAATTATTGAGCTCCCCCACTTAGGCACTTGCAAGGAGATCGATGGAGTCTAGCTTCTTTCTATCTGGCAATTGGCAAAGAGCTCGATTTTAGGCATTAGCATAAGGTGCAATAGGACAATTATACTGAAAGCTAATTCACTTTTACTACAAGGAGAAATACTAACATACAGACGTGTATAATGGAATAATGCTGACCTGTTTGGACTTACATGACTGGCATCTGGCTGAAATGCAAGGGAATCCCCAAAAAGCACGTAAGCACAACAGGAAACCCTGCTTGGCATATGATATCAATGGATATTTCATGATAAAAAAGACCAGCAAAATGATTGCAACCGTCCATCAGAATCGAGATTAATTAATGTTACCAACCCGAACAACAAAGGAAGAGCCAAAACTCTGAATGATGGGAAATTATTACGTATAGAGTATATGACTATCTGTAACGCAGAGACTTGGAGAACTAAAAGTCCTTTATAACAATCTATTGGATATTTCTTCATTCTTCACTAAATGATGAAATCACTTTTCTGCGCCATCTTGATAAGGTGGAAAAGTGCAATATACACAACAGCAGAAAATGCATGGAAAATAGATCGTAAGTTCCTAGTGGGGCTATAACTCAATAAATACTTTTCTTTGCTAATATACATTATGTAGTTATTATATTATTATTGTAACCGGTAGTAAAATTGAAACCTCCAGAATCTCATGCGGATATCTGAAGCACTTGTATGATTGTATCACTCTAAACCTGTACAATCCCAACACTACCCTGAAATAAAAACGGAGGCAGGGCAAGATCCAAAAATCAATAAAAAAAAAAATTGGATAAAAGACTTGTGCGGGAAAATCATCTAATTCTCCAGAAAGAATTTGATAGATACTTATTCATAAAATAGGCTACAACTGATAGAAACATTAAACAAAAAAATCCCAATGAGGTTTCAGAATTAAGAAAACGAGGTAAACAGAATGTACAAAGATGAGAATTATTTCTCAAATCAGGAATTTCAAGAGTCCTAACTCAACTTATCTCAACAACCTAAATCCAATCTTCTTCCTCTATTTGTTCTACACCCTTATGACGCCCCCCACCCCCCATTTGATCAAAGCCTCCTAACTACCTAACAGTTCAGCTATCATATTACAACTAACTAACTACCTCTTCATTTGTTACTTTCCCCTTTACACTCTCAATAATGTTCCATGGCTTTACATGCATAGACATAATAAATGAAGCCTCTAAATCTCATGAAATTATCTTTCTCAAGGGTAAATTATTGAACAACCAGTGAAAAACTTCATGGTAATTTTATGTTTCAGCTTCTGATTCTTTGGAAACAATTGATTTTCCTTTTGCCTCCACTTGTGAGGTGCTTTTACTCTTTCCAACTCTACCAGAATATTTGGCAAAAGCTGCAGAAAGGGCAGATTTGACAGTGACTTCAGGTTCTTTCTTTCTACGTTTGCTCAAATCCTCTACGTCCTCCTGCTTGTCTTCAATCAAGGAGGAAGATTCAGCATCGTTCCTGATCGATGAGACTGGACTAGCTGGCGTGTTCTGAACAGAAGTCTCTGGAATGGCTTGCCGGCTGGATTCCACACGCTTGAAGGGTTCATGAAAAGTGTCAAACAAGCGCTTGACCTGTTATCAGGAAGTGTAAAAAATATTCAAACTTTTTTTTGGTTAATATATCATGGTTTGCATAGGGGTGTTCAGATCCGATCTAATCCAAAAGCAAAAAAAAAAAAAAAAAACCTGCAAACCTATCCAAAACAAAAAGATAAAAACAGAATTTTTTTGGATGATATTTTTTTGTAACCAGTAAATTCGGATTTCGAATGATGTTTCTAAAACCCAACCGATATATTTAGTACACATGCATTTTCAACCCAGTCTAACATTTTACTATATTCTTTAGCTGTTGTCAAATAACAAATAATGTCCTTTTGTTGATCTAACTTTACACATAACAAATAATCTATCATTTTGCTGATCTAATGTTATACATTTCGAATACTTGACAATGGTGTATTCTTTTGCTGTTAAATAACAAATAATCAAGCAAAGAATATTTTAAAAATAATGTTCAACATTCGAAATTAAATGTATTCAATTATAAAAAAAATTAAAATGTTGATAAAAATATGTTAGTAAAACCAAATTATCTAATCCAAATTGCATTTTATTGGATCGGATCGAATTTTCTTAAGAAAGCAATCCAAATTGAACCAAACCGCATATTATTTTAGTCTTTTGGGTCAGATGATTTTTTGGCTCCAAACCAATCCACAAACACCCAACCAACGCTACAAAAAAATAAGTGTAAATCTTGTCCCATCGCACTTTCACCATTGGTAATATACCTTGCGCTCTCCTATGCCAGGGCAACGAGCTAGATCTTCCATAGATGCACCCATAATGTTAGAAAGAGACTGAAAAGACAAGATTACAGCTTGATGAAAATACTTTTGCAAATAAAACCAACAAATATGTGTCTTGTGTGTGTACTAAAAAACAACAGACATACCCCAAATGTGGTACCAAGGGTGACTACATCAGTCTTGTTAACATGCCGAACTGTTGTAAGAGCATGAGTTAGCTACAGTTGAAAGTAAAATAGCTTCAGCACAAGAGATAACCATGCTTAGAATTTAATCAATTTACAAACTGCATCTTAATATTTTGTTTTTGAAAGTATTAAAACCCATAATAAGTTAAGAGTAATAAAAAAAAAAACATAACTATACCCGTGATAGATAATCTGTATCCATTTGGCCTTGAATAATATCTGCAGGCTTGTTTTCGTAGACTTTTATGGTCTCCAAGTAACGGCCACATTCCTCCAGGCTATAACAACAGTAGAATGGAATTATATAAGATCAATTAGACAAGTCAGAGGAATCTTGCCAGATGCTACTACAGATTCTACTAAAAAAAATCCACAAGAAACTACAATGACCTTTTCTCCTTTCAAGATGTATACTCTATAACTGAGTCACATAAAAAAACAGTTGCAAAATAGATAGTTATATTTGCAGTCTTCAACAAGTTGCAGCCACAAACTTTCATTCTTTACAAGAGATTTCATCACCATATGATATTTTCTAATCAAAGTTTAATAAGAAGTTCACTAGAGTGTAGTAGATAATAGCAGCACTCTTAGTATGCACTATCAGTAGCTCCCAATGAGTTAAGAAAAAATGACATCTTCAGTTTGTATACTTCGCAAGCAGTTAAAAGGAAAGGCAATTGCACCTCCATCCACATAGGAGCGTACAGTCATGAAGCAAAGCTGTTTTTGTAACTTCAAGTAGAGGTTTTATTACATCTTCCTGCAATCAATAAGAAAACAACAGAGAAATGTCACTTGCTTTGTGTAGATAACAAAATAGGTACAGTTAAATTATGGGTTTCTAGATAGATTTGGAAAACATAAACTAAAATAGATGCTATAGAGGTTTGAATAAGTAATAACAGGGTGCCTGACCACATCAACATGGCATAAAACCACACGAAGCTTGAAATTCTTCTGCAACTCCCTTATTCTATAATACAAGTAGTCTGGATGCAGCAGATGATACCGGAGACTGCATCAAACTATCCACCTAAGTCAAGTTGATGCATAAATATAACTATATTTAACCAGCTAGCAGAACAATAACAACTCGTGAGAACCACACACTCTAGAAAAACAAGCAGTTGCACGAGCATAATAATAAACCAGAAAACATAGTTGATTCACTAAATTGAGTCAAGTGGTATGAATTTTTTCGAGCTATGAGAGATCACATGTAATTATTTCACACTCACACCACGGTAATACTGACAGTATGCATAGGAGATTCAGTGTTGATCGACAATTTTATATGAATTTTCAACTAGTGACCAATGTTTTTTTTCCAGCCACATTTTAACTAACGAAACTTATAATAGAAAGCACTGCTTGTTCGTGTTGACACTAAAGACTGCAAGTCTGCAACAAACAAATTCCACAACATCCAGTGTAGCACAACCTTTAAATTCACCAGAGAAACAAGCAAGTTTATAGAACAATAGAAAAAAAGTAAGCAGAGATAAAATAACCTGAGATAGAGAGCACAGGAGCTCTGGCCAAGCAAGTAGTCACAAACAATATCAGCAAATGCCCATCTAACGTTCCTAATGTGTTTGAGCAAGGGGTTTCCCTTCTGCAAAACGGAAAAGAAAACTCCCTTCAAGACACTAATATTATCAGAAAAACCTTAACCAAAAAAAATATAAGAATTTAATTAGAAAATGCCCTAAAATCATAGTGATTCTAACTATTTTAAAAGTCATAACAACATGATTTCTAAATGATTCACAATTTAAAAATCTTCACAGACAATATGTGAAAATTAAAATATAAATTATATGGAGTCAACCTGTCTGTGGCTCACAAGAATTGAATTGCGACTTTGAGTGAGCTGAGAGGACGGTAATGTTGATGAAGCTGATGCTGCAGCAGGAGATGATGTGGATGTTGAAGATGGAGCGTCCGATTGACTAGTTTCCCTAATCAAAATCAATTAACGCGAAAAGATAAGAATAATAATGGTGATGGTGATAATAAGCAAACATTTCAGATGCAGAAATGAGAAGCGCGTGTACCTTGAGGGTGGAGGAGGGGGAGAGTAGAACTCGGATGATTTGACGCACGCGAAAGCTTCAGAAAAAGTTTGGGAGGGAACGAAGAGAGACGGTGGAGTCGATTTCGCCTGCGAACTTTCAACCACTTCTTGATAAGAGGGTATTCTTATCACCACCGAACTCTTCTTCTTATTTGTATCATTGTTTTGCACTTCTTCCTCGTTCTGCTTCTGCATCTTTCTCTCCGTTTGCCTCTTCAATTCGCGCGAACTTGCTCAGACTCGGTTTTCACTGTCCCGAATGCGGTTCGAGTTCGAGTGTGGAATGGGCTTCTAAGGCCTCACTGGAAAGTTTGGGCCTAAAAAATAACATCTTCATGGGCCCATATCAAGACGATGGGGATAGAATTTTATGTGGATAAGATTGTTCGTCAACCGTCATGCTATGACTTTATCTTTTATTAAATAAAAATCATTTGTGGAAAAAGCGATTAAGAATCTAATCAATGCTTACGCGTCTGTCATTCTCCTTCGGTCATTGTGGAATGTGGATGCAGCTTGTAAAACACTACATCCATGCTTGTTATTCCCTCATATAAATTAATTCGGATTGGGGAATGGTTTTATAATATTTTCAACAGACAAGTACCCACCTTAGCTAGGGGATAAGAACCATTTCCCTCCTTTGTCCTGCAGGCTCCAACATAAAGGTTAAAAGTTTTTTTCTTTTTTTTCTATTCCTTTTACCGAAAGTATAAATGCTATAATATCTTATGGAAAATTAAGAGTGTCTTTTTAAATATCGGTAGTTAATCACTATTTATTTATATTTTAAGTTTAATTACTCATTTTATCTTTATATCTACACAATTTTATTTCCTACATTTAAAATTTATATGATTTAGTTTTTATAATAACATTTTCAATTATATTTTAACCATGATTGAATTTATCGTTATTAATAGTGAATATTGTTAACATGAATTGTAATTTATACTTTAATATTTATATTTATACTATTTTTACATTTTGGTTTATTTATCTCTATAATTTTTCCATTTTAGTTCATAAATTTATAAATTATTTTTTAGTCCTTATCCAAATTACTTTTTAGTCCTTATCCAAATAATTTTTATGATTTAGTTTCTATCTCATCTCTTATTCCTCTTCCTTCTTGTTTCTCTTCTTTTTTCTTATATAACACATTTTTCTCCTTTTATTTTACGGATTTTATTTTTTTAAAAATTTCTTACATCAACTAATTGTTATTGACACTAATTGAAGAGTCTTAATATTGTAAAGTTAGATGTATTTCTTGGAAAAGACAAGTAACCTGCAAGTAGCAATTTGTATGGACATTTCTTATTGTAATAATTACTTATTACATTGTTTTAAGCTTGTTTCATCAAATATTTAGTAACAAAAAAGTTGTCATTTAATTCATTTCCTATATCACATAATGTTTCCATTACAAACCACCACTAAAAATTGTCCTTAGTGGCGAAACATGGCAAAAACAATTTTTTTTTTAATTTCTAATAGTTTAATAATAGTAAAAAATGTCATTTTTATATTGAGATATTCGATTTTATAGTAGTATTAAAGAATCTAAAGCTAACAAAATTAGATGGCATTTGATTAAAAGAATTAAAGCATAAAAAATTGCTTATATGACATGACATAAATATCTAAGCATTTTAATGTAGCAGGATTAAAATGGTCCAATGAATCTTCGCCATTGTAACATGATCACTAATTGCATGCTAGCTTGTCCAAAAAACACATTTGAACTCTACAACTTCAAAACTCTTTATTTTTAGGTCAATGATAATTAGTTGATGTAAAAGGATTTAAAAGATGAAGGATCTACAAAATATAAGAAAGATGAAGGTGTTAGGGGGGAAAAGAAATGAACGAAATAGAGAAGAAAAGATGGAAGAAAAATATAAGGGTGATGTATTGACAAAGACTATCATGTCATTTATTGTTAACATTGTTAAATTTTATTTAACAACATAGATCAAAACATAATTGAAAATATTTGTATAAGCACTAAAACAAATAGTATTTAGGTGTGGTCTAAAATATAAAAATTATACATACTAAATGAATAATTAATCGTGTATTTTATAAAAATTTAATTATTGTTATCTTATTAACATTAATTAATTAATTTTATATTTTACTATATAATACTTTATATTAAGAAACAACATATCTAATTAGTTGGTGTTTTGCGCGATAATGATGAGCATTTGTCAAACTTGTAAGAAACTCATTGCACAATTTTTTTATAATTGATTTTATTTATATATTTTTAAATAAATTATATATTAAGTTATTAATTATATTTTTATTCAAATAATATCAAAATTAAATAATTCATAAAAACTTAAAATAATTTAAGAATTAAATTATATGTTTAGTTAAATGTATAATTTTAAATTTATTATCTAGTTATTACTTTGATTATTAACTATTGAAATAATTAATTTATATTTTTAATAGTTATAAAAATAATGTATGAAAATGATTATAATATATATATATATGCGAGTTTGGGATAGGATAAGATTAATTGTTACATCTCATATCTTACTAAAATCAACTAAATATTATAGATCAATTTGTGTAAGTCATGGATTAAATCGGGTGATGAATCAACTGAATAATAAGTTAATTGTGTGGATATGTTCGGGTAGATGGATGTGGAAGGATTTAGAAAATGCAAATAATTAAGTATATCAAAGAGAAAATAAGAAGCATTTCATTTTTATTGTTTTTCTAGATACATAGATCAAACAAAGAATTCATCAAAATAGAAAACCATCCGCAATTAACTAATCCTTGGAAGTGTCAATAATATACAAAACATTTTCTTAGTTAACTATAATGTAGTTAGAGACGTTGCGGTGTTCAAGATCTTGTTGTAGGACATCTTCTCTCCCTAGGAGCACTTGCAATAATAACATCTAAATATTGAAAGTTGAGAAGGTATAAAGTTGAGTTTTGTTCTTTTAGTGGAAATAATTTATTAAGGAGGCTGGTGAGGGTGAAAAAAAAAGTTGCGACAGAAAAGAATGAAGTTGAAGAGGTTGGTTAACATGAGAGAAGTTGAAAAAGTACCAAGAAGAAAAATAATTAGTAGAAATGATTTTTGAAAGTTAAAAGCTTCACATTAATTAACTTCTTAAGTTTATTTAAAAAAAATATTTATTTATTTATTTTATCATTCATGGTAGAGGGATTCGGACAATTTTTTTCTCTCTACCTGTCCCACTAAACTTTATAAGTATAGAATCAATTTTTTTATTTTATTTAATCCGACACCAAAAAAATTAACTCGCCCAACGTGTATGTTTTCAAAATATGTATATAAGAACAAAGACTAGAAATGTCACATCTGATCCCATGACAGAACAAAACAATATAATTATTGTTATAATGTAAGTCTGATGTATCTATAATGCAAGTGGCAGTACAAATGTTTGCTACTACAACATTACAAATTAATGTTTCGTCCAGATGTTCACGTAACCCCTATTAGTGGGTTGGTGGCTATTGAAAGATACATTAAAGGCAAGAAGCCCAAGAAATAGGTGGGTGGCTGCTACCAAGTGTTGAAATAGGGATTCTGTGCGCGTGTAAGGATTAACTATGTTACTAGTAGTATTAAAAAACACAGGTGAAAAGAGGGGAAAGTAGTTGGAAACTTTGAATTAAAAGGTCTCCTTGATGCCTAGCTTCATTTTGGAAGACAAATTGATTGAGTTAACAAGACAACATTAAACAACCAAGTAAGTCATTAATTAGTATTCTTTTTTTTCTATTTTGTTTGACGTTTTAAAAAACATTTTATTTTATTTATCATTTTATAATATCAATAAAGTATTTAATATTTTTATTATATTATTCATTATTTAGTGTAAAGTAAAAAATAAATAAAAAGAGATAACTTAAGTAATATAAAAAATAAAGAATGTATTAAAAATTACATAATATTTTTTATAAAATTTAAAATATGAACTATATTCCTTAATTTCTAAAAATTCAAAAAAAAAAAATCTCTTAAACAAAGTGTCATATTTAAACTTTATAAACGATAAAAAATGTAATTAAATAAAAAAAACTAGACTAAATACAATCAGTTAAATTTCCTAACAAAAATTAATCACTAGCGGAATTAATAAGCACGCGTGAGTGTGGACGGTAATAAAAGATTTGAATTTTTTTTGTAGCTGTGGTAATAACTGCTGTTAATTAAGTTGACGGCGAACAGGGGCAATTAAGAGTAGGAGGAACCATAAGCATCCTCACCAAACTCACTGACGCAATTTAAGCACTATAATATAATTGTTAGAATTGGTCCCTCCCAATTATCTACCAAGCATAATTGAAAAAAAGACTTTGAAATTCGTTTTGCTGTGCAGTGTCTTACTTGGCATCTAGTTAGTTCAGTACTACTTAACAACCACATTTCTGATTTGCTGAATGATTCGTTGCCACAGACGCAGCCTCTTCAGTTAGGTCAAGTGGGCCCGGAATATCTTGGAAACTTCGAACAGAACCAAAACAGTTGCATAGAAAAATACATGTACTCGTGCCAAAGCATTGAAGGAAGTCGTAATCACCAACAACGACTAACAAGACCATGCTTAACACAGTTTAGGAAAGGGTTAAGAATTTTAAATTCAGTTCAAATTAGAGGGCTCAAAATTGGATTTTATAATCACCCGCTCACCTCCTAGCTGTCTATGACCCGTAATAATCAAATTCTAGGGGCTTTCTGCAAGGATTATATATATATATCAGCATAAAGTAGGGAAAGCTTTCAAGCTTACAAAATAATTACATAGATGTTTACATTTGGTCAAATTATTTTATAAATTTCTATAATTTGGTCAATTTTTACGCAAGTACTTATAAATTTAAAAATATAATTTGATTCATGTCCTTTTTAAATGTTTTAAATAAGCTCTTATATAGTTATACCTTAACTTCTTAACAATAATTTTCTTGTTAAATTATAGTAACTTATTTAAAAATCTAATTATGGTGTTTATCACATAAGTTCCCATAATTTGTTTTAATTTATTTAGATTTTTAGATAGGTGGTGTAGTTTAATGAATGTTAATTGTCTCAATAACCATTAATAACTAATAACTTTTTTTACTATAATAAATATAAATATTCACGGTCAGAAATAATCACTAATTTTTATTAAAGATGGAAAGTTTACCTAAATATATAGATACTTTCTTCCCAGTATTTGTTTTTTAAATATATGAATATTTTTTAAATTTTGATAAAAAATGCATTAATTCAAGATTAATTTGACAAAAAAATATAAGAAAAGATAAACAAAATTCTAAGGACTATCATCACAAAATTGAAAATCATAACAATGAAGCATTATGCATAGTTGCAAATGAAAAATAGGAAGGAGGAGCAAGCATTTAGCAAGAAAGTGAGATAGCATATAGTTAGATTTAGAGGGCAGATTAAAGCAAAAGATTACATGAGAGTGGTGGTTGTGCTTACAGGACAACGGAATACTGATATTACTCGTGTGGCGAATCTTTTGCCGATAGAAACACCAACGCGTTTTCGGTTCTGGTTTCCTACGCAATCGCATTATTGCTGAAACCATCTGATTCTCTTCCATCTCTTCCGCATGCCAACTTCGCCCACGTTCAACGGGACCCAGAAAAATTAAAAAAATATATTAAACATACACTCAATTTCTCTTATATCTCAATTTTATTTAATTATTCTCTCTACTTCTCTTTTTATTTTATCTCTTTTTCTTTCTTCCATACATCTCCAAAAAGATGTACCAATATAATCATAGAACCAATATAATCATAGAGTAAGTCTATGTGGAAAAAAAAAAACAGCCTCTGTAGAGCCAATAATTTCGCTTTAAGAAATTTTACATTTTTAGGAAGAACCTTCGTTGTCGGTGTAAAACGAGAGTTATCAAGAAAATATATTTTTTCTTACCTAGTAAAACAAAATAACATAGTAGTATAAGTTACACCGAAAAAGATTAATTTAATTGATAAGGACTTAGTTTATTATCTTTATAAACATTCTTACGAGTCCTCGAAATTCAATTCAATTAAAATTTTATGCATAAAAAAATATAAGTGGCGCAGAATGTTTTTTTTAACATAGCATCAACATCCTAATTTCTAAACATGCTAATGTTTCCCATAATTGTGGATTCAAAGGCCATGACTGATTTTTACAATATAACCACACAAAAAAAATAAAACATGGGGATATATGTAGACTATTTAAAATTAAGCTGACCAAAAAAATGTATTCAAAGAAAACAAACTTAAAAAAATACAAGTTTCTTTATAAAAATATCAAATAGTGAACACCGTATTTAACATATTATACAATTGTTTTGTTTTTGTCTTTTTTATATACATACATCTCAAAAATATTTTTAAAAATAAAAATGATCTCATTTTAATTATAAAAAACATTTATCCTGAAATAAATACTTCAAGTCAACCTTTTATTTATCGTTGATTCTGCCCCTTTTAATAAAATTTATTGCGAATGAATTCCACTATCGTATGATGCGGTCTTGAGGGACTTCTATCCCTTAAAAATGGGTTCATTACTTAAATTATTCAAGGGTCTAAAGTGATTTTGAAATATCAAATTATCAAATGTCAATAGTGTCAAATCAAAAGGACTATCCAATAAAAAATAACATTGAATTATAATTGGATATTTAATTGCAAAAAAAATTATAGCTAAATTTAAGTCTATTGGGAGGCCCAGTCAAATAAAGTAATAAACCATCCTTCTAATTGAAATAATTTCCACGCCAATTCCCCGACTACAACACCATCAGCCACGAAACTCTCGAGCCAATATCCCACCAAAGTTTTAGGGGGAGTCAAGGAAGTGAAATGTAACAATAATAATCTGTGACAAGTTATGTAAATGAATTTATTAATGTACATTATACTATCAATTAATTATATACTACTATTTATGGTAAACTTGTTAAATATTAGGATAGTGTAAGAAAAAAATACACTAATAATACATAAAAATTCAACTCAAGAAAAATGAGTTTATTTATTTTTGAAATAAAAATTACATATATCTTCTAAAAAAATAATATTCGAATTAAGGAAAATCACTATAAAAAAAACTTTCTTTTTAAATATTTGGACTTTGACTTTAATACAGGAAAAAAATTAATATTTAATAGTAGTTAAATGTAAAATTTATTTTCGTCAACATACATGTTCTTTTATTCATCACTTTTAATAAACTTTTCTTTTTCATTTTTTATTTTGTAAGTAATTTTAAATCTTACAATATTTTGTTATTATTATTACTTAATAAAGAAAGTATTACATGTTTTTCAAAAATTCAAAACATTAAATTTATTTTTCTTTTATTTAAAACTTATTTTATGTCATGTTATTGAACTTTTAAGATATCATCACACTTCTTAAAAAAATTACTTACACAAATTATAATAATAAAATAGTACTATTTGAAAATAAATTTATTAAAAAAAGTTAAAAATATAAATGCAAATTCATTTAAACATTTAGTAAATAGGTGATTGCTACAATAATTTTATAAAACTGTTTTAAGCGATTAATGCATAAACATTAAACTTTCAAACATTTAGACAAACGAAATATTAATAAATGAGTATAATAAAAAATAATTAGTATATTCTTGATTAATTAAAATAACAAATATTTTGAAACAAATTAAAAAAATCTAAAGAAACATATTTCTTTATAAAATATTCCCTAATTCATCATATTCTACATTGTGATAGGATGAAAGAGAATATTTTCTCATTTCCTTTTAGGAATTATTTTAGGAGATATTTTATATTAGCTCTTCTTTTTGTATCGCTTTCAATTTTGATGGCATCATGGACTCTCTTCTTTTTTTTTTTTTTCCAATAGAAAAAAGTAACAAGTTCATCTATATAGTCTGAACACGTGTCGTGTATGCTATTTTCCCTGCATATCTCCGCATCCAAACAACAGACATCCCCTCCTCACCCTTCCCAACAGAAATCAAGCTCATTAAGATGAGGAGCAAAACGATTGTTTGTTTTGTTTCTCTCCCAATTATTTTTAATTTCTGGCTGCGGTTTCCGGATTCTATTTCCGAATCTCTGATATCCGAACTGATGACCGAGATTATGACTTATGAGATTATAATGATTCAGAATTTCAGCTATTTATCTTAAACGCAAAACAAGTGTGCCAAATATTATACACATCTTACAAATTTTAGAGTGAAAAAAAAAATCGTGGCTGAAAAAAATGGATAAATACAAGAAAATATTGAAGTCTTGCAGAAGGGGTAGTCAAAGTCAAACCGATTCCACAGCAGGCGGCGGCAAAGGAGCAGGAACAACGGATGTTCCTTCACCGGCGTTATTGGCCACCCTGGGAGACCTAATCGACGACGCTCTGATCAAGAAAGGTGGCGCCATGGTGAAAACCCAACGGTCAGACTTAAACCCCCGGTCCAACCGCCTCAAAGACCTTCCTCTGCTACTTCCCTCGCCGGTTCGATATCCCCGCCGCGAACTACTTTCCCTAGGCAACATAACCAAGCTTCTCGCCCGATGTAATTCTGGGTTGAGCAGTATCTGCTTCCTAACTTCCTCGGGAAGCCTCAGAGTGAAGCGCTCGGTGTCCTCGCCCGGTTGGACCAGCGAATGACCGGTCGAGTGAGACCGCGGGAACCGGCGCGGTCGCCCCGACCGCGACCCTCTTGTGCGGTTCCGGTTCAGTGTCTGGTTCAGGCACAGCAGCTGGGGGGGTTCTGTCACTTGAGGCTCTTTCTGTTCGGGAGCGGGGTCCACGACCTCGTTCTGGGCCTCGTTTTGGGCCTCGATGTCCTGTTGCGGTTGAGCGCTGAGAATCGGAATTCCGTGCACGGACTCTCCAGGCTGGGGAACGAGGTTGGCGCGGCAAACGGGGCAGGTGGTGTGAGAGGCTAGCCACTCGTCGATGCACTCCGGGTGGAACACGTGGTCACACTTGGGGATCAAACGCAGCGTTTCGGTCTCCTCGAACTCGCATAAGCACACCGCGCATTCCAGCGTCCCCTTTCCGAGCTTGTGGATCTTGACCACCGAGTACTCCAGCGTCGGGAACGCTTCGATTACCGCCGGGTCAAGACCGCGCGACCCGCGGCGGGAGCGGCCTGCACCGCCGGCTAGGTTGCGTATGCTGTTGGAAGGGGAGTCAGCGCAGTGGCGGATGTAGATGGAGAAGAAGCCCATGAGGAAGAGCGCGGCGATGAGGATGACGATTATGATGGCCATGGAGGGGCTGAAGCGGTTGTAATACGCATCGTTCTGGTTATTGTTCCCGGGTTGTGCTGCGGCGAGGGGGAAGATGAAGAGGAATAGGAAGAGAAGGAACCAGATTCCGCCATTTAGGTGACGTGGCTTATTCATGTTGGCTCCTCACTGTAGTGGCGGAAGAGGTGAGGGAGTGACAAAATTCAATAATGTGAGGAAGGAGGAGAGGATGTTTATAAATGAATCTTGTTGATTGAATTGTAAGGTGTCGTGCTGGTGAAGCGAACATTCATAAAGAGTGGGGTCCGCATTAACCTCGAGTCATGTCAAATGTTGGTCAGAGACGGTGTACTACCCGGAACTATGTAATGCGCCAGAAACTTCCAATGCCCAGGGATGCTATCTAATTCTCCTGTGTAAATATTTTGTTTCTCTTTTTTATTTGGTCAATTATTTTATTTTACTTTTTGGTACATTATTTAATTTGATTTTTGGTCAATTACTCATCTATTTCCATTTTTGTAACTATTAAATGAAAATTTGTATTTATATTTTTAAATTCACATGTAAATTTTAATTCTATTTTCAGGTATTTTAAAAGTACGATATTAATAATTATTTTCTCTATATGCTTCTTTTATTTTTTATAAAAAATAAAATAAAATAGACCAATTAAATCAAACTCTTTCAATATCCTCCAACTTTATTTTAATTTTGACAAAAATATATTTACTTTGACCAGTGATGTAAGTATTTTTTTTATTTGAAAAAGTGAGATTGGAAATGGAAACTAACTTTTCGTCTTCAAAATATATATAATTATTAATTATACATTGTATATATAATTCTCTAATTATATATAGTTATTAGTTATATAATTATTTTTATATTTTATTTTTTATAATTATTGAAAATATGAATTAATTATTTTAATACTATAAATACAATCTAGTTTTATATTAATTATTAATTTTTATATATACTTTAAATTAAAATATAATTAATAATTTTATTTATATTATCTAAAATATTAAATAAAATAAATTCTAAAAAAATAAAAATGTCCACATATTTTTCTAAACTCGATAAGCAACAAAATTGGTAGAGTTACATTTTTCCAATCTCGTTCCTGTTGCCATGTCATTGTTATATTTTTATCAGAAGGAAATTGTCTCTTCAACCTTAGATAATAATTTAAAATTAGATGATCGATTTTATTTTATTTTTCTTTTTATCTATCATTTTCAATTTATTTTTATTCTTTTCTTTTTTTTTTCTTTCTTTTTCATAATTGTCGTTACCTACCACGACACCCCTTGTTTGAGTAGCACCTCCCATATTTTTTACTGTTTCCAAACACCCCACACATTCATTCTCCCCTCGATGTTGGAGTATAACTTCTGGAACAAAAACTTAGGAATGCACTTCATAGCTTGTCCAAGTTGAATTTTCTCCTGCACAACTAAATTCATGAAACCAATGAAAGCCCCCACAACACAAAAATGATAATTGACAACAAAAATCAAAGATAGAGTTCCATATAAAGGAATAAAGACAAAAACGACATAAAATCATTCCCTAAACCACAGCACCGCAAGGCTCCCCTGCTGGAAGAGATCGAGGTCGGTGGAGGGAGAAGGAATGCCCTGGAGCCATGTCACTTGCGCTACCAGGTATGCCTTGGTGCGTAATTGTTCTGTTCATGCATGTTAAGAAGAAGCCATCGTCAACGTGTGGAGGAGAGTGGGCAGGGTTGGTTCCAAGGTGGGTGGTAAGATCTTAAATAAATTAGAGAAATTTTTTATTTTAAATCAAATAGTTATATGTTAGATTTTTTTTTCAACATATATATATATATATATTTCTTTAATATATGTAACATTTTTGTCAAGTATCTATGATCTTTTGTTTTATATAAACTAATAATAAATATTTTTGTTTTCAGAACTAAAGTTTAAACTTTAAAAACTTTATCTCTAGATCAATCTTAAAAGAAAAAAAATATTAACCATTAATTTAAATCTAATAATCCCAAATTGTTTTTCATAGTGAGAGACATGGCTACCTTCCACCCTAGCCTCTTTCTTTTTTCTTATTCACGTTCAATATACTAAGCTTGTGTCCATGTTTTGTATTAAATATTTTAATAGACATCAAACAAGTAAAGTTTCGTAAAATTTAATAATTAAAAAAAGAAAAGTAAAATTTTAATTTACACGCAATCTATGTAAACAAGAGTATCCAATGTCCATTCACGTTTTTAATTGATTGGCAAATTGACACTTATATTTGTTTTTTATTTATATACTACTTGTAAGATGAAAAAGGTTATTCTTTCTAATAAAGGGATTCTTTATTTACTTATATTTACTTTTTATGTATTTATTTATCTACATACCACTATATTTTTTAACTGAAACTTTTTTAAAAGAAAAACATTTATTTATTATTTTAAAAGGTAAAGAAAGCATTTGATATGTTTCCAATTATATCACTATCTTAAAAAAATAAATTATATTAATAAAATAATATTAATTATTATATTCCAATTATAAAAAGAATAAACAAAAAAAATCAGAATATATTGAATTTTCTTTAAAAGTAATATATTAATTATATTTTAATCTGTATAAAAATATTAAACAATAAATATCAAGAAACAAAGGAACGTCCTTTCCTGTGGTTATTTATTTCATTCTTTCCATGTTTGTTCAAAACCAACCATATATTCCCTATTTATTTAGTTAGATAGGTGAGTGACTAATCTTTACTAAAAATTATAAATTTATTAAAGAGTGATTATTTTCTTCCAACTCCTAACATTTTCTTTAAAAAAGTCAAATAATTACCATTTGTTATATAAAAGTTTGTTGTACATTGAAATAATTATTACCAAAAGTATGGTTTATAAGTATTTTTTTGGGGGAAATCATGAGGTATCTAGAGGCTTATAAGCATTATTAGTTACTTATAATTTTTTTTATTCCCCAAAAAATTGTGTCATTCGTACTTGCATATTTAGCTAAATAATCAGAAGGACTTGAAACAATTATTAAAAAGAATATAGTTGATAGTATTTGTAACTTACAAATTTTTCTTGCTCGTTGGAGAATTGGTTAAATCATATTAAAATATTTGATAATTTCTTTTTAATAATTTGTAACATTTTTTATTCGTCAGTTTTTAACTTTTAGTTTTTTATATTTTCTTTCCTTTTTATTTTTAAAATATTTATTAAATTTACTTACTATTTTTTATATAAGATATATCATTATCTTGAAAAATAAATCATTAATAATAAATTCTGATTAACAAACAATATTAATTATAATTTCCTGATTACAAAAAAAAAACAATTCAAACATATTTAAAGTATATTGAATTTTTTACTTAAAAATGATACATTGATTATATTTTTAATCTATATACAAATATTAAACAATAAACCGAACGACACAAAGAGTCTCATTATATTTTCAATGGTTATTTATTCATTCTTTCCTATTTGTTCAAAACCAAGCATAAGGTTACGTGCACTATTTTTCTTTTATTCATAGATAAATATGAAATATTTATTCTAAAGTAGTGATCATAATCTTTATCGAAAATAATAAACTTACTATCTTATTTTATGGGAGTTTGCATACACACATGCATATTTAGTTAATAAATAAAAAAATATTTATTGACGCGTTGAAAAGTTTGTTAGGCTTGTTGTAATATTTGGTAAATATTAATTTTTTTTTAGTTTATAGGTTTTTTAGAAGTTAATTTCTAATTTATTTTATTTTTTCTTAAAATATTTATTAAATTTATCTTTTACCGTTTTTATATAAGATATATCACTATCTCAATCCCAAAAAGTAAACATCTTAAAAAATAAATAATATTAATAGTAATTTTTAATTAATAAAAAAATATTATTATAATTTTAGACGTTAGTATTTTTTTATAGTAGCTTCTAGTTTTTAAATTTTAATTTTTTTACTCTTAATATATTTATTAAATTCACCTTTTTCCATTTTTATATAAGGTAGAGTTTGTTATTATTATTTTTAGATATTTATTATGTTACATTTTTTAATTGAATTATTTAAATACCATTGCATACTTTTAACTATTACATTATTTATTTAAATATTTTATTAATTATTTTAATACTATACTTCAAGATATTGAAAATTAATTAATAAAATAGTATTAATATAAAATGATATTTAAAATTATGCAACGATATATTACCAAATTACATTATAGTATAAAATATTTTTTTCATCCATTAAAATCAGTTACAAAATGGATGTAAAATCAAACAACATAAAAAAAGTGGCTTTCTACATCAGTTATAAACATTTTCTACATCAATTATAAAATAACTAGTGTATAAAGTTCGATTTTAAAACGAAATACCCAAAACTAAACTTTTGATTCTGGTTGTCTTTGTCTACCAACACAATATTTCTTGTTTTTGTTTTGTTTTTGTATATAGTTTTAATTTCGTATATCTATCCTTATGTGGTAAACTTCCTCATACAAAACTTTCTCAAAACGCATAACATAGTGGTAAATTCCACGTAACTATACTTATGTGACTATATTGGTCTTATATTTGCAAGTTTCACATATCTATACTAATGAGACAAAAAAATGACAAAGAGAATCAAAAGACAAAAATATTATCTTATATAAGAGTGAAAATGAGAGAGAGTGAGAGAGACAATGTTGTAATAACAAGGACGGCGACACCATAACAAAAGTGTGGATAAAAGATAACATCAATAAATGTTTCAATTAATGAGACTTTGAATGGGTATGGTTTTAGATAACATTTCAAGATAAAAAAGAGAGTTCTGAATGGAGAATATGAAGTGGTATAACTTGCAATAATATTTTAAAATATTTGTTACATAAATTCTAAAAACAATTGATGTAAAAAATACAAATTAAAAAAAATACTTTTAACCGATTCTTTAAGAAACTGATATAAAGAAACACATAGTATTTAAAAAAATATTACCATATTTTTATTTACATCAATTTTTTAGAAACTAATGTAAAATGACTATTGTAAAAGTCTATTTTGTATTATAATCAACATAATACAAGTATAACATTTACTTAGGTGTATGTTATTTTATTTTATTTTAAACTTAATGAAAAATATTTTAAAATATAATATAAGATTAACAGTAAAATATATGCATAATATTAAAAATATAACAATTAACTAAAATAGTTAATCTTTAAATAAAAATTACAAAAGTTCAAAATTAATAAAAAAAATAAAGCTATAATTACTGAAAAATACTTTTTACTCATAAAATAAAATTAAAATTTATATAAAAATATAATATAAACACATTAATTTGTGTCATTTTTTTTATATAAATTATTTTAATAGATAATTTTACTAAACATTTATAATTTAATAAATTACTTTTAAATCGACAACTTTAAATTACAAGCTAACTTTTTAACTTCTAATTAATTTTTTAATTTTCAGGTAACTTTTCAATTAATTTTTTTTAAACATAACCTACACTATCATATTAACTTAATTGCTATCAATTAAATAAGTTAGTCAAAATCTTATGAAAAAAGGATAAATTAATTTAGCCAACAAATTAAAAAGACAGCACAATTATTTCTTTCTTTGAGGGTGGGCGCAAAACAGACAACCCAATACTAAGTTGGCCAGTGTTTTATCTCCAGCAAGATGGAAAACGAAGGACTGTACCATGAACAAGATTAAGAGATTCCGTAGAATCATAATAGCAAAGTAATTAATATACTAATTCCCATGCTCCACGCTAACTTTAAGCCACGCAAAATGGCAAGCAAGTCTTAGTCGTCAACTTGTATGCTATCAGAGATATACCAATAATGTAATCCAGTTAAACCCAATTAACCCTTGCTACCATCAACGTTAAGAACAATAGTGGATAGTGGATTTATAGTCAATAGTGGATAACAATATGAAATGTATTTGATATTTTGATTCCTTTCTAGAAGAACATGATTTCATCGTGTGAACTTGTGTATCTCTCTGTCTCTCTCTTCAATTGACCTATCTTTTATTTTATGTTTCCTTGGTGATTTTCTCGGCCGAGCAATGAATTTGATTTTGAAAGGAAAAATAGGGAAAGGCGCATATTGGTCAAATCCTAGAAACATAGATTGGACTTTGGTGGTTAGTAAAAAGACTTCGCTACAGGCAAACAATAAAACTCGTCACTTCGTCCAGCCCTCCAGTTTGACACCATTGGCTTAAGTTCTTCCTTTTAAATCTTATCCTCTCTAGTTTTTTAATGCATCAAATTTATATATGCGAATTGTAGCACCAAGTGCTTCAAGTATTATACAATTCAACTTAAAATTTATGAAGATTGACCAAACTGCTCAATGCTAACTATTGAAAAAAATTGGCAGTCTTCTAATGTTTTAAGGCGACTAGAAATAAAAAGAAATATTTTTATACGTAGAATGTAAGTTAAAAAAATAAGAAGAGGAACAACTTGCAAAAATTTATATCTTTTAGTGGTCGATCGAGCTCTCTTGCAATGGATATAATGTATTTTATTGAATATAATTGATAATTAAATATATTAATATATGTCATATATATGAAGGCTTTATACATTAGAAAAAAATATATAACGAAATAAAAATCTTAGTTTGAATTAATATACAGGAAGGTGAAGTAGGCATAAGTTAGAAAAAAAGAAGTTAGTGAATATGATTACTAAAAGCCTGAATTGATATATAAGATAGCTTTTGGTCCAGCCTTTTTTTATATAAAAAAAAAAGAAAAAGAAGTTAGATCAAACACAATTTTAAAAAAATTAAAAACAGTGATTTTTTAATACAAAAATATCAAAATCCCAAATTTTCACGAAATTTACTAGGTGAATTTTTACTTAAATAAAAAAGAGACTTAAGAAAAATCAGGCCAAATATATGTAAATATAAGTTATACATTCCTATAAATTATGATTGTTCCAGTGGACCTAGCAGTGATGCATCCTTAATTTAACTGTCTCGCTTTATTTTAATATAAAAAATTTATTAATCTTACAGTATTAGTTAAAAAATACAGTAGAAATGTATTGAAATTTATTACAAGGATATATTGCTGACACTAATTTTTAATTAATATTTTAAAAACACAAATTAATAGGCTTGGTATGCTCGGATATATATATATATATGTTTATTTCCCAACGAGAAGTGTTATCTAGCAACGTATTTTTTCTGCCATATTTAACGTGATTAAAATTTATTAAAAAATATAAAATTATAAAAAAAATTAAATATAAAACTAGAGTTATAATTTTTTTAAATAAATTTCAAGTAAATAATAGAAATAATAATTAAGAAGTACCAGAAAGCATGAAAGAGAAAACAAGAAAATCAAAGACAATAATTATCTTATCCA
This sequence comes from Mucuna pruriens, assembly GCA_025330945.1. NCBI lineage: Eukaryota > Viridiplantae > Streptophyta > Magnoliopsida > Fabales > Fabaceae > Mucuna > Mucuna pruriens. The sequence goes on from JAENHJ010000154.1 coordinate 4,173,467, forward strand.
TAATAAATTGGTGGTTATTAGTAGGATACAAGTGGTATATTGGATAGGTTGAGTTTGGTTAATAAAATTAAAAATTATTAACTTAACACTCAATTTAATTATAATGGAGAGAATTAAAATAAATTTAAATCAAGTTAATAATTGAACTTAATGTGCTAAAAATATAATTGAGTTGATTGAATTCTAGGCATGGCAACCCACAGGTCCTTCTTACCAAAATGGTGCTTTCAATTAATACATTTGTCATGTGAGTGTAGACTTCTTTGGCGAGCTATGCATCCCAAGGTTAGGCCCCCTATATTGATTTGATATGTGTGTCTGAAAAAAGAATTAAGCAGTTATCTTTCATATTTCAATTAACTCGTAATTCACACCTGTGCTTTTCATTATGCATTAAAATGTACCTTTATTTAATTGAATATCGATGCATGTAGTAATCCTCTACCAAAATGTTCACGCCATAGCTTAACATGAATCACGACACTGATTCATATGCATGTATATACCGCCTAGCCGATAGTTGCAACTATTATAAATTTGACAATTAATGTAACTATTGTCCTATATAAACAAATAAATTCCTACCGAAAAATATATATAAAATAAATACATAATTTATTAAGATAAATAAAAATAGATAAATTAGTTAATTTTAATTAATAATATCAGTTTAAGTTTTATTTTAAAAATATTTATAAATTTAAATAGTTTAAATAATAATTATATATAATGAAAATATTCATAATATTTTTTCAATCAATGATGTGACTTATAATTTTAATAGTCTAATAAATATTTTTATTTTAATAAAAAATAAGTAAATGACTCTTTAATGAATTTCACAATAACTAATAATATAAAAAATAATAATTAATGCATATGATAGTGAATTTTATTTTATATAATTAAAATTAAAAAATTATTCTCATCTAATTTTTATAAGTAGAAACAGAAGCGGTATGTATGAACATCTCTTTCGGTATAGAGACTAAAAGAGAGATAAAAAAAAATTAATATAATAAAAAATGTAATGCGCCAAGAGAAAAAAAGTAAAAAAAATTAAGAATGATTGTTAAGACTCTGTTTATAGAAAAGTTTATATATGGTTTATTTAAATTTATCTTGTATTATAATTATTTGTAATAATATTTAGAATAAATTATAAAAATATTTTTTTATTTATTTATAAAATATTTTTAATTTATTTTTATAAGCTTTTTATCCTAGTTTATAAGAATAGTTTATGTAAAACTCATAAAAAAAATTTACATTTGAACCTCCACAATACCAAATGCATAGAGAGTTTATTTATTTATTTATTTGTTTTTTTCAAATTAAATATTTATTTTCATTTATTCATTAAATTAATATAAACATTAATTTCTACATAAAATAAATTATAATTAATTTTTAGAAGTAATTTTTTATATTTTTATATATGTTATTTTTCATTATAAAATATAATTTAATTAAATAAATTTATATTTTTATGTATTACTAATAATTTTATATGTTTCTTTCTACAACAGTGTGTTGTGGTTAAAATTTTATTATAATTTATTGTTTTTATATAATTATATTCATTTATATATATATATAATTTTAATTTTAATATCTTAATTTTTTTTTCATATTTTTATTATTAAATATTTTAACATTAAAAATTATTGATAAGTTTGTATGTGAATGTGATTTTTTAATTTATAATACTTAAATTTTTGTTTTTAAAAATAAAAAATAGGTAAATAATGATTAATACTTTTTACTTTTAATATTTTTGTGATATATATATATATATATATATATATATTAGTATAATAGTTATTTAATTAATTTTTAAATTTTAATTAATATTTAATTTTTAATTTTAAAATAAAATAATATCTTATGAGTACTTATATAGATAGAAATGTATCAAAACATTTAAAAATAATGTAAACAATTATGAATATCTATATTAAATCGCAAAAAAACTTATTAATTTTTAAATATTTATAATATAAGTTATTGTATAATAAAAAATTATTAAATAAAATCTTAATTAAGATTTTTTTCAATAAAAAATAAAGTATTTGAATTATTTAAACTAGGAAAAAAGATATTTTGTGTTTTTTTAAGTTAAAAAAATAAGATAATAGAAGTTAAATAATAACGGATGATTTGAGAGTAATTAGATGGATAAAAAATAATTATTTATAAATTTAGTTACAAGAGTAAAATAAAGTATATATATATACCAAACCTTCCCTATCACTCTAATTTAATGGGTTATATATACATTCTTGTTTTTTTCTTTATGAATTACCCTTATGACTCATCTGGTTGCAGGGCCTTAGGAGGGACCAGTGATATCAAGTTTCTAAATTTTTATATTTTTTACACTTATTTTGTATGTCAAATTATATAATTTAAAATATGTATATAAATATTTTTGTAACTTATAATTATTTAAGAAGTGTAATTATTCACTTAAAAAATTATAGGAATTATTTTTTACATTTACTTTCTACTCTAACAAAAAAAGAAGTAATTTTTGAAATGAATATAAGGTTTGAATTTCATAAAAATAATATTTATATGTAATATATAATATTATGACATATATTATATAATATTTATAAAATATATCTTATTTTATAATATATAATCTATAATAATAACATATATCATATTAAAACAATTGATATTAAAAAGAGTATTATAATAAATTTCACATTATTTTTTGTAATGGATAAAAAATGGTTTTGTAACTTAGTGTGTATTATTAATAATTTATTATCCTTGCATTATATAATTAATATTGTATCAAACGTATTCATATTACAAAAAATATATATAATAAAAATATATAAATATAATAAATGATATGACGTGATAAAAAAGAAATAAATCAAAATAATATAAAGAGTAAGAGTTATTATAAAAGTATATATAAATAATATCAAGTTGTAAAATGCATTACAAATTTATCTCATAGTCGACGTTGAAATAGTCAAAAAAGTATATAAAGATTTAATTGTTGAGAGCGTAGAATATCCAATCGACTTTTAACATGATTGAATCTCATAATTCGTATTCAGATTAAAACCCCTAGAGTCCTTTTTGGTCACTCACGTAATATAATAATAATATAGTTGAAAAGGTCTATACGTTTCACCATGACCACACTTATTTCTTCTTTGTCAATCAGCTTTTCCTTCCAGAAGTAGCAACAATATCTAAAGGTGAAGTTAGCACTTACGACACCATTCTCAAATCATTCTAAATTTTGAAAGTAACAAGACTTTAAGCGCACTCATTGTAATTAATAATTATTCATGTAATGTTGTCATTTTAAATAAAATTTCCTGTCATTGTATACTTGAAATGCATAAAATCAATTTGACTCGTAGTTGCAAGCTTACTACGAGGCATGTGTATAAATTAAAAATTAATAATGTAAAATATAATCTACAACAATAGCTGAAATAGAAAGGTTCATATAGTGTGTCTGTGAGGATTTTATAATGTTAGAAATTCTTGTAAAGTTACTAATGTAAAAAGTTCCAGTGCCAAAACAAAGATTAATCTTAAGTTTAAGAATATCTTCTATATGTTCACATATCATTAGCTTTTATGTTAACAAATTTGGATTCCCTATTATTCTTTGTTCAATTATAACCGGCACATGATATGTTATTTTTCCTAAACAAAATAAATATTAATATCAAGAGTAGAAGGATATACAAACTCGTACATCTTGTTAATTTACATAGGAACAAAATTATTAAAAAATAAATATATGCTATTTGATAAATTTACATTCACACGTCATTTTAGTTAGTTTTTTTGTTTTTTTTTTAATTAGCTGAAAATGTTATTTGATTTTATTAACGTGCTGGGTAAACATGTATTAAAAATATTAATAATTAATTCCATATATTAAAATTTACGTCATTTATAATAATAATAATAATAATAATAATAATAATAATAATAATAATAATAATAATAATAATAATAATAATAATAATAATAATAATAATAATAATAATAATAATAATAATAATAATAATAATAATAATAATAATAATAATAATAATAATAATAATAATTATTATTATTAATATTAATTAATTATTATTATTATTATTATTATTATTATTATTATTATTATTATTATTATTATTATTATTATTATTATTATTATTATTATTATTATTATTATTATTTTATGATATAAATTTAAGTTTTCATTCTTAAATGTAAAAATTTTTTTATTATATTTTTTTTCACACATAGCTTCAGCATAGTTAAATAAATATTTAAACAATTTTATTTTCATTAAAATTTAAATTTCTCAAATTTGAGCTTTAATTATTTTTAATTTTGTATAGAAAAATTTGTAATTGAATGAAATTGTTTTACACTATCACTTTATAGTCTATTATTTTATTTATATTTTTAATTTAAACTATTTATATTTTTTTTACTTAAATTAAAAAATACATGTATAATATACGAAATAATTTCTATTGATAATATAAAACGTCAATGAAGGAGAGAAACAGCACTCTGTGTATTAGGTAATTCCCAGCTTATTTTAAAGCAAGAAATCCCACGGTTTCTTTTTTCATCGATTCAAATAAAAATATAATTTAAATCAATTAAAATTGATTGATTTTATTTAGTTTTAGTTTACAATTTCCTTTTATTCCAACTCAAATTAATTCGGGACAAGTGGATTTGTTCGGATCACAGGATATATATATATATATATATATATATATATATATATATATATATATATATATATATATATATATATATATATATATATATATATATATATATAAAAATAAAAAGAAACCTTTTTTTTCTAACATAGAAAAATACATAAATTTATGATAAAAATCATTAAAATATATAAATATCGAAGTCTTTCTCAAAAAAATAAAGACTTGTAATTTTTGTTATGAAATCATAATATCCTCACAAATAATTCTTAGCAAAAAAATAGTCATCAAAACTCAAACATAATAGAACTACTATTGTTTTAATACCCCGATAGTCGAACCGGTTTAAATTGGATTTGATTGATTTTACAAATATACAAAAATAAATTTAATTAATTTAATTTAAAATATTAAATTAATTGGATAAATCTAAATTTAATGCTCATTCCAACACAAAGGTTATATTTGACAAAAAATAATTAAAAAGCTAGTTGAAAGTGTAACATCATCTCTTTGTAGTTTTTCTAATATAAAAAAATAAGACTAATATTTTAATAATTATTAATATTATTGGTGTTTGCAACTGTTTGGAAATTATGTTTTAATAAAAATAAAAAGTTAAGAGAACTCGTATTTACTTAAATTTAGAATTTTATTTTGTTAAACTTAAATAAATTGAAACTTATGCGTAAGATTATTTTGTTTTAGAAAAGTTGAATATTAGTGTGACAACATCTATTTCCTGCAAATAAATTAATACTTTATTTTATATGCTACTATTTTAGTTAATATTTTTAGTAATTATGTTTGTAATTATATTTAATTAAACTAAAATAATAAAAATAATTTATTTTTAATTAGTTTGGAACAATATCACGAGTTTTATTAAATTAAGATTGTGTGTGTATGAAAATTATTAGTTGAGAGTAAATTAAATAATTAGGCAAGTACAAGATTAAAACAAATTAGATAATTTGGTTGAGTGATACTATTCTTCTCAAGCCCAGACCCGCACAGCCCAAGTTACTGCAAGAAATTATCAAAAAAATTTATCTATTTCCTTTCCATGTTGGGCCAGACCCTTTCATCATCGCACTGTTGGGCTGGAGCCTAATGGGCCAAGTGGTGAGGAATGGGGGAAGGTAAAAATCCAAGGGCTGAGAGGATCCCTTGTACGCGAGGTGTAGGATAATGTGTAAATGGATAACACCTTTATTTTCAACTGAATCTTAGATAGAAAGAAGAATATTTACTCTTTTGATAAATTTACATTCTCCGATATGATTAATCGATTAAGTCTTAGGGCATGGAAGACCAACTTTAATTTCTGGAAATTTTATGGTGGGAAGATATCGAAATTAAATTCCTAATATAAATATGCAATTGATTTAAATTGCACCATTCTAATAATATTTAACGATTTAAATATAGTTTCACGAAAACTATCTTTACTAAACTCTAAATCAAACAGATACTTGCTCACTTAAATCAGTGGGACTAATTAAAGGCTTTGTCATTGATGGAGTTGGAAGTTCTATGTATCAATTTTTTCATGTGAATAAAAAAAAATCAATAACTCTACACTGGAAATCCAAGCTCTGTGGGCTCCCAGGTTTCAAACTGTTTGGCTTATGACTTCGGATATATCTTATCCTCCCATGGTGACTATTTTTTATTTATTTTAATTTAACAGTTCAACTGTTGAAATTTAATATATTTAAATATTATTCAATGAAATAATTTTTTAATAATTTGTTTAAGTAATTTCATCTCCCCTTGTACCCCACACAGACATAGGCGATGCAGCAGGGATTTAGTTACTCTAAACATAATAATAATTCATACAGTTATTTTATTCAATAATTTTTTAAATTCTTATTAAATAGATTAAGTTTATATTTTTTTATAAAATTTTAAAATTATTTCATATTTTATTAAAAAAATCAAATTTACATTTAATATGTGTTTTAAAATAAAAGTAAACATCCACTATAATAATACATAATTATAAAAGTCGGATTTGTTTAAAACTTAGTGTAAATGACTTTAAGATAATATTGAAATATTCAACTTAGTATAAAATACATTAAAGATCTGTTTCATGGGTAAAATAAGATAAAATAATTATTTTATTATATTGTAATCCATTATTTATTGTATCAATATGATATGATATTCTTATTCTATCATATTGCTTTAGTATATCTCTTATTCTAAACAGAGAATTCAATTAAAAAATGTCAAAGAAAGAAGGGAGTATTTTCCTCTCCATATATAATATAATAATATATATAATATAATGTATAACATATGATATATTATAAAAAATATAATATTATTATATATATAAAATATAAATACTAATATATATATATATATATATATATATTATAAAATTTATATTCAAAATATTATCTTATATATATTTATAATAATTTTCACATGTAAATTTATAATATATTATTAATCACAGTCTTAAAATTTAAATAATTATCATATAAATAATTTTAAAAAATATATTTGAATAATAATTATAATTTTATAATTTTTATATAATTTTTTATAATTGTAAAAAAGTAAATATATAAATAAAAATAATATTTTATATAATTTAGTTAAAATTATAAAATATATAATTTTTATAATCTAAAAATTTTAAATTAAAAGTTAGCTTTTAGAAAAATATATATAATTTTTCTAACCTAAGTTATCACGAGACTTAAATATAATTAAGAATTATCGTAAAGTCCATACTATATTATCATTTATACGTACATTAATTTGCTTAATGTTTCATTCATATTTTCTTATGTTAAACCAATCCTTCATTTCATTTTACGTTTCTTTAGTGTGATTAATTGTAAAGGTGATAAAGCTGACTATTTAACTAGATGTGAGTCTCTTCAATACAAATTTGTGGCATATAGTAGGTTGGAAAAAAATCATTTATAATTTAATTTAAATTTATAAATTATAGTTTAAGTTTGGTGAAAATTTAATTACATTTTTAGTTATCATTTTTTCTCAATGTCGTAAATTTTGTCCCTTGATTTTTTTTTCCAGTAAATTTATTCCATTACTAATTTAATTTTGTAAATTTGGATCAACGATTAACTCTTTCTCAAATTGATGATAACATGATAATATATCACTTATACACTATCACATGACTTTGTGTGAAATGTGATATTTTTTAAGACATTCAATTAATTGATATGTCTAATTTGTACTTTTATCTTATTATCGCTTTTTCTCAAATTTAATCTTCTTATTTGATGAAATGGTAATATGACATTATAATGTGTCTTATGGGACATTACGTGACATGGATGTCTTTTGAAAATTTTAAAATAAAATAAAAATTACTCTTTAGATTTATTATTTGTTCTTATCAATGACTTACCTTTTCGAAAGAGTAGAATGATATATTAGCTATAAAGATGGACTTGACAAGAAGGTGGGAGGAAGAAAAATACCGTCTCATGAGAAAAAAGAAAGATGGAGTTGGTCTCATTATTTAAACTTTTTTCTTTTGTCAGAAAATTCAAACCTTTCTTTTATTGGAGAACTCTATTTTTTATTTTTATCTTCACCATATTTCTTATGACTTTCCTTTTCATTTTCTCCCCCCTAAAGATATTATAAGACATAATTATTATTGTTCAAAATCAATACTCTTTTTGAACTACATTTTATCCACACAATCTTACATAGTGCTACATCCTTTAAAGACTAAGGAGTAACAAATTCAAAAAGACACTGCACTCAATCCTTATTATTTTACAACAAGTTTTGGCTGTTTTTGTATTTGAACTTAAACTTATTGTTTTAGTAGATATGAAAAGGTAATGGATAGTGTAGAAGGAAGTTTGTTAATGGATGCATTGTCATTATCATCTCATTATCATATTAATATATTTAATAGTGAGTAATTTGTTTCGCTCATGTACCATTAATCTTCTATGTCATTCTTACAAACATCAAGATTACATCCAATTTACTCAGAAGCTTATTGAGATATCATATAACTCCACATGTACCTTGAAGAATGTACAATAAAATTATAATTACATATATTCTTTGGACCTTCATTCAAGTTGTCACACTTCACACAAAGTTTCTTGTTGCAATTGCATCAGATCGTAAGACATGCGTAACAATGGGTTGAGACACATGAACATGATTCATAATGAGCTTGAAGATAGTTCATGGAAAATGTTGGTTAAGGTGGCTAGATGACAAGTCTAGTAGGATATGATATGTTGATATGATAGTTAATGTGGCTTATTCGATTAGTGTCTTATGTTGTGTAGGTGGCCTATTTGTGCCTCATAGTTTTGATGTAGGAGTTGGTGTTGGGTGTGAAGTGTGGCTAGTTTGACTAAGGTGATGACATGAGTTTGGTGAGTTGTGATGCAAAGTTCAAGGGTTATGGTTATAATTTGGTTGGAATGATTCGGTCTTGGTGATAAAAAATAGTTATAATAGGAGAAGTTCCATGTGAATAATAAATTTAGTGTATTTTGTTAGTTTGAGTTTTTTTGATATATTTAATAGTTAGGATGAAAGTTGAAGTAAGTTTAAGTTACTAAAGACTCATTTTAGACATTATATTTGATTAAATTTTATTTTATTTTTAATTTTCAAAATACATTCACATTACATCCGGTCATGTAAAACAAATAAGATATACTATAGTGCCACATCATCATTTTTGTCACTTATTTGATGGACAATTTAGCGATTAATCCACATTTGCATATTTAAAAAATGGAAAGATGAAATTTGAGAAATAATGATAATACATGGACCAAAAGTGAAAATCACACACATCACTTAATTGGATGCCTTAAAAATGTCATAAATTTCACACATCACATCATAAGCCATGTAAATTATTAATGCTACATCATCGCACAATTATCAATTTAACGTAGAGTCATCAATAGATCCAAATGCAAAATTAAACTATAAAGAAGACTAAATTTGCAAAAAAATAAAAAATAAAATAAATCAAGGAATAAAATTTGAAAAATCAAGAAAGGAGAAGAATAAAAAAATGTAATTAATCCTAATTTGAGATATCAAAGAAAAGTTTAAATTATTTTTATTTTTATTTATATATTTAAATACTCTCTTTAATCCTTTTTTTCAGACCTAATTAATAAATTCATTAATATTAATAAAATTAGTTAATTTAGTCAATAACATTATCACTTTGTTTGCTGGAGTACAAATAGAGAGGAGGAAAAGAAAAAAATATAAATTATGATTTGGTTATGAAAAAATGGAATGGAGAGAAGTGTAGGTTCGATTTGATTTATTAATAAAATAAAATAAAAATATTTTAATATATTTATTATTTTAATTTTATCGACTATATTTATTTATTTTGGTCCTTCTAATTTTCTTAAGTAAATAATGTAAAATTAGTTTTTGTTTTTTTTTTATTGTTATTTTGTTTTAACTATTGTAATATATTTATTTATTTAGTCTTTATAATATTTTATTTATTTTAAATAATCTATTTAAAAATAATAAAAACTAAAAATAAATTATTTACATGTTATAAAAACAAAAATAAAAAAATAATATATTACATAAACTAAATATATATTTGAGGCATAAAAATAGGTTTATGTGTATAGCAATGGTTGTCATCAATTATGAGTGCAAGTAATGGGCACATTGTCGTCGGCACCAATCTCGACCGCCATTATTGGAATTTGCAAGCGGTCTTCCTGACAGTTGTCCTTCGCACCCACTTAATGATCAATGTCGTCGACACTGTCACCACATTACTCGCCGATACCATACTCTTTTCTTTTCTTATGTTGCTCTGAATCTTTCAATTATTCTTGCTGATCGCTTATTATTTTAGGAACATTAATTAATTAATTAATACACACGTCTCACACTTTTCTCATTATATCACATAATCATTTATCAATAATATCAAATTAATTTATTCATTTTAAATTAAATTTCTATAAAATAAATTAACTTTATAAAATTTCATGAAAATAATAAATAATTTTATAGTTATTTATTACACTACTTTTTTGACAAATAAAAAATATTTATAAATAATATACTAATGATTGTTTGACTAAATTATATAAAATTTGATATGCATAAAAAAATCAAATAATTTAAAATATTTTATATAAAGGTATTAAATAGTATAAATATTAACATTTGACTTGCAATATCAGTGGATTCTTTTTTATTATTTTAACTCAATTATAATGTTCATTTATCTTCTTTTTTAATAGATTCCAAAATTTTTATTAATTATTTAATGAAAAATTACACTTACCTCTTCTAAAACTTTCTTAAATAACATTTTACATATTTTTTAATATTTAAGTAGACACTTATTTTTTTTATATTTTTAATAAATTAACCCTCGCAGTTTCTATTTTATTTAATAAAATAATATATATTCCCTTTTAATACTATATAAAGAAAATAATAATTTTTTAAAAACTATAAAGATGTGTGTCATTTAAAATCAAACAAGTGAGTTACTAACAAATATTTAATACTATACAGCCCGATAAAGATATCAGCAATATCTCATTGTAGTAGATATAGACTTCCTAAAGGAAAACCGGCAACTCCAACCCCCAAAAGCCATCATATATATCTCTAACTACCGTGTATTAAGCGCGTGTATATATATATATATATAATTAAGTTACTTGAAGAGTAATTTAAAAAAAATATTTTATATTTTTTTTACTGTTGAATGGTTACAACAAGTGAATACTTTATCTATTTGATCGTAAAAAAGAATGATGATGAAAAATAACTTGATATATAATAATAATAATAATAATAATAATAATAATAATAATAATAATAATAATAATAATAATAATAATAATAATAATAATAATAATAATAATAATACAAATAAAAAAAATAGATCTATTTTTAATTTATCATCAATATAAGGATTTTATTTTAATAATAAATAACAAAATGGCTGCGTATAAAATAATTTCTTAATTTTTTTTTGAGATAATTGAGTTACTTTTTCTTTTAAACATAACATATCGAATAATATTTAATTTATAACGTTATATTAATGAAAAATAAATTAATTTTTGGGAAAATAAAAAATGAGTTTAATTTTCAATTTCCATTCATATAAATTTTTGTATTATCAATCAATTAAAATTATTTTATATATAATTTTTAAAATAATTATTATAAAATTAATAAACCTATTGTACATTTTTCACTTTATAATTAGATGATGTTGTAAAATATTTTATATTAAGTTAATAAGTGTGTCTACAGCTTGAATTAGTTCTTAGCAAGGAGAGCCAACAAAAACAACATTCATTTTTTATTATTGCTGACAGAAATTTATTAAATATTATGAATTTTAACAAGTCTCTACTTTAAATTATAAGAAACTCATTAAATAAGATAAAACACACTAAAATTTATAATTTTTAATAAAAATTTTAAACTTACAGTGCAAAAAGAAAAAGTTAAAAAGACTATTGATTTTGTGTTTCTCGTACCTCAATTGGTTATAATTTGCAGAACATGAACATGAAATGCGAGCGGGTTTTGATCTACCACATTGTACATCATCCTTTTCGGTTTCTTTTCTCATTCTTTTTGCAAGGTCTGCTATGAGCTCTTTTCTTGACAAAAAGGTTAAAAGTTATAATTTTAGTAATCATTTTTAATTCATCTGCATATATACCTGCCGGGTAAATAACACAAATTAGCAAACTTTTTTTGTTCTAAAACTGAAACCAAACATATGTATAAAAAATTATACATCGATCGTTGCAATTTTTTGTGACAATTAATATATTCCACACCATTAGCTGCCATAAATTATAATAGAACTTGGACTAATATTGTTTTCGAATAATCATTGTCGTTTAAAACAATTTTCTTTTACTATATATATTGGAGTTGTAGTATATTTGTCTATTTTAAGATCTAAGATTTGGTAAAATATCATGGCGATCATAGGTATAGACACTTGAGCTAAATTAAGGCCCGTAGTTGTTGTTGCCATTGGCACTGGTAATAGCTTTTCTAGTTTCTGTGATTAAATTCCGCCACATCTAAATAAAATTTTCTGAAACATCTTTGTCAATGTCAATGTCAAACTCAAAGGGAAGGGGAGTGAACGTGTTTGTTTGTCTTGTTTGTTTCCAGATCCAAGGTCGAAACCGCTTTCTACTTTTGCAAAGTGGTTTTTTTCTCCTTAGCCGTTGTTTTGCTTATTGTCCCTGCCTTGCTCGATCCATGAGGGAACTGTATAGTGATGTAGTAATATGAGTAGGGTGCAGTTGCATCACAACTGGGGAAATGTATGGTCCAGATGGATCCATCATGTGCTATTCTAATTCATAATGACAAATTCCTTTATGTCCAATCAAACAGGCAAGAGCAATAACAAATCATGTTAAGATATGTTTGGTCCGCATGGGGACCAAACACTAGCACTACCTTGTATATCTATATATATATATATATGCGCTTCCAAAGCTTAAGCATGCATATTGACCAAAAAAAAAATTTGCATGCATGCATTCTAGTGCTGGGGTGATTGATTGGTTTGGCTCATCTATATATTCTATATATAAATTTATGTATATATATATATCGGAAGGTTCTACTCTCCAAGAAAGCAATGATGCATGGCACATATATAGGGGAACATAGGGCTATATATATCTGTATTAATTCAATTTTCCTCAAAATAAAGGTAGTAGAAACTCTTCCTTAGTGGGAGGGTTCATTAATAAAGAATCATCATAATTTGTTCTCTTCTATAGGGTCGTTCTCTTGGCACTAAATTTTGATAAACTTTTAAACGCGTATAGTTCCCTAGTTATATAACACAATTTATAATGTTAGGTGCGGTAGTGAAAACCAACAAGGATACCAACCATGTTTTTGCTTTGTAGCACGTGTGTTTACAGTGTGAGCGATATATAATCAAAGAATTAACTTAATTATAGTCCATAATACAAATTGACAATTCCACTATGTATAATGATGTTTTAGAAAACTGGAGAAAGCTTCCTATCACCTGGAGACACCAAAAGCCTTGAGAAGAATTTGATTGGATGTGAATGAACCTTTTCACTATAAGAGTGACAATAATTATTCAAAGGTATTTTGGATGGAGACGTAAAGAAGGTAGGTAAGGATTGTGGGCGGTCCAAGAATTAGAGTAAAACGTTTCTTTTTTGTAGAGGAAATTGAAATTGATTTTGCCCTGTACGTTAGGATATACGTTTGTGGAAGAAAGTGTTTACCTTTTGTGATTGATTTCCATGTGAACTGGCTTCTGAAATTGACCAATGTGGGTCTGATTCATTGGCAGAGTTAATCCATTCAATTTCTTTTTGGACGAAACTGTTCATGAATTTACTGAATATATAAATAATATACTCACTTCACCTGTGTGTGCATACTAATGTAATATGGATTTTGAGGGAATAAAGCATTGATTATGAGGACCCACAAGAGGGTGTGATGAAAGGATTAAAGCGGTAATAATATTTTGTCCCCGATCAACTCTATCAAATGCTTTTATGCTTCCATTCCACATAGACACAGTGGCTACTTAGTGAAGTGAGAATAAAGCAACGACTTTTCTCTCAATAACTTGGTCATTTTGAAGGCTCTCCATACGCACTTTATTCTATGCATTAATATTGACAGCCAGCTATAGGACAAAAGGGATAGAGTTCACTCTTCTATATCCACTGCTGAATTATTTTCTGCTGCGCTAATGCGCTATAGCTATATATTCACGCACAACAATAACAATAGAATGCCCGTGCTCATCCAATTTTAATCTATGTATATATATATATATATATATGTGTATTGACAAAGAATTTCTCAACCTTCTTTTCAAACAGTTATCCCAAATTATGCCTTTTTCGCTCATCACTTTCTTCCATATTCTCATTAATGACCTTCATTTTATTATTTAGGCTGCAACAGGGTTCACTTTGAAATTGAATGATCTTTTTGGTCAGCCTCAGCCTCAGCCTCACCCTCATTTGCACCGCTGGCTGCTACAACTGCTACATTTTTATTTCAACATACACACAAAAAAATAAAAATAAACTAATAACGTGTTAGCGCCACAACAATGTCACTAATTAATTGCACAAAGACAAAGGTTGTACTGACTACATCCTAAAATCTTGGAACGCTTGGTCAGTTTGGTTTAAATAATTGACTAAAAAACATAGACAATAGATCTCAAATATATAATACCCAGTTCTGATATTGGTTTAACTTGAATATTTATTTCTTCCTAGCTATATACAGAGATAAAAATATTAATTAATTAATATAATTCTCTCATAAGCAATGACATAAGGATGAGCTGTTATACATTAGGAGAAATTAATAGGAGTGATGATTAAATATGTGATTAGTTAATTTATAGATGACCATGCATGTAATTTTAATACATATAGGATGTCATTCATTAGGGACAAGCCCAGTGTAGACCAGCAGGCATGTGTGTTTCGTCTTTCTTCGGCAACAACAAAATCTGAATCCTTGAAATTAAACCTCACTTTGTTTCCGACTATTGCTCGATACAGACAAATTTTCCGGTATCTTTAGATAGATTCGACCAATGGACCAATTCCAAACCTTTCATTGATTCGTAGTCTTCAATCCCTATCTAAGTGATTGTGAACCAACGCGGTGAGAGTAAGATTTAAATTAACCACGCCCAAATTTGGTGATCTTACCCACTCCGTCGTAGACGCGGCATGCATGCATTTGCTCAAACTAATCCTTTGTATATATCCAAATTGAACCCTAGAGTTAACCGAACTAAGACTTCATTCCAGCATATATATTATATATATGCATGACAAAATATGCACATATCTTCACATATATGTAAAACCTAATTGGTTACCTTGTTGAGATTGTACTTTTGTCTCCAATCAGATTAAATTAAAGAAAACAATATATGTATACATGTCCAATGAAGTTAATATGTGTATCGCTGATATGCCTTATTTCAAATTAAATGAATTGACCCGTGTAAATAAGTCTCCGGCTTCTGGATCAAACCGGCCTAATACCTAATTAATCTTTTCATAGCCCTAACTACATCCACTTTTAATTAATAATGGTTGTAATTTAGTGTGGATTTACCTAATCAATATCTCATTTCTTTGATCTCTGGGTTGAATTTCTAAAGGACGGTGCTTGCTTGACACCGCTAATTAATCATATATATACAAGATTTTTTTTTGCCCTATATAGCAGGGTAGCATTGCAACCTAAGTAATTTAGACTATATATGCGTCAATTAGTACGTGGCTTGCCGTTTACTCTTATTCTACGGTGTTATATTGATACTTGATATGCGCTTTGGAATAACATTCATTTTCATGCATAATACACTAAAATAATAATATTGAAGTGAGGGTTGAAGGCACCAATATAATGATTATATTTAAAAATAATGTTGATATAATAACTCATGACTTAACGACGCCAGCAATGCCATTTAATTATCCACTCTACTTTCTTTTGTTTCAAGCCCGAATTTATCACCATGTACAAAACGACAAGTATAGCTTTGTCTACAGAGTCGAAAAGAGGAAAAAAAAAACTTATTCAAACTAGCTAGACTAATTAATCGACTAATTTATTCGGAGGTTGTACTCGCGATATAAATGACAACGTGATATAAGGACTAAAATATAGATTGTAATATATAATCCCACAGATTCTATATTCATTAATTATTGGCAATATGTACACACACGCATTCAAAAAGATGGTACGTACCTAGACCTATATAAGATTCCGAAAAATGATTTAGTGTCTTCTAATTTACGTTTTAATTAAAATGAATTTAAGTTAATTTCATACACATAATTTGTTTTAGAGGTAGTTTATAATATGAATTTATCCTTGTTTAATTTGTCCTATTATCAATTGGTTGTTTAATTGATGCACATTTTGCGGCCTGAGTAAGCTGAAAATTAATTAATAAAAGTAGTTCTTTGTATCTACCCACTGGCTGTAGATAACCTCGCTAGTCAAAAGTAAAGTAGATTTCGACATCGCCTCTTTATTTATTTATTTTCTTATTTTTGTGGTAATACGTCTTCACAGTTCCACCTCACACATGCAGAAGCAGTTACATTAATGTATACATTACATATATGTGCTCCTATTGTTGTTTTTATGCATGAAAACAACCAGAACAAGCCATAGACTCGTACTGTACTGTCTACTAATGGCTATTAATTACAATTTAAAATAATAATTAATAAATCTACACTAAATTAAGAGAGGCCCCTCACTAAAATGACAAAAAGATGGCAGGATTGCATAATTTCTTGTTGCTACAGTTCCCTTTGTTAGAAGCATCTTAACCACATGATCAATGAATTAGTAATGACAACTGACAAGATGCTTATATATAATATACTAATGTAGTAGTAATTGTTATTGTACGTATGAGACAAAATAAACAAATCGGGTTAATCCAATGGAATTCATTGTTAATTAGCACTCTTCAATTTCAACGTATCTATTATGTAACAATACTTTTGAATCATTCAATAGAGTGCCAGTTGGGTCTAACATTTCTTTTAATGGTTCTATAGGTTGGCCAATATATATTAACAGTTCTAATTAAATAATAATACTTTACATTAATTAACTTGGTGTGGAGATGCCAATTATTTTTCTAACTTCGAAATATATACTAATTGCCTCTATATTGGCATGTTTCGGGTTAACCCGGGTGGGTTTTAAGTTTATGTGCAACTCTTGTCGGCAAATTGGCTGTGAAAGTTTGCATGCACTTACAATCTGAGCATTGAGTTTGAACTTTGAACCAAAAGAAAACGAATGGCCCCTCCTGTTCCAAAGATTTTGGGCAGTTAACGGCACCATCATCACTGTATATAATTAAGTTTAAGAGTATGTTTGTTTCAGGCATTAAAAATTAATTACAGAAAATGTAAACTTAAAAATATAATATTTTCATATATTTACTATGAGTTTTGAAAAATTATGGCTGTACATTGTTTTTTTTAGAAAAGTAGTAATATTATATTTTATTAAAATTAATTTTTATTCCCTCAGGGGCGGTAAAGTTATATTCTATGGAAATGTAAGAAGTTATTTTATAATTCGATTATAATTTTCATTTTAATTCTTATTTTTTATTTCAATTCTTCTAAATTTTAAAAATATTTCTAGGAAGATTAAAATCTAACCAATTGTATTTTTAAATATACTTACAATAATATTTTTAGTTATAATATTTCTAAAAATATGATATTGAAAATACCTTTGAACAAACTCTAAGTGATAAAGAAATTCAACTTAGAGTAATTTGTTGTAGTCACATAGGTTACAATTGTAAAATCAAAGGAGTTAAATTGAGTAAAAGAAACTGATTTATTATAATAATACAGTGAAATAAGGTTTGAATTTTTTTAAGAAAAGTGTTCATATTTAATGTTAGACTATATTTTAACATGATTGTTTCTGAAGAAGAATATTAAAAAAAAAACAAAAAAAGGTTGTATTTAACTATTTTTTTTTTCCCAAAAATACCTTTCCTTTTGCTAATTTAGTATTTTGGAAGCTTTGTACTTGGTTTTGCTTATGTTTGCATTGAAGCACATGGTCTCTCTGCAAAATTCTGACGATGGAAGTGTACTGTTCTCTCTCTTTAGATAAAAATAGCACAATTGGAAATATGTTAAAAAATAACTTTTTAATATAAAATTATAACTATAAACTTCTTAAAATCAATTTGAACACGTAAAAAATCACATCTACCACATATAACCAAATATGCTATATTAGTTTTGAATAAATCGATCGGTAAAATGTGTCATCCTTCTCTCCTTTAAATCATTTGTTTCTTTCCATCTGCGTTGATCTTACTTCTGACCGCGTTATTCCCAAATTTAGGCAAAGCCATTTCTCTCTCTCTCTCTCTTGAAAATTGAAGTTCCCTCACAAATCAGAGTGTTAGACGAAAGCCATGTGCTCACACTCCATAAAACTAGTGGTTCACACTTTGATGTACATGCGCATGGTCGCATGAACCAAGGATTGGAAGCTCAACATTTTTATCTCTTAATTTTCACGGTTTCTTGTGGGAAAATATAAATTTTTCTTATGATTATATTCAATCAGCTGTTGCACCCTACATTAATATTCACCCAAAAGAACATATTAGGCATCTTTTTCCCCTGTCAACGTGATACCGAGGAGAGTGATAACAGAAAAGCTGAACCTAGTTGCTGATTCACATGCAACTGCTCTTTCTTTTTTGTTTTACAGTAAGTCTTACATTTAAAAGTAAATAAAAAGCACTATATAAATATGAGCTAGAGTTATATATACATTTAAAGTATAAAGACAATTTTGAATAATAAAAAAATAATTTTGAATAAAAGACCTTTTTATGTTATTAGACACATGACCCGTACAAAAAATTATTTTTTGATATTATATTTTAATAAAAGTTTGAGAAAAAATCACGTTGGAACTATATATTTTAATCAATTATCATTTCATGCTTGTATTAATAGTCACGCAATAGTGTTATTGATTTCATAAATATTGTTAATCTCGTAAAGCTGAGCTGCTTGAGGAAAACATTTGTTTTAAAAAATAAATATCAATACAGTGAATAAATATTAGCCAAACAAATAACAGAACTTTATAATAAAAGAGGGAATTAAACAAATTTTAAGTTGTTTATAAATCTCGTTCATATAAAATGAAAAGAATTAGCACGCACAAGATCAAATAATGACGGGGAGGTACTAATTATGATAACAATAATTAGCAAGAGTAACACATCGATGAATGGGATTTACATGTCATAATATCTGTAAGGTACGTTGTGTTTCGCCGCTAAACTTTACAATAGTTCGTAGGTAAGTGATAACAATAATTTGGCACTTGGATAGCAATAATATGGTATTTCGAATCACTTTTCACAATGAGAGTTGTTTGTGAAAATTTTAAACTTAAAAATTAATTTTTATGTAATTTAATTATTGAAATAATTGATATGACAATTTTTATATAATAACTGTGAATTATTTAAGTAACGATTTTTAATAATTTTTAAAAATTATAAAATAATATTATAGGA
Organism: Mucuna pruriens; assembly: GCA_025330945.1. Classification (NCBI taxonomy): domain Eukaryota; kingdom Viridiplantae; phylum Streptophyta; class Magnoliopsida; order Fabales; family Fabaceae; genus Mucuna; species Mucuna pruriens. The sequence continues at coordinate 4,193,354 of JAENHJ010000154.1, forward strand.
TTTAATTATTTTAAATTCTTAAGAATTGTATAATTAAAGAGAAAATTTGTTAAAGTTGTTAAATTTTATGTAATAGTGAGAGATTACAAAAATATTTTATACAACTTCACCATATTGGCACCATTGAAGATGATCAAATTTCCATATTCATGTCATTGTCCCACAAACAAACAAAAATTCTATTTTCATTAAGTTGAATTTTTAGACCCAAAAATATTGCTCAAGTCTTTTTATGTAGAGTTGACAATTTGAGTTTGATGTAAGTTGGATCAAACATCCCACCATTACACACTACAATAAATTGTCAAAAATATGGTGAACTATATGCAATAACCCAAACCTTATATTTCTCTTGTTTTCTCCTCATTTGAAATTCAGTTGAGCGCCAATCTAGAAGCAAAATTTGATTGTCACTCCTAAACAAAGACTAGGTGATCATTTGGCTCATTTTTTTTCCACTTTAACTTCCCTCTCCTTTTCCCTCTCTATGTCGTTCTATTTCCCCTTTTCCCTCTTCCTCTCTTTCCAAGCCCCTATTTCACTTTTGGGATGAGAAGTGACAAGTAGTAGTAAAGTGCTTGAGCAACAATGTTATCAAAGGTGGGCAACAATGAAGTGCTTTGAAGGCATGTTGTTTGTGATATCACCAAAGGTTGTTTTCTTTCTTTACTTATCTTAGAATGTAAGTTTAGGTCTAATTCAACCTTACAAAACCAACTTGTAAAGTGAAGATTGTTTCTCACTTATATACACTATTCAAATTAGCTCACTAGTAGATGTGAGATCTCTAATACCTCCCCTCACGTCGAGAACTAGACATCTCGAGCTTGAAGTTTTGCAAGACTAGACATCTATGAGTGGTTCTATAACAACTTAACAACAAGTGGCCTGATAAGCCCAATAACAGTCGTTGGGATAGGTTTTAATACCATATTAGAATGTGAGTTTAAGTCTAACTCAATCCTACAAAATTGCCTTGTAATGTTCCTACAAAATTGCCTTGTAATGTGAGGATTGCCCCCATATTTATATACACTATTTATGTCATCTTACTAGTTGACATATTGATAATGAGAGAGAGTGAGTAAAAAGGGATTATACGATGCCTTTATATAGGCTAACAAACTAACCACTAATATCTAAAGGCCCATTTGAGGTGGTTTTTAGTTGCAAGTTAAACAAATTTTAAAAACCAAAACCAATTTTTAGTTTTTGTTTCTCTAGTTCAAAAAAATTAATTTTTAGTTTCAAAATAAACTCACTTTGAAAATTTTCTATCTTGTTAAAATTAGTTTAAGAGTGTCTGTGTATTGGTAGGAATGGTAGTGGTGGGGGCAATGATGACAACAACAATAGTAATGATGGTGGTAGCAATGACGGTGGCAATGACGGTGGCAACAACGGTGGTTGTTAGGAATGGTGGTAGCAACAGTGGTGATGGCGACAATGGTGGCAACGGTGACAATGGTAGTGTGGTGGTGACAGTAGTGGTGGTGACGATAACGATGGTGTGGTGATAGAGGTGGCGATAATGATGGTGTGATGATAGTGGTAGCGACGACGACGATTGCAGTGATGATGATAATGATAGTGGTAGTGGTGGTGGCATCAGCGATGATGGTGACAACAGTGATGATATTGATGACAATGTGATGGTGGTGGCAACAGTGACAATGGTGTGGTGGTGGTGACAGCAGCGACAACGATGTGGTAACTACTTTTTTGTTTTGAAAATAAATATAAAGCTATTTTGAAATTGAGTTAAAAATCATTTTAGCTCCATTTTAGTCAAATATATTATTTTAAAAATTTATATTTAAAAATCAAAAACAAAAAACTTATAACCACCTGAAATGATCCCTAACTTACTATATTTCTAATAACTTGTTCTTGTTTTCTTCTCTTGATAGAAACTCAACCAACAAAAACAAAGACCATCTGCATGGAATTGGAGGTCTCATGACTAGGTCCAAAACCAAAATGAGGAAGTATACTTTGCAAGGCCTGGGTTTGGGAATTAAAGAAAATATAGGGCCAAGAGAGTCAGATGCTGCACCAAAATGGGTCACTTTATTGCAAGTTGATGAAGAATGAAGCTCATATTGAAGAACACAAATAAAACCCAAAGTCATTGTCATGTAATTTGGGCTAAGTAGTTAATTAGGATCAATTTACATGTATTTTCGCATAATAATTTTGGTAGCTGGTAGGTAGTAGAAATATTTTCGCATAATAGCGAATGCGATTTTATATTGGGGAGTTATAACTGTTGCGATTTTATATTGGGGAGTTATAGCGGTTACGATTTTACTGTGAGGAGATATAGCAGTTGAGATTTTATGCCAATTCAAATACCAATGAGCTTTAACTTCTGGGCTGCCTAGTTAAGCCTATAAATAAGCTTTTGTAAGTAATTAGAAGACAAAATTTGGAATTTAATAAAATTTGTGTTTTCTCTTTGTGAAAGCTTTTCTTTGTTCTTAGGATTACAAACTTTTTTTTATAGTGTTGGTTTACCGAACCAGTCGCGGTTAAGGTCACGCTTTGATAACTTTGATTTTATTGGCAGGTCGCGATTAGGGTCAAGTTCTCCTTTTCACTTGGTCATGCTTTGATAACTTTGGTTCTATTGGCAGATCGCGGTTAGAGTCAAGTTCCCCTTTTCACCTGGTTACGTTTTGATAACTTTGGTTCTACCAGCAGACCGTGATTAGAGTCTAGTTCCCTCTTTCACCTATTTTTAAGACGGTCCCTTAGTAAGATCATGTCATCTTCTCTCTTTGTTCTCAAGTTGGGGGGGCGGGGGGTTAAAAGGTTAAATTGTTAGAGTGCAAAGTTGCTATGAGAAGCTAATGGGCAAATTTGGTGCTTAGGGGATGGGGTTTAGGGAAACTTAGAAAGACATTGTCGAAGACAACAATATTTTTTTTTCCTTCTGACTACGAATTTAAATGCCAATTTATGTGACAACCTAATTGTCACTTGTTGGATTTGACTTCTTTTAGGTATTGCAAACTAGTTAGCTACTTACTTGTAGATTGACACTTAACAAACACTAAATACTCCATTAATTATGGTCTTTTACACTTAGTGACGAATTTTGCCTGTTGCCTTTCAAACAATTTTTTTGTTTAGTGAGAATCGAGTTGGACTCCTCAAATAAAGACAAAAATAAAAATAAAATTGTTTGGGCTAACCCGATTAATCCAACAAGTTAGGTTCAAATCCTAAAATGAAGGCTAAAAAACTAAAATTATTTGACTCAGCCTAATTAACCATTTAACTTAATTTTTGTGTGTAAATCTTTATAAATTTCTTAAAAATCTGCATATTAAATATGTTTAATTTTATTTTGTTGTTTATTTTTAATTAGGAATATTTGGTCCACTAACTTGACATAAGGGTTGTTTTGATTGTCAAAAATTTGCAACTAGAAGAAAATTCAAGCCAATCCAATCTAATTTTACACTTTGGCTTAGTAAACTAAAATTTGAATGAGCAACTTGATTTGCCAACTCTATTTTTCATTATGACTTAAAGAGAGCTTGGGATATTTATGCTTCTCCTTATTAATGGTCTCCTTTTTTTTATTACTAGAATACCTTTTATTAAAAATAATATAAATCATATTTTTGCACTCTTATCTTTATCATTCTTTAATTCTTATTTTTATACTTCATTTTCTTCATTCTTTAAACTCTTTTTTTGCATATCTATTTTATTATTATTTAAATTTTATTTTTACACCCTCATATTTATCATTTTTAAATCCTATTTTTGCATCCTTTATCTTTATTATTCTTTAAACTTTTGACATCTATTTTCTCTCATATCTTTTTATCTTTACATAAATTATTAGAATTTTACCATAATTCTATTATTTACATTAAATACAATATATGAATTAATGTGTTAAAGTACATTTTTTTATAATAGTTTGTAATTTACGTAATAAAATATTATTTATTGTTATTTATGTTATCTAGTAATACTTTGTTCCACAAATATCAATTTGTGGCGTTCATTTTCTTCCAAATGGTGATAATTAATTTTCAAGGAGTTCTTGTTTATTTTAACATAGTGCACATTGTATTTTCAAAATATAATTCTTATTTTTAATTCTAACTTCCAAAAAATACTTTTAAAAACAAACATATATGTTATTTCAGGAAGTAGTTTTCAATACCACATGATTTTCATTAAAATATAGGTTTAAAAATTAGTTTTCAAAATAAGTACATGTTTATTTCAAAAAATAATTTTTGATAGACATATTTGAAGATCCCACTAAATTAGAAGGACATTTGAAATTTAAAAAAAAAAATTATTTATTAAGAAGAGATATCATTTATCTTAAAAAGTGAAAGGCCGACATATATTTGTCGATAATTTCTTAAAATTGTGATACATTAGTCTTAATTTCTTAAATTAATATTTCTTATTTATAGATTATGCACATTTATAATAATTTATTTAGCATGCTTAATGTAACTATTTACCTACAATAGTAACTAAGGGATAGAAGGATTTATTATAAATTATATTGTTTTAAAATAATTTTTTCACGTGTATATTGTGAAGTCATAACATGAGATTTAACTTATGATTCTCACACTACCACAAAAAAAAAAGCAATGAAATTTATAGATAAAAAAACATGAAATTTATCTCTAATTTCATCTCTAAATATCAGACACAGCAAATTAAAAATCAATTTTTTTCTTATTTTCTGTTTTCAATTTCCGTTGCTAATTCATTTTTTCAATGTATTGTCAAACAATTTATATCCACGTGTTTATGTACCTCTTAAAATATTAAAACATTTATATTATATTTGAAAAACAATGTGTTAAACTATTTTTTTAATAACTATTATTAATTTAAATTTATTGATGTAGTTAAGCATGTTTGCTATTAACATGGACCAAGATTATATTAATTAACCAATAACTAATTGAAATAAATAAAATGATTTTCATATGCATGTTAAAGTCGTGATTTTTCTTTATAATTTGATAGTATTCTTTTTGTGTATATAAATTTTTGCAGAGAGAAATGTCTACGTTTAATGGGCTCAGCCTCGAATAATTAATATTATCCTTGAAGAAGGAAATATGTAGAAAAGTAAAAAAAATAATTTTTTTGTCTCTTTACTAAGGAGGATAAGACGAAAATTAAATAATATAATTAAATATTCATTTATATTAAAATTATTTTGAAATTCTTATTATAACATTCATTATTATTTCTCTTTCATTTATGACATATAAGTATACAATTTTTTAAGAATTAGATGGAAATAACGATATAGTTGAAAATATAATTTAATATTGTGTTAAATTTATGAGTGGTGAAATAAATAGAAAGGAATTTTTTAAAAGTGGATAGATAAAACAACAGAAAAAAAAATGCTACAGACACTTCTCAATAAGTCTTATAATGAAAACCATATATTTCTCTCTGTGAAGGAAATTTTAGAATGTGATAAAAAGGTATTATATATGTCACAAGCATCAATGAAATTACTAAAGTAATATTTAGTTTATCTATTTTAAAATAATTATGATTTTATTAATTTTAATTTTTAAAATTATTCACCATTATATTTAATAAAATCAAGACATAAGTAATTAGGTTTCTTAACTTTATCTTTATTTTAGTATTTTTATTAAATGAATATGGGAGAATTAATAGAATGAGATGTTAATATAATCAATGAACTTATATTTTTTAAATTAAAATAATTTAATAATTTATTAGAAAAACTTAAAAACAGTTATTTTAATATTAATAGTAATAAATTATATTACTAAAATGAAACTAGCTACAAGCAGAATTTGGAGCCAATCATCAATCCCAACATTTTTCCGTGTATAGGGGAACTTAACTCATTATGTTTTTTGACATATCATTTTCATACAAATACAAACATGACCGCAATTGTTGTAAAAGTGCTGAACATGTTGTTTTATTACAAGTTCAGTTCATATACACCTACCACACCACATTGCCACCACAATGTATTCCTTGATTTATAATATTTTTTTACCTACTAATATATTTTTTAAATAATAATATGGACACCCTTAATATTTATTATTTATTTTCTTATCATATTATATCATTTATGGTATTTTTAGTTTCCTCCTTTTTATCTTTTTTTCTCTGGTTGTGAGGGTCCATTCATTATTTTTTTTTTCTAGAAAAGTGATATATATATATATATACATGGACACTATTTATGTTATTGGACACTTGGAGAGATAAAAAAAATACAAAAATAAAAATAAAAATAATAGGTGATATGATATGTTATAAAAAAAATAAAAAATAAAAGATATAATAAAATGAGTGTTTATAATATAGGGTGTCCATATATTATTGATGCTTTTTCTTACCTTGTGTTTGAATGATAAGCAAGGGAGGCAATGGAAATGGAATAAAGAGAATGTGAACAAATTTTATAATCTAAAAGTCTAAAATTAAACAGGAAGGAAAACATACTAAGTCGATGGCGTCTTTTATATTCCTTTACTTTCCTCAATTTGATTTTGAGAATCAAATTGTATTCTCCCAAAATTAAAGTAAAGTACAGATTAAAAAATTCATATTAAGGACAATTTTTTTTGAAAAACGACGAAAAAGACACATGTATTTAGTATCTGATTGTAACTTTAGCGTAAGAAACAATAGAAAAATTAAAAGAATTTTGTTTATTTACTTTATAATTTAACTCTCAAATAAGGTAATAGATTAATTCTATTCCATTTTTTGTATTAATCTTTGAAATAATATGAAAGTAAGTATATTTCTTTTTTTTTTGTGCGTCCTGATTTGTTATGTCTTACTCATTCCATTAATTAAAAAAAAAACTAAACATATCGTTATGTCTTTGTCACTTTGTAACCCCAAAAGTTTCGAGACATAAGTCATGCTCAATTACCTGAACTCCAAATAAAGTGACTAAAGCAAATTCAATTTTATTTGGATTTTTTGTTTCGCGTTATTGAATAATAGGAGGAAGTCGTCTTCGAGAAGGAAAGATCCAAATCATTTTATATATAATTAGTAAATGTTATAGCTTATCATAATAGAACTTTGCATAATAAAACTTCTGTTTATCAAACACTACTACTGGAAAATAATTTATTCGATTTAAGGATCAAATAATCACTCTTTCTTGTTCCGCGAGGGTCCGCAAGGTGATAGGGTGTAATTCAGCTGCGATAAAGGATGGTGGTCATGGTTATGGTTTTGGAGGTGGTGGTAACCCGTATGTATTTAACACTCAAGTAAGTAGGAGTATAAAAAAATAAAAATAAGAAAATATAATAATAATGTACATACTTAGTATGAAAGAGGTGACAAAATAAATTCAATTTATTGGATTTAAAAAAAAATTTAATTCATAGAATTGAGTTAATTTAACCTATCTCGTTAGGTCTGGTAGAGTTAAAAAAATAATTTATATAAAATTCGAATTAGGTTGAATAGTTCATTTTTTTTCTTGGCATGTTGGGTTGGGTTAAGTTGGCCAATTCGTTTGCCACCTCTAGTTTATATAGTGTGGTTTATATAACTAACATGATATATATTGGGAATGTGTGTTTTCATGTGCGTGTCACAATGCATGTCACCTCTAGAGGTGGTGTTTGACTCTTATGTTTAATCAAGATTATCTAGACATCTTAACATAAAAATGGTTGATCCAATAATAATATCGAAGAATGTATTTAGGTCGCACCCCTAGAATAGTTGCTCTCATATCAAGCTTATCTCCTTGTGCGATAAGTTTAGCTTAAATTGAGTTGTGGAGGTTGATTATTGTGATGTTGGAAGAGATATATCGAATAGATTCAAAAACATTTTTTTTTTCTACCACAAATCAAATTAAAAATTTATTTAATAATATAGTAAAAAAATAATGATATTTTTTAAGTATGAATTAAAAGATTAGATACTTAAATAAAATTTTATATTCTAAAAATTAGTTTCTAGCTCTAGAATAGAAATTAATTTTTAAAATATAAAATTTTAAAAATTTTATTTATGATTAGCCATGTCTAAATTAAACATTATATTTACATGAACAAATCAAATAAAAAAAACTTGTTATTATTTTGATAGTTTGATTTATCAAATAAAAAAAAGAAAAAAAAAACGTTTTAATCACGAAAAATTAATTTTTCCTTTTTTTACCATGTAAAAAGAGTAAAAGTGAGTCTACTTAAGATTCAATTAATTGTATTTCACGTGCAAAGCAGTGTTGAATTTTGAAGGGCTTTATAAGGGAAATACTGGTTGGGAAGAGGACCCAACACTGGTGTTTTTTCCCTTCATCGTGTTGCTCTTGAAGGTATTGAAGTTGTTTGTTATGTGTTTGCCCGAGGGAGAGAGAGAGAGAGAGAGAGCCATGGCACTGGAAGCAGTGGTGTTTCCACAATCACAAGAGCATCACCCATTTGGATCAGTGAAGGACTTGTACAACTGCACCTTCTTGGCTTCTACTTCACCTAACTGGGGGGACTATGAACACATCAACATCAACATCAACAAAGAGAAAGAAGAAGAAGACCAAGGTTCTATCTCTACTTTTCTCGATAATAACAATAACCAACCAGATCACAATAATTACCCTTATGGAGATTGGACCAGCTCCTCCTCATCAATGCTACCCCACTTGAATGAACCTCAAGAAGCCACTTACTCCAACTTAGATAATAATACTTTAACCACTCGCCCCAAGAGGCGCAGAGCCAAAAGCAGAAAGAACAAGGAGGAAATTGAGAACCAAAGAATGACTCACATTGCTGTCGAGCGCAATAGAAGAAAGCAGATGAATGAGTATCTTTCTGTTCTTCGCTCTCTAATGCCCGACTCTTATATCCAAAGGGTACTTCAATTCACTTCATTCTTACTTTTTTCTTTCTTTTCTTGCTTGCTACAACAATGACAAGTTTTCCTGACTTTGTTTGTTTTTGTTGGTTTGGTGAATGAATTATGTAGGGTGATCAAGCTTCTATAATTGGAGGTGCTATTAACTTTGTTAAGGAGCTTGAGCAGAGGCTGCATTTTCTTGGTGCTCAGAAAGAAGGAGAGGGGAAATCTGATGCTGATGCTGCTGCTGGTGCAACAAATATGCCATTTTCTGAGTTCTTTACCTTTCCGCAGTATTCAACAGGTGCTGGTGATAATTCTGCAGCCATAGGTGAGGACGTTCAGTGTGGCATTGCTGACATAGAAGTCACCATGGTGGAAAGCCATGCAAATCTCAAAATAAGATCCAAGAAGCGCCCCAAGCAGCTCTTGAAGTTGGTCTCTGGTTTGCACACCATGTGCCTAACAATCTTGCACCTAAATGTTACCACCACTGGTGAAGTTGTTCTCTACTCCCTCAGTGTTAAGGTTTGTCTTTGCTGCTTCCTTAAATTGACTTGAGATATTTTTAGTTTATTTTTTTCTTCTCCAAAGTGAAAGTGTGTTGAACATTTTGTTGCAGGTAGAAGATGATTGCAAGTTGGGATCGGTTGATGATATAGCTACAGCTGTGTACCAGATGCTGGATAGGATTCAGCAAGAGGCAATGTTGAATTAAGATCATAGCTTGACCAAATTTACCCCATTTGGTTTTTAACCTCATGTCAAGACTTTAGACCTTACTCCATGGTGGATCATTATCTCTCGCTACTTTGATCTTTCAACATGTACCTAATTATTGCAACTTCTGTTCACCCTTTGTTAATTTACTGATGGTGCCTTGCTGTGGGCTCCTTGGAGGAAGTTTTTTGGTTTATTCCTTCTTGTGTATGTCTTTGTAACTCGCAAGCTCCTTTTGTTCTCTCTCTCTCTCTTTCTTTTTTTTTTTTGGGGGGGTAGGGGTGGAGAAGGCTGTGGTATGTTGTGCTTGAGACATATTCAAGTGCTTGGTCAATTTTTCCTACCTTCCTTTGAATTTGGTAGGTCTTGTCTACCTCAAGCAAAAGCCAAAGCCAAATTGTCAAGCTGAAATTGATAACATCTCAAAATAACATTGAATGAAAACGAGAGCCCAAGATTTTTTGCAATTGTCGCATATTGTTTTCTTTTATTTGGTTGTCATAGTTTAATAAGGTTGTTCTGAAACACCAACTCAATATTCATCGATGCCTTGAATATGTCATCACTACTAATTCAACGAAAGTTGAGTATAGTGAAAAGGACTAGTCTCGTGAACTAAAGTTTTAATATTTTCTAATAGAGGTGCTAACATTAGTGTTACCTTAAACAGATACCATAAGTAGGAATTCAAAAAAAAAAGAAAATACTAATTCAAGGAATGGAAGAGGCTTAAGATTCCGTGATTCTTGAGTGATTCTATGTTTTCCAAGATGATGAGAATTATCTAACCCCCACTGCTGCATAATCAGAGGTTCTCTTGTGATGAGTGGACTCAAGCACTACAATGGAAGTTGTTTATGTAAAATTTGATTAAATGGAGATAGTGATAAAAGTTGTGCATTATTTTCTGTTCCGGATTTGTAGCAAAAGGTTGTAAGTGTCAAAAGAGACCCACCTAGAGCGTAGAGTGTACTAAGTAAGTACTAAGTAGAGTTGCATTGCAGGGGAAGGCTGCGGAGCACAGGTTCAAAAGGGCTCACCTTTCTCTGCGCATTGTGTTTCACACACAACAAAAATAAAAGGGTCCATCTTTATCATCATCATCAAGATTGCTATACTGAATCCAGGATGCATGTGTTTATGTGTACGTGTATGTATATCATATCACGGATTCTTACTTCACTTTCTGCGTTTATAATTATTTTATAATTTTAAAAAATGCAAATGATTAGCACATTGAAGGTAAAATAATGGCCCCATGAGGTTGTACTATGTTCAAAGACGAATCCCAAGGTAAAATAAAAATAAAAGAAGGTTGGTTTGGTTTGTGGTGGTGTGATCTCCAAGAGCAGAATGAAAAATAAATAAACTATTGCGAAAAGCAAAGTCCTTTTTTGCGGTTAACTTGTTGAATGGAGGTATGTGTTATTGAGAGCAAATAGAGTAACTTGTCTAGGTGAAAAAGCTTTTCCTTCCTTCATATACTTTATTTTGTACTCCAACTTTTTGTATGCATCGGAGATTTGAGTTAACATGATGATTGCTCGAGTGAACTGTGTGACTTTTTAAGTAGTGGCCATTCAACAACCATGATCTCATTTTTCTGTGATCTTTTCTCAAAAAATTTAAAACCTTGTTCTGTTCCCCCATTGAGTGAAAATTCTCTCCCTTGAGTCAAATTCTAAACAGTAATAACATAGTTTCATAGAATACTTTCCAATTTTATAAGGATATCCTCAAATACTTCAACTATCTTAGGAGTAAATATTTGAATGTGTTTCTTTTGAACTAGCAGTACCACCAACCAACAAAGGTAGCCAAAAGTTGCCATTTTGCAGAGAAAGTCACATAAAAGTGAATTCTGCTACTCCTCTCCTCTCCTCTCCTAATTTCTAGTAAAAAGAAAAGAAAATTGCTCAACAAGTATAGTATAAAAGGCTCTCCATAAAGAAAACAATTTTTGCACCCTTTCCGTAGGTAATTATTAGTACAAGGAAAACATATGAAATTAAATCCTCTTATATATATATACACACCTAACGGTGTCCCTGTCTGCAACAAAATTGCAGCCATCGGTACCAAAATCGCTATCAGTTCCAGCCCGTGAAATGCAATTATTTTATGTAATTTCATAATACTAATTCCATTTCCTTTTATCTGTTGACTCATAAGGATAACGCACAAATTAACAAATATAATTCATATTTTTATTTAGACAAAAATTAATTTTAATTTCATAACCTGACTTTCATTATTGTTTTTTCATTTATAATATATGTATAAATTAAAGTATTTACAAATCAGGTAGAGATAGAACACCATTTGAAAGGATAATAAATAATTAATATTATTTTGAACTTTTAAATAAATAAATAAATGGAAATTTCTTTTAAAAGTGAACAGCTACAAAGAAAGAGATGGAGTAATTTATTAAGTTAAAATTAGTATGTGACATAAAAAAAAAAACTGTGCTATTTATTTAATTCACCTTAATAAAATTTATTAATCGTTATATTAGTAGCAGTTTAGAGTACATAAGAATTTTTGCAACGCATTGAATTTAACTTGGGTGTATGTACTATCTATTGTAATAACCATGATTATGAAAATTAGATCAGACTAGTCGGGTAGACTAGTTGAACTAGAAATTATCTTGACATCAAATTTAAAGAAATCACGTTATCATCTTATAAAAGAAAGAGATACAAATTGGTAAAATTAATCTTGAACCACGTAAATTAGTGAAAATTGATAAATCAACCAGTATTACTAGTTTTTCAAATTGGTAAAAAGGAGTGAACCTTAATTAATATTATGATAATTGATAGTTATATAAATTATTTAATTTTTATTTGTAGATATTATTATTTTGCTAATAGATATTATTGTGCCGTTGAACCTAAATGTTATGTCATAGATCGACTCTATGAAATTTTTTGAATGTTATATGTTATGTGTTTTGAAAATTATAAATGATTATTAATTTTTAGATTTTAATATTATAAATATTATGCTTTTTTGTCTAATATTATTTTTTTATAGTTATGATATACGTAAGAACTATTTATCAAACTTGTTGATGATTAATCTTTGCTCACAAATTGATCATATTTAATGGAGTCTCTCCCGTAACTATTTTTTTTATCTAAAAATATTTAATATTGTTTAATATATTATATTCATTTCATTTTAAAAAATATATTATTTAGTTATTACTAATTCAGTTCAATCACGATCAAACTAAACTATCGAATCTTAATTAAACTAGTACTTTTTTAAATTTAGTGACCGATCCCGTTTTTAAAATATGGAAAGTAACTGTATATTCATAATTTAGAGTACGAAATATTATGTCCATACTCACAAAAAGAGTGTATTAAATAAAAAAAATAAATATATCTAGTAGTTTTAAGTAAAAAAGTAATTTTTTTTCATTTAACAGTTTGGAGAATTAATTAGTTAGGATGATATATGATAATTTAACAATTCAACCTCATCACATCCTTTGATAATCATATTTTGACATTGACTTTTAGCTTCACGTACGTCCTTCTTTTGCCCTTGGGATCTTATATTCCACTTTAATGCAAGTTACCTTTATTATATTAAACTATTAGTCTAAATTTACCTAGATACCAGGTATAAGGGTAGTTAAAAAGCACATCTATCATCAGAGATGATAGGAATTACTAAGTTGTTTTTATTTTTGGGTAAAGTAGAGAGGGGATAAAAACCCAAGAACAAAACGCCAAACAAACTCATTAGCATCATGGACGAGCATAAAAGTGGTTTACAAATAAAATAAAATAGAATACATCTATAGTGGCCAGTCTTGGAAGCTTAGAAGCAATGGATCATTATTTATCCTTGAGTTGATTAATCAATCAATTAAAGTATCCTATTAGTAAACATGGTGAAAATGAGCAATAGTTATGTCCAATTAAGGTAATGGAAATTGGAATAGACTGTTTTTATAGAAAATATAGTTATGTTTTTTTATTACTAAAAAAATAAGATTATCTCGAACTTCTCATATCCTAACAAGGCTTTGAAAAAGATAAAAAGAATAATATAAGATTAATGAATTAAACATAACTGATAAATCATGTTAGGGGATTTCTCCCATCGGCTAAAATATGTTTTCAAAGTAAACATAATTAATTTTAGTTTTTTTTTAATTATTAGTTTTGAAAACAATTCTATTTGAGATACGATAAAATATTAAACATAAACACCTCTTTTAATGAGAATTTAAATATTAATTCGTCACATTATAAAATATTATTATTTTTTACTATACTTGACCTTTTTTGATAATTTTTTAAGTTTTATTTTTAAAAAAATTAAAATAACTTTTATCATTAATTACAAATAACAAAAATTAAATTAAATTAAACTATAATAATTAAAAAATTCTTAAACCTACTCATGGCGCTTATAAAGTTTAATATTTAGAATCCTCCTTAAATAGTTTGGTAGTTTTATTATTCTTTATGCGAGTTTTTTTTTTATATATTTTAAAAGAGATTTGATTCTTTTAAAGTAAAGAATGATAACACAAGTGACTACAGTTTTTGATAAAAAAAATTAATAATTAATATTTAAATGTATTCATAATTTATTATGTATAAATATATAATACTAATGGATGATTTTCTCATCAATAACTAAATTAATTAATTTATTCTCTAAAATGAAATTACTCCCTTTAGAGGGACTAGTCCTTTTAATAGATTAATAATGAACATAACTTTATTTTTTTCTTTTAAAAATATTAAAAAATAACACTAAAATTATTCGTTTTGAATATGATTTTTTTTAAAGTAAAATATGTAAGAAGAAAATTAGCGCAGTTAAATTCCTTTATAATTCCAATTGTCATTTTTTATTGTATATTACAAATATTTTTTTATTAAAGATAATTTTATTTAAATTGAGTACATCAGGACATAATAAGACCAATTTTCTCGGGAAGAATTTTTTTATATACACAATATTTAAGTCCAAAATGTTACTTAAAAAATTAGATATATACTACCTAAATCAAGAACCCTTTCTCAGTTTCAACTGTCCTTCGAAATACATGTTAAAGACCTCCCTCAACCCTTTGTTTTTGGCCTTGTCTCTTCACCTATGTGTTTTTTAATGTCAGATTTCACATGAATCGATCTACAACCCTACAGGGGTCACAGCGTCCGTTTGTGCAGCTAAGCAAAGATAATTATAATAAAATGGAATTCATTGGTGGTTGTTGAAGCTTCAGGGTTGTATTTTAGAAGATTCCAACTCTTGACACCTGTTTGTTTTTACCTTGTTGTTGTCTTGTGGGGAATGTGGCATTCATAGATTCCAACCCTCTCTCTCTTGCATTATTTCAAAGTTGGCTTGTTAAAAAAGGAAGAGGTTGAAGCAAAAGTTTTGGTAAGTGCCACTTATACCAAGACAAGAAGATTAGGCTTGGATTGCAGCTCTAAGAAATAAGCACATAAAAAGAGATGCAATAAGAATAGTTCTCGATGGCAACACATAACATAAGGTTGAATTTGAAGGCTGAGTAATGAAGAAATAGTTCCTTTCTTTGATCAAATAGTATAAAGCAAAAAGATATAGAATGACTAAAATAACAATGACAATCATCCCAATAAAGGAAATGATATGGAAAGAAGAGGCTAATAATTGGAGGAAAGGAACTAAAGTGCTAGTAGCGAATCTACCCAATGTTGGTCCGCATGAGACACTACTGAATGGGTTTTCAATATGTCTAACTACTAATTATCATCATTTGCATCTTATCCTACCATTGCTTTGTAAAATATTATCTTATTTTTATTTTTTAAAGATTTATATTAAGCATAGTAAAATAAGTTATACAAAGTACTTCCCACAACAAAATATTTTTGTTTTTCTTTATATGATCTTAAAAAAAAAAAGCAAACAAAGTAATTTTTGTATTATCATTAATGAAAAAAAGGACATTTTAGCGAACCTAGTCTATTCTTATTCATGCATATCAATAGTATAAACTAAAGGCAAGGAGACGGTAGATTCAGTCAAAGAGCTGTTCTTCGATCACCAATCCATAGTGAAGGGTAAGGCCCTAAGGGTACTTGGTGAGCTGGCCCAAACACATTCCCGCAGATCAATAACATGTTTTAAAAAAGAAGTTAGAATTTATTTAGCCCAAAATCAATTGGGCCATAATAACATTAGTAAATGGATATTAAAAAAATCAAATAATATCCTAAAGTTCTGTTCACCAATACGTTTTTCACTTTGGTGCATATAATATTTAAACCGAATCATAATTTACGTAAAAGAAGAAATAATTATAAATTTTTTACTTTATGTACAGCACTAGTCCAGATGTGCTTATAAGAACTCTGACACTCAATTAGTGTTTGAAATGAGTTTACCTGAGGCCTCAATGGCATATTTATAATCTCCCCATAGGCTAATTCAAGTGGTGATTCACACATCTTAGAAGGTGAGTCTTGAGTTTCTGTTCTTCCTGCTTAATGAATTTGTGCATTTACTATGATGCTTTGCCATTGCACGAGTAAGTGTAACACCAAAAAGTTTTCGATTTTGGGTAAAGAAATTAGTTATTAGTATTCAGCTAACTTATTGAATTTATTTTTAATTATGAATCTGAATCTTTCAAAGAGAAGTCCAAACCACTTCATATATTATTTAACCTAATATAACTTCCAGTTAATCAATAATATAATAGTTTTTTATTACTGTGAAATCTGGATGCCATAGAAGAAATATAAAATTTTCTTTTAAATACTATATTACATTCTGTAGTATACTTTAAAACATTTTCCTAGCAAATTAAACTTGTTAGAGTTTTTAACTCTTGCATTTCTCGTATTCCTATCACGTTATATTAAATCATCAAAGTTTTTTTAAATTGTATAAATACTTGGATCTATGATGATGTATTGGAGAATGCAGCGCAACATTAGGTAACAACGAGCAGTTGATTTGTGGTCTTCCTCAACCAAATTATCTTAATTCATTTAAGAACCTTCATTTCTCTAGAAATCGTCTTTTGATTTGATGTATTAAGGACCATAATATTTTCTTATGTGTTAGCCTACATATAGGGTTCCCATTATCCTCTAACGAGCCAACATGGGTATCCACTCATTAAGTTCATATTAAGTACTTTTAAGAAGTTTATTTGATTACTTAAGTGAGATCACTTAGGATTATAATCACCTTAAATAAATAGATGATATAATTGTATTTAAAATATAATGCCCAATAGATTAAAAGAAATTATAAATTTCTAACAATCTTCCACTTGAGCTTCATATTCTCTTGAAACAATTATATTACAAAATTCCTTAAACGTGTGTCTGTATGCTAATTATCTTTAAACTTCCCATTAATACAATCTAGTCTATCTTGTACATTAACAATGAAACCATTGCAACTTTCATCACAAACAAGCGTAATTAGATCACGATGATCACCATATTAATATACTTAATGACATATATCAAATATAGATGAGTGACATAGAAATTACATACAATGTAATCTCAAACATGTCTATTTCCAATTGGTTCTTACTATCAATCTTTAGTGGAGATCAATACAAATTCTTTGAATGTAACACAATTATTATATACAAGGAAACATAATCGAGTTCAAAATGTAAACATAAACCATCAACTTTATTATGTAGAAAGTAAAGAACAACAAAAATGTTCAAAGTGAAACATAAAACATACAAACTCCTATGGAAATAAGGTATCCTAAGGAATAACACCCATATGAGCAATGTGCTCATGAAAGACCTTGGGTATCAACCCTTTAGTCAATGGATCAATTAATATAAAACTTGTTCCTATTTGTTATATGAAAATCTGTTTATTTTGAACTCTTTCTTTAACAACCAAAAACTTGATGTCGATGAACTTCAACTCTGTAGAACTTCTATTGTTGTTGGAGTGAAGGACTATCAAATTATTGTCACAATAGATTTTTAATGGCCTTCCAATGCCATCAACCACCAGTAAACTAGTAACAAAGTTTCGCAGTCATATCCTATGGTTGGATGCCCCAAAGCAAGCTACAAACTCTACAACCATGGTTGAAGGGGCTATAAGAGTCTGTTTAATAGACTTCCAAGAGACAGCTCCTCCAGCTAGCATGTAGATGTATCTAGATGTGGAGCATTTGCTATCTTGACATCCTACAAAATCGAAGTCGAGTTACCCGATGATCTCCAAACCTTCAAACTTCTGATAAGTGAGCATGTATCCTTTTGTTCTTTTTAAGTAACACATCATGCGTTTAACTGCCTTCCAATGCTGCATTCCAGGATCACGCAAATACTTGTCCAGAACTCCCACCACAAAAGCATTGTCGAGACGAGCACAAACTTGAGCGTACATTAGACTCCTCACTGCTAAGACATAGGAAATCTTTTTCATATCATTTCTTTCAAGGTCATTATTGTGGCACTGCTTGAGACTAAATTTGTCTCCCTTAGCTATCAGGGTGTCTCCTGGTTTACTATTTTTCATGTCGAATCTATCTAAGACTTTGCTGATATAGTTCTCTTGTGACAACCTTAGGATACCTTGAGAACGATCTCTTAGTATTTGAATGCCCAATACAAAAGAAGTTTGCCCAAGATCTTTTATCGCGAAATTCTTCATCAGAAATCTCTTGGTTTCATGCGACAAGCATGTATCACTACTAGCAAGTAATATGTCATCAATATATAATACTAGGAATATGTATTTACTCAGACTGAACTTGTGATATATACAATCATCAACTACATTTGTCTTGAAACCAAATGAGGTAATGACTTAATGAAATATGTGATACTGTTAACGGGAAGCATGTTTACATGAATTTCTTTAGTTTGCATACCATAGACTTAGAGTAATTTGAAACAAAGTTTTCAGGTTGCACCATATAAATCGTTTCGTCAATGTCACTATTTAGAAATGCAATCTTAACATCCATCTAATGTAGCTATAAATTAAAATGAGCTACTAGTGTCATTATGGTTCTAAAAGAATCCTTTTAAGATACTAGAGAAAAAGTTTCATTGTAGTCAATGCCTTTTTTCTGAGTAAAGCCTTTGACAACTAGACAAGCCTCATATCTCTTGATATTACCCTTTAAATATCCACGATATCCCAAACATCATTGTCTAGCATAGACTTCATCTCATCTTTCATGGCATTAATCCATTTTTGAGAGTTAGAACTTTGCATAACTTGACAGAAGTTGATTGGATCATTTTCTGTTAAACTAATGTCATCCTCATGTTCTTGGAGAAAGACAATGTTGTCATTTGGAATTGCATGTTTCCTCTCTCTGATGGATCTCCTTAATGATACTTCTTGAAGTTGTTGAGGTTGCTCTATGGGTGTTTGAGGAAGAACCTCATCATAGTCTTATTCTAGAACAATATGCAAGTGTTTGATGCTTGGCTTTTTGCTAGTCCAAAGTTCATAAAGGGTTTTGTTAACTACTTTAGTTGACATCTTATTAAGGATGTAAACTGCGGTCTTTAAAGCTTCTCCCCAGTGTGACTCTAGTAAAGAAGAATGACTAATTATACTTCTCACCATATCCTTAAGAGTCCTGTTTCGTCGTTCTGCCACACCGTTCATGCTAGGTTTGCTTGGCATGGTGTATTGCGGAACAATTCCACACTTTCTAAGAAAAAGAGCAAAAGGCCCTAGACGTTGTTCTCTTTATCCATCATATCTACCATAGTATTTACCACCACGATCAATTTGACGACTTTAATTTTCTTTCCAAGTTGAAGTTCAACTTTAACTTTGAAAGACTTGAAAACGTCTAGGGATTGAGACTTCTCATGTATCAAATATAGGTAACTGTACCTAGAGTATTCGTCTATGAACGTAATAAAGTATTATTGTCCATTCCATGAAGCTGTAGGGAAAGGAACACAAATATCTATATGTATTAGTTCTAAGATATCCTTAGCTCTTTTGGCGCCTAATTTTCTTATGTCTGTTCATTTTCCCTTAATACACTCAACACAAACTTCAAAGTTTGATAAGTCTAAGGGTTCAAGAATTTCATTCTACACAAGTCTTTGAATTTTCTGTTTAGAGACATGGCCTAAACCTTGTGCCATAAGATGGCTGAATTCTCAATTAATTTTTGTTTTGTACCTCGTGAACCAATTTGCAGTATTTTGTTATGGGAACTAACAACATCAAACATATATAAATTATCAATCAAAGAACCAGAACCAACAACATTTAAATTTTGGTGGAGACTAAATTTATTATTTCCAAAAGAACAAGAAAAACCAAATTTGTCCAAGCCAAAAATAGAATTAAATTCTGCCTAAAAGACGGCACAACAAAAGTCTCAAATAAATCCAAATGAAATCCACTTTTCAATTGTAATATAAAAGTTCGAATAACCTCTATTGCTTATTACCATCGCCCATAAAAATGAATCTTTCATCATTATGTGGCGATCGGCTC
The DNA here is from genome assembly GCA_025330945.1 of Mucuna pruriens. Classification (NCBI taxonomy): domain Eukaryota; kingdom Viridiplantae; phylum Streptophyta; class Magnoliopsida; order Fabales; family Fabaceae; genus Mucuna; species Mucuna pruriens. Next base: position 4,213,450 of record JAENHJ010000154.1, read on the forward strand.
CATGGAAAACCTTGCATAATCATATTTATGTGAGTAGTAGCACCAGAATCTACCCACCAAGTATCCTTAAGCAAAAAGATCAAATTAACTTGAGAACAAACTAGAGCAAAAAATTTATCTTTCTTTACACACCAAGTGACGTACTTAGGACACTATTTCTTCATGTGTCCTGACTTCTTATAGAAAAAGCAGGTAAATTCTTCATTCTTCTTTGGTTTCTTTCTGTGAGAAGACCCTTCTACAACACCATTAATGTTCTTCCTTTTCTTATTCTAAGAGGTTAAAGCAAAATGAACACTTTCAGTCTTATCTCTCAGTAACCTCTCTTCCTCTTACACATAATGAGGTATAAGTTCATTGAGGGACCATTTGTCCTTTTGAGTATTATAGCTCACTTTGAATTGCTCAAAGTGTGCAAGAAGTGAGATCAAAATCAAGTACACGATCAAGTCTTTATCAAACTCCAATTTGAGTGACTTGAGTTTTGTTGCTGAGATTAGACATCTTCATTATGTATCTTTTTATATTTCCTCTGTCTTTATACTTCATGGAGATGGATTTAGCCAAAAGGTTACTTGTCTTCGCCTTTTAATTTTTGGCAAAGAATTGCTCAATCTCTTCAAGAAATCTTCTTACAGTTTGACTCTCAGAAATAGAGCCCCGAAATACTTTTAGAATCGAGCGCTTCATGATCATAATACACATTTGGTTAGAGCGTTCCATTTCTCAATTTTAACCTCTTGAAAGTTATCCATAACAGGAATAGATTCCTCTATCCAAAGCGCTAGATCCAAATCCATACATCTCTACAACTTCCTTCCAAACCTTCAAATTCATCCCATTCAACATTGGAATACAATTTATTTGAGCAGATACGTTGACAATAGTAGCAACTAAAAAAAACTGAAAGTTAATAGTTTATAACGAATAGAAGGCATACAAAGTATAGAACAAGACATGTGAAGACAAACTACATAATGAACCCTTTACAAGATACCTACCACAATATTAATTTTTAGTCTTTGAACAAAAAAATTAATTTGTAAGCAATACTCTCAATGCAATAATCAAATATTGACAATTAGTTCTGTCAAATAATAGTTTTTTTTTGGACCGACTATTATTTATATGAAAAATAAAAATTTATAATTATTACATATTTATTATCACAGGCATGTTATTATTTGGTTGAATTGCATCTTCTTTTGGACTAAATATAATTTAAATAAATAATTTCATACTAATATACATCTTTATAATTTAAATTAAATCAATTTATACAATAGAGATTACTTTAATATATTGTTTTAATTAATTTAATTTTAAAAATTATTAAATAACCTAAATTAATGAAAAGCATCTAAAATTTTTTAAAAATGATGTAATATGCTGTATGTCTATTATAATATAATTTATTTATTTATTATTATTATTAAAATATCTAATAATAATAATAATAATAATAATAATAATAACCTAATAAAAAAAACTGCACATTATAATTTGCACGTCATAAAATTGTGAAAAGAAACTGGCAGTTTTAAATATCAATAAAACTGCATGCTCAGCCATAATTGTGCTTAGTTATAATTGCATGTTATAAGGCTTAATGGGTTTAAACCATCGAACATTTTAAACCGCCCCTCGCAGTAGGCTTCTCAGGAAAACATAAATTCGAAAATTGACGCGTCCCCAACGTAAAAGTGCACTACATTCAGGCATATAATGTGGAATAATAAAATACCCAAATTTCAAAACATTACGCAGCACACACCTGGATCCATAAAAAAAATACACCATACGAGAGAAAAAAAAACTGCAGAGTCATGAATCTTTTACGGCTAAAGTGACGCAAATCATACGAGAAATACTCTTCCTGTATCTTAAAAAAACAAATTATCCAAAAAAAAATATATTTAGACATTATAGGAATAATGATAGTGAAACCTAATAATCTAACAATAATAGTAATTTTAATACCATTTGTTAGAGTTTTCTTATTCATTTCTCGTTCTTCTATCTCGTTATATTAGATCATTAAAATTTTTTTAAATTGTATAAATACTTAAATTCATGATAACGTATGGGGAGAATGCAATGCAATCTTAGGTGACCAACGAGCAGTTGATTTGTTGTCTTTCTTCAACCCAATTACCTTAATTCATTTCGAGATCTTCGTTTTTCTCCTCTAATGGAAAACAGTATTGTCACCGCAGTAGAGTTTAACCACCAAGTTCGGGATGGATTGGTGTGGTTCCTCTACGCCTAGGACACCAGAATATCGAACCATGAACGAAGAAAAGCATGAGATAAAAGCAAACATATTGACTATTCATTGTGAGGCCCTAATTCTCGACTGGAGGGGACACCAAAAGCCTCCGCCCTTCCATCCCTTGGCTTGGATAGACAGAGAGGAGGGACAGAGTTTTTGGTTTTTTCATGTTGTCAAAGAGTTGAACAATGAAAATAGATGGCGAGTGCCTGATTGAATTGATCGGATCATGTAGGAACAAGGTTCAAGTTTACCGGTCTGTTAGGATGCCTCGAGCCGTGACCTTCTCTTGAATTCTCAAAACTTCTTTCGCTCCATCCCCGCTGGGGCAGAGAACCCATCGCTGTCTCGGCTGTGCTATCGGAGGTTCTGGGGAAGTCGGAATAGGAGAGCACTCATCTTGGGGTGGGTTTACTACTTAGATGTAAATCAATCAATTTATTTAGTTCTTCATATATAGTTAATTAATTATATATGTTGACTTAGCTATAATCACTAGAATTCCTATATACTTAGTATAAGTACATGGAATTCTAGTGATTATAGACTATCTTTATAACAATAAAAAAGAAGAATAAAAAAATTTAAATAATAATAATATATAAAAGGTAGAAATAGTAAATCGAGGTACCCATTTTATGATAAACTTTCCTTCCATTTTTGTTCCTTTAGTAGGCATTGTATTTCCAGCAATTGCAATGACTTTTTTATTTCTTCATGTTCAAAAAAACAAGATTTTTTAGATATGGTCAGTACTGAGACCATGACCTTTCATTATGCTTTAACATAAATATAGTTTTCTTTATCCTCTAACATATAGATATCTATTCATTAATATCATATCAATTTTTTTTAAAAAGTTCATTTAATTACTTAAGTAAGATTTACCTTAAATAAATAACTAATATAATTATATATAAAATATAATATTTTTTATATTAAAAAAAATTATAAATTTCTGACGAATCCAACCCAACCTCGGAACTTCAGACTTTACCTTTCTTTCTATGCAACTTTTGTGTTGCCTTGCAACTGCAACTAGACAAAGGAAAGATTAGAGTGAGACACCGTACAATTGCAATATAAGAATTTGGATCCTGCCTGCGATAACTCCTGCGGCGGTGTCTAAAACGTGTCATTTAAAACGTGGAATGGTGTTTTCATTACTCTTTTTTATCAATTTGTCAATCTTTTCACGAGCTTAGTTCATTCATTTTTGGTCAAATTAGCTGGTCAGTCCAATTTTATATCAGAGCACGAGTACAAAAAAGTGGTGCGAGGTCAGGGAAGATATATTTTAACTTGCATTGTAAACTACAAACCGTGAGACTATTGTTTTAGAATATAAAATTGTATTTTCAAAATCACTTTCTATTTAGAAATATTGTTATCATAAACATGTTTAGTTAATATCTAGGCATTATACAAAATAATTAAATTTTATTTAATTAAAATTTTAAAAAATATAAATAAAAGAAGAAACATGAAAGAAAGAAGTGGGAAATGATGAAAGAAGTTATTATAGAAAATAATTTCTATTCTCATGAAAATATATATGATACCTATCTTTTCCTATAAGTTGGGATTACAAAACAATTCATTTATTCGTCATTTATCCAAATCCATTCACTACTAAATTTATTAAGTTCATCAATTACAAAAAATAAGATTAATAGATTGGATCCAATTCATCTATTATTTTTCAAAATCTATTAGATTAAATTATATAAAAAATAAATTTGTTGGATAAAAAAATTAAACAAAGATGAAATAAAGATTTTTTAGCCAATCTCGATAGAAGATTTATCTATCGAGGCTTGAGTGAAGATTTTTTTTGGTCAAATCCTAGTCGAAGACTTTTCGCCAAAGCCTAGCTAAAGATTTTCCGATCAAGACTTGACAAAAACATTTTTTGCCAAAGTTTATTCAAGGACTTGCTTGGAGATTTCTTGGTTGAAGAGGCTTGACCAAAGTATTTTTGGCAATGGCCCATCCAAAGATTTTTCAGTCAAAGTATTTTTTAGACGACTCTTGACCAAAGATTTTTTTGGTTGGTCTGAAGGTTTTTTTGGCCGAGTCTCAGCCAAATAATTTTCAACCAAATCCTTATCAAAGGCCAAAAATCTTTTGGCCAAGTCTCTACCAAAGATTTTATTGCTGAGGCCCAACCAAGGTATTTTTGGCCGAAGCTCATCTGAAGAATTTTTCATTTGAAGAATTCTTGACTAAGCCTTGGTCAAAGATTTCTCTGCCGAGGCCTGACTAAAGGTTTTTTTTGGCAAAGTCCCTTCAAAAGAATTTTTGCTTGAGACTCGTTCACAAACTTTTTTTGCCGAGTTTGGTAGAATATTTTTGGGCTTAGACCCGATCAAAGGTTTTTTTAGCCGAGTCTTGACCAAATATTTTTCAGCTAAGTCATAGCCAAAGATTTTTGGTTGAGCCCTAGTTGAAGATTTTTTGGATTAGGCTCAACCAAAGGTGTTTTTATTGATTCCTGTTTGAAGGTTTTTTTGGCCATGTTTGGTTGAAGATTTTTCCAACTTGTTGTAAATAAATCAAATTAGTTATAACTACTTGTGAAGTTAGTTAGTGGGTTGTTTAGTAGTTAGTTAGTTTATAGGCTATTAGTAACTACTTGTGAATGTAATAAATAGTGGTAAGAAATGAAATTGTGCAAGAGTGTAGTTTAGAATTTTGAAAAGGTTGTTTTCTATCCTTTCTTAAAGAAATTACTATTAAAGAAATAATAGTAATTAAAGAAATTAATTGTTAAAGAAATTAATTGTTTTTAATCTATTAATTATTTTTTTCTATCCTTTCTTCTAAATTAATTGTTTTTCTATCCTTTCATTTCTTTATTCTTCTTTTTTTCTATTCTTTCTTAAAGAAATTACTACTCATTATAAAAAAAAATTAATTTTTAACAAGGTATTGCTTAGCAATTTTTTTGTTGTAGACGAGAGAAAAGGTTGGAGATGGGAGACTACAGTTGAAATTATTTTTAAGAAATGAAATTGAGTAAGAGTGTAGTTTAGAATTTTGATCAGCTTGTTTTCTATCCTTTCTTAAAGAAATTACTACTTAATTAGAAATTACTACTAATTATCTTTTTACTTTTAAATTTTATAAATTATTTTTAAGAAATGAAATTGTGTAAGAGTGTAGTTTAGAATTTTGATCAGCTTGTTTTCTATCCTTTCTTCATGAAGTTACTACTCCTTATACCCCTCAACATAATGGAAAGGTTGAAAGGAGGAATAGAACCTTGATGAACATGGCTCGGTGTATGCTTAAAGATAAAAAGATACCAAGTTTTGGGGAAAAGCTGTATCCAGAAGAGAATGTATACTAAATAGGAGTCCAACTAAGAGCCTAAATGATGTGACTCTTGAGGAGGTGTGATCAGGAAGAAAATCTGCAATAAGCCACTTTTAGGTATTTGGTTCTCTTTACAAATATGTGTAGAAAAAATTGTATTTTGAAGAAAAAATTGTTATTAAAAAATTGTTCTAAAAAAATTTTATTTTAAAAATTTAAATTTTATTTTATTTTTATTAATTTTTATTTTAAAAAATTGTTCTCTTTAAAAAATTGTATTTTTATACAATCTAAAAATTGTGTAGAAATAGTTCAGATTCAACCGTGTAGACCTTAAAGAACTAGATAACCACCTGAGAGGTTTGGAGATTATGCATCTATTCCTAACTTTGAAGTGACTAAAGAAGGAGATATGATGCATTTGGAGAGGTTGCAAAGTACAAGGCTAGGCTGGTTGCAAAAGGATTCTTGCAAAAGGCTGGGTTGGACTACTATGAAGTACTTCCACCTATGGCCAGAATTGATACTATGAGATCGGTGGTTGTTGCAACCATTTTAAGAGGTTGGTCATTACATTAACTGGATGTAAAATCAGCCTTTCTAAATGAGCTATTAGAGGAAGAGATATGTGTCAACCTCCTGGTTTTGAAGTGACTGCACATAAAGGCAAGGTGTGTAGGTTGAAGAAGGTATTATATGGGCTAAAACAAGCTCCTCTTGCTTGGAATAGAAGGATTGATTGCTTGCTGTTGCAACTGAATTTCAACAAATTTATAACAAAACATGGAGTTTATGTGAGAGCTACTGCAGGTGACAATGTTTGTGTGCTTGTATGTAAATGATCTACTAGTTACTAAGAGTAATACAACAGATATTGATGAGTTTAAAAGGAGAATAATGCTAGAGTTTGAGATGACAAACTTGAGTTTACTATCCTATTTTTTGGGGATGAAATTTGTCACTATAGGTGAAGGTATTTTAATGCATCAAAAGATGTATGCAACTGATGTATTAAAGAGGTTTCATATGCTAGATTGCAACTCTGCCCAAAACAATTAAATGTAATATAAAGTTGGAGAAAGAAGGAAGTGACAAGTTGATTGATGCAACCTTATACAAACAGATTGTTGGCTCTTTAAGATTTCTATGTGACAGCCGACCTGACATAGCTTATGGAGTGAGGCTAATTAGTAGGTTTATGGATAATCCAAGACTTTCTTACTTGCTTTCAACTAAGAGAATATTAAGATACGTGAAGGATACCTTGGATTATGGATTGTTGTTATCAAAATGTGGTAGGAGTGTTTCTGATGAAATATATGGTTATTGTGACTTTGATTGGTGTAGTGATAAAAGTGACAGAAAAAGTACAACAGGGTATATGTTTATCATGTGTGGAGCACTTATTTCATGGTGTTCTTAGAAACAGTGGTGGCATTGTCCTCATGTGAGGCTGAATACATTGTAGCCTCAATGGGAGCTTGTCAAGCCTTGTGACTTGAGAACTTGATGATAGAAATGAAGATTAGAAGAGAAGAGCCTATGAAAATGCTAATAGACAATAAGTCAGCTATAAACTTGGCTAAATATCATGTTGCTCATGGAAGAAGTAAACATATTGAGACAAGATTTCACTTTCTAAGAGATCAGTCAATAAAAGGAAGATAAAGTTGAAATATTTTAGTACTAATGAACACGTAGCAAATATTTTAACAAAACCTCTCAAAGGTAACCAGTTCAAGATGGCTAGAGACATGATAGGAGTGCAACCCATTACTAATATGAATTAAAAGGTAGTGTTGTAAATAAATTAGATTAGTTATAACTACTTGTGGAGTTAGTTAGTGGGTTGTTGAAGGAGTTAGTTAGTAAGTTATTAACTAACTACTTGTGAATGTAATAAATAGTTGTAAGAAATGAAATTATGTAAGAGCTTTTGCTCAGCTTGTTTTCTATCCTTTCTGATTTTCTTGTGTTCTAACACAACTAACGCCCACCAACGACTTTTTGGCTAACTATATTCTTAAAAATTAATAATTCACGATAATATTGGCAGGTTCACTTTCTTGAGAATCTTTTTTTATAGTTGAAACAAATACTACTTAAAATACTAATAATTTTGAGTAATATATTTAGATATTCCAAAAGCGTAAACACCTAATTTATTATTTTTTACACACTCCTCATTTCTCTTAAATTTTCTCTGTTTTGTCACATCATATTATTAGAATAAGGTATCCATGCATCATTTTTCAATAATTTTACCTGTTTGGAACTCATAAGTAGAATATAAAATAAAGAATATGTCCAACTATGTGCATGTTTGCCTGTGCATTAACTGTCAATTGACACTGGACCAAACAAGCTGTAAATAAAAAATCAGAAGTCGAAATTTTTAATGGAAAAGTATTACCAATGTATCTTCACTGTCATTTTTAATAAAAACAACCTTATTTATTAATTACTTAATCATTTTCTTTCAAACACTTAATACCACGGGTCACGACTCTTAAAACAATACATTTTTACTCTGGACGAGAGAAAAAAGCTAAGATTGGTTGCTTTCAGGAATGTGCAGCAATGTTCACTCACTTCCCCAAGTTCCAACTGCAGACTGAAAAAGTGTAAAAAGTGTGTTATGGGAAAGTCTAAATGTTGTTTGCATAGCTGAGAGCACCAGAAAAAGATTGTACTACACCTTTCAAGTGTCGAGGTAGTTCGGTATAGGTATACCCCACTGTTCTGTCAACTTTTTATAAGCAGCTTGCAACTTTCTAGTTACCGGCCCTACTTCTCCATTACCAATTGTGCGTCCATCGACCTTCACTACCTGAAGGTGGTATAGTTTATGCATATCATAAGAACAAATAACTAACTACTAAATAGCTTAAGAAGCCAAGTTCAGTCAAGTTCCAAAAGGATCGGGACGGACTAATTTTATAGGAGAAAATGGATTAAAGACCAAGGTTTGCTAGCATTTCATCAATAAGATCCTGAGTTGGATTGGTTATGTCAAGCATTTACATTCCATTTAAGTCTATGGAGAGCTCAAGTTGTCGAGGTTGAGCTTCCATTAATGGAATTGAGGGTTGATGATTAACTAAAAAAATTCATTTCCACTCATTAGAGTTCAACATCTTGAAGGCTTGGGCTCTACTTAAATTCACCTTTTATTTTCACCAATGTAATTAGTAGCTATGTTATCTAGGCTAATTAATTGGCTGAGACTTTCCAGTGACACAGACACATCAAAATGAAGAAGTTGGCTAGACACAAATGTTGGCCATTAACCCTTGAGAAAAGTAGTTGGAAAGAAAATCCAAACGGAGTAATCGATCATGTTAAGAAACATAATTCAGCCAAAATTAATAAGGTACAAGGCACTTACTGGGCTTAGTTCTCCCATCGTTCCTGTTGTCCATATCTGCAAGGCAGTCTTCTAGTTATAACTCAAAATATAAATTTGGAGAGAGGGGGAAGGGAGCAGAAAGAGAGAAATGGAACATAAACTTAAATTTAAGGTTTTGAACAATTTTTAACGTAATAGTAAGGCTATTTAGTGCAAAGAGCAGAATTATGCAATGGAAGTCCAATATTGGAATGAACTTGAATTTCGCTAGGCCTAGATAACACTAAAAAATTCAAAAAGATATTAATGAGGTCAATATTATAGAAGATATTTCCCATAATAAATGTAATCTTGTGCCATGACAGCTCATTGTATGGTACTAGAAACTCACTACTGTTTTTATATTTTAGAAATATAACTGAATTGACTGTACATCCCTAATTTCCATAGGTCAGCAACAAATATTATTTAATGACAAAAAAAATAGAAGCAAGTCTAGAGAACTTTAAAAGATTTTTGGAATAGTAGATATCATAGGTAAACCTCATCTGCGGTATGCACTTCTGAAAGGCTGATTCTTCGCTCTTCTAAGATAAACTGCTCCTTCACCACAAGATCCATTACCTTAAATTGTAAAACGGTTGAGTTCCATCAGTGCGACAATAAAATAATGAACATGATTTAAAATCTTAACGAGGAAAAAGAATTTGGGAACTGCTGAATGAAATTACAAAGTTATTCTTTTTATATTTATCTATCCCATTTTCTTCAAAAAATTATTTTCTTCTAACAAAATGCTTCCCTTACTAATGAATAAAATAAGATGCTGAATATGAGCAGTACCAATGGCAAAAATTGGTGTTTGGGAGCCATCTTATGCTGGCATTCATCTTAATCTCATGGCAATTTTGAAAAACGGATAAACAAATTTTCATATCATACCGTACTCATATTTAAGAGGTTTACTAATCCTTGGTCCTCTACCATTAAAATACATCACATTGTTTAACACCTTAAATGCTTTTCATTTTCAAATTATTACAGTTAAAGTTGATCTCAGTAAAACGTATTCAAAATCTATTATATGTTATTTTTTACGTATAGTTGCACCTTTATTAACCATTACATTAAAGCAATAGAACAGGGCTTCCAACTCTAACAGTATACACAAGTATGAAATATAAATTCATATAAAAATAGTGAATCTGTACAACTTACAGTTGCTCTAGTAATGCCGGGAAGACAATAATCAGCATGTGGTGTCAAAACATGGTCCCTTTTAACTATGAACTGTACAAAGTAGAAAAGTATATTAGTTGAATTGTACATGCAGTCTTCCATTCTCTGTTGTTAGCAACCCTGCTGCAAAAGAAATACAAAAAAGGAAAAAATCCTACAAACCTTCTCAATTCTCAAATAATGAGATTTAAGGGGATTTTTCTACTGTCTTGGGCTTACAAGCTTACAGAGAAAATGAACATCAACCAACATATTTTCTGTGTTGTTTAATCAGGTAGGGAGATGATTTTACATAAGCTACATATTAAGTGTCTGATATATCATTAATGAAAATTATCTGTGCTTAGATTTTGTTTTTCTTGTTTTGAAGTTGTGCATATATCAGTAGCACAGGGCTTAAACTCCAAGAACCACCTAACGACCTCCTTGCTACCTAGCAAGCCCTAGCATATAATTAGCAAAATAGAGAATAAAGACACTTCTAACAGTTAAGGCAAAGTTGACAGCATACCATGTTTGTTGCATTGGTTTCAGATACATAACCATCTTTGTCAAGCATGATTGCATCATCTGCTTTTGCATTATTACTTTCAATCTGCACCAGAAATAAAGACATTTTTGTGATAAGCTATAAGAAATATTATTCAGAATGACAGGATGTTAGCATGAAAAGCTGTTAAAAGCAACACTTTCCACATGGTTGCTAACTTGCACCAGCTAATAAAAAATTCACAATACTATAACCCCTCATCAGTAAGTGTTTCTGCAAAGATAATAAATCATAAACCCCCCTCTCAAATTGAGAGCAAATCATCATCGTGGATAAGAAAAATAAATTGCATTTTTTCTGCATAAAACAATGCCCAGAATAAGATTGACACTGATCTGATTTTTATAAGGGGTATAGTCACTGGGATAGAAGGAAGGGTCGGTGGTGGGAAGGTTATAGATTGGGTGTCGCCAGTCAGATTTGGGGAGGGATAACAATGTTAACACGCAAAAGAAATGAGGTGTATATTCTTAATTGATGTGGTATAGTTTGATTGGAGGGACAGAAGAGACAGGATTTGGGGACAAGTTATTTCAGTCCTTTCCTATCTATATTCATGATAAGCTCAACAGCCACCCTTGTTCCTATGGTATATAATATACTAGCAATATTATTCATTACTTGAAACAATTTGCTGTAACAATTACATGTAAAAATTCATGAGAAGATCTTAGCAAAAAAACAAAAATCATGAGAAGAAAAGAAAACTACCTTTGCAAGTATGTTATTGAGGAGGTTATTGTGATGAATCTTTGAATCCAAATTCTGGTAAACAAAGAAAGGGGAAGAGACAGTCAACCGAACAGACTTAGTATCAATCAAACAGAAATTTTTTTAGTAAGTTTTGAATGAATCTCATTCATTAAAAGCTATATCTGCAAGCAATCCCATGAGACTTTCAAATATTATAATGACGAAATAATTTCTGAAGAATTTCATACACTGGAGGCAAACAAGAGATCAATCTCATTTGTAATTAATCAGTATATTCAGTACTGAAGTTCATAAATTTCTCTTCAATCTGATCTAAATATCGCTACAGATACGTGGATACAACAAACATCAAAACCTAACAGTAAGAATGTAGGGCTAAATCGGCCAATGTTCATATCAGCCCCACAATAGATAGATGATAATTTTTTCCCCTTCTCTGATGGTGAGACTAATAATATATAGATTGGTATGTCAAAGGAACATGAAATGTTCTTGTAGTGATATAAGGAAATTCTTTCACAAAATAGCATAATATAAATCTTTTTATTTTTCTCTTCTGGTGGCTCATATCAGGAAAGGGACAATATATCGGTGATAATACTCTTGCTTCATATTATATTTAAGGATACATTAACATAATGATAACACACTACTCTTCCCTCTCTCTCTCACTGTTATTTTCTCTCTATCTCCATAATCCTTATGATTATAGATTAACTTTTTGGAAGGAAATAACTGAAAATCTAAATAACATTGAGATAACAAAGGTGTTTGATGTTCGATCACAAATAGTTAGTGATTCTGAGTAGCAGGTTTGAGTGTGTTTGCAAAATTAATTTTGAATGAAATTGATTTTGTAAAATTGATTTTAAGTGAAGTGATCTGTATTTGGATGTTTTTACCTGTAAAATTCATAAGCAAGTTTGCTGTAAAACTTAATGTAAATTTTTCAACCAAACACAAAAGCTACCTTTTATCACTTCTAGTCAAACCAGGGTTTGGATGCAAAATCAATTTTACCTAATAATAACCAAGCATCTATATTTTACTAAAATCACGTTTGACAGAAAACAATCAACTCTGATACTTAGCACCAGCATGAAAAGAAACACATACCGGTAATTTTAATTCTGAAGATTATAACTTTGCTCTACTTCTTATATAATTAATACCTTTCTTCTCCCCTTACATATCCACGTCCAAAAACTAGTTCTTAAACAGTGACATTATATCATAGGCCTGCATTTCTTCATGTTGACTAGAGAAGGAAGATGGGCAGGGAAGGAAGGGCCAATGGATTGGCAGCAAGACATTGGAGAAGGGAGGGGGGGTATGAGAAGCCATGGGAGGGGAGGATAATAGGGTGGTAGCTGGATTAGAGGGTATAGAATCAGAGGGGAATCCAGGAGAATTAGGTGTGTCTTAAAACTAATATTTTCTCTGCATTTGTAACTGCAATTAGAGTACATCTCTACCCTTGTTCCTATAAATCTATTGCACCAGTATGGAGACCAGCTGCTATCTCATTATCACCAAGGTTATAACCAAAAAAAGTTTGGATGTTAACTATTGTTTGACAAGGCAGAAAGTTCACCAGTAATTCAAACATAATTAAAATAACAATGAGCATTGTGTTAGTTTGGATAAATTTCTCGTAAGCACTTATAAGAGATGTTAGCTTCTTAAAAAGTTAAGATATATAAATTGATTTTAATGTATGAAAGAAGTTTAATTCATATTACATGCACAGTTCATTTTATATTTTTCTTTTGTAAGTGTTTATTGAGAAATTTATCCTCTATTTCTTTTCAACTAACAAGTATTAGTATACAATCAAGAAACTTACATTTGGTGAATTACGGCGTGTTGTAGCAGTTACTAGAACTATACCGCGTTCATTATCATAAACAGGGGGCTTCCACTCAGCCAGGACTGCATATTTTAAGAATGACTAATTTCAGAATAATATTGCCTATTCATTTGAAAAGCAAAATGTTGAGTCATGAAATAATTGAGTTAACTTACACGTGAAGAATAAATTCAAATGAAAATAATGTCTAGCATAACTCCACAAACAACTGAGGCATTCTTCCATAACCAAAATGGTTCCTCGGTAAATAGATTCAAAATTTGAAAGCTTAACTTGTTGCACTTATTGGCATGCCACTTCTGTTAAACACCTCGATTAACCATCTCCTATAACAACATAAATCCCTAAAAGAACATGACTTCAAACCTTGGTTACCTTATAAACTAGATAATTCATTATGTCAAGTCATATGAACGAAATATGACAGGAAAGATAATTGTTTTGGAACCAAAAGTTGGACTTCAGTGCCCTTTCTTCCTATGGTTGAAGCCATTATCAATGCCCTTTCTTCCTATGGTTTCTAAGAATGCTAAGTCATGCATGCAATTAATATATCGACAACAACAACAACCAAGGTTTTTTCCCAGGGTGGGGTCAGCTACATTAAAGAATGCCATTGTGCTCTGTTAAAAACAAATCTTCAGAGAGGCAATTTAATTTAAATCCTTTTCAGTGGTTTCACTTAAGATTTTTTAGTCTTCCTCTACCTCTAATTATTGGGCTATCCCCCATCAGATCAACTCTTTTAATTAGGGTTTTATTGACCTTCTCACATGTCCAATCCATCTTAGATGCATTTATACCATACTTTCCTCAATAGATGCCACTCCTACTTTCTTTCCAGCACATTTATTCTTGATCATATTTTTTCTTGTATGACTATCATCGAACATAATGTTCTCATCTTTTCAAGATTTACACTCTTGTTAGTACTTCGCCATGTAGGCTGTAGCATTCTGTTCCATTAAACATCAGTAATCTTGGGACTGCAGTGAGATTTTCCTTTTAGCTTGACATGCCCTTTCAATCACAAATAACACATGAAGCATTCTCCATTTCATCCCCCTAGCTTGGATCATTTACATCTCTATGTCTCTCCATCACTTTGTATGATAGATCCATGATCACAAATATCATTCCCATAAAAAATGGAAACTGTAAAACAAATCCTTTTAGGTCAATCCAAAAACTTTCAATTTGCTCAGAAATGCTAACATTGATATTGTTTGGACAGAAGGGCAGTTTCTCAAAAGAATAAAGGGAAGGCAAAGTAGTTAGATTAGATAGTTAGAACAGTTTGGTAGTTGCTGTTGGTTTAGTTGTCCCTGATCACCGATACTTAATTAACTTCGAACCTCAATTTGTTCTTTATCTACACATAACACAAATTAACACAAAAGAGATAGCCTGAGACATGTGATAATCACATTGTTTTCAAGGACTTATCCGCGTGATGCGCAACTCTCTCAAGATATAATAGGTTCTTCCCAATAATAATTGAGGCAATAGAACTGGCAAGCAACCCAGCAAGCAACCCAAAAGAAAAGAAGAAGATGTGAGAGAGGCTTTTTCTATAGACCTTCTGAAATTTTATATTTATAATAAATGAAAAGAGGTTCTATAACTACCTGAATGACCAAGTCTAAAGGTATGGTAAGACCAAGTCTACAAGATTTTCTAAGTTAACTAAAAGGATTTTTACATTTAATTAAGTAGAAAAGCTTAATATTTTAAAATATAAAACAAAATATACAATAGGCAGGTGTGTCATGGAATATCATTCCCATAAAAATGGAAAATGTACTTGCTCGGATTTTGACTAAGCACATTGTGACTTAGTCAAATATGAAATATAACCACCTAAATATCTTATAGGTAACTAACATACCCCACTAACTCGTAACCTCATTGTAAATAAAGGGGTACATTGCAAGTGAAAATTCACTGATAGAAATAGAGTATTCTCTTACACTCACTCTTTGTTTAACTCTTTTTAATCACACACCATTTTATTTTCCCTTATCCATTACTCGAATGCTTCCTAATATAGACCATCTCTATAACTAGCACTTTAGGCACAAGGAGAGTTTATACATGAACACTTTGGTGCCCACCATGGGACTCGGTGAAACTCTTCTCAACGCCCTTGTTTCTTGTTCAAAGGCAAGCTTACATCAAAATGAGGACTTGAAATGATAAGGCAGGATTGGAGAACCATTCTAGTAAAATCCCTCAAATATGAAATTCAGTCAATGTTACAAATTTACTATAGCTAAGTTTGCAATCTAATGTTTATTTCATCTTCCTTGTTTTGAGAGTTGTGGTTCTTTGCACGATCCTATGCTTCTTGTCATTTTATGAGCTTGATGTAAAAGTACACAAAATTGTACTTTCTCAATCTCAACCTTTAGTGAAATCAGGATCCCTCAATTTAGATAACTGTTGTTAGTAGAAATATATATAGTTATATATATACATCTGATCTGTACTCAGATGTTTCATGCAAAAGGTTGAGACTTTTTTTAATCTGAGGTTTAAACTTCTTAAATTTTGTAATCTTTCTAGCCATATGGTTCCGAAGGAAGGTGGTGTTATTAAGTATTAGGATATAGCAGTTCGTGTTGACCCTTATTGAATTTTGAAGTTGTTTGAGTTTTTAAAGCTAATTGTCAAAGACAAACAGAAAATTGGTGGATTTCATATTTGTTAATATGCCATTGATAGTATAGACTACATAAAACTGGTAGTTTTGTGGATTAAAAGCACATTTGGATGCTAATATTTTTTGCTGTTTCCCAACATCACAGCGAGTTGATATCACGGCAGTTGAAAAATCTGGAATTGCTAAAGATGTTACATAATTAATCGACATAAGGATTTGGAAAGGCTAGAGATTGCAGATATAGATGGTTGTTGCAACTGCAAAAGAGATAATACATCCCTTCTTCAAAGAGATAAGTTATTTACTCAAATATAACAAATTGCAAATTTTTCATATATGAGATACTTGTAAGAACTTTTGAAATTTCCAAATTTTCAATTTTTAAAATATATCAATGGATATATTAAATCCTTTTGCTAATTTCCAAATATATCAACGGAATATAAATAATAAGCTTTTTAAAGAAAATTGAGTACAAAGTTTGTTAGGAACAGATAATATCGACCGAATGCCGAAGTTATTAGAAATATATATCCGTCAAATTTTCAAAGTTTAGATTACTAAGTAAATAAATAATAATTATAATATCTATCAAATATTGTTTTATAATATCTATATTTGATCAAAATATACAAATTAATATTAAAATATTACAGGTTTAAAGGTTTTCCAATATTTTTTAATTTAGCATTTTTTTAAAAGTGAAAACTTCACTTTTTACTCTAGTAAGTTATACTTGATAACTTCTAATAAGTTATACGTTACAGTAAAATAGATAAAGGTTAAAACTTTTATACTAAAAAAATAAAGGATGGAAGAATTACTTATCATAATAAATATGTCTTATATAAATTCTCACGATGGAGTTAGTTCAGAAATTAAACAAATAAAAAAATATATGCACAAGGCATTATCTTGTTATCAAATAGTGACGCATCATATTAAGTTTGATAATATAAAAAAAAAAAATGTGTATCTAAGTTATTATCTTATCTTAAGATATATGGTTGAAAAATATAACTTAATCTCTATCTTAATAAAACTATTTTAGTAGTTTGTATCATATTATTAGTTATTATCAACTATTGTTTTAGTAGTTTATGCTTATTTTAAGTATTTTATGAAGCAATTTTTAAAGTGCAATGCACCTCTTAAATCAACATTTTGGTAATGGGGTATGAATTTTCTAGGTACTAGACCCAAAAAATTAAGCCAAAAATGTCATGGCATTATGTATTATAAATTTGATTCGATGAAAATATTAGGAGTTTTAAAATTCCAAAAGTAATTTTCCATTTAGGAGTTTTCTATAAACCTTGAGGTGACAACCTATTCTAAGTAAAGTCACTTTGTTCACAACATGGCAACTTTGGCACAATTAAAGAGTTGTGACCAAGGCTGACCTCAAGACTCTGCAACCTCAACACAATCAAAGAGTTGTGACCCAGGCCAAACTCAAGATTCGACGACCTTGGCACAATCAAACAGTTGGAACCTAGGCCCGACTTCAAGACTTGGAAATCTCAACACAATCAAAGAATTGTAACCCAGGCCGACCTCGACTCAGTGACTTTGGCGCAACCAAAGAATTGACCTAGGCCAACCTCGACTAAGTGACCTCGGCACAATCAAAGAGTTATGACCCAAGACTTGATGACCTCACAATTAAAGAGTTGTGATCCGGGCCAACCTCAAGATTTGGTGACCTTGGCAGAATCAAAGAGTAACCCACAACCTCAATTTGGCGATCTCGACACAATCAAAGAGTTATGACTCAGGCCGACCTCAAGACTTGGCAACCTCGACAAAATCAAAGAGATGTGACTCAGGTCAACCTCAAGACTTGGCGACCTTGGCACAATTAAAGAGTTGTGACCGAGGCTGACCTCAACACAATCAAAGAGTGGTGACACAGGCTGACCTCGAGACTCGGTGGCATCAGCAGAATCAAAGAGTTGTAACCCAGGCCAACCTCGACTTAGTGACTTTGGCGCAACCAAAGAATTGACCTAGGCCAACCTCGACTAAGTGACCTCGGCACAATCAAAGAGTTATGACCCAAGACTTGATGACCTCGACACAATTAAAGAGTTGTGATCCGGGCCAACCTCAAGATTTGGTGACCTTCGCAGAATCAAAGAGTAACCCACAACCTCAATTTGGCGATCTCGACACAATCAAAGAGTTATGACTCAGGCCGACCTCAAGACTTGGCAACCTCGACAAAATCAAAGAGATGTGACTCAGGTCAACCTCAAGACTTGGCGACCTTGGCACAATTAAAGAGTTGTGACCGAGGCTGACCTCGACACAATCAAAGAGTAGTGACACAGGCTGACCTCGAGACTCGGTGGCATCAGCATAATCAAAGAGTTGTGACCTAGGCCAACCTCAAGATGTGATCCGGGCCAACCTCAAGATTTGGTGACCTTCGCAGAATCAAAGAGTAACCCACAACCTCAATTTGGCGATCTCGACACAATCAAAGAGTTATGACTCAGGCCGACCTCAAGACTTGGCAACCTCGACAAAATCAAAAAGATGTGACTCAGGTCAACCTCAAGACTTGGCGACCTTGGCACAATTAAAGAGTTGTGACCGAGGCTGACCTCGACACAATCAAAGAGTAGTGACACAGGCTGACCTCGAGACTCGGTGGCATCAGCATAATCAAAGAGTTGTGACCTAGGCCAACCTCAAGACTCAGCCACCACGACACAATCAAAGAGTTGTCACCCAAGCCGGTCACAAGACTTGATGATTTCGACACAATCAAAGAGTTGTGAACTAGGCCGACCTCAACTTGGTGACCTGGCACAATCAAAGATTTGTGACTCAGGCCAACCTCAAGACTCGACAACCTCGATACAATCAAAGAGTTGTGATCTAGGCCAACCTCAACTCAACAACCTCGGCACAATCAAAGGATTATGACTCAGGCTGACCTCAAGACTCGGTGACCTCAACACAATCTAAGAGCTGTGACCCACACTAAGGTCTCGACACAATCCAATAGTTACAACCCAGACTGGAATCTATTACATACTTGGCGATTCTAGTGTAACCCAAGAGGTATGATGCATGCCCTCTATCACAACTTGGCGAATCCTCACAGTTGTAGTCTAAGCCATATGGAAAACATGTGTTCCTTACTTAATCTTTTAAGCCTTATTCGTCTCTTTGGCTCAAGGCCGGAGGGTTGTGTACCTGCCCAACTTTTGATTGAGCACATTATGATTTAGTCAAATATGAAATATAACCACCTAAGTATATAGGTAACTGACATACCACCCCACTAACCCATAACCAATAGGTAATTAACATATCTCACTAAATCGTAACTGATACATAACTGACATCCCTACTAACTTGTAAGCTCATTATAAATAAAGGACACTGCAAGTGAGAACTCACTCTTAGTCTTTAACTCTTATTAATCACACACCATTTTCTTTTCCCTTGTCCATTACTTGAATGCTTCCTAGTATAGACCATCTCTATGACTAGCATTCTAGGTACAAGAGTATACAGGAATAGAAACCTTAAAACAAATCCTATTAGGTCAATCCAAAAAACTTTGAACTTGCTTAGAAATGCCAACATTCATATTGTTTGGACAGAAGGGCAGTTTGGTAAATATGAAATATAACCACCTAAGTATATAGGTAACTGACATACCACCCCACTAACCCATAACCAATAGGTAATTAACATATCTCACTAAATCGTAACTGATACATAACTGACATCCCTACTAACTTGTAAGCTCATTATAAATAAAGGACACTGCAAGTGAGAACTCACTCTTAGTCTTTAACTCTTATTAATCACACACCATTTTCTTTTCCCTTGTCCATTACTTGAATGCTTCCTAGTATAGACCATCTCTATGACTAGCATTCTAGGTACAAGAGTATACAGGAATAGAAACCTTAAAACAAATCCTATTAGGTCAATCCAAAAAACTTTGAACTTGCTTAGAAATGCCAACATTCATATTGTTTGGACAGAAGGGCAGTTTGGTAGTTACGAGGTATTAGTTAGATAGATAAGAGGGAAGGGGCATTAGATAAACACAGGTAGGTGGATCATGGAAGGAAATTGAGAAAACCAAGCAAGCTCAATTGTAAAAAGGGAAACCCTTGGAGGAAAATTTCTCTCAATTTCTTGATTTGTAACTCAAAAAACACTACCAAAATATGTTTTGTTTGTCATTGTTATTTAGTGAAAGGATAGGAAGTTTACCAATTAATGTGCATCCATATAGATTTAATGCTGGGCTCATTCCAGAAGTAACCTAGATAGAGAACAAGTATTGTACATCAGTAACAAGACAGTTTGCTGCATAGAATTATAAATAATTGATGGTTTCATAACTATGGTTGCAAATGGTAAAAAATACAATCACCGTTCATGAAGCATAGGTTATTATTCAGCATATTGCATATTTACAATGGGTTCATTGATAAGCAACACCAGCAGAAAAAGCTTGCTTAAGAACAGGGTTAAACTTTCATTGGCCTTATCAACCAATAACACCCAGATTATCTATGGACATAATTATGATTCTATAGGTTTCTAATGGACCACTTGGTATCTTATCATATTAAGTTTTCATGTCAATTAATAACTGCATAAAAATAAGTAACCTGTTCAGTGGTCTATTCTGTGCATATAGGCCATATAGATTATGCTAAAAACCTGGCTGTTTCCAAGTCAATAGCAATAAGAGAAATTACATAACTGAAATGATAAAACAGAGTGAGAGTTCAATACCTTCTTTCCTCGTGTTAGAGAAAGGCGGATGTGGGAATTGCCAAACATTCCATTCCTAATCAGGGTTTTGAAAATAGCTTCCTTAATCTGCAATTTGTTACAAACACACTCATCATTATGAAAGAACTAAACAAGACCAAAGACAAATTAAGCACTTGGGTGATCCAGTACTATCAGAGTCTATTTGAATATAAAAAATAGGCAGACATTCTGAGTGATACATTACAGAAGAACAGAAGGCATCTTCAGACTCACCTTATCTCGAGTTGGAACATTTTCAAAAGCCAAAGCTTTTGCTGAATCAAACATCCTGACAAGAAGCAAGAAATGTTAGAGATCAACCACATTGATGGAGACCTTATGTTTTTACTAATAAAATATTACTAATAGTTAGAATAAGTGATCAACCTACAAGCTCAGTTGAACTGATAAGAAACGAAATCAAAGTACATAACTGAAAAACATCCACACACTAAGTTCAGACTTGTCGAGAAATACACACAAGAGTTTTGCTCTAGTATTTTTTATCATAATTTTATCTTTTTTAACAATTTAACTATTTAGTTAGGTTGAACAATGCTCAATAGAAAACATTTAAGAGAATAGAAGCACGGTATGTCAGATTTTTCTTACATAAGTCAGAAAATGTTTGCCCGAACTATCCTAAAATTCAATAAGAGAAACATTGTCATCCAACCATTAGTACCACTGA
This sequence comes from Mucuna pruriens, assembly GCA_025330945.1. NCBI lineage: Eukaryota > Viridiplantae > Streptophyta > Magnoliopsida > Fabales > Fabaceae > Mucuna > Mucuna pruriens. The sequence continues at coordinate 4,234,912 of JAENHJ010000154.1, forward strand.
AGCCCACCAAACTGACTTCTCGTGTCCACAAAAGATGAAATGCTGAAGAAACTTTTCCAACTTATGCATCAATTTATTGAAGATTACAAAAATATTCAAAGATATGTCACAGAAGCAGTAAAAGAATAACTATAACAACAACAACAATAATCTTACCAAATTAGGTGAAGTCAACTACATGAATCACATGATGTCATTGGACTCAGTTAAAAATTAAATTCTCAAGAATATTATTTACCATGAACCCTTTTAATAATTTTCTCCAAAAAACATGCGATCTACTCACCTTACTAGTGTCTCCAAAAAAAAACTATCACTTCTTTTTTTATATATTAAATATTAAATTCATTAATATGAAGAAAAAAAAGTTAAAAGGAGGACAAGAAATCCTCCTTACCAAAAGAACAAAATAGAAAATGATAAAAAAAGAGAGAAAATCAATGAAGCTAAGCAGTCCGTCAAGAACATATTTTAGGGAAACCCCGTTAAAAAGGCCATGTACTTTACGTCAACTATAAGTCAATCAACTAATATTGTATTCCAAATCAACTGTTTTCCCATAGAAACCTCCAAATATAAGTTATACTCCAACCAAGTGCACTGAAGTGAAGCATAGGTTGCACTTTGCCATAAAAGATTGCCTCATCATTTCTGTCAAAGCCATGAAAGCTAATCGTAAAAAATTCGAGGAAAACATTATAACTGTTGGTATTCTCTGCAGTAAAAGAGAAGTAGATCATATATATGCATCATACAATGTAGACATTAAAAGCAAGTCCCATTCTTGAAATGAACCAGTGAAGTACAAAAGATCATTACCCATCAGACTACATAAGCAAGCAAGAGGAAATAAGAGGATGCCTAAAATGAATGCTAAAACTTCAAAGGACTTTGAGAATAAATTTTTATAAAGTGGGTTTGAGCCTAGTTCAATCCTACAAAACTAACTTGTAAGATAAGGGTTGCCCCCAAATTATATACTCTTATTTGGCCATATCTCTAGTCAATATAGGACTAAAATCACCACCCTCAAGGTTGTAATTAAGACAGCCCCAAAGAAGTCACAACTAAGGTGGGTTAGGAATGACTGCAATTAAGCCAACTTTTCAATATAAATTCTGTAGTCTGTATCCTGCATTCATTAACATTTTTTTTTCCTTTTCAAAGGCAACTATCACAAAATACCATTGCTAGCAAAAAGTTGTCATACTAATAACTTCCCTGCATCACAGGAGTAATACTAATATAATCTATGGAGTGTATAATAACAATCATTCAATCTAAGCATATTCCATTAATCAGTTAATCAGCTATTAGCCTAGGACTTTATTGAATAAATTGACAGCATTATTTCTACTTCCCAAGTTTGAACTGCTACCTGTCTAGATGTTCCTCAAGCTTAAATATCTTTCCATTATACACTCGAAGACCCTCCCAAACTGAGTCTCCTCCTTGGACAACTGAATCAAACACAGAAACCTGATACATCAAAGCATAGCAACTAAAAATCATGAGATTGTGAGATGCCTTATTCTACACACAAATATTGTACAATAAACACCTTTGCACTCTCGCGTGGTACAATCTCATCACCAATCCAAGCAAGTAATTTCTCATTTGCAGGAACCGGAAGTTCAGGAGTAGGTAAGGGAGGGCCCAAAAGGGATGACTTCTTCTTCACATGACACCGAAGCATATTGTACAGGGGTAGACTTTGCTCCAACAAGTCATAGAGAGAAAAGGGAAATGACTGAAAAGGGAATAAGAATACAGCATAAGCCTGCCAGGATTTTTGTCCCCACCTCCAAATAGAGTAACTTTTCCCCATTCCCCAACCCCCCCCCCCCCCAAAAAAAAAAAAAACTTATTCTCTTCATTTTCTTATGGAATTTAATATTTTATAATGAAAGAAGGCAAAGGAGTAGCTATAAAATGTCAAGCTTGTCCAATTGAGATGAGATAGAACTATACTAGTTATGGACAATGGAAAAAAAATATATCATTGTTACTAAATGAAAAAAATATATATATCATTTTTACTACAAATGAATAATAGGCTGTACTGCTTGCAACAGGAACTAAAGTGAAGGCACACCACAAAACAACTGCATACCTGAGGATACTTCCTTTCTTCCTTAAAACCAGTAGATTTATGTACAGTTTTGTACCACCAAGGGGCCCATAAGCCATCTATTGGTTTTGGACCTGCTTCCCAACTGGAAAATTCAAAATTTTGAGTTGTCACTTCTCATGTATGTATGCATAAAACTTGTTGCAGGAGTACAGTTTCAATATACACCAAATTTGTAACTTAATGAATGTTTTGACAAAATTTTCAAATACTGAATGTCTCTGAAAATTCCAAATCAAATGAGATGAACAAGAACACACTGCAGAAGCAGACAAGGAAAAAAGAGCAGCACAAGGCCTGGGCTCGCAAAATGAAAATACTGCATACTTGAGCATTGCAGGTTGAAAAGGAATCTCTAAATCATTGCAAAGAGCCCGTAAAGTAGCCTGCAAATTAGCAAGATCATAAACTAATGTAAAATCAAAATAGAATTGAGGTTTGTGTATAAGTGTAACTAGCAGTGTGATGTATCAAAGCAAACATAAAACATAACAGAAATTAATACAAAAGAAAAAAAAAATATTTCGATAACATGTTAAAAGAACAAGGTCAACTACGTTGTTCATGTTTAATTTACTTTGTTGGTCAGCTTTCAAATTGTATTCTTATCTAAAACATGTTATCCATCTCTTTTAGGACGAAAGCTTCCAAGTCTCTAATATTATGACTCAGATTTCATAGTCAAACAAGGTGGTACAGAGCAACTAACAGACAACATAAGTTGCTTTACAACGGTATTACACTAATGTATAGCAATAGTCATAATAAATCTCTTATAGAATGATAGAAATTGTATCATAACAATGATAAAGAATCTTTTTTATTGAATGAAACTAGGGAGAAGCCCCCTAGGAACCAAAACACTGCTCTGGATATTTTGAGAGGTCTGGATCCAATCCTTACACTCTTGTCTCAATCACCCAAAAGTCCCCTAAACTGTTTGCAGTTATTCCTATTTATAGACAGCTACTAGGCTTCTAACATAAACCCACCCTTCATGGGCCTAATCAGTTGCAGGCCCAATCCCCTTCTTTCTAACAGAAACCCGTGTATTTCTTTGGCCAATTAACCTAAATAACTAATGGGTATCTATCACTACTCTCCCCCTAAAGTTTCACCTTGTCCTCAAGGTGAACAACTTGTAGCTGCCTAAATAAAGTCCCACTGGTACTCAAGCTGATTGAAGCATGGCGACCAATTTAACCAGACCACTGCTGCCCAAAATCAACATCCAGTCCTCCAGGGTCGAACACAAACAATTGGGTGCCATCAATCCCTTCCAATGCTTTGTTTTTAGTTGTATTTTTAACACTGAAACAGTACACCATTGTCTCTGAAAGTTTCCTGAGAGTCTGGTCTATTCGGTCAAGATAATAATCTAATTTTTCACCCACATTATGCCTTACCCATGCAAAGGTCATTCCGTCCATGGACATTAAAACCAGTTTTGTTTTCTGATCCTCTGGAACTTCCTCTGATTCTTCTTTTGTTGCTGTTCTTGATTCATTTTCTTGGTCCATCCACCCATTCCACAAAGATATTTTTCATGACTCTCGATCCCTATAACTTCATCTGCACTTCTGTTTTCTTCCTCTAACATGAAACATTGCTCACACTTGACTCTCTGTTGCTGATACCCACTCCCATCAGAAGTTGGAAATGGAATCTTGGTGGGTTCTTCCATCCACTGATTAACTGAAGCTTCCTCTTCTCCTTCCCTCAGCCTACTAGATCGTGTTACAGGTTCAAAATCACATGTAATTCTTTTTGCCAACAATTCTTTCACCATCACCTTCAAAGATTCCATTCCCTGCCTCACACTTCAATCTGCATCTTGTTCAGGTGTTGCAACTCATCATGCTGGTGTTGAAGCTCCTCAATTCTGGCTTCAAGCTCTCGGTTTGACACCATTATCAAACTTTCATGAAATACAAATCAAGAAAGCTCCCAGACCCTGTCAATTCTGCACCCACAAAGCCTGGATCAACTGCCCTGATACCAGTTGATAGAACTGGTATCATAACAGTGATAAAGAGTTCATTTTTATTCAATGAAACTAGGTAGAACCCCCTAGGAACCAATACACTGCCCCAGATATTATGAGAGGTCTGGATCCACTCCTTACACTCTTGTCTCAATCACCCAAAAGTCCCCTAAACTGTTTGCAGTTATTCCTATTTATAGACAGCTACTTAGATGCTAACATATGACCCACCCTTAATGGGCCTAATCAGTTGCAAGCCAATCCCCTTCTTTCTAACACAAACCCTTGTATTTCTTTGGCCAATTAACCTAAATAACTAATGGCTACTCTCCCCCTAAAGTTTCACCTTGTCCTCAAGGTGAACAACTTGTGGCTGCCTAAATAAAGTCCCACTAGTGCTCAAACTGATTGAAGCATGGCGACCAATCTAACTAGACAACTGCTGCCCAAAATCAACTTCCAGTACTCCTGGGTCGAACACAAACAATAGTGTGCCATCAATCCCTTCCAATGCTTTGTTTTCAGTTGTATTTTTAACACTGAAACAGAACACCACTGTCTCCGAAAGTTTACTGAGAGTCTGGTCTATTTGGTCAAGATAATGATCTAATTTTTTACCCACATTATGCCTTACCCATGCAAACGTCTTTCCCTCCATGGACATTAATAGCAGTTTTGTTTTCTGACACTCCAGAACTTCCTCTGATTCTTCTTTTGCCGCTGTTCTTGATTCTTTTTCTTGGTCCATCCACCCATTCCAGAAAGATACTTTTCTTGACTCTTGATCCCTAGAACTACATCTGCACTTCTGTTTTCTTCCTCCAACATGAAACATTGCTCACACTTGACTCTCTGTTGCTGATACCCACTCCCATCATAAGTTGGAAATGGAATCCTGGGGGGCTCTACCATCCACTGATTAACTGAAGCTTCCTCTTCTCCTTCCCTCAGCCCACAAGATCGTGTTACAGGTTCAGAATCACAGGTACTTCTTTTTGCCAACAATTATTTCACCATCACCTTCAAAGATTCCATTCCCTTCCTCAGCGCTTCAATTTGCATCTTGTTCAGGTGTTGCAACACATCATGCTGGTGTTGAATTTCCTTTATTCTAGCTTCAAGCTCTCGGTTTGACACCATTATCAACCTTTCATGAAATTCCAATCAAGAAAGCTCTAAGAACCTGTCAGTTCTGCACCCACAAAGCCAGGATCAACTGCCGTGATACCAGTTGATAGAACTGGTATCATAACAGTGATAAAGAGTTCATTTTTATTCAATGAAACTAGGTAGAACCCCCTAGGAACCAATACACTGCCCCATATATTACGAGAGGTCTGAATCCACACCTTACACTCTTGTCTCAATCACCCAAAAGTTCCCTAAACTGTTTGCAGTTATTCCTATTTATAGACAGCTACTTAGATGCTAACATATGACCCACCCTTAATGGGCCTAATCAGTTGCAAGCCAATCCCCTTCTTTCTAACACAAACCCTTGTATTTCTTTGGCCAATTAACCTAAATAACTAATGGCTACTCTCCCCCTAAAGTTTCACCTTGTCCTCAAGGTGAACAACTTGTGGCTGCCTAAATAAAGTCCCACTAGTGCTCAAGCTAATTGAAGCATGGCGACCAATCTAACTAGACAACTGCTGCCCAAAATCAACTTCCAGTACTCCTGGGTCGAACACAAACAATAGTGTGCCATCAATCCCTTCCAATGCTTTGTTTTCAGTTGTATTTTTAACACTGACACAGAACACCACTGTCTCTTAAAGTTTACTGAGAGTCTGGTCTATTTGGTCAAGATAATGATCTAATTTTTACCCACATTATGCCTTACCCATGCAAAGGTCATTCCCTCCATGGCCATTAATAGCAGTTTTGTTTTCTGACACTCCAGAACTTCCTCTGATTCTTCTTTTGCCGCTGTTCTTGATTCTTTTTCTTGGTCCATCCACTCATTCCAGAATGATACTTTTCTTGACTCTTGATCCCTAGAACTTCATCTGCACTTATGTTTTCTTCCTCCAACATGAAACATTGCTCACACTTGACTCGCTGTTGCTGATACCCACTCCCATCATAAGTTGGAAATGGAATCTTGGTGGGTTCTGCCATCCACTGATTAACTGAAGCTTCCTCTTCTCCTTCCCTCAGCCCACAAGATCATGTTACAGGTTCAGAATCACAGGTACTTCTTTTTGCCAACAATTCTTTCACCATCTCGTTCAAAGATTCCATTCCCTCCCTCAGCGCTTCAATTTGCATCTTGTTCGAGTGTTGCAACTCATCATGCTGGTGTTGAAGCTCCTTTATTCTGGCTTCAAGCTCTCGGTTTGACACCATTATCAACCTTTCATGAAATTCCAATCAAGAAAGCTCCAAGAACCTGTCAGTTCTGCACCCACAAAGCCAGGATCAACTGCCCTGATACCAGTTGATAGAACTGGTATCATAACAGTGATAAAGAATTCGTTTTTATTGAATGAAACTAGGGAGAACCCCCTAAGAACCAATACACTGCCCCATACATTATGAGAGGTCTGGATCCACTCTTTATACTCTTGTCTCAATCACCCAAAAGTCCCCTAAACTATTTGCAGTTATTCCTATTTATAGACAGCTATTTAGATGTTAACATAAGACCCACCCTTAATGGGCCTAATCAGTTGCAGGCCAATCCCCTTCTTTCTAACACAAACCCTTGTATTTCTTTGGCCAATTAACCTAAATAACTAATGGGTATCTATCACTACTCTCCCCCTAAAGTTTCACCTTGTCCTCAAGGTAAACAACTTGTGGCTGCCTAAATAAAGTCCCACTGGTGCTCAAGCTGATTGAAGCATGGCGACCAAAATCAACATCCAATCCTCCTGGGTCGAACACAAACAATTGGGTGCCAGCAATCCCTTCCAATGCTTTGTTTTCAGTTGTATTTTTAACACTGAAACAGAACACCATTGTCTCTGAAAGTTTACTGAGAGTCTGGTCTAATTGATCAAGATAATGATCTAATTTTTTACCCACATTATGCCTTACCCATGCAAAGGTCATTCCCTCCATGGATATTAAAACCAGTTTTGTTTTCTGACCCTCCGGAACTTCCTCTGATTCTTCTTTTGTTGCTGTTCTTGATTCTTTTTCTTGGTACATCCACCCATTCCAGTAAGATACTTTTCTTGACTCTTGATCCCTAGAACTTCATCTGCACTTCTGTTTTCTTCCTCCATCGTGAAACATTGCTCACACTTGACTCTGTTGCTGATAGTCTGATACCCACTCCCATCAGAAGTTGGAAATGGAATCTTGGTGGGTTCTGCCATCCACAGATTAACTGAAGCTTCCTCTTCTCCTTCCCTCAGCCTACTAGATCGTGTTACAGGTTCAAAATCACATGTAATTCTTTTTGCCAACAATTCTTTCACCATCACCTTCAAAGATTCCATTCCCTGCCTCAGCACTTCAATCTGCATCTTGTTCAGGTGTTGCAACTCATCATGCTGGTGTTGAAGCTCCTCAATTCTGGCTTCAAGCTCTCGGTTTGACACCATTATCAAACTTTCATGAAATACAAATCAAGAAAGCTCCAAGAACCTGTCAATTCTGCACCCACAAAGTCCGGATCAACTGCCCTGATACCAGTTGATAGAACTGGTATCATAACAGTGATAAAGAATTTTTTTTATTCAATGAAACTAGGGAGAAGCCCCCTAGGAACCAATACTATGCTCTGGATATTTTGAGAGGTCTGGATCCACTCCTTACACTGTTTTCAAATAACCTAAAAGTCCCCTAAACTGTTTGCAGTTATTCCTATTTATAGACAGCTACTAGGCTGCTAACATAAACCAACCCTTAATGGGCCTAATCGGTTGCAGGCCCAATCCCCTTCTTTCTAACACAAACCATTGTATTTCTTTGGCCAATTAACCTAAATAACTAATGGGTATCTATCACTACTCTCCCCCTAAAGTTTCACCTTGTCCTCAAGGTGAACAACTTGTGGCTGCCTAAATAAAGTCTCACTGGTGCTCAAGCTGATTGAAGTACGGCGACCAATCTAACCAGACCACTTCTGCTTAAAATCAACATCCAATCCTCCTGGGTGGAACACAAACAATAGGGTGACATCAATCCCTTCCAATGCTTTGATTTCAGTTGTGTTTTTAACACTGAAACAGAACACCATTGTCTCTGAAAGTTTACTGAGAGTCTGGTCTATTTGGTCAAGATAACGATGTAATTTTTTACCCACATTATGCCTTACCCATGCAAAGGTCATTCGCTCCAGGGACATTAAAACCAGTTTTGTTTTCTGACGAACTTCCTCTGATTCTTCTTTTGTTGCTGTTCTTGATTCATTTTCTTGGTCCATCCACCCATTCCACAAAGATATTTTTCATGACTCTCGATCCCTATAACTTCATCTGCACTTCTGTTTTCTTCCTCTAACATGAAACATTGCTCACACTTGACTCTCTGTTGCTGATACCCACTCCCATCAGAAGTTGGAAATGGAATCTTGGTGGGTTCTTCCATCCACTGATTAACTGAAGCTTCCTCTTCTCCTTCCCTCAGCCTACTAGATCGTGTTACAGGTTCAAAATCACATGTAATTCTTTTTGCCAACAATTCTTTCACCATCACCTTCAAAGATTCCATTCCCTGCCTCAGCACTTCAATCTGCATCTTGTTCAGGTGTTGCAACTCATCATGCTGGTGTTGAAGCTCATCTATTCTGGCTTCAGGCTCTCGGATTGATACCAATATCAACCTTTCCTGAAATTCCAATCAAGAAAGCATCAAGAACCTGTCAATTCTGCACCCACAAAGCCCGGACAACTGCCCTGATACCAGTTGATAGAACTGGTATCATAACAGTGATAAAGAATTTTTTTTATTGAATGAAACTAGGGAGAACCCCCTAGGAACCAATACTATGCTCTGGATATTTTGAGAGGTCTGGATCCACTCCTTACACTGTTTTCCAATAACCCAAAAGTCCCCTAAACTCTTTGCAGTTATTCCTATTTATAGACAGCTACTAAGCTGCTAGCATAAACCCACCCTTAATGGGCCTAATCAGTTGCAGGCCCAATCCCCTTCTTTCTAACACAAACCCTTGTATTTCTTTGGCCAATTAACCTAAATAACTAATGGGTATCTATCACTACTCTTCCCCTAAAGTTTCACCTTGTCCTCAAGGTGAACAACTTGTGGCTGCCTAAATAAAGTCCCACTGGTGCTCAAGCTGATTGAAGCATGGCAACCAATCTAACCAGACAACTGCTGCCCAAAATCAACATCCAATCCTCCTGGGTGGAACACAAACAATTGGGTGCCATCAACCCCTTCCAATGCTTTGTTTTCAGTTGTATTTTTAACACTGAAACAGAACACCACTGTCTTTGAAATTTTACTTAGAGTCTGGTCTATTTGGTCAAGATAATGATCTAATTTTTTACCCACATTATGCCTTACCCATGCAAAGGTCTTTCCCTCCATGGACATTAAAAGCAATTTTGTTTTCTGACCCTCCAGAACTTCCTCCGATTCTTCTTTTGCCGCTGTTCTTGATTCTTTTTCTTGGTCCATCCACCCATTCCAGCAAGATACTTTTCTTGACTCTTGATCCCTAGAACTTCATCTGCACTTCTGTTTTCTTCCTCCAGCATGAAACATTGCTCACACTTGACTCTCTGTTGCTGATACCCACTCCCATCAGAAGTTGGAAATGGAATCTTGGTGGGTTCTGCCATCCACTGATTAACTGAAGCTTCCTCTTCTCCTTCCCTCAGCCCACTAGATCGTGTTACAGGTTCAGAATCACAAGTACTTCTTTTTGCCAACAATTCTTTCACCATCTCCTTCAAAGATCCCATTCCCTGCCTCAGCGCTTCAATTTGCATCCTGTTCAGGTGTTGCAACACATCATGCTGCTGGTGTTGAAGCTCCTCTATTCTGGCTTCAAGCTCTCAGTTTGACACCATTATCAACCTTTCATGAAATTCCAATCAAGAAAGCTCCAACAACCTGTCAATTCTGCACCCACAAAGCCCGGATCAACTGCCCTGATACCAGTTGATAGAACTGGTATCATAACAGTGATAAAGAATTTGTTTTTATTGAATGAAACTAGGGAGAACCCCCTAGGAACCAATACACTGCTCCAGATATTATGAGAGTTCTGGATCCACTCTTTACACTCTTGTCTCAATCACCCAAAAGTCCCCTAAACTGTTTGCAGTTATTCCTATTTATAGACAGCTACTTAGATGCTAACATAAACCCACCCTTAATGGGCCTAATCAGTTGCAGGCCCAATCCCCTTCTTTCTAACACAAACCCTTGTATTTCTTTGGCTAATTAACCTAAATAACTAATTACTACCTAACTAATGGGTATCTATCATAGAACCACAGTATTCAAATGGCATAGCTATTAATTCAATCAAACAAGGTGTTAGCTATTTAAAATCATTGATCATGGTGGTGGTAATTAAAAACTTTTGTATGGCTCAATATTAACAGTAAATTTTAAATATCGATATCAATATTGAAATCAGACAATTTTAAATGAAAAACAATGGTAGTATGAAATTATGTCACATTTGATGCACTGGAATTACTGTCAAAAGAATGGAAAGTTTTCAATTTTATCCCTATATTTGCTATACTAGAATGACAAAAGGAAACTAAAAAGGAAAAGATTCAATGATAATAATACTCATACTGTCATGCATTAAGAAATTATTTAATGTATATTATTTTAGTTTATTTTGAAATATCATTATCTTGGCCTAAAAATAATTTTATTATCACAGCAATAAAACCCATGATAACTCTGCCTATGCAGTGCTTGTTGAAAATCATGCCAGTCCCAAGTCCAGATAAAAAGGGAGGATTGTGTTAGATAGTTGACAGTCAACATAAAGCTTCGTAAGATCTTTATGATTATGACAATAATACCCCACTTAGTAGGATAAGACTTGGTTGCTGTTGTTTCCAACAATAATATCCACGATGATTATGCCCACAAGGTACTAGCAATGATTGTGGCAGTGATGGTAGTAGGGTGGCTGAGGTGAGCAAGGGTGATGTCATAGGATACTTTATTGTTTAAAAATTAAAATAAATACAAAAATGTATAGTACTGTAGTAGCAATTGAGATAACCATGAATGGAATGGAATCATGATTCCTTCCATTTTGGAGTCATGGTATTGCCACACCTATGGGAATAGACATTCTGTTCCCATAGAGACAAGCAAATATATCTTTTTCTAGTAAATTTCATATATTCTAGAAGACATTTTTGTTGTAAATATCAAAGATATTTACTTTCTTTCAACTCTTTTAACCTATTCTCATTCCCATTTCCATTTCTTTTCTCACTCCACTCAACCTAACATGAGAAAATTTCATACTTTATTCAGTAATAACTAATAAGAATCATGCATATTCCAAGAGCTGAAATACCTCAGGATCTTCTTGAAGTTCTGCAGCATCAACAACAGGTGGTGGTTTTCCAAGCTCACAAAGTTCATTGTAGATACAAACTAGCTCTGCCAAACCCAACTCAAAGAAAGAGGGAGGGACAACCTCGTCAAAGGATGGCTGGAGGATGTACAAACACATGTAACATTGTAACATACAAGAATCATTAGCCAATGACCCAATGAATAGTAAGACTAAGGAAACTGATCATATGATACTTGCAGAACCTTTAAAGCATTACTTAAACATGAAGTTCATGGCTTTTTCAGTAGCATAAGTGTATGTTCCCAACAATTTTTAATGCAGACAGATCCATATAGTTTAGACAAAGACTCATGAGCATATGAGAAACAGTATGTGCAGCCCTAGCCTTCTGATATAGAGACAAACAAGGAAAGACCTCTTGCTCTTTCTTATTCATAAAAATGAAAAGCAACTTACCAATATGTCAAGAGGATTTCTTATCAGAATGAAGTGCTTTCCTTTCTTCATTAGGTCCTCTGTCAAACCCAATACCTTCTGTTTTGACATATGCTGAATACGGTGTAATAACGATAAATGACATTAGTTAGAGATCAAACCATAGCCACAAGGTGTTGGATTTTATTCTCTAGAGACTTTTCTTTAATCAAACAAATTCACATAAATGAGACGCTGTTTACCTTGCAGAATCTATACTTGCTGTTTCCTGGACAATAAATTATATCCTTAACGACCTTATTTCCATCAGATTCCTGTTAGAATTGAAACAACAACAACAACAAACAAAGTATTGAGTATTGAGGAATGAATATATTCAAGTTTTCAATAGCGGTCATAGTTTTGTTGTGTTACTTGATATTGCAGAATATCAGAGAAAAATGCGACTGATGTGATCACAATTACAGTAGTGTTCATAATCAGACTCCATAAACCTTGACGTTATGACCAAAATCATGATCGCGGATGTTTTCGAAAACATTGAATATACTATAAAGCAGTTGAGATGAGAGAAACGCATACCATTTTGGAGAGTAGTTCGTCCCTGTAGGGTCTCTCAACACCAGTGACTCGAAGGAAATTAGCATAGAGGGGCTCATCAAGCACTTCAACGTCATCCCTCTAAGTTTGATTAACACAGTCCACAGATGAATTAATCAACTAACCTATGAAAGAAACACGGAATCGCAGTTGAACAGTGTGATACCTGAGCGAAAGAATACATGAGACTGGTACTGAGGGACCTTGGAGTAGACCATGAGTGAATGACCTCCATCTCCACTCCGTGCTCACTCTCCGCCATTTCCCAAACCAAAACACCTGATCCTATTCCTTCCTCTTATAATTCAATTCGATCAGCTTTCAGAGACTAATATTCAAAAATAACTATACCTGGCGCGTTTTATTATTAATTAATAATTAATAATAAATACATCGTGTGTTTTTCCGCGACTTATGAGTCGTGATTGATTAATTAATAATATTATATTGATGTTGTTTGTGAACACGTGAAGCGGTTTTGGAATGGAGTGTTGTTTGAAGAATGAGCAAAAAATTAGGGATGGCAGAGAGAGGCCATTTTGTTCAGAAAAAACAGCAACCCGAAGCGAAGATGAGACTCCACACCAGTGGTGTTGATTACACCACCCCCTCCGCGTGCCTCTAATTATGTTCTGCATTGAAGAATTAAGACGAGCCACGACTACGCCGCGGCCAAATTTGGAGGCCGCAAAGAGCAAAGAGTACATGCACACAAGTGGAGGTTGTTGCCCGACCTAAAGTGTAACTCTTTTCTCGCAATCCCCTCTTGGCTCATCACATGACTGAACATGAAATTAATTCACATATTAAGGGGATGTATTCCATTGCCATGTTAAAAGACTTTCCGTTTATCATATTTAATTAAAAATTTTAAATAATATAAATTAATTTTATAGAATTTCCAATCAAGATTGAAATTTTTTATTACTTAAAAAATATTTTTTTATATTAAAAATATATATATTTCGTTGAATTATTTTTTATATAAATTTGGATAAATTTTAAAATACTTTTTAATAATAAATTACTTATCAAATAATTTTACCCAAAGTTTTGAAATTTTAAAAGATTTTTTAACTCTTATATCATATGATTTTTTTCTTTAAATGCAATACATATGCTTATTAACAGTGGATTTTAAAAAAATATTAGTGGGGACAAAAAAATATAGTCTATAAGTTTTCACATGAGAAAACATCATAAATTTTTACAAAATGCATAACTTCACTGAAAAAAAAAATCAAAATATCTAAACTTCTAGGACGATGTTTATTTTTCGAAATTTGGTATTATAACCTTCATTCAAAATCTAAAATATTATGAGTCTTTCTCCCTTGTTTGGGATAATGTTTCCTTTTCAAAATTTAATGTGTTTATGTTAAAACAACAGTAAAAATTAGAAGGTAAAATGATAAAATTAGTATATATTTTCTTTGTTATCTCTTATAATTTCTTCATTCATTTAAAAAAAATATATCTTATCAGAGTAATACTTATTTTTTTATGAGAATTTATTAAATTTGTTCAAATAAAATAAATTTTCTTGTGGAAGCAATTGCCCTCTAGATCTATATGTGTATCTGTCTTTATGCTAATACAATATTTAGTCTTTTTTTTAAAATCCTATATGTTTTTTTTTGCAATCAAGTAAAAAAATTATTTTTTTATAATTTTTATCAATTTGTTTGGATGAATTATTAAAACATAAATACCGTTGGATAGTTAGTCTTTTCTATACTTAGTCAAAATACTTCAAGACAATCTACTACTTTATAGGGATATTGTGAATTAATTATAGTATAAAAACAATTATTTTGTTGCATTTTTAACGCAATTACATTGATGTGAATCATCATTTTTCTATATATCTTTCATAATTTTTCAATCTATGACTATGAAAAAAAATTAAAAAAATAAATACAATCATATTTAAAAATAATATTATTTATAAATATTTATAAGCATATAACTTGGTTAGTATGATAGGTATTTTTGTAAAATTAATTATGTACTAGTCATGTTGATGGCATGTCGACACTACTCAGTTCAGTTAGCATGAGTCAAGCACACATGACCCCCTCAACGCATGGTACCGCGAGATGCATGTCGAGATCCCTTGGGATTGTGTCCCAAGGATCACATCGCGTGGACTGTCTGCCACATGGGTCCAACCTCTATAAATAGGAGGGATTCACCCATATGTTATATACGTTTTTCTCACTACACACTTATTCACACCTCGACTTACACTAACTTGAGCGTCGTAGTGCTTTTGCAGGTACCCCCGTCAACACCTCAACTTATGCCAAGGAAGAAGAAGAAGAGATCAGCATACGCTTACAGAAACGCAGATAGAAACAAGAACTTGCTCCCAACTTAGGAAGTCCTTGCCGAGGTCCCCTTGTGGGAATCCTTGGCAGAAACAAATTTGTTTTATATTTTTTATGAAATTGTGATAATTATTCTTGTGTATGCTATATTAGTAATTCAAATGTTAATTTTTAACAAGAAAATAACAAAGAAAAGGATAAAGATAAGATGATTTAGTTAGTTAAAGATCAAAATTTAGTAAAGTATGTTGGAGCTTGACTTACTAATGACAATCTAACACTTTCTAATTGATAATTGGTACATAAGGGGGGTCATGCTCGGGGGGTCATGCTCAATACTATTGAGTTTGGTGTATGGATAATATGGTGAGTGACCATTTGACGGATCTATAATAGACTATAATATCATATTAGAAAGTGAGTTTGAGTTTGAGTTTAATTCAACCTCAAAAGCTAACTTAAAAGATCATGAGTAATTCTTGACTTATAAGTTATTTTTAAGTTTTATCTCTAAATAAGACTTGCATTTTTTCTTATACAAGACCAAATCTTTAAGTGGATAAGTTGAGTGGGATTTTGCCATTTGACAAACCAACAAACTATAAGATACTTTAGCCAAGTCCAAACCAGATTGTGTATTGTATTTTTCCATGTTAGAGTGTCTACAATGTGCTTGTCAAGGAATTAAGATTTAGGATTTAGAGTTACAAGTTGCTCCCAATGCCTATGACCTATTAATGAAAATGTCACTAACCATTAAATGACTATCATGAGTATGAACAAAGTCAACTTTTTTCACACAAGGAATCAACATTCAATTTTCTAAAAACACTTTTAGTAAAAAATAGTTTTCGATAGCATTTTCATTTAATATAATTATTCTAAATTTTATACACAAGTGATTATTTTTTTTATTTGATATTTTAGATTTTGTAATATTATTTTATATATTTGATTAAATTTTTATCCAAAATATGATAAGAAAAAATATGTAATGAATATGACTAAATTAAAATACTTGATAATCCTAAATATGATTACTAGAAAATATCAAAATGAATGAAGAAGAAATAAAAGAAAAAAATAGAAGAATTAATTAAATATTAAAATCTTGATCTAAAAGTTAAAAATAGTTTATTGGGTATCAAATTGATTTATTCTAAAAAATATATATCCAAGAATTAAACTAATTATGGTTGGATTGATTCATATTAGAAAAAATAATTAATTAATTGAACAAATTCTAACTAATTTAATTTTGATTTAGTTTTAATTATGAGATTTACAAGGTAAATAAAATTCAATAGATATATCTGCAAGTGACTTTTAGTATGACGAGCCTAAAGATAACATTGAACATGCTTTAACAAATAAAAAATTAACAAAAATTCAACAAAGTTTTTTACTATATTTTCAACGTCTCCAAAATAATAAACACATTTTATTCCCTTAATAATACTTTATCAAGTGAATAAAATAACTAAAATGAGTTATGAAAACAAAGATATCCAACTATAACATATTGAATCTAATGAATTATATATAATTAATTCAATAAAAATATTCTACAAAAAAAATTTCAATAAAAAATAACTTTTTCTCTATAGTTGGTCAGACAAAAAAACTAGTCACCACTGGAAATGGAGACACCTATTAAAAATGTGAAATAATAGCTATTTTGCAACTTGAAAATATGAAGAAAAAATAGATCACAAGATGAGTTACAAAGAATCATGAAAAGATTAAAAAAAAAAAAAAAAACAAACACTGCATGAGTGTTTACATTCATATATGAAATTAAGATAACAAATAGAAAAAAAAAAGTAAAATATAAAATAACTAGTAAAATTAATATTTTCTTTATTGGAAACTCATTCATGAATATAGAAATAGTCTAAAATAAAAATATAAACACCACAAGTATATACCTATCCGAACATGAATAATACCATAAATTTATTTTAAAAATGTATGCCATGAATTTTTAGTTTTTTAGTTTTGTAGATAATTTTTTATTGGATTAAATTAGTTTATCCCAAGAAAACATATTAAAATAAGATGAGTTGAATATTGAATGAAAAAAGACAAGAGAGAGACGAGAAAATAAAGAAAAAATAGAAAAATAATATAAGAAAAATATACTAGTTTATAAAATTATTTTCCACTTTAAACTTATAAAATAATAGAAATGATATGTAATGATGAAAAATAGAAAAGAGATAAAAAAAAAAAAAAAGAGACAGAAGGAAGATGTACTACTTTATTATACTTTAAAAAAAGAGGTGAATTGGTTAACAGGTGGTGATTGAGTTGGTTCCTTATTTCAAATTTAATAGTAATTTTTGAAGAGGCAAGGGAAAAACACAGACGGCGCACATAGTTTTTGTCGGAGAAACATCCGAGGAAGAAGATTCTGTCATCTGTGAGAGGAGAGAGCAGGATTGTGATTCAACGGTAAAACTCATTTCCGTACTCTCCAACTCTCTCTCCAATACGCAATCGCTTATGTCTCTCTGCCTTTAAACCCACTTTTTTTTTTTCTTCTCCCTCACTCTGCCACCACTTCAACTTTCTTCTCTAAGTACACAAGCTGTTTGATAAATTAACTCAACGTTTTCTTTTCTTTTCTTTTCTTTTTCTTTTTCTTTTTCTCTAAGAGTTCTGCCTTTGAAATTTTAAGCATATTTGCTTTTTTATTTTTATTTTTATTTTTATTTTTATTTTTTTCTCGGCGTGTCTCTTAGGAAGTTTACACGTTTATGCTGTTTCTTCTAAAACTGTATAATTTTGGAACAGGGAGTAGAATGTCTTGTGCCACCTTCAATGTCGCAGCTTCTTTGAATCTTCACGGATGCACAAAACATGCAGTTTCTAAGCCATCCAGACACTATTGTACTTTCAACAATTCTTCTTCTGTTTTCCTTGAGACCTTGAATTTGAGCTCCACTTATCATAGTTTTTGCCGGGATACACCCTCGCGCTCATTTCACAGTGTTTTCAAATGTCTTGCTCAGAATTCAGAACCATCTCGTGTTAGCGTTGACACAAAGAACAGTTCTCGTAAGCACTGCAGTTATTCTATCTTTTCATTCCCATTATCTTTGTATTACAATATTATATATTTTCATTCCCTTTTTTCAGAGACTCTGTCCTATAAAATCATTATTGGTCAATGGTCTATTAGCGTAACCAATAGTTTTTTCCACTGTGGTTCTGAAAATCATTAAAGAGACACAGTATTATGGATTAAATTTCAAGTGGTCGCCTGAGTTCGGCCTTTTCTTGGTTTAATACTGATTGAAATTCTCATTAAGCAACCAAGTATAGGTCATTGTGGCATATGTATGCTACACTTAATGTCTTAAATCCCCAATTTTTGTTCCTAGTGCAGTCAGTACAAACACTTGATATAGTAATAGAAGATAGCTTTGGGGTAAGGGTAATTGGTAAACTGCTGACATATAGGAACTGCTGTCTTTACTGAATAGGTCATTGAGTAAAAAGTTTCCATTAGTGCCTTTTGTCTTTCTCTTGTCGTTAAGTTGTGGATTGGAATGATATTAATTTTGTATACATGCATTCATCTTACTGATAGTTTCTTGACAATTGCAACTGATTTCATCTTCTGTTTGTTATGATTTTAGAGTCAAGAACATTCAATGTCTTGTATATGAATGTTTGTTCACTTTATTTCATTTACTGATTTTTTCTTTTTCTTTTTTTATCTTTTTTAAAATTTCCTTGTGCCTAAGAAGAAAGGGTGACTGTTCTGGTTATTGGTGGAGGGGGCCGTGAACACGCACTTTGCTATGCCTTGCAACGTTCACCAACCTGTGATACTGTATTTTGTGCCCCAGGCAATGCAGGGATTGTTAGCTCAGGAAATGCTACTTGCATCTCAGATCTTGATGTTTATGATGGAGCAGCAGTAATCTCATTTTGCCGGAAATGGGGGGTGGGACTAGTTGTTGTGGGACCCGAGGCTCCACTTGTTGCAGGTCTTACAAATGAGTTAGTTAAGGCTGGAATCCCAGCTTTTGGACCATCTGCAGAGGCTGCTGCTTTGGAAGGTTCTAAGAATTTCATGAAGCATTTGTGTGACAAGTACAATATTCCAACCGCCAAGGTCTGTTTTGTTCTGAATCTCAGCAACCAGATCAATATTTAATCGTTATTCTGTTGGACTGATATTTGTGCACGTTTTCATGTATCGTATCTTATTAGTTGCTTCTCTGTAAATTTTGTAATGTATTAAATAAATAAATTGTAAGCAGATTAATTAAAACTGTACTGAATTGGTTTCTGGATACAAATTTTTGTTAAGCTGACAGGGTTTCCTTGATAGTCAATGAATGTTATCAACTTGCCACTTGATTGTTCTATTAGTAATTAATAAGAAGATTGGTTAAAACTGGACTGCATTGGTTCCTGGATACAAATTTTTGTTAAGTTGAGTAGCTGAAAGGGTTTCCTTGATAGTCAACACGAATGTTGTCAACTTGCCTATTGATTGTCTTATTAATCAAGTTAGAATATATTTAAGAAATTATGTATATGATCATTAAAGGAGCCATCATGTTTATGCTCTTATTTTTCTATCTTAATTTCATTTATATCTGCCATATCGACATTGAACATATATACATGTGTGTTTCCTTTGACCTTGTTTATGTCAATTTTGCTTCAATAAAATTCTTTTGTAAGTTTTTATTAATCCTGGTTTACTAGTGCAGTACAAAACATTTACTGACCCATCTGCTGCAAAGCAATATATTCAAGAACAAGGAGCTCCAATTGTTATCAAAGCAGATGGACTAGCTGCTGGAAAAGGAGTTACTGTTGCCATGACACTGGAAGAGGCATGTGAAGCTGTTGATTCAATGCTGGTGAAGGGTGATTTTGGCTCTGCAGGTTGTCGTGTCATTGTTGAAGAATTTCTAGAAGGAGAAGAAGCATCATTTTTTGCATTGGTTGATGGAGAAAATGCAATTCCACTAGAATCTGCTCAGGACCATAAGCGAGTTGGTGATGGTGACACAGGGCCAAATACTGGTGGCATGGGTGCATATTCTCCGGCTCCTATATTAACCAAGGAACTGCAATCTATAGTAATGGATTCTATTATCATCCCAACAGTAAAAGGAATGTCAGCGGAAGGTTGCAAGTTTGTTGGGGTTTTGTATGCTGGGCTTATGATTGAGAAGAAGTCTGGCATGCCTAAGTTAATCGAGTATAATGTGCGATTTGGTGATCCAGAATGCCAGGTCAGTTAAGTCATAAGATGCTTGTTAGAGTACTTTCTAATGTAAGTAACTAACTCTTGAAATGTTTTATAACAAGCTAGAACTCAGAAGGCATTACTGACAAAAACTACTTTAGGAATCTCGTAATTTTCATTTAGATATGTCCATTGTTATTGAGCTTATGTTATGGTGTAATATATGCAGTTTTTAATTCAAACGACTTGCAGTTTTCTTTATAATTCTTTTGTCCTTTTGTTCATTTGAAAAATGTGTCCCTGTCAAGTGACAACGATGTCTAAATTTCTTGCTATGATAGTCCTTGTTTTGGGAGGTCATTTTATTTGTTTTCAAATTATAAATTGATGTCTAGTGGTCTGATATCATAGATCTCATCTAACATAAGCACACTCACACACAATCATCAGTTTATTTACAAAATGCAAAGTGAAACCACCTATGATAACAACAGATTCTCACAATTTACACCATGTTTTATGTTAGTAATATTGAAGCCATGCTAACGGATGATGCGCATCATTTTTTCTTCTGAAATTTTGAACAGGTCTTAATGGTTCGGTTGGAGTCTGATTTGGTACAAGTTCTGCTTGCAGCATGCAGAGGAGAGTTGAGTGGGGTATCGCTGAACTGGTCTCCCGGGTCTGCCATGGTTGTGGTAATGGCAAGTAACGGATACCCCGGATCATACGAGAAGGGAACTTTGATTGAAAACCTTGAAGAAGCTGAGCTTGTTGCTCCAGGTGTAAAGATATTCCATGCAGGAACTGCATATGACTCTGAAGGAAGATTTATTGCAACTGGGGGGCGTGTTCTAGGGGTTACTGCCAAGGGAAATGATCTTGAAGAGGCACGTGATCGAGCTTATCAAGCTGTTGAGAATGTTAACTGGTCTGGAGGCTTCTATCGCCGGGATATTGGTTGGAGGGCCCTTCCTCGGAAACAATATGCTACAAAGGAATAAACTACTGAGACTGAGAACTAGTAATAGACATTGGTCAACACTCAATAGTGGTAAATCGGTTTACCAACATTAAAACGTCTCCGACATGAGAGAGGCTTTCTAGTAGTCGAGTCTTGTCATTTTTGCTTTTCAGGTGTAACAGGATTAGGTAATGTGGTTACATTACATCATGAGCCATGGTGGGGAACCTCGTAAGAATAAATTATTCTCCCGCCCCCTCCCATAAAAATATGGTGTATTTCTTCAATAAAAAGAAGTTAACTTGTACATTAAGATGCGTGAAAACATATCCTTCGTCAAGACTGTTTTAGGTTCTAATTCGAATGATGAGCTAAAACTTGTTTAATGTTTACTATCTATTGACCATGACCCATCCATTTTCAGTGTATTTCCGTTGAATTTTTAGTTGAGGGGTAGCGTAGCTCCTATATTTACAATAAGTGGGCTTTGAAAATATTAAAGAATTTAAAAATATAAGATTTTTAAATGTTTCAATTGAAATTCCTTTATTTTTAAATTGTGTTCGGATAAAATAATCAAACTTCTTCAGGAGGACAGTTGTGTAGAAAATAACTGCTAATAGTTATGTATTAGGAGTATATATATGATGGTAGGTTGTGTAATTCTGCGGTGTAAAGTTATTTGCAATTCCCTAAGAAAATGGGTTCATCTATCCATAAGTCAACTACTCAACTTCTATTCAATTATGTGTCTTCATTTTGTTCTGCCACTTTAGGAAATTAAGGACAAACTGAAAAAAGAAGGGGGATTCTGCAGCTATACTAAATTATCATTTTGTTTTGTTTCCTTCATCCAATTGATTTGGTTGTACCCATCTTCTGAACTGCTTTAGATGCTGCAGATGCTGCCTCGTCCAAACCTAACCTTTGCAACTCATTTGAAAAAACATCTGCATCTGTTTTGCTGATTTCGTATGGGCTATGGTGAGCATCAGGAAATGAACCATTTACCACGTCTTCCTTATACTCCAGTAAGGCTTTATTGATGACATCTCCAACTCGTGCATACTGCTTAGAAAATTTTGGAGTAACCTGAAAAAGATGCATCGCCTCAAAAATTAGCAATATGAATCCTATAATGTTTGAAAGAAAACAAGGTTAAGATATGCTACAAATACCTTTGCATGGTGAGGATGTTGTAGCATACCAAGCAGATCATGGTAAACTAGCACCTGAGTGAATAAAGAAACTAAATTAGAAACCCTCTGCTTCCCCTTTAACCAGAAAAGATTTCTTGTCTCTTCCCCAGTAGAACAAGTGTAATGTAAAATTGAAACTCGCTAACAATGCTTTGTTCAATTATCTGAAAATGACTGAGAGATAATCAAATTAGAATTTCACCCCTAGCTATATAGGCAGTCAAGAGACCCAAGTCCAATCTCAACATATTTTCAAACCCAATAACATCTACATACATACCTATGAAAGTCACAATATCATTTAAGAGAACAATAAATCATGAATCAGAAAGCCCAAAACAGCAACTCGATGAAAAAATAAATGCCAAATAAAGCAATGATCACACATTTTTAGCTAAACAAAATTGGTGCCACTAATGTAGGCTGCACTCATCTCTTACTAAAAGTACATCTCAAGAATAGAATATTAGCTAAAAGGGCAATCAGGCCAACTGACCTGTCCACTGCAAAAGGGTCCAGCCCCAATTCCAATTGTAGGAATTTTAAGAGCTGCTGTTGCTGCAGCGGCAACTGGTGCAGGCACACATTCTAGAACAACAGAAAAGCATCCTGCTTCTTGCAAAGCCAACGCTGTCTCTACAACCTACACATACTTCTTCCTTTTAGTTTTAGGACAACAATAACATCGATCAAATGCCAAATGGATGTATCAAGACACACCTTGACAGCACTAGCAACATTCTTTCCTTGAGGTCTAAACCCCCCTAAAACACTAATAGCCTGGGGAGTAAGCCCTACATGCCCCATCACAGCTATTCCAGCCTCAACAATAGCCTTTGCTGCAACAATTCTTGAAGGAGATGCTCCTTCCAGCTTTATGGCATCCATCCCCCCTTCTTTCAAAATACGAACCGCTGTATCCACTGCCTGCTCATAATCAAAACAACAACACTTAAAAACCATTCAACAATGAGTGAAACAATTAAACAACACCCAACTCTTGAAATTTGACTATTAAAATAAGTAATCTTCTAAAGTGAATAAAGATAAAACAAGTAATCTCAGTCGATAATAAAAAAAAAAACAATAATTGATATTGTAATATATTCATGATTTACTCCACATGCACAATTTTCTATTATCAATGATTAAGATTGAAGTTTAATTAAATAAGATGTGATGTGAATAGGCTCTGATACCATCTTAAGAATGTAGGTTTGGACATAACCTTATAAAATCAATAGCCTGTAAGATGAGGGTTGTCCTCCACTTACATACGCTATTTAGACTCCGATACCGTCTTAAAAATGTGGATTTTGGCATAACTCAATCATTCAGGCCATCTCCCTAATCGATATAGGATCTCCAATACACATTCCTCACATCAAGAGGTGGACATCTTGAATGTGAAGTTTACGGGACTTACCTAAAGGGTATCCCATCAAGGGGGAGAATCTTGTATGCAAGCTTCACCATAAATCATTGTATGGTCTTAAACAAGCCTCAAGATAGTGGTTTATCAAGTTTAGTTCTACATTGACTCTACTTAGTTTCACTAAATGCTCAGTTGATCACAGTTTCTTCTCTTCGGGTTCAGGTGATAATTTGGTGATATTATTGGTGTATGTTAATGACATTTTGGTTGCTGACCCAAACAAGAAGTTGATCCATCATGTTCAATCCCTACTACAAGATCACTTTAAATTGAAGGTTATTGGTGATTTGAAATATTTTTTGGGCTTGAAATAGCCAAGTCACCAAAGGGAATACAACTTTCCAAAAGGAAAATACAATTCAGCTCCTACATGACACTGGATTCACTTCAGCAAAGCCTTTATCTGTTCCGATGGATCCAAATCTGCCTTTCAATAATACAGACAGGGAGTTATGGGAAGGTCCCTCCATATATAGGCATTTGATTGGGAGACTCGTGTACCTGACTATCTCTAGACCAGATGTCACATATGCAGAAAATCACTTGAGCCAATTTATGTCACTCCTCGCTTAAATGCAGTGCACCATCTACTTCAATACCCGAAGGCATCACCAGGGCAAGATGTGCTCTTCCCTTTCCAGTCCTCCATGCACTTCTCTGCCTTTGTAGATGCCAATTGGGGTAGTTGCCAAGTGACTAGAAGATCAACATCAGGGTATTGTGTCTTTCTAGGAGATGTCTTAATAATGTAAAAATCCAAGAAGCAACCAATTGTTGCTAGATCATCAAAAGAAGCCAAATACAGTACCATTGCATCACATGTTACTGAACTTTTTGTGGCTCAAGCAGATCCTTCGCATATTTGAGGTACAAATTAGTTCTTGCAGAGTTTTTTATGATAGTCTCTTTGCCATTCAGCTGGCTAGCAATCCCTGTCGCATGAACGGTCCAAACATGTGGACATTGACTAGCATTTAATCAGGAAACATGTACAATCTGGTTTTGTCAATTTGATTTATGTTAAGTCCGCTCAACAACTTGCAGACCCGCTCACAAAGGCTCTTCCACGACCCTTGTTTCAATCTCTAGTAGTCAAATTGGGAGTACTTGACATATACCTCCCAACTTGAGAGGGAGTAACAACTATACCTCTCAAATCAGTTAGCTAGTCTGTAACTTTAGTTGGTTAGTTACAATTACTTTTTGAGTTGGTTACTTTGTACTGTATATAAAAATCAGGTGTAATCTACAATGAGGCATTGAGCCAATTCAATAAAAGCTCTTCTTTTCACTCGCTCACAAAGATTCTATAAAATTTTATAATTACTAATTTCAAATAAAGAAAGAGTGTATTTCTATCATCTCTCTAAATCTTAACATTTTGTTTCCACTGCACATTTCAATTCGAAACACACAAACACAAGAATGACCTGATTGGAACTGGATTCGTAGGTCCCAAAAGGCAAGTCCCCAACGAGGAGAGGCCCTTTAGCTCCACGCGCCACGGCGCGGCAGTGAACGAGCATTTCGTGGAGGGTGATGGGGAGCGTGGTGTCGTGGCCGTGAACCACCATGGCCGCGGAGTCGCCGACAAGACAGATGTCGATGCCGACCATGTCGAGGTGCACCGCCGAGGGGTAATCGTAGGCGGTGACCATGGTGATGGGTTGGGAGGTTCGGTGCTTCTGCCTCAAATGGCTCAGCGTCACTCGCTGGCTCGGATTCGACGCCGTGGGCCCCGAATATACCGTGTTCTCGGGGACGTTGCTCATGCAACGAACGCGCCTCGCCAGAGACCGACAACACACTCTCGATCGAAACAAACACGCCATTCACCACCGCAGGGAACGGGAACCTCCACTTTAATTCAACAACTAATTTCCGCTAACACGTATATAGTGAATAGATATTTAGAAAAAATATGTTTTTCTACTCGGACAAACTTATTTTATATTTTTTTCATTTATCCAATATCTAACATCAAAAGTGTGCTTTTACAAAGAAAAAATAGATAAATATTGATTACTAAATATTAAACAAGAAATAAAAATTTATAAAACATTTCATTTCAAAGTGTACAAAAATTTATTCCAACTTGTAGTAGGTAGATCTGCAAAACAAATAGATTGAGAAAAATTATTAGTAAAAAAAAAAAAAAAAAAACATCACAACCAAAATCTATGAGATGATAACCCCTTAAACCCGATTCTGCCATTTAATTTACGGCATTGTAGAGAGAAAATGTTTCAAATATATATATATATATATATATAGTGCAGTACAGAGACCATGGTTTGTGCACCACACCATTGAAAGTAAGAGTGAAGAGAAGCAGCAAATTTGTGTTTCAGGAAATCTCCTCTGCTTCGCTAGGAACAAATGGAACAAAACCCCTTCCACCAAACACGGGTCTCATGAACTTATCATCGAATTTCCTCCAAAAGTAGTGAACAGTTCTGGTTGGATGACTCATTAAACTGTGAAATGGTTCATAGTTGCTTTGGTTAATCGAGCTATTGTGTTCAAGCAATTGGAATCTCAAATCTTCTGGATTATCAGTGGAATCAGAAATCACTACTTTTGAATGCCTTAGTTGCACAGCCTCAATCAGAGGTTTTGTAATGGAACCAAATACCTGTTTGCAATGGAAGCTACCATATCAGTATTTATTTCATCTTGATGCAAATCATATTATTTACAATATATCTATAGAATATGAAAATGAAACCCACCACAGTACTGAATAAGACCACGATTATAGTAGAGGTGATCATTAATGCAGAGTCTTGAGCTGATATTGTAGTGGCTTTTGCAAACTGCATTTAAAAGCATGAGGATAAAATGTCAGACTCAGGATGGATTTTTTATAAAAGAGTAAAATTGGAGTTTAAATATGTTTTTAATCTTTAAAACTAAAATTCACCATATTTACATGCCCCTTAAACTTATATCATGTACTTGCCTGGTTATAAGACAGGGCAATAGTCACTGCACCTCTCATCAGGCCTGCCCACCATATGATAAACTGACATTTTGAATAGTTTAGCAGAAATTCAGTGAAGCCAACTGAAAATGTCAACCTTTGAGGAATTAGAAGTACACAATTAATACCTGTGAACGAAACTCAATTTTGGTACTCTCTTTTGTCTTGATGCAATTTTTAATATTTGCAATAGGGAACACAAAAGCTGCTCTTCCGATCAACACTAATGCAAACAACATTGAACTGATAGCAACTAAAGCTCCTAAACTGCTCCAACAACATAGTAATGTGTTAAGAAAATGAAAAAAATTAAAAATATAATATTATGTGTTCCTTGGTGAAAACAATGGGAGCTTTATGAACTGAATACTTAAACAATGGTATTGACGCATGCTATACAGTGCAACACAGACGTTTTTAATTACCTGGCTTTCCTGCTTTTCCATTTGTCAACGTCTAAAGCATCCATGCCAACGCATACAAATATAAAGGTTTCAGCAATGAATGAGATGGTTGCAAAGGCGTGCCTGAAATAGTGAAAGTATTTTGCAAATTAAGATTCTAACTAGTTTCATTTATTTAATTAATTCTTTTTACCTACTTCTGTACAAATTTATGTCAACTTTATTTGCAAGAAGCATCAAAACAAAGTTTAGATTGCTCAATAACACTCAAAGAAGAGAGGAGAAAATCATGCTTAGTAGAATGAAATGATTTTAGTAAATTTAATAGCTGATTGACTAACATTGACATATACTAATATACTAACATTTTCCAGTTAAAAAGAGTTAAAGATCGTGTCCTTCCTTACCTGGTTGTTGTCCTTGAGCTTCGTGTAACATTGTGCCAAGTGTAGTGTGACATAACAATGCCACAGAAGAAAATAGTCAAAATCCCACTGAGACTCAAAAGCTGCAGAAGCAACACATGTATATACCTTGAAATTCTAAAGTGAATAACTGCATTTATGATGCTCTTTGCTACTGAGTATTTTTTTGCAATTCTGCACAGAATTTATAACCCTCTTATACTAGAAAAATGTTTTGATATCAATTTGTTCCATTGTTTTTACCTTGTTTGTCATAATTCAATTACTTTCAGCCACTCCCTATGGAATGCCGTGAAGAGCAGGATCGGTTGGAACTTGGAATAATTACTTACTCTATCAACAAGCATTTGAATAACAAGTATTTGTCCCGTAGTCCTATTTAACTGGTAACGGAAGTAACGAATTAATGGGGATTAATGAAAATTATATATATATATATATATTTTTCTTTATATATGATACTCATTTTCAATTTGATCTTAATAAAAAAATGTTTTCAATTTATTCTCTATACATATAATTGTTTTAGATTTGATTTTTGCTACTTTCTTGTTGTTAGCACAAGTGTGAGAATAAAAATACATTCGAATTATAGACCTACTAATCTAAAATATAATTTTAGTCTTAATTAAATTTTTTGTTTTAATTTAGTTATTTAAATTTAAAAAAAAAATTACTTTAATCTTTTAAATTATTTTTGTTAAATCAAGTTGATTTTTTCTTCAATTTAACACACTAACTTAATCAATTTGGTGATATGCAGCATAAAAAATATCACATCAAATAAGTATTTATCATGTAAGGCTAAATTAACATCATTAGTACAAAAATTAATAAAATGATCAATTTGATCTACCATTAACACTTCAAGATGTTAAAGTAAAAAAAATTTAACTTAGAAAAATTAAATTAAAATAAAAATTCAAATGAAAGACTAAAATTATATTTTTAGAATTAGCATACAATTATGTCTCCGATAACTTATATACTATACAAATTGGTCTCTAAAATGACATAAGTTAATTATTTCATTAAAATTAGTGAGATATAATGCGTGAAATGTTATTTATCAATTAGAATATTCACATGGAACCTAAAAAATATTGTCAAAACGTCCTAAATTTTCTCACCTTGTAAATTATTTTTTTAATATTTTATATTATATTTTATGCTGATCTTTTTCTAAATATTTGAAAAAATATTTTTTTTTATAATCCTAATATACTTGAAGTATTGAAATATCAGGTGTTGGCGTCCTTTTTTAATCAACCACCTTATAAGTGTTATGGACACATTATAAGTTCGGTTACTAATCATGTTTTACACTCCAACACATTAAGCAAGAGTAATACTCTTACTTGGTTACATTATATTTTAATGTCATATGTTCTCCCTAAAAAATGATGTTATTTTTTAGTGTTTTAAAGGTCACATTATTTTGAAATTTCAAGTAGGCAATTTTGTTGGCAAATATTATGACATTACATGTGTGTACTTATATGGGTCCAGCGTAGTAGCGAAAGTTTGAATAACATATACGAAATTTCAAGTATTATCTTATTGTCACCATTATATTTCTTTATTTCTTAAAAAAAAATGTGTGTATTCATAGTTTCACGTTATTATTTCCATTTCATCTTATTTGTTATGAAGTTATCACTTTACATGACCAATTTATATATCAAAACAATATAAGTTTTCTCTTTAAATAACCAAATTGTATATTAACTTTTAATTAAATTTGTTGCCTATACTTCACAGTAACTTTTTTCAATCTCATGGCGTTGAGAATGTTATATATGTAGTGAAAACAATTGAAAACCTTTTTAATATAAGGAGCAAATTAAAAATGAGTATCATATATAAAGATTGAAAATATATTTTAACCCGGGCACTTTTATTCAACATCTCTGTGAAGAAAATAAATAAAATAAAACATATAAACTAAAATGCATTTTGTAGATGGTGGTTTTGTACCTCAGCGATCATATATGACAAATATGCCATCAACATCATAAGTGCAACTTCACGATCGATAGAATGCCTGCAAATGAAAGGCACTAACTGAGGCGGATCGCACAACATCCACCAAGCATACAAGTCACATTTGTTAATCTATTATATTATTCTAAATCTCTATAGTTTCATTAATTTTTCAAATAGATCCATATAATTTAAAAATGTAATTGAGTCTCTAGACTTATTTTTCAAATAAGTTCCTAGCTGCTGAACATTCCTAAAACTGTCACCATTTTCACAACTTTCTTGTCAAGTGACCTGTTAATTATTCACATTTGAATGGTATGCAGTTTATCAAAACTTCCAAATTTCACAGCATTGCAGAAGTATATAATTCTACCAACTGAAAGGGACACCTATTAACACTTCAGGAAGATATCTATCTAATTGGTTAAGCAGTCTAGTACATGATATTTGATATTAACTGATACAAGCAAAGGAAACTCATACCTATTGTCTATTGATACTTGAATTTTGATAAACTTATACAAGCAAAGGAAACTCATACCTTCCGAGGTAAAGTGTTTTTATAATATAAGCACTTAAAAGGCCAACCTGAAAAAAAAAGTCATCACAAAGCAAATCAGGATAGAACTTTATCTCCACTCTTACCAGTTAGTAATTTAAAAATTGGTTTTCAAGAAGCATGTGCAAAACTGCACCAAGTTAAACTTACTACTATGCCAAGGACCGTACTAGTGCAGAAGAGGTAAAGGAAGGTCCCCAACAACTTCAAGGCTGTAATAGCATTGATGCTGCTGAAGTCAAGCGATTGAACTGAATTGAAAAGCACAATAGACGTAGCATCATTTACTACTCCCTCCCCAAATACAATGCTGTAAAGCAAGGGTGTTTCATCTTGACTGAGAACCTTCACCACAAAAAGGAAGGCATTAAATGATAACATAGCATGTTTGTATTTGCACCAAGGTTAGAATATACCTGCAATGTACAAACTGAGTCCGTTGCTGACAATATGGCACCGATGGCTTCACATGTACGGTGCAAGAACAATCAGAATAGAAGGACAAGTAATGATTAAATTAAGAGACACGGAGTGAGATTGCTCTAAACTAAACCAAAGACTATTTCTCACCTAGGTAATCTTTTATGCCAAGTTTAGCTATGCCCATCCACCGAATGAGCAGAAGCGAACCTAGACAAGTTGCAGAAGCAATTATATTGAGTTATTATTCTGTTTTATTCCACATGGAGGATTGTGTAATTGACAATGAAAGCAACTGTTCATTAATTCAACATAAGGTTCCGTTTTGATAGTAATGCACTTTCTAACCTTTTTTTTTTTTATTGTTGATTAAAATTTATTAAAAATTACAAAATCATATAATAAACTCGTTAAATAAGAAAATTCAGGACATCTTAACCGATTTAAAACTCAAAAAGGGTTACCAGCAATGGAGATCTTACCAACAGATATCAAACAGAATGAAATAATTGTTCCAAGGACTCCAAAAAGCAGTATAGTTGTGAAATTCTTGAAGAAATGTTTCTTCTTGACTCGGAAACTAACATGCCATTTGAAATCATACGAAAAATAAAAAAATCAAATAGACTAATTAATAGAGAAAGATTATAAGTGATAGCCATATATACTTACCCCGCATTGAAAATGATTGGGGAAGCCAAATAAAGAAAGAATAAGTCCTCACTGAATGTTAAAATGTTGGCACTATGAAACTTGGTCACGAATAGCACCACCGTTGCAGCACACAACCCCTGTATATATTTAACCAAGCCAAGAAAAACTAACGATGAAAAATTATAGAAATTAGAAAATTGAACCATAACAGATTATTTTAGTTGCTGCCCTGTATAAAATACACCGAAAGAATTAAGGCAAGCAATGTGGGACTTCCCCACATTATATTCGGTGAGTTGAAGAATGAGTTGAGTGAGTACCAGAAGGAGGGCAATGGTGGACTCATTAGCCCAGCGATTCTCCTCCAGAAGATGGCCAATGATGATGCAAGCGCAAAGGAGAGTGAAGAACACACAGAGAGCCACAATGGTGCTTGTGCTGAGATACGATGTTGATAAGTGGAGTGGTGGCAGTAACAAAGGCATCTTGAGCATTGGGGTTGGTTCAGTACCTGTCTTTTCTGACACCAAGGGAAGAAAATACTAAGTTGTTTCGGATTGTTTGGTAGATTGATTGGAGTGAGTATATAAACAAGTTTGGTTCAAGTGATACGTCGAAACGTGGAGGACAATGGCATGAAATGTTGACTTCAAACTGCAAGTCATAAGTTCTTTTAATTATTTCTAAATATTGAGACAAACCTAACATTCAGAGTTTAGACAATAATCTGACTTACTGTTCTTTTTTCTTATTTCACGTTAGTAGTCACTCATATTGCTAAGCAAACACTTCTAAAAGGTATCATTTAATATGACGGTGTTGAAAGAGATCGTAAGTATGTGATTCCGTGCAAGTTATTCCAGCTTTGACTCCATTATCGGAACCTTCAAACGGTTAAGTGCCAAAATCATGTTATTGCCCAACAAAAGCAATTTTGCTAAATTTTTTTCACCTTCAAAATCAATCCTGTGATGAGTATAATTGCTTTTAAGTGGGGATTTTTAGCTTTTCTATTGGGTAAAATTAATTGGACCTAGGACTCGCAAATTATATTTTTTTATACGCCAAAAACAATTTTATTTTACCAACCAAACAAGGGTTCTAATTGGTTACTCCTCCGAGTGGAGTTTGGATCTTAATACACATTTTCTAAGACATTTTTCTTGAAGCCAAAAAAAAAAAAGTCACTGCGAGTGAAACAGAATTTCGCAGTAGTAAATACGAAGAGACTCAATCATTTCTTCTAAATTCATTTTAAAAATACCATACCCAAACACAAATCAAATTTTTTAAAATCAATTCCACCGAAATCTAAAATAAATGCACTCCGTGCTACTGCTATATGCCTATATGCATCTTTTTATATATATATATATATATATATATATATATATTCTTATTTAAATCTTTAAACTAATACATATGAAAATATCACAATATTTGAATAAATTATAACTTTTTATTATATCTGTAATAACTCACGCGTTCTTTTAAAATGTTGATTCTCTCTCTTAATTTAAGATATGTAATTTATTTATAAGGTTGTCTAACTTATTCTAGGTAAAAATATAATTAATCAACTCAATAATAAATGATTGATACAATTAAAAAAAATTGTATCAATTTTCAAGTACATTAGAGTATTGCATCAATCATCTATTATAGAGTTGTTTAACTTCATTTTTTCTTGAAATAAACTAGACAACTCTTAATTTTACTATCTTATAATTTTGTCATTGTTATAATTTTTAAAACTTGTGTATCTTTAAGTTCATGTCCCTATGATATCATATTTATGTCTTGGGTGACATTTGTGCTTTCTAAATTTTGGTGCTGCATTATGTAAAACAATGAGAACTACTAACACACTTATTTTATTATTGGATAAATTTTATTAAAATTACATATTAATAATATAATTCATTAAATAAGAAGTAAGACCTATAATATTTTGTAATTTCTAAATAAATTTCAGCTCATATCAGAGTGTGTTCAGAAAGGTGTATTAAAGAGTGTGCTACTAACAATTTTTATATGCTAAATAAGAGATAAGAGATTAGGCAAAATAAAAATACTCGTTCATGCTGAGCAACCAACTAGTTCAGTTAAAAAAAGTAGTCCATGGACTAAACCGAGTGTTCATTAATATTATTTTAGTCAGGTTGGTTGTACTGAGTATTATGTATGTATTGATGTTTATGATCTCTCCCCTCACTGCAAAACTTCAGTGCACTTTCATAGGAAACACTTGATATACATGAGCAAGAAAGAATAAAAAGATAGGAAAGGTAAAGGTTATTCCTATGATACAAAATTGGTAAGAGAAGTAACTTGGCACACTTCCCATTTAAAGACTAAAAATTGAGAATCATACCTCAGTAACTCAAAATAATAAATGCATTTCATCCAATCAAATATCAATACTCTTATATCAAAATTTCAGTAATCAGTAAAAGCAGTAGCTTCACAACATTCAACAGAATATTGATTTAAAGTCCTGCTTTTCAGCCAGGCAGCTGAGCACACAATGAGCCGTGTGTGAAGATTACTCCAATCATGCAGGTGACAAGTAGAGAACTGCTTTAAATCAGGGGGGAAAAAAAGCATTATCAAATCAATGGCCTTCATAGCCAGTTGTAATTTTCTGTATAATACCAGAACATTCTCAATTCCCAGCAGCTGGATTAGACATTACTTTACCCCAGGCTTCAGCTTCAAACACAAATTTAGACCATGCTTCAATACTCAAAAAAAAAGTTTACATAAAAATCTTGACTTAAAATAGCAGACAATATTACACTACATGAAAATATTAAAAATCATATCACTTCAGTGTTGGAATTATGAGTTGACATACCTAGCTAAAAAATTTCAGCATATAGCTACAGAATTTTTAATGATATAGCAGCAGAACGAAGTTTTACACCGTCGCTGTCCCACTTGGACTGTGGTGCAGTTGCTCCAGCAATAAATGCCTGCAGAATGTAAGGACCAGATATCTTAATTTTCTGTAATTTATGTTGGTGGAAATATAAAAGTGATTGACATGTATCACCACAGAAATAATGTGAATTTTCTCTATTTGATGACCAAGAATATATTCCTGCCATTGCATATCCCAGTATATGTGGATGGGGTTAGTTATATCAGTAAAATGCATGTAGTAACAAACCTTTCCACTGCTGACGCCTGTCATCAGTGCTACGTGCTGTTCATCTTTACCAAATTCATAGAAATAGTAAGTCCTGAAATTATAAAAGCCAATACTGCATTGGAATTTGATGCAATAGAAAAAACTCAATAAAGACACATTAATAGGGTTGGTTCCAGATGAAATAAAAATGGCTTAAAAGATTAATCCACACATCCAGAGTTTTCTACACTAGCATTTCGAGTATCCAACCAAACATTGGGATAAAAGGTATCAATGCTGTTTATTTATAGCCTTTCTTTTCTAAGATAAGCTCTGTTTCTTTTATTTCTTTTTCTTTTTTAATAACAATAAAAATAAAAAGAACTAATTTATGTATTTTGTCCTCAAAAAGGAGAGAACCTTTGGTGTATATAGTTCCAGTCAGTTGAAAATGAACTTACGCAAAACCCTCATCTTCCTTTATTTTTATTGATCTTGCAGAGTAAAGTGTTGCACCTCCTGCATGCACATCATGGGCAGAATGAAACGCCAAAACCGAGAACTAGGAATATACAGAAAGAGCAACGAAGCACATCATATCATTTAAGTAACTAGATGTTGGGATATAACAATCTATAACATAAAAGATAAACTAAGAACAAAATGAACTTCTTTCTTAATCCTCAAACACATGCAGACGTTTAAACAAAATGTACCTGGAACAAATATTCTTGCTGCTTCTTTCAGGGAACCTAAATCAGTTATATTCTGAGCCTGCTCTAATCAATGGAGAATACATAAGTTCCTTGAGGAGTTCACATCAAGAATAAAAAATAGGACTAGATCTAATCTCAGTTACAGTGACTTGTCATGACATAGGCTCAAAAAACTGATTTCTGACATAGATATTTATGAGAGCTTCTGAAAGTTGAAATCATGCAGAAGTAAAGTGACCACGAATTATAAGGATTAGATCAGTTTCTCCATCCTTTAAGAATTTGTCATCAGTTGCAAAAAAGTTCCTAATTCTAGTCCAAGTTTTAAAAAACCATAAAAAGGGAAAGCTTGCAATCAGAATGAGCCTAATGCTAGCTCCACATTAAACTAGAAGGAACCAAATGACAAACAATTGGGAAAGACAAAAGATAGGCCTAGCTGATGCAGATACATCACATTGACTTAGACAAGGGTTTCTGATGTACAAATTGCACAATGCGTTGCTTGTCTGTTATTAATTACTCAACCATGGTCAAAATTTTATGCCTTGCTGATATAATTTGGGGAATATGTGTGTATATAATAAAATGTCATTGACTGTCTGATTACCTGTAAGAAGGTGATTTTAAGTTGATTGGTTGGCCGAGTAATAACACTTAGAATCTCTGATCTGTTTCAATCACAGACAAGATGCTCACGTTTCCTTCTAAAGTGCATTGCAAGAAAAATAGGGAGTTGAGAGTTTGATATAAAAATTACCCATCAGAAGATGCAAACCGTGCTGAAAAAGTCTTTTCCTTTGCCTTGTCCCCATAGAGAGACTGTCCAGCATTGAAATCCTGCAACCAAACGGAAGACAACCTCACTCAACTGAAAATTTCATAATGTTCCAATGCTATTATTTTTAATATGCAAGTTCTGGAAAATGAATATTACTGTTGAATTACGCTGATGAATCAGCTATAAATAGTTGTGCAATTTCAACTGATAAGACTAACTTATTCAACCATAAAAAATTACTTATCTAATTATTACATCAAACTCCAACTAACCGAAACTGGATTCAGCTGAGTTAAACAAACCTGTCATTACTAAAAACTATAGATACCTTTAAGTTTCTATTTACACATTTCACAATCATTTTTTAATTGTAATTTTCTAAATTACAATTTACCAAGTTGAACAAGAAAAAAAATCAACTGATGAAGAATTGACTCACTCTTGAGTAATTTAGGAAATTATAATTAAAAATTGAGAGAGAAAAGTAGTTAAGTGCACCTCAGGTTCCATGATATCCTTAAACTCTGGTGGGACCCGAATGGCGAACCCATCACCGTAGAACTGAAACCAGGATTTGGTATCTTCAATGCTAGAAAGAAGCGATTTGGACGGCGACGGTTGAGGTGAAGATTGCGCAACTGGAACTTGAGGGGTTAGGCCAATGCCAATGCAGAGAAGAGAAGTTTGAAGGATGAGGTTCCGTTTGGAAGTGACGTTCTTGGCCCCACAAATTATAGGCTTTGAGGTGAAAGAGAAGAAGGATTTGGTGTTGGTGATGCCCAGGTTGGAGAAAAGAACGGCCATCAAAGAAAGTGCATGGAGACAGTTATCATTAGTTTCAGCCAAAATAAATAACTTTTGGAATTTACTCAAGGGATAACAGGTATTATTTATAAAAGAAAATAAATCATGGTCCAACTAGACAGATAAGGACAATAAAACTTAACTCTTGATCATTGTAAATTATAAAATTTAACTGGTTAAAGTGAAATAATTGATTTACTTGTTTAATAATACTAAATTTTATTCATGAATAAGAGAAAATAATATATGAAAAATTCAACATAAATTTATTTATCTATCTACAAATGCAGGCT
This sequence comes from Mucuna pruriens, assembly GCA_025330945.1. Taxonomy (NCBI): domain Eukaryota; kingdom Viridiplantae; phylum Streptophyta; class Magnoliopsida; order Fabales; family Fabaceae; genus Mucuna; species Mucuna pruriens. Next base: position 4,271,852 of record JAENHJ010000154.1, read on the forward strand.
CACTAGGGGGAAAATGAAAATTTCTAGTTCTGTGGACCAAAAGACCCACATGGCTAATAGACGTTATCCACTTTCAAACACAGCCAACCAATCCAAACCACCCGAAATCTGAACCAAATCAGAGGACAAGGAATGGTGTGGAAGAGAAGAAGAACTCTTCTGCACTTGAATCCTTGCTGATACTCATCATGGGAACCATTTTTCCTCCGCACTCTCTCTCTCCACTCCTCAACATCAAACCTTCGGGCTCAAGAGTCCTCTTCTCTCCCTCTCCCCAACCCAAGCCAAATTCTCTCTTTTGCTCCAAACCCATTGTTTCCAGCCTCAGAAAGAACCAAACTTCACCTCTCAAACCTTCATGCACAAGCTGGTTGGCTCATGCTCAACAAGGCCTAGCAGCTTTGGCTATCTCCTTGGCACTCAACTTTAGCCCCCTTGTGTTCAGTGGCAATGCACTGGCATCTGAATTTGATGTACTTAACGAGGGTCCACCCAAAGACTCTTATGTGGTTGACGATGCAGGAGTGCTCAGTAGGGTGACCAGGTCTGATTTGAAGCGGTTATTGTCTGATTTGGAATCAAGGAAGAACTTTCACATCAATTTTATTACTGTCAGAAAACTCACGGTTAGTTACACATTTATGTGCTTAAATAAACTGTCTTTCATATGTTTCCACGTGATGTGCTGTGAAGAAGCATTGAGCTTGTGCAACCTTGTCCGTGTTCTCTGCCATGCAACTAAAGTGGAGCATGAAAGGGCCAAACAAAATGCTAAATGAAATGTTTTGATTGTAAATGTGGTTGGTTGCAGAGCAAAGCTGATGCGTTTGAGTATGCTGACCAAGTCTTGGAGCGTTGGTACCCTTCTGTAGAAGAAGGCAACAACAAGGGTATTGTGATTCTTGTCACCAGTCAAAAAGAAGGAGCAGTCACCGGTGGCCCGGCTTTTGTCCAAGCTGTGGGAGAAAGTATCCTTGATGCCACAGTCTCAGAGAACCTTCCAGGTACTTGCAATTTTTTATTTGTAAGAGTTTAATTGTTAAGCTGCCTTAATAGCAGATATCCTTGGCTCACCTTAATTTGCGGCCTCATTCACCTTTAGTGTGATTTATGAAAGTTAAGTCTTAAGCCCAAATTTTAATATAATATTAGAATTTATCTTAGCAATTCTAAGCCAATAGCACTGAAGGGCATGCACCATAATTATTATGACTTTACTCATTAAGGAACAGCTATAATCTTTTTTATTTTTTGAAGGAGTACAAAACTACTTACGTATGGTTTATATATGCAGTATTGGCTACGGATGAGAAGTACAATGAAGCTATTTTTAGCACTGCTAACCGGCTAGTTGCTGCCATTGATGGCCTTCCAGATCCTGGTGGGCCAACATTTAAAGACAACAAACGTGAGTCTAACTTCAAAACCAAGGAAGAGACAGAAGAGAAGCGTGGACAATTTACTCTTGTAGTTGGAGGTTTGTTGGTCATTGCATTCGTTGTTCCTATGGCACAGTACTATGCTTATGTATCCAAAAAATAAAATAATTAACTAGATCTGTCTTTCAAATTCTCACTCTTTAAATTCAGATGTATAATGTGCAGTTGTGACCATTCTCATGTCATAATTGAGTTTGGGAAAGCTGAAGAATAAGATGAGAGTTTTACCTTGTAAATGCAATTTCAAAGTATATGCATTTGACTATTTTTATATGCCAGTTGGCGTTCTTAAAGTCAGGTACAACGAGTTCTAGTTCCCTGCCTCTCTTCCAGTTTTCCTCTTGCCCAAGTGTCTTTCTTTTTTCAACAAATCTAATCTAGGACATGGGTTCATAATTCCTAGCTTCGTACATTGCATTTATGTATATACTGTAATCACCCTTATAATATTATAAACTAGGATGAACTTATAGGAGAGTCATAAGCCATTTTCACAAGTTTAGCCAAATACTTCCAATTCTTAGTTTTACTTATATGATAAGTCCAAGTAGGCTCCATAGGAACTCTTTCATTGACCATTTCACAAAATCAGTTGATTCGATCTTAAATCATATTTGTTTGTAAGATCTTAACTATCGTTCAAGGTTACAATCAACTGGTAGTTTCACTACACCAGCACAGAGAGAATAAAATTATTATAACAATGAACAGATAGGGATTTAGAACTTGAGCTAGAGAAGGAGGGGCATTTTGTCTGCCAAAAGAGTGCTAGAGTAGTTTCCAGTGAGAATATGTGATGCCACATATTGATTTGCAGCCTCAGTGTAATGAGTCCCGTCCCAGTTTACATACACCTTGCTGTTATTGCAACTTTTCGAGGTTATTGTGGTCCCGTTCAAGGTCTTTGTTAGCCCACAAGGAACTCGACTGTCATAGTTCAAAGGTGGACCTCCATATCCACAACAAGCCATAATGGGTTGCTCAAACCCTGCAAACATATAATCACAGAAATTTAACTATGTTTGCCCCAACAAATACTTGTGTTAGAAAAGAAATTGTGTCATTTTGGCTTATCCTTTAAGGATTGTAAACGTATGCTACAATCACACAATGATTACAGGGTAAAAAGAGGAAGGAGACTCTAGAGAAAACAGAGCTCAAAAGAAGAACAAAATGAACTCCCGAGAAGTGTGCAAATCGTTATTTTATATTCTTCTATTGTCAAATCGTGTCATGGTGATGAGTAATGAAAGGACTGTAGTAACAAGTATGTAAAACGGAAGTTGCTGCTGCATAGGACACATCACATATGATATGAGGAATTCAAAATCTATAAAAATTAACATTTAAATCTCTTGGAAACAATCATTATCCAAAAATATATAGCAAAATCAATAGTAGAGTAGAATTGAGATGAGGCAACGATTTTTTTTTAAGTAACACTCACCATATTTAGAATGGTTTGCTATGAGGTCTAATTTTATGGCAAAGATATCAACAAGTGTAACATTTGCATCCGGATACTGGCCCTTCAATTTACTACAAGAAGCTTGAAGCTGTATATTAAAGGCTTTGGCCGCTTGGTTGTGTGAAGTAAGACATCCTAGTTCATCAAGTTTTGATGGATCAGTGCCAAATGTAGCAATAACCTGAGACAAGCACCCGAGTGGACCTGTGTTATGTATCCAGAAATTCCTTGCCCCGAGATCATACAGTTGCTAGCACACAAATCAGAGAGCGAATGTTAATTTTAGTCAAACTATTTTTATACAGTGGAAGTAAAGAAACTTCTAGGATAAAACAGTGACACCAACCTTTATTCCAGTTTCAAATTCCAATAAAATTGTTGGAATTAAGGCAATTACTTGATCCAATGTTTTTGAATAAAATGCACCAGCAAGATCGTTCTGGCCTATGTCAAACATGTATAACCCCTTCTTAAAATATTCTTCAGTTGGGACGGACTGATCAAATTTCTTTACTGAAACATTATTGTGATGATTTTCCTTAGAATGAATGAATGAGATAAACAGCAAAGTAGACTTTAAAACCAAAGTAATGAGAGGATATTTTATTAATTTATCATATACCTTGAAACAATTGAAGAGCCAGAGCTCTGAATCTCAGAAACTGAGATACCTGAACCCTAAAACTGAACGGGCTGAGGGATGATGCAGTGGCTGGAAGGATAGTTGAACCTGATGCTGCAAAGTTGCATCCATGCTGAAAATTTGGCAAACCCACGGAATCCAAGTAGGCATTTAAGAATGGCAATTTCATCGCATCCACTGCAATAATCAATCAAAAACACATGGAACTATCATGTCAATGCAAATGATACATGTGGTGGTGGTGGACATTGCTATATGTTCACCATTGCATGGATGATTTTTCAAGCCTCAGAATTTCCTCTTGTTCCAAAAACACTTGTTATGTGTGCTAGTTACCTCACATATGTAACATTAGATGGTATGTTTGGTGAGTCATACTTGTTATACATGAAAGTGAACCATTGTTATATTTCTATCAATAATTAAGTTATCCAATCTCTAATCTTAAAGTAATCAGTGAGAAGCATTGTCAATGACACGCCCTCTCCAATAAAATGAATTTACGTTGCAAGAACTTGCACCTTTCAGGTTTGACACTTGAGAGGTTGTTGTGAATCATTCAATTGAGGACGCTATGATCATTGGGATCAATATAGTGGTTTCTAAAAAGCACACTCGATAAATAAGATATGACTTTTCTTAGTCACGTCAAGTAACGCACATGAGAGCTTATTGAGATTTCTTGAATTCCTAGGACTCCTTAGTACATTTTGGAACATGAACACAGCTAAATTTTAGAGAATGAATAGTAAAAGATGAAATAAATGTGAGCATTGAGACTCATCAAGACTATTGATTAATGTTTGCAGTAAGTATATGGCAATTTCATGAAAAAATTAGAAACTTACTTAGGAAGTCAACCATGAGACGACCATCGCAGAATCTCGCATATGGGGTTTTGAAGTAATTTTGTCCATTAGGCGGGATAACTAGAAAGCCCAACCCTGCAGCAAGTTCACCTGTGTCCGAGTTTGAATCACCAAAGTTAAAAACAGCTGGGAAACTTAAGTCAATCGAATTTGCCACAGCCAAACAGATGCAAAACGTGACAACTTGAAAAGCCACAACAACAACATTCTTAGAATCCATGGCAACTCTTACTTTATGTGTGCAAAACACAACAACATTGACAGACAGATACCAATTATATAGCTAGCTTTATGCGTGCCTTTTGTGCATGCATTGAATTGCACACCTAGTCGGTTGCTTCAAAGTGAAATCCCAATTAATAACAAAGGAAAAGCTTGCTTATGATAGTAAGAAAGCAACTAAATCCAAAAGGAAACCTGACTTATTGCACTATTGAAAGACTGTTCCATAAGTTAAGAGATGGTTTGTCTTGCATTTGAATGTGTGTATTGTATTTTGTCTTGACCTGCATTTCCATGGGACAGCATTACTTTACTTTCATTATTCTTGGACGTGCGTATCCAGATTTTATCGGATTTGATCCATCAGCATTACTTCACTTTCATTATTCTCGAATGTGTCTACCTGGATTTGATCCATCAGTAAACTCCATCAATTTAACTCAACTCAATAATATTTCAATGGATTAAATTAGTTCATTAGGTTAAATTTATTTTGTCTGAGTCAATTATAATTTAGATTTAGTGTCAAGTTAATAAATTCTAAACCTGAATTAGAATCTTAATTGACTCATTTCTAATTATATTTGAATTTGAGTGATATATTTATTAATTATTCTAAATTTTTTATATAATATACATTATATAATTTATATGATTATTTTAGGTAACTTTTACATGTTTTAATTTTAAATGAATTAAATTAATTATTACTATAATTTTTTATTTATTTTAAAATTTTAAAATATATTATTATTTTTTTCAAATGACTCAACTATCTAACCCAAATAAATTAAAGTCAAATGGAATTTAATTGAATTTGTTAAAAAAAATCTTACCAACCCAAATCAATTAAAGTGAAAATGAATTGAATTGAATTTGTTCTAAAAAAAACTTACCAACCCAATCCACCACAACGGGGGACCCCTTTCCCTACGTCCCGTGAACCTTTCCAAATGCATTGACAAAGTCCACATGTTCTCTGTGTGTTATATGCAGTGAACATATTGATCTTTTTATTTATTTATTGGGCCACCCGTGAGCTAATGTTCCAAACCTGCGGCAAAAAATGGATTCGTCAATTTTGGTAACAGATTCTTTTCATGAAAAAACAGTAAGGTTTGTCTAGGAATCTTTTCTCATCCCTCGGAATTAATATTTAACTGGATTAGTGCATGGATCCCTGCAATCGACGGATAAATTAAGTACAAAATATTATTTTTTTAAAATTATTTATTATTTTAAATTTTAAAATAATAATATAACAAATGCTTATAAATTTAATTCTATAATTATAAGATAGTAAATAAATTAATAGTAATATAAATATAATATCACTAAGTTTATAGAAAATAAAGATGATATAATATTTATAATTATTGATATATATTATTTTTAATTATTTTAAAAGTTACATTCAATTAAATCTATTAATGGGAGCAATTAAATGCAATAAATTACTATATTTAATTGCATTCAATCCATACAATACAAAAATTATTCACTTTTCTATATTTCATTACATCATTCTATTAATTGCAATGAAATATCAGTTGTACATCAGCTTTAGGCGAAAAAATAATTCATTAATAAAAGTAATTAAATGCAATAAAACACTAAATTTAATTGTATTCAATACAATTTAATGCAACAACAAAAATATTCACTCCTTTTTATGTCATTACATCATTCTATTATTTGCAATGAAATATCATTTGAACATTAGTTTTAGGCAAGAAATATTACAAGGATGTATATTAGTTTATATATATATATATATATATATATATATATATATATATATATATATATATATATATATATATATATATATATATATATATATATATTACTTTTTTATTATTTTAAAAGTCATAAAAAATAAAGTTTCATGGCAACTAGATTTTAAACTCGCACAAATTTGTTTAAATTTATAAATTTTACATTTTTATTTTATATTTTAAAAATATATTCACATAAATAAAATTATTAATTTTAATATATTTAATAATATATTAAATATAATTTCATTAAAATTGTGAAAAATAATTATTTATATTTTTAATTGAGTGAGTGTTTTCAAAAATATTAAACCTAATGAAATTTATTATATTTTATTCTTTCTCCAAGTAATAATAGTAATGTAATAGCATAATATCTATATGAAATTCATAATTTAAAAAAATAAAAAATAATAATAAATATAAATATAAAATTATTTAAATTTAAGTGTCCATTTTTGTTATTGTGAACATATAATTAATACTTTTTAAATGTATTAATTTTAAAAATAAAATTTGTTTTAAATTTGATGGAAAAAAATGTGATTTTTACTAAATTTATTGAAATCGTGTGATTTTTATTTAAAAATAATATTTTGAAATTAATATTTTTAATAATATATTATTATTATTATGTTATATTATTATTAAAATTTTGAATTATTAAACCTCGATTATAATCAATACGTGATATTAATATTAAATTATTTACTTTCCACACATCAATATTATTTTTTCTTAAAAAGGTAACATTACTAATAATAATTTGGGTATTCTAAAAATAGTTTTACATTATTTTACATAATGGATATTTATTATATTTTAAGTTATGAATTTAGAAGAATAAACTATCATAATGTATTATAATTGACCATTATCATAAATTTTATTATATTTTAAGGTATGAATTTAAAAGAATAAACTATCATAATGTCTTATAATTGACCATTATGATTTTTTTATTTTTATTTATTATTATTATTATTATTATTATTATTATTATTATTATTATTATTATTATTATTATTATTATTATTATTATTATTATTATTATTATTATTATTATTATTATTATTATTATTATTATTATTATTATTATTATTATTATTATTATTATTATTATTATTATTATTATTATTATTATTATTATTATTATTATTATTATTATTATTATTATTATTATTATTATTATTATTATTATTATAGTATTTGTATATTTAACTTTTGTTTCATCTTTAATTTTGAAATATATATTATTAACTTGCAACACTAATAAAATTGTATAATAAATATAATCAATTTAATTGTGCATTAAATATAATAAAAATCGTTAAATTTCAGTACATTTGATTAACGTCTATTATAAAGTTGATGTATCAACCATCAAATAAGAAAAAAAAAATATAAAAAAACATATAAAATTATAACAAAGAATAAAATGTTATAACAATAATAGGCTCCCCTTTATTTCTTATTAGTGTAAGTTGAAAAATATAAAATGAAAATTAAATCATTACTTCTTCTTTTTTTTTTTTGCTTTACGTTACTTATAATATAGTAATGAAAAAAAAAAATATAAGATCATACATGAGAATTAATAAAAGAATAAAAAAAAAAAAATACATAAGTGAAACTTGCAAAGACAACAAAAGAAATAATAAAATATAGTAATAATAAACAATTAAATTGAGAAAAAAAAATAGTTATTAAGATCATTCAACTTTATAAAATTGATTAAATCATAAAAATGATAATTAAGAGGAAAGTAAACTAGGAAGTTAATTACTGCAACAATAGACTACTTTTATATCCTATTAAGAATGGAAAAAAAATTATAAATTAAAGATATAATATCAAAATTAGATTATTGATTTTTTGTTATTCGAAATGAGAAAGAATACAAATATAAATATTTTACTTATAATGTAGTAGTAAAAAGAAAATATATATACATAAATAACACGACAGTAAAATAATATTAAGATGGTGTAATTTTTATTTTAAAATAATGTTTTAAATTATTTTGAAGATAATAATTTTAATTATATAGTATTTTTGAAGTTTTGAATTGGTTAAGCTCAAATAGATTTAATTATGTGATATTGTAGTTAAATTATTTACTTTTCATACATCACCATTCTTTTTTTCTTAGAAAATGTTACTGATAATAATATTTTTTTGTTTTTTAAAAACGATTTTACATTTATTGTACTTAATAAATATTTATTATTTTTTAAGGCATTAATTTAGAATAATAAACAATCATAATGTCTTATAACGAACAATTATGATAGAATCGTAATAATAATAATAATAATAATAATAATAATAATAATAATAATAATAATAATAATAATAATAATAATAATAATAATAATAATAATAATAATAATAATAATAATAATAATAATAATAAAATAAAATAATAATAATAATATTTACGAATTTATAAAATAAAAATACAATATTAAAATGCTTATATATATATATATATATATATATATATATATATATATATATATATATATATATATATATATATATATATATATATATATATATGAAAAGATATAGTTTATCTATTCATTTTTATTTTATATTTAATTAAATAGTTTTATTTTTAATTATTATTTTTAAACAAATATATTTCAAAGTAAATAAGTTAAATAATAAAGTAGACTTATAAATATACATAGTAATTTATTTCTTAATTTTTATCCTTAATTATTAATTAAACTAAAATATTATGAATTATTTTAAAATTAAATACATATTTACAAAGTATTAATTTTAATTATTATTATTTGTGAAATATATTTCAATAAATAAATTAAATAATAAAGTATACTTATTTATGTTCATCATAATTTATTGCCTTAATTATTAATTAAAGTAAAATATTGTTAATTATTTTAAAATTAACCGCATACTTATATAATTATTTATTTTAGTTATTATTGTTCATAAAGTTGATTTCAAACTAACTATTTTAAAAAAAATTAAGTTGAGCACAAGCATTAATACAATATTATTATTATAGTATTTATATATTTAACCTTTTTTATCTTTAACTTTTGAAATATATATTATTAACTTACATGTAATAAATTTGTATAATAAATATAATCAATTTAATTATTAATTAAATATAATTAATCCATTAAATTTTATTAGATCCGATCAATTATAATGTTCAAGTAACAACTATCAAATAGAAATATAATTATAAACATAAAATAGTATATAATTATTAAAAAAAAGGCTCTTTTTATGTCCTGTTAGTGTAAATTAAAAATATAAAATGAAAGTTATATCATTAATTTTTTGTTTCACTACATTAGTTATAATAATAAAAGAAAAATGTATATAAGAACATGAAAAACGTAACAGTAAAATAAAAAAAAATGTATAAATAAACATGAAAAACGTAACAGTATGATAAAAGAAAAATACGGGAAGCTGCAAAAATAACAGAAGAAATAATAAAATACCATAGTAATAAGCAATTGAATTGAATAAAAGAAAAATTATTGAAATAATTTAATTGTATAAAATTGACTAATTCATATTAAATAAAATGTATAAAAAATAATAACAAAGAAGACAATTAACGACTAAGAAGAAATTGCTACCACATTAGGCTCTCTTTCTATTATGTTAAAAACAAAAATAAAAAATTGAAAGCTAAAGATATAGCGTCAAAGTTACATTATTGATTTTTTGTTGTGCAAAATCAGAAAGAATAAAAATATATACATATTACTTATAATATAGTAGTAAAAGAAAATATATATATATATATATATATGAATTACAACAATAAACTAAGAAGCTAAAAGAAAATAAGTAGAAATGTAACACCTATAAAAATAAAAAAAATAATAAAATAATAAAAGACACACAAAATAGGTGATATCTATGTAATTTGTTATGTGATGTTATAATAGTATATTTATTCTTAATTTATATTTCTCATCTTGTAAAAATTATGATATATTGAACTAGATTATCCTTTTATAAAATTACAAGATTTGTGAAAAAAAGAAAATGTTACGCTAATAAAAGAATAACGAGCAAATGAAAAGATAAATAACATAGCAACACATAGTTCACCCTAAATCTTTGTGGTATAATATCTAAGAGGAAATAAAAATACTATGAAGATTCAAGCATTAGTTGTAATCACAAAATTAATTAGACCTTAAAGATGGTAAATTATACCTTAGAAAAGTAATGAAAAATAATTACACATAATATGAGAAAAAATATATGATAAATAATGGTGACCTTTTATATTTTTTTACTGAAATTTAAATAATAAATATATCTTAATTAATTATTTTTATTTTAATGTAATAGTAATTTAAATTAATATTTTTAATTTAAATATAATAAATATCATATTGTTGTGAATAACATAATAATTTAAATTAATACTTGAAATGTTAATATAATACATATTATTATGAACTTATAATAACAAATGATAATAATAATTTATATAAAAATTGTTGAATTCATCTTGTAATTTAAAGCAATTTATTAAAAATTACATTTTTTTCATACATGTATTATTAATTATTTTTAATATAATTGAGATCCATCAGTTATATTATAATCATTAAATTTTTTATTCATAAAAACATTAAAAATTATAAAAGTAAGATATATAAATACTACAATAATATTATTAAAAGTATAAAAAGATAGATATATTTTAAACTAATGATTTTATAAATACATATTTAAATTTGAAATTATTCACAATATTTTATTTTATTTAATAATTAAGAATATAAATCAAGAAACAAATTATATATATATATATATATATATATATATATATATATATATATATATATATATATATATATATATATTGTAGAGAAAAATAAGATATATTAATACTATAATAATAACATTAACTATTATCTATATATTTATAAATTATTGATATTATAAATATGTAGTTAATTTTGAAATGATTCATAATATTTTATTTTAATTAATAATTAATTAAAATTAAGAAATATAATATTAGGTATATAATATGTCTATTTTAATTTTAAATCCAGTTATGTAGTATATATTATGAACAATAATAATCAAAATTAAGAATTTTATAGATAATAGCTATATATATATATATGATTGGGAACATGCTTTAATAAGATTTAAGTTGATTCAATAAATTTGATTTTTTTCATTTTCTATCTCATTTAAATATTTGGTTAATAATTAAATTTAATTGAGTAATTATTAGAAAAAATATATTACTAATTCAATTAAATTTTAAAAATTATATAATAAGTATCATTAATGTAAAAAATTTAATAAACATTCAATCAAGTTACAATTAAATACAATAAACAATTAAGTTTAATTTAAATTATAGAGGTTTTGTAAAATTAAAATTTTGATATATCCGCTAGAGTAAACTTTACATATTTTTAAAAATTATATAATAAGTAGTATTAATGTTAAAATTTAAATTTAATTAACGACTAAATTTAATAACACCAAGTCAAGTTGCAATAAACAATTAAGTTTAATAGCATCAAATCAGGCTTTTATAAAATTAAAATTTTGATCTAATAGCCCGGAGTAAACTTTGCATATTTTTTTAAATTACATAATAAATAGAATTAATTTTAATAATTAACAGGTAAATTTAAACAACTAAATTTAATTGCATTAAACCAATGACTGGAAGTTTTAATTAACGGTTATAGTAGGTTAATTTTGAGTGAAGTTTAGATATAGATATAAATTAGGTTTTATTAGGTCTATTAATGAGAGCAATTAAATGCAATAAACGACTATATTTTATTGTATTTAATCAATACAAAAAATAAATAAATGAGTCATACTTATAGATGTGATTGTATTGTTTACCTTTCATTTACGATAAAATCTTATTTGTACAATAAAATCTCATTTGTACATAGGTATAGATGAAAAATATTGTGTTAATGTAGATTACTTTTATATATAAGAATATGGAGATTTTAAAAGTTATAAAAAGAAAATTTTCATAGTAATTTGGTATGATTATATTCGTTAATGTGAATAATTAAATATAATAAACGATTAAATTTATTTATATTCAATTAATGTAATTAAATGTAATAAATAAATGATTAATTCTTCTTACTATCATTACATTGCCTAAATATCATTTGCAATGGATTTTCATTGGTACCCTAATTTTATGTCAGAAAATATTATGCCATGTACATTACTTTTAATATTTAATGTTATTATTGTAGTAATAAAAGATTTATTAATACAAATAAACAACTAAATGAATGATTAACATGTGTAAATATCATGCAATGAGTAGCCTATAAGAACTTATGGCCTAACCTCTTCAAACTCTAACCTAACCTAATTTTTTTAATCAAAAATGTTAAGTTTGACATTCTAAAAAATACTTAAACTTATATAAAAAATGCCTAATAAACTAAACATAAGTTTATTTACCTCTCTATATAATTAAAATTTTAATATAATTTTATATTTATATTTAATATCTTAATATTCTCATATCAAATTAAAATAATTTTTTTATTTTTAAAAATAAATTATTATCATAAGTCTATGGCCTATTGATTATTTAAAAATAGGCTGGCTAAAAAGGCAGATAGAACTTTTAAAAGATTAGGCCAACTCTTAAAAAAAAAATTGTGATAATTAATAAGTCATGTTTAAGTATTAATTTTATAAAATAGATACAATCTATTTAAGCAAAATTTAATATATCTTTAACTTATTTTCATACCTAATTGCATCACATACTTATCATTTGTAATGAAATGTCATTCTTTAGACAAGAAAACTATGCCAATGTACAATACTGTTATAATCTTTATATTTAATGCTATCATTATAGTATTTACATATCTAAGTTTTATTTATAAAATTCTCATTTTTAATTATTATTGGTTAAATTATACATTTAAGTAACTAAAATTTTAAAAAATAAACACGTATTACATAATAATTTATTTCTTATTTTTTTTTATAATTTTTAATGTTTTATTATAGTATTTATATATCTTACTTTTTATATATAAAAATATATAGTAATTTATTTCTTATTTGATATCCCTAAGTATTAATTAAAACTAAATATTATGAATAATTTAATATTTAACTACATATTTACAAAATCATTAATTTCGAAATATATATAACTTTTTATAATATTATAACATCTAAAGTTATTATTATATTATTTATATATCTAACTTTTGTCTATAAATTATTTATTTTAAATTACTATTTTTTATAAATACATTTTAAAATAATTAAATAAAAATAAAAATAAAAATTATCCAATTGCATCATTTAATTTTTTATTTTTAATTGAAAAAATAGTAAATGTTAAAAATAAATTAAGAGAAAACTAATTATTGACAAAAAAATAAATTATAAATATTTCTTATACAAAAATTAAAATAAATTTAACTACACTATTTTTTATTATTTATTATATCTTATTTGATTATAGTATTTATAATTATTAATATATATTACTTTTTATTATTTTAAAAATAAGAGAAAGTATCACATGTTAAATGGATAAATAATTCGACACATATATTTCTTAACTAAAATTTTTATTTAATCTCCAATTTCAACATAAAATCACAATTGAATGGAACAACCTTTAAAAAAAATGTTTTATTTGTTCCACACATAAATAGATCAAATATTTAAAATTTTGTTTCGTGTTAACTTCTAAAATTAACGATAAATAAAGAGATATAAAAAAACACAAGAGATAATAAGAATAAAAGTAGTTTTTTATTTGGTAGTTGGGACGAAACGAAAAAAATTACATACGAGGGAATAAAGAGTAGTTTATAATTTTATCATAAATTAATTTTCACCTTTCAGCTATGTATCAACATGACAATATGATTATTTTGATCAATTAATAAATGGATTGGAATTCACGTGTAGGGTAATAATAGACATGTATAGATTCTATTCTACTCGTACAATCTAAGATTCATGTCATAAAAATGGTTAAGACAGGACAAGAAAATTATCAGGTCAGAAAAGCGACATGACTGGTTCATCTTTACAATCTAATCTAACATGATTTTCAGGAAAAAAAAAATATGTTTTCTAACTGGATCAACAATATTTACTTATTTAGCTAAATTGTATTTTTTCCCCGCGAATGATGAAACCTGCATTCAATGATTTGAAGTGAAGTCATTAACATATTATGCAATTAATCCTAAAGAATAAGGACATTTATAGGTAGTGTCCATACAATCCATACAGAACCAACTATCTTCTATTCTACACTTGCAGTTTGAATGCTCTCTCATTCATTTGATAACTAGCACTTCAAATTTATGCATTATAAATACTTCTAATGATCAAACAACTTATATTCTTATAAATAAATATAATTTATGGTGATAAAAATAGATATCTTCTTGTATAAAAACTTATTCAGATGAGAATTCAATTTATTTACAATTTGCATATAATAAACATTTCACGTGGTTTTGTTCACTATTGTCTCAGGAGTACTTATGCAAAAGTAGAAAAGTTTTATTGGAAAAGAAAAACTTTATTAGATTGGAAATATAGAAGTCATTTAACACATTTTTTTAGTAACTAAAAGTATTTAATAAGATGTATTTAATGTACTTAATTAGGACAATTATTAACACTCTTGATAGGATTAATTAGTTTTGATCAAATATAATGTGCCTTTTTCTTTATTGCAACATGAGTCTGTAGTAATGTTTTGTAAAAAAATGAGAAAGTTCAAATTAATACGAACGTATGATTAAAAACTGAATTTAATTTAAATGTACCGACGGTACATATAAATTAAATTCTTAAAAAAAAATAGATAAAAAACATGAAGAAAAAAATCTAATCACGGACCAGGCCCAAAATAACTCAAATAGGCCCAACCCGAGGATGAATTAATGGCCCACTCGATTGCATTTCTAAGTAAATTCTAATTTTGTATTTTGCAATGAAGTTGAAGGCTTAAACCCTTGAAAAACCAGGAACCTGTGTTGTGATTCATCTGTGATCAAAGGTGTAATTATAACTGTAATGTTTCTGAATCGAAGTTGAAGATGATGACGCCATTCAAACGCTTGCACTTAGTTCGCACACTCTATCGTTCATCTCAGATTGGAGAATCTTCATATTTGTGAGTAACACTACTTTCCTTTCTTTCCGAGAAAAATTCATATTCTTCGTCAAGCCAAACGGTTGTTTTCAGGTTGAAATGAATGTCATTGTGCAATTTTTATTTCCTTACTATGATTTTTGGTGTGTCTGCATTTTCAGGCTCGGTAGCTGCAAGAGTTATTCCTCTGCTCTATCAAACGGTAATCTCGCTTAACACTTAGTTGTTGTTTCATTTGTGTGCGGAAGGGATTTTATAAGAAAGAGATATGTGAATGATTCAGAATTGGTCTTTTAACCTTCAATTTGTTGACAGTTTGAGTTATTTTTGCTTGATCAGGTTCTGAGGGTAATTTCAGGAGCTTCCATCCCCATTTGTTAAAGGGACATGATGTCTTTCCCTTTGCTGGTGTAAAATCTTTGACACTTCGATCTACAATGGTAATATTCTTGAACGTTTTTTATCAAGACCGTGATTTTTGGGATTTGACTTCCGAACTTTCTTGTGTCTTTTTTATTCCTTTCTTAGGCTGCTGAGTTGTCCATTTTCATGAACGATAAGAGGATGGTAACTACTCAAGTCAAAGCCCCAGCACAAGCACGGCAAGTGGTAACTCTCTTAAATTTCTTTTCTTCGTTTTATGTTTTATGACACGCAAGTGTTTTCTACTATTCTTCATGGTATATATTATATAGCGTATACTATATGCATAATATCTAATGTATACTTATTGTATTGGATTGATAAAATTTATGGTATTAGTTTTGTTGTATGAAGGAAGGTACCTGTTTCCTTTATCTTCTGGGTTTAAGTCATGGAACCGTGGATGTTATGGTGTTTTCAATTAACTTGCTAGTTGCTACTATCTCTCTCATTTATGCGCTTCTTGTATGCTTGATTATACATCCATTTATTTGACTATTTGAATTGAATTATTCGATTTATTATCTCATGTTTCCTTTCTATGAAAAAATTACCAATTGAGGTAAAGGGGTTCTTCAAACAACAAGGAGTTTTTCCACTCTTCAACGAGAGGGGGAGTGGAACCTAAAACATGCAGTTTATGGCCATAGTTAAGGCATTAAAAAGATTTTGGTCATTCATAAATTTAGAATATTTTCATAGCATTCAAAGAATATTAGCATTTCAATTGACAGACTACATGAGAAGCCTCCATCATTTAACATCTTTAAAGTGGATATGCTAGATGTAAGTACATGCGACACATTTGTGTGTTGGGCTCTAAAACAGTCACCTTCAGAGTTGATGGTTAGATGGATTTCAGGCTACCCTCTTATTTGAATTTGAGCATTTATCTACTGCTTAACAAAATCCTTGTCATTATAATACTCTTGAAGGCTAATGGAAATGAAATTGATCTATGGTGGCTGTCTGATCATTTAGAGCTTGTTTGATTTCTTTTTTTTAGAAACTGATTTTAGTTTTTAAGGATAAAAGAACAAAAAAACATGTTTGGTTATTGTTTTCTTACTAGCTGTTTTAAAACTATACTCAAAAGCATCCTATAAAACAGAAATAGCTAAAAGATGTTTTCTCACCGGTTTCCATCAAAACAGTGGCACAACTGTAAATTAGTACATTCACAAATGGAAAATTTTATAATGACTAATAATTAATAAACAATGCACAATCTCATCTTTTGCATATTAATGAGGCAGAGACCAATAATATTGATGGACCAAGAACTCACCAATTTCCAAAACCTGAAAAGTTTTCCTGCCAGACAATCATTCATTCTGTTTTCAAAAAGTTGATCTTAAACAAATTTTTAGAACAGGTTTAAAAACAAGTTCTAAAAATTGAAAACAGAAACAGATATCAAACCAGTCCTTAGTTTGCAGATCAGATAATAATTTTGATGCTTTGCTGACATATCATTGATGCAGGGAGCACAAATAGCCATATCAAGTCCTGGATTTATCTATGAACCTTATGAATCCCGTGAGAAAATCCCATTTTGGAAGAGGTTAGATCTCAGTGGTTTTAAATCTCCATGGTTTATACTTGGCTTTTTATCACTAGCATACTTTGATTATATATATAACAGAATATTTAAAACTTGCGTGTCTTTTTGTGGGTTTATTTTAACATTTAGAGTTGTTTACACCTTTTTATAGATGTTTTCTTTCACCAATTTGATGTGCCTTCAACCCTTGTATAGCATTACATTTCCTTATAAACTATTATAATTATGTATCATGATCTTTTGTATAATTTCTCTGTTATTTGATGTACCAGATGGTTCACAAGAAGTGGTTGGAGAAGAACAAAAAATGACATAATTCTTGAGGTGATGATAACTTATTTTTATTTTGGTTTGCATTATTCCCCCAATTTAGAGAATAGAGCCTAACTATGTCAATGTCAATGTAATAATTTCTGTTGATCCAATTGTTCTTTTCCATTCTCTCTTTTCTTTTACCCCAATCTTGGAGAATTACAGCAGACTGTTGCTTTCTGTTAAAGAGGAATTCCTTTCCTCTCTCTTTGATGTCCATTCTTCCCTTTCTCTCTACTAACTATTCTCTTTTATGAGAGATAAGGAAAGAAAAAGAAGATTAATATCGCACCGAAAGTATTGAACCCGAACCCTTTTATTTTAATGGGTGCTATGCTATCAATAACCTTAATCAAACTTTGTTTTTGCTCTGTTGCAGCTCAAAAGTGCCTATGCTATTGCAAAGTTAAGAAAAAAGGGATATTCAAAAAATAAATTCTACAATGAGGCTGCCAATATGTACAAAGAGGTTTGTACCTGTTGTATTCTGTGGCCTTTACTATGATTAATTTTTTAAAACTCATTGTGACAACATCAAACAACAACCAACAAAGTCATTTCCAACTAGATGGTGTCAGTTAAATGAATCAAACAATGCCATTGTGTTTCTGTCTTACAGCTCATTCTGCCATTTGATAGTAATCCTTTACCAATAGGTAGTCTAAGCTACATAGTAGAACTAAAAGAAATTATGAAGAGGAAAATATATTGCATTAGTCCCTCTAGCTTCAAACAAATTCTATTTTGGTCCCCCTGGTTCCAACATCAATAATATTGTCCTCATGTTTTTCAAAATTCAAATTGATGTAAATAAATAAATAGTCTTCCATGTGCCACATTATTTCTATGTCAGCAAAGATAGTGTCACATTTGTAAAACTGGCTGGCATGGCAACATGTTTGCTTTTAGGGCTCATGTTTGCTGGTGTTGCACTATCTCTACTGATAGAGATTATGTGGATCAGTTCTGAAGTGCCATATGATATGGGTCTACTTTACATCAATTTGTTGAAAACTAGAGGGATCAAATTTTAATTAATTTAATTTGATACAAGTGAAGAAAATTAGTAAAAATAATGAATGATGAATATTTTTCTCAAAACAAGCAGTCTATATTTAAACTTGAAATCTCTTTTGATTGTTGATTTACTATTGTGATGGTTTCAAATTCTTAGGTACTTTATTATCTCCTGTCATCCATCAGTGTAATTGAACAGATTATCTGCCTGGTAAAGCAGATATCCAAATGGCATTTGATGCCTTTCTTAAGGAACAAATTCACTTCACCTATTTTGTGGCTCTGCCACACCTTGTGAGTACTGGGGTTTCATGCATACAGTTTCTTTGACAGAATGTAGGTGCATGATTGTTATCATTTAATAGGTTAGGAGAGTGTATTGTTGGAAAGAAGATATTGAAGGGAGGCGATTTTGGAGTGATGTAGTCACTTCAGATAGTGTTCAGGAGAATCAATTTAAACCAGTGCCATGAAGAGATTAAGGATAGAAGTTATTGATATCTGGCCTTTGGACGTGTTTTGAATTTTCACAAGCTAGGACAATTTATCATCAGTAGTTCTTGGCATTTTCTTCTGCATTGTAGTACGTGTTTTATTCTGTTTTGACTTTCTTTTCCTCCATGATTTCAGTTGGCATATCTTTTTTTCCCTAATGCTGATGTTTTTTCTTTCCCCCAGATAAACACACTGATAGCTAATGGTGACAAAAGATCATTGAGGAAAGCAGTTACTGAGAAGATGTTTTCTGTATGCTTCTGTTCCTTTACGTGATTTTATTAGTGTATTATATGAGCTATGATGCATTTTTGTACATTTTTTGTATCAATCATTTCTAAAGAGAGTATAGTTTAATTTGAGATGTTGTATTTCATTGTCTTGTCTAAACAGGCACTTAAGAATGAAATTAAACAAAGAGAAACTGCATGGAGCAAGGTATATTGGGAAATGGTCGAGCCTGTTGTTAAGATACGGACTTTGCGGGCACGTCTGGTTAGTATTCTTCTTCACTGTGTTTAAATTTGGGTCACTACAAAGAGCTGACGTGTCAACTTGCTAACGTTGAGGCATCATGGATCAAAAGGTCCCATTGGATCAAGTAATAATATAATTATCATTTGCTTTGATAGGATGTATTGTTGGAGGTGTTCTGGTCATTTTGTAAGTGAGAACTTTGAAGTTAATTCTTTTTTGCTTCCTGGCATCTTTGTAATGTTTCTCTGGACATTTGCCTGGAGTTACTGGTTATGTCTTGTAGGCACCATGAACAAAAACTTAACTTTGAAGTTTTTTTTATAGTTTCTTCTGGGTGGACCTTTTTTGGGATTAAATATTTACTGTCACACACACACACACGTGTGCCCACATTTTGAAATCAGTATTTTGCTTTTCAATATAATGATTTTTATGCTGATTTCCTTATCAATTACAGATTGGAGTTGATCGGAAAGACTTCGATAAAGTATTTATTCAGCTTACTCTTGAGATTTTGGCTAAACAGGTATGATGCTTTACACTCATTAAAACTAGTCCAATCCCAGAAAATTTAAGCCATGGTTTCATGAGTAATAAGAATTTCAAAAACTCAGAACAGGAAATGAATGTTATATTAATTGCAGAAATTTGAAGCATATGACTCAAAAGGTTCTGTCGTAGCTGGAGATAAAAGCAAGGAGGTAATGATATTAAATTCTTTCTTCATTGGCTTTTATTTTCTCGCCCATTGGTAGGATAGAGGGGAGCTGTTGGGAATTAATTTTCTGTGGCACGAATTATATAGTAGGTTACTCATTCATTTTCTATGAAATGACAACCTGCTTTGGCTTCATACTGTTTTCAGGATGCATCCTTTTGCATTTTTGACGGACAAAATCAATTGTTTACTCTATCTATCTATCTAGTTCAGTGTATTGCTCTTTATTTTGGATAAAGGTCCTCTTCCTTTGGCGCTGATTGCCAGTTTCTTATGTTTTCCAGGTTCTTGTCCGTGATATATGGGTATTTGAGAAGTCTATGTTTCACCCTGGCGCTTGCTGGCGTCTGTGTGGACGGATATCACCAAAAACACTATCTCCTTGAAAAAAAGAGACCAAACTTTATGATAGTTAGCTGTTCCTATGTTGTATCTTATAACACTTGAGCTGAGTTGAATTCTTAAATTTATTTGTCACTGGAGCCTTGTCCTCTGAATAAAATCAAATCTAGGTGTAAACCTATGGAAATTTTGTTCTTTATATGAAATCCATTTGGAGTTTTATTTATATATTTTTTCCTTTATTTGTTCTTCTTATCGGTCTCTTTCCTTGGTGGCGAACTGTAAAATAATGTACCGTACCGATCAATGGAAACCACGCGTGGAAGGAATTCGCCAATATAAAATAATAAATAAATAATAAACGTGGAAGAATGGGCAAAGTGATTCTATTCTCCAAACCCACAATTCATCCTTACAAGTATATTGACAGATTCACTAAAACAAGCGTGTAAACCTTTGTAATTGTAGTAGTCCTGATTAATTGCGTCGCTCAAGTGTGTTCTTGCAACGCAATAAACATAATCAGAGCGGGGGAGATGCAGTATTAAGCAATGCCTTATTATATTCTTGCTTTCTACTTTCAGATTCAATAGCAACTTTATAAACTGTAAAACTTTTTTTGGTTGACTTCCCTTTTAAGAAAAGCGAAGAATATCTTCCAAATGTCTTCAAAATCTACTTCCTGATTTAAACTTCTATATATTCTTAGTTCACGGTGGGATTAATCAATCTCTTCTTCCACCCTCTTCACATATTTATCTGTGGTTAAGTTTTAGCATATGGACCAAAGAGAATTCCATCTTCAACCTATGGGCATCTGTTACAGGCTCTATCATTTCCTCACCAAAGCTCTGGCTTCGCAAGCGTTGAAGACAGTGACTTTAGGGCGTTCTAGGCATGACAGTTCAAGGTCAACTGCACCAAGAGATTCTGACTCTAACGCAAAAAAGGAGGTACGGTCAGAGACACCAAAGGAAGTTGATTATGACAAGAAGCTTCCACCAACTGAAGGTCTCGTAGGTGATTCTATTTCTTCTCCTGTACAGCAAGCTGAAGAGAAGAATAACCCATGCATGGACGTTGATAAGATGGAAGGAAAGAATGTGGCATTAACATTGCCAACACCAAGTTTAGCACCAACGCCATCTTTAAAGAAAACCGTAAGCATAAATGAGAACGTGGAAGAGATTCCCCCACCTAAGAAGTTGAAGAAGAAGTGGAGCAGATCCTTCCACAAAGTAAGTTCTATGGATCAAGACGAAGAACCACCAACGCCTCCTCCGCGATCAATTCTGAAAGTGCCTTCTGATCTCAATGACCAATCCAATTCCGTTTCTTAATTTCACTTTCGGGTGCAGCAGTGCTATGACAAAACTTAAATACAATTTCATAGTGTTTGTACTATTATTCTATTAAAATATCTTAGTAATCCATGTAATAAAGATTTATATTAAATGATTAAGTAGATTGCCAAAAAATAAAAAACTCTAATTTTAATTGAAAAATAGTATAAACAACCCTAAAAAAATTGAATATAAGTTTAGTCCACAATGTTATGAAACAATATTCAGAAGCCTCGTGTGAATGTTGTGGGTAACATACAATATCTCTGATCATTGTTAATTCCACAATTAACTTTCTTTTTATTTTATATATTTAAATATTACTCTAGCCTCTTCTGCTTTGGATACTTGATTGAAAGAAACTTCAATTCTAAAGTAATCGGACATCTTATTAAATGCACAAGTCCTCTTTCATGTGAGTTTCTCACAAGACAAAGTGATACGGATAAATGTAAAATTTTTGCAATGACTCCAATTTAGTGTGCAAAATCTGTGTTTGTTTGTAGACTATAAAAAATAATCAACGAGTAAGATCCAGAATTTTGGGAACCAATGAAGTTCTCACAACGTAAATCAATCAATTATCTTAAAAAAATCTAGATGTTACTTGTTTGAAAACTCCATCTTAAATGCCAATTTACAATTCTTCTCGTCGCCATAAAAATTACTGAAATCATACTGTGATATCAGACAAAAACATCACAATCTTTTGTAAACAATGATAACGCAGGTTTTGCTATCATTACGAATAACAGACAAGAAGCATGAAAAGCTTGAATACAATTATACAAAGCAGAGGTTTCCTACAAACAGTATAAAATTGCATAGTCAACCTACAATCAAAAGGTTATCTTTTAGAACTTCCAATTGGTCAATTCTATTATCCTTAATTTTCCATTCTTCATTCTGTTGAAATCTCTTCTCCTATCATTGAAAAATAAAAATGAAAATAAACCTAGCATGGAGTGTTAAAAATGAAGCCATAAACCCGGATGAGAGGCACATTATGCACATACACTTAAAGAATTAGTTTCACCTTCATTTTCCACAGCATCATCATCGGAGTCAGGAAGATGATCAAAAAAAGCATCAAGGTACCAGGGGCACTTATCATTCCAGTCGCCCCTGCAAGCGGTGGCACGCCATTTTTGATCAGCTATCATCTCAGGAGAGAGTCCCCATTCTAGCATTTCTTGCTCTGTATGATGAACAGCTAAGCTGTATTCTCCACCAGTTCCCAGCTGCATAATGCGGAACTCGCAGTTCCCAAAATTGTTTAAGGGCTCAAATTGATCAACTGTCCACTTGAACCACTTCATAAGGAAAATACGCGATGTCAACCCGTGAGACACAATTATGAAATTCAGATCATTGGATGGATCGTGACGAAGCCTGTTCATCTCAATGTCCCTCCACAGAGATTCAAAGAAACCTGCAAACCAATCAAACGATGATAACCATCAACAACCCAATCAAAAGAAACGGGTACGTCATCTAATTAGTCATTAGCATCGGTTATTGTATTAGTATTTTGATAATACAATTATGCTTGAGATTTCTTAACCTATATTTTTTTTCAGTCAAATTAGTTCTTAAGCCAGATTTAGTTTGACTTGTTAAATACTTACGTAAATCTGGACTATTTTATTTTTTTGGGTTGTTTGGGTTACTATGTTATACAAATAATTCATTGACTTTCTCAATGAATAATATATGTAAAAAAACTTAGTTGGTCACCTTTAAATAAATTATCCTTTCTTAACAATGTTTTATTTATCCATAAGGTTCAAAAATAATATCTTGCTTAAAAAATTCAAATCCAATTCTACACAAAGCATGTTGGTTTAGATAAAAATAAAAATTTATACCATATTTTGTCACATAATAAGTTTGATATATCTTTTATAATGGATTTTGTCACATAATAAGTTTGATATATCTTTTATAATGACTAATGATTCTTGATTGATTGACATTATAAATTATTTTACGACATAAATATTAAACTCATAAAATAAAATAAAATAGATAAATCAAAATAAAATATATTTCATCATAATTTCATTACTAAAATAAATAAATAATATATAAAAAAAAATCTTGAGATTTTTTAGAATATCATTCAATTGCAAATCATTCTAATTTTTTTTATTCTTATAATAATTATTTAGAAGTCAAGCCATGAATAATGTCTAATTATATAAGGAATTATATATTGACATCCTATTAAACTCAAACAAAGTATAATAGTAATACATTTGATGACATCCCAATGTTCTATTTCATCATATCTCAAATAATAGAATCTAGCGTTTCAACTACTTCATCCATTGACTAAATTTATTGGTTTATAAGATCAAATATAATAGCAATCAATAGTATTAAATTCAAGTTTAAAAAAATTAAAGCACTAAAGTATTTTTTGAATAATATTATTTAAAAAAAAAATGAAGATAGTGTGAAGTTTGGGGAGTAATCGGGGAAGAAGAAAGAGGAAAGAGGAAAGAGGAAAGAGGAGGAGGTTACTTGAAATACGATCGAAAACGTCGGCGGCGGACTCTCCCTCGGGGAATCGATAGAAGAACCTGCCGAAGCGTTCGCGGGTTTCCTTGACGGCTTTCATTCTCTCTTCCACCTGAAAGTTCCCGAAGTCCTGTTCCCGAATCCGCGACTCTTCCCTCACGCCGATCAACCTCTTCTTCGAGAAGCATCGTCCAACCTCGCGGAGCGTCGATCGGGTGCGTGCGTACGGAGACACGTAGAACTGCACCCGCCAATCAGGGGAGCAACCCTCCCCGCCAATCACGCGCCGGAGCTCCTCGCCCGCGTGCCGTGCCTGGGTGATGCCTTGCGCCGTTAACTGAATGCTGTGGTCCGGAGTCGTCGTGTACGCCGCCGTGTCCAGGTTCCCCTGGGACTCCCCGTGTCGCATCAGTATTATTCTCTTTGGAAGCGTGGCCACCATATCTTCTCTCTTCTCTTTTCTTTGCATTCATTTTTTTCTCAATTTATAATATCAATACCAGAAAACCCTCCCTTTTTGCAACTAACTGTTAGAATATTACATTAAAAATATATTATATTATTAAATTAAATAGATTTTACAACGCCTCCTCTCTCTGGTCAACCCTTAGCAGCTGTTAAACGTGTACAACTAATTCCCACCCATCGATGACCAAATAACCAATTTAATCGATTACTGTATGACACAATTTTTTATTGCGTACAAGTGTTTTCATACACACAACTCCAACCTTTTTTAGAGAGTATCACTATCAACCATTTGAACTTGGAAAAAAGCGCCAGTTGAAAATTTTAATTACTTTTAATGTTGAATACTCTACTCGTTCCAAATTTCAACGGGACCATCTAGATAAAGGATTGAAATCCGCTATTTGTTTAATTGAATTTATGGATAAGGTCTAAATCTTCTTATACAACGTCCTTATGTTATGGCCGCGAAACAAGTGTTTCCTGGTACTTGCGGCATAATTAAAAATTGAAAAAAATTGCTAATAAAAAATATAATATTTAATAAGTTAAAATTTTGAAATAAGACATTTTATTTAGGCACAAATATGGTCTGCATGAATAGAACTGGAGAGTTTGAAAATATTTGTGCAAGTTATGTGTAGCATGGCATTTATAGGCTAGTGATTGGGTGCAAGGTGCGGAAATTGATGAAAATGTTTATATATCAATGATTATTAAGGTTGTTGTTACTCTGTAAAGGCTCATGATTGTCGTTATTATTATTTTTATTATAATAAATTTATTATAGTTATTAATTATATTATTTATGATAATTATTATCATTGTAATCATTTATACTACTATAATAAAAATTATCATCATTAGTTCTCATTTTTATTAAAGTTGTTACTATTTCTATCACTACAAATTTTGTTATTGTTTTCCTCCACCTCACTTCCATTACAAATTTTGTTATTGTTTTCCTCCACCTCACTTCCATTTTCAAAACCAACTTAATTTAGAAACTAAGAAATTATTTATATCATTTAAATTTAATAAAATTGCAAACATAAAATTAATTTTAATTTTTTAAAACTTCAAAACTAAAAACTAATTAATAAACATACTAACACCAACTACTTAGATTTAGAATAGTTATAGATGATCACTCAATAACTTGGAACATGACCGGCTCGTATAGTGATTGTGGTATATACAAGATCTAAGTACAAATTCACTGACATGTGGCTGACCAACGATTCCAGCTTCATACAGGCAAGTTGTAGCCTACAATTTGAATTGATGACGAATTTTTGGAGTTAGTTTACCTTTGTGGGATTGTGATAACATTATCTCTAATCCTTTCATTTTCTCTTCATTTTATACCATTTAAATTTTCAAAGCACGATTATAAAGGAATCAATTCCTCAATTTGTTATTGTCTTTTCCAAACAAAATACTACATCATCTGGAACTATGGACCAAAACCATCACACAAAATTACATAGTTAATTTCTATAGGATTCTTCAATTTTTTATCAAGTTAATTTCTCTTTTAAATTTGTAGAAAGATTCATACATAGTAATATTTTTGTACCATAAAATATTGCTCTTTCCCAACAAGAAAACAACATCATTGTGTTTATGTATACTTTTGATGCAACATTGATCATATATGTTAGTTGTGACAAATTTAGTAGAAACACAAAAAGAGGCACAATTACATTTATAATCACAAATTTACAATCTCCATGAAACAAAAGTGAGGCCACCATGTGAACCTGTGACCTAATGTCATGCAATGCTAAGTCCATACATATGTAAGTGGTGATGATTGCCATGAACATGATGATAGCTTTGAATATGATTTATAACTTGGTGACAGTTTCTAAACCTTTCATTGGGAAACTTCCACTCTCCAATCCTAACATCCTTTTGCTCATAGCTAGTAATCTCTTCAACCACTTCAACATCCTTTTCATTTTCCTCGATTGATTCTACTTTTAGTTCTTCTTCCTCCATTTTTCCTTCTAATTCAAATTCATCTACTAGTTCTTGTTCTTCTTGTTCTTGTTCTTGTTCTTGTTCTTCTTGTTCTTGTTCTTCTTGTTCTTGTTCTTCTTGTTCTTGTTCTTGTTCTTGTTCTTGTTCTTGTTCTTCGACATCGTCTTCAACACAATGATCTGGAACAAGGAACAATCTTAATCGTCCATCTTGTCGTACAGCACAAAGAAATTCAGGTCTCTTTATTCTCACTTTGTTGAGTTGTAACCTTCCATTTTCCCTTACTGGTACAAGAATGAAACTTGGTTGTCCATTCCTATTCAACGACGAAAGCGGTGGAGGAAACATCTTCATCTTCTTCCAACAATCATCTTCATCATCATCGTTATTGTTGCCATTGGCATCAATTTCATCATTAATGTCAATGCTCTGGAAGTTAAGACTTTTGGTGCAAGCCATCAATCCTTGGTCAATTTTGTTACTAAATCCAATTTGCTTTGGCGGTGGAGGAAAATCCAAAACATGCACAATGGTGGTGGATGAATTGGGATGAAGCTTGTATTTATCGATTGTCGTGGTAATGTTGAAGGTGGTGGCAAGATCTAATAAGAAGAAATGAATGTGCTTCTTAAACAAGTTTAGAAGGAAAGAGAGAGAAAGTGAAATAAAAATAGGAATGTACAAAAAGAAAATCATCATAACATGTACTTAAAACCACATAAATATATTTATAAACTCTTGTTTGAAGGATGTGTTTTGTAATTGTAGAGTTTGAAAAACAAGTAACCTAACTAGGGTCAGAAGGGTGAGAGCATTATAATAATATTCTCACCCCTCCAATGAGGTGAAGAGAGTGGAAACAGAAAATTAAAAAAGAAAGCAAAGGGAAAATGATTAATTATATGACACATGAGTTGTAGTGATAGAACAAAGTTAACAATTAGTAAATGGTATTGAGTTCCACTAGGATAGCCTATGATTACTCCCAAAATGGCACATTGCTATTTTTCTTCCGCATTCTCAAACTACATCCTCATCCTCACTTTCTCTTTTCTAGCTACTCAATTGGCTAAAACATAGGAAGCTTTCAAGATCTAGTGTGCGTACGAGATTGAAATGATACAATTTTTTTTAGGTGCAAACATCTATAAATGTGTTTTATAGCAAAAAAATGATGTATCTTATGTATTTTTTGTTTAGAGTTGTCAATTAATTGTTTTTGACTAAGGTTGCAACTTTTTTTTTATCTTTATACAAAATATACAAATTTTTAGTCATCCAAATTATTATAACCACTAACGCTTTTAATTATTACCTTCTAATAACAATTCACTTATATAAAAAAAAAGTATGATATATTAGAGACGACAAATTATTTAAAAATGAGAGAAAAATAGATATAATGTTATAATTTTGATACGTGTTAAGTGTATAAAATATAAAACTGAGAATAAGTACAAAAAAATATGTTTTTTTCTCTTAATTAAAGTTTTATGTAGTAATATTGAATAATAAATCAACCCTTTAACATAGCTGTAAGCATAATATACTAACAGTTAGAAGATAGGATCTTTAAGAATTTTTAGAAACAAAATGTAAAACCAAGATAGTATCTGTAATTTATTGTTGTCTAATCTCGTTCCACCATTTACGTTGGCTTTTATATTAGATATTTTGAAAGTCATACCAATAAAGATGTGTGATTAAATGATAGTGTAAAAATGTAAAATTGGTTTACATTATTACTACATGACCATTAAACTCATGTTTAATATAATAATTATAAAAAAAAATAAAAATATAATTTATATCCTCTTCACTTTTCAACTTTTTCTTTTAAATCTATAATTACTCATAACATATATGACTCGTTTGAGTTAATTTGTAAGGACCATTCAAAGATTTATCTAATGACATTAGTTTCATTCTTCAATTTTTTTTCTTCACGTGCATTTTTTCATCCTTAATTTAAAAAATTGAATTATTTATCTTTGTAAGATTTATTGATGAATCTTAAATCCTTTCTTTCATCTAACATTATCTAAATAATTAATGATAATATATCACCCTTGATGTGATTTAGTTAATAATAAATATGTGAGTTTAGATATCGTATTCAAGGGATTAATATGTTAGTTTTTGAAAAGTTTTTATATAAACTAGACAATCAAAATAAAAAAAAAAAAAGCAATTCAGTTAGAGGTCTATAAAAGCCACTATTTATAGTTGAACCTAGGGAAAAAAGGTTGGTAATGCAATTTCTCTAAACCCAACTATCCTATAGTTTCACTAAGAATATAATAGGATAATTCTAGCAGTGAAGATAAATAGAAAATTACATTCAAAAGAGTAATCAAGGGTTCCAAATACAGCTATACTATAACCTTTAAAAATAAACCTAACCACATATACACACTGAAAAAAGATAAAAAAAACATAATTAAAGTGCGACATAGAGTAAAAGAGCGGAACCTAAGTTACCTCTTTTTATACTATGCGAAGTTGACTTTTTTAGTGGGTTGCATGGATGATGAGATAAAATAAAATAACATGTAGATAAAATAAATGACACGCAAGTAAAATAAAATAACTTAAAAGATAAAAATAAAATAAAAGATAAAGATAAAATAAAAGATAAAGATAAAACAAAAGAAAATAAAAAATAAATATTAAGTTGCATGACTATACTAATCTTATGTGATTTCATTTTTTATTGTATTTTCTTTTTGTTTTTATTGTGGGCCTGTCTTACATTAATCTCAAGAAAAAAGATGAATTATACATGATATTTATAAATAATATTTAGAATTTTACCCAAAATTGAATTATTTATCTTTGTAAGATTTATTGATGAATATTAAATCCTTTCTCTCATTTAATATTATCCAAATAATTAATGATAATATATCACCTTTTCAAAATAGTTATAATACTTTTACATATAATTTTTAGATATTTTTATAATTCATTCCTATTATTATTCGTCACATCATTCATCTTTTACCTATCTTTTTTTCTATTTTGTCTTAATTATAAAAGAAAAATATGCAAAAATATTGTATACACAAAAAGGTTCTTTTCAAAATAAAAAATAATACAATCTCAAATTTAGAATAATTTGTTAAATGATAACTAATGACGTGTTTTTCATACTTAGGCTTATTTGTTACATCCATAAAACTAAAATAGTAAATTTGTTTTTATAGTAAATCATTGACATGTTATTTTTAAGAAAATATGTAGTCAATTTTAAGTAAATGTTTTTTTATTTTATTAAAGAGGCATGCATTTCTCTACAAAATACATTATTTTTTACAAAATTTATCATATCTGTTATGTTATCCACTAAGTTTTGATATCAAAATGTAATAAATTGAGTTGAAGCGGTAAAATTTAGGTCTAATCAAATTGTTCAATGTCTAAAATCATGTTAACTAGCAAAGCTTGCTAATATAGTATCATGCAAACTCATATTCTATGACATTCATTTATATATATATATATATAATTTATTATTATTTAACGTGATTCAACTAGTTATTTATTGGTTTAGTCACCAATTCATTAACCCAATCACTTTATTGAATCAATTGTTGATCTATGTATTGTAACACCAAAGAAAAGACAAAAGTATAAGAAAATTTTAAGTTTTAAAGTCTAAAATATACTAATCTAAAAATTAAAAAAATTTAATAATTAAGTCATTTTATTAGATTAAGTTGAATAAAGATAAATTTAAGAAACAAACTAATTATAATTGATTTGATTTGAATTTTGAAAAACCAATTAATGGAATTATCTCAATTGGTTTGGCTTGGATTATTAGGTTTATTGAGTCAATCTGATCCAATAAACACCTCTAATACTAATTATATAATAATAAATAATAATAAACTATTTTAGTGTTACTATGTGTCCACATATAGGTCAATGTAATGACATAGTTAACATTAACGTGGTTGCATCAGTAAAAATATGTTATGCTAATAATAATTAGGATAAACAACTGTAACTCGAAAAATCACTAAAATAAAAAAAGTTAATTTTTTTTAAAAATTGTTATCCCAGTTAAGCCAATGCTTTTTTTTCTATCTCCATTTTCCTACTAGCGCATCACAATTCCACCTAGGATACAAAAAGATAACTTTTGTGAATGAAAAGAATCACACCTAATATATTTTTTCAAATAAAAGATTGAAACAAGATATTTTTATTAAAAATTAAAATCAAACATTTATATATTTATCTAGACTAAAACATATTGAACCTTTATTTAATTAAAGTAATATATATTGACTGGCAGGATAAAGAAATAGCAATTGCATTTGAATGATGATACATACTAGAATTTTTTTAATTATTCTTTTTCTATCTTTCCTTCTATCTTTTATATCTAATAAATTTCAATAAATAATATATAATGCATTTAAAAGAGTATATATGTTGCTAGTAGCTGCTTAATATTCTTTAATCAAAATGTTAAGAGTTCAAATTCTGGTTAAGTATGAAAAAAATTATATTAGATAGTGAATATTTACCATTTGGTGAACTTACAATTCTTGATAAAGATTATTTACTACTTTTAGTAATGGATATTTATAGGGAAAAAAAAAGTAATACATTCCTAGTATTTCTTTATTTAGTTTATCTCATATTTTTCATTCTTTTCTTTTTTATCTTTCTTGTGTTGTAAGAGATAGTATAAACATAAAATTATCAGGTAGATAAAAAATCAGTTAAAGAATAAAAAATAATTTTTATTTAAAAACACTATTAACATACATTTATACTTTTTAATAAATTTAATTAAAATGTATTATTTTTACTCTCACAATTAATTATATTAAAAATAAACTTTTTTATATAATGTATATGACTGTAAAGAAGTATTTCAATTGATGAAGTGACTGGTATTTTTAATCTCCTTCAACAAATTTATTGGTAGTCATAAGTTAATTGTCTTCTCCTAACAAAGATATTTTTCATATACATTTGTCTAAATTTAAACCTTAATTGCGTGCGTGTATAAGAAACTCGACATTAATATTACCCTATCAATTACGTGAATTAATAGTAGAAAAATATTTGAACTCACCCTATTATAATAAAAAAAATTATTATTAATTTCTTAATGAGGCCGAAACATTCCGTAAAAGGTTGAAATTGAAAGATAATCTGTGAGGAACTAAGCATAAGTTAAGATAGTAGTAATACAAAAAGTGTGGCCCAAATAAAACCAATGGTCGGTTCCACCCCAACCTCTCTGTTCCTCGTACGTCGTTCACTTCTGAAATGTTCTCGCTTGTCGTTGGTTGAGAGTACATGTCGCTGCAAACCTTTTAATTTAACACCTGTCCCTGTTCATCAATCTGTATTGCAATCCCTTCCTGAATACCATTATGGATCATATTCATTCACATCACTGCACTTTCAAACGCACTTTCTAACACAAACAAAACACGTATATATATATATATATATATATATAACCTCTTACTTTCTCTACCATCAACCTACAACCTCTCTATTTTGTCTTTTCTTCTCTTTCATGGCTAATCGCTCCCGAAATTATTGTTTATGGTATGCATGCATGCATCTTCCTAACTGTTGTGCTAACTTACATGCAATATTTCATTTTGTTTACCATTGATATCTAATTGCGTGCCATGCATTGCAGGGACCAGAAGAAAACCCAAGCTAATAAATCGAAGAAGGTTCCAACGGCAGATTCTTTTAATTCTAAACCCAAGAGACTATCATCTTTGTTTTCTTCCTCATCTTCTGCTCACGGTTCTTTTCAATTCCTCCCTTTTCATCCCAATTGGAAAAACACTTCTCTTGTTCTCTGCTCATGGTTTTCATTTTTTGCTCCTAGACTTGAGGCATTTGGAATTGGAGAAAGAGAAAGAAGATATAACATCACCAAGAGGTGTCTTAGAAGCCTGCATGAAAGACGGTGACTCTCTGCAGCCACCTGTACCGGAAATCACTTGTTCAACCTCGAGGCCACACTCTCACTGGACCAAATTTTTCAAACTTTTGAAAAGAAAATCTTCTAAGCGCCTAGGGTCCCTCCCTTCTCTTAGTGTGCCAAAGATACCAAAGTGGAAAAGCAAAAGCAGTAGAGAAAACCAAGTTCTGAGTAGCCTATGCAACTTGAGGTCTTCTTTGGTGACTTTCAGCCTCTCTAACCTCAGAAATGCAACCAACAATTTTAGCAATGGTCTGAAATCTTACCTTATCTATGTCATAATTTGCTGTTAAAATATTGGATCAGTTTGTCTAGGTAGACTTTCATTGTTCCTTTTACATGTAGAAAATATAATTGGAAGAGGTGGTTTTGCTGAGGTTTACAAGGGGTGTCTGCAAGGTGGGCAATTAATAGCCGTGAAGAAATTGACTACAGGGACCGCAGAGGAAAAAACCGCAGGCTTTCTATCTGAGCTAGGCATAATTGCTCATGTTGACCATGCTAATACTGCTAAGCTAGTTGGATGTTGTATAGAAGGAGAAATGCACCTTGTCTTCGAACTATCTCCACTGGGAAGTTTAGGATCTCTTCTTCATGGTTTGTACTTACTTTGCATTGCACTGTAGTATGTGAAATGTATTTAGTATTTATTGCTTATAATTCTCTCATGATGTGTTCCAGGTCCAGATAAAAGCAAATTAGATTGGAGTAAAAGGTATAAAATTGCTCAAGGAATAGCTGATGGTCTCCTCTATCTACATGAGAGTTGTCACAGACGAATCATTCATAGAGATATTAAGTCAGAGAATATTCTTCTCACGGAGAATTTTGTGCCACAGGTTCTTAATTACTAAGCTTCTTTAGAGTAAATGATAAAATAACTTGTTTCCAGTATTACTTTGATGCATGAAACTTAGGCTCCACGAATGTATTCTGAATTTCTGTGGTTGTGTACTATATGTACTGATTTAAGCGATTGAATATTATTCTAATACTCTGAAAAATGAAAATCAGTCAACTTTTGCCAAGAGATAATAAATGAACTAAGCTGTCATGTCATGTTTTGTGGTAGTTGTTAAATGTTCTCTTTCATGACTTGTTAATACATGTTCTACTTGTAAATTAGATTGGTGGCAGACAATCTTTCTGATATATCAGTATATCAATCCTTTATTAATTGATATTTTTTCAGATTTGTGATTTTGGGCTTGCAAAGTGGTTACCAGAACAATTGACTCACCATAATGTATCAAAATTTGAAGGGACATTTGGGTATGCAAATAAAAATTACTAAAGCTAGAGTTTTTTAGGTTCTCGTTATTTGATAAATTCCCTAATTAATTACTTGATTGACAGCTATTTTGCTCCTGAATATTTCATGCATGGCATAGTAGATGAGAAAACTGATGTTTATTCATTTGGAGTCCTACTTTTGGAGATCATAACTGGTCGTCCAGCTGTGAATCATTTGCAACAGAGTGTTGTGACATGGGTAAATCATTTTCCTAAAATATGGTATATATATATAATCTAAGTAGCACTACATGAGGGGCGTTAACGCTTAGTGATTTCTTGTGTATCATAGGCAAAACCTTTGCTTGATATTAAATATATCAAGGACCTCGTTGATCCTTCTCTTGGCAATAATTATGATAAAGAACAGCTGGGTTGTGTAGTTTTGACTGCATCACTATGTATTGAACAGTCACCTATCTTACGCCCCCGCATGAGCCAGGCAAGTACAAAACGAGCTAGATAGATGCACATTCATTTCTTCATTCAAACTGATATTACACGTGGCATTACCATCATATTAATGTAAGGAAACTAATTAAGATGTTTTCATTTACTGAACTGTGCGTCTTTAATGATACCTAATGTGATGCCACCGTTTTTGTTAGGCTAATTGACAAGATAGTTGAGTCTAAACATTTCTTTTTGTAATGAAAATTTCATATTAGGATAAGGAATGCCTTAGCAAGGATTTATAATGAAATTTACATATCACTTATTAGTAACAAGAAAAACCTGATAATTAAATTCAAGTCACAGTTAATATAGGTGAAACATTTGACAAGATGTTAACTCCTTAAGAGAAGTCTAAAAACATTTATGAATGAAGCTGACCGAAAAATATGCAGCCATACCTGTATTGTTTATACATGGAGTTCACGCTTGTACGTGTATAATATAATATTAGAGATGCTACCAATAATTAAGAAAAGGGAGAAAGAGATGGTGAAAAGAAAAAGATAGAAAGAACAGTGTAATTTCATAGAAGATTGATAAAAAAATTTATGGTTGCAGGTTGTAACATTGCTAAGAGGTGATGAATATGTTCTGGAATCCACAAAAGCAAGCCGAAGGAAGCCTCTCCAAAGAACATTCTCAGAAGAGCTACTGGACGCGCAAGAATACAACTCAACAAAATATTTAGGAGATCTCATGCGACATAAGCAGGTTGCATTGGGTTGTTGAGAAACTAACAACATCATTAGTGTTTTTAGGACTAAAGATGTATAAAAACTCTTGAGGCAAATTTCGGCAGGTGTCATCAAGTCTATGGAAATGAACCTTTTAGAACACCATGGAAATGATTAATTGTTGCATTCATAAACTTTCCATGGATCAATTTGTATAGTTTTTATTAGCAACATATTACTTACTATATGCAATATTTGTGTATGTTCATATATCATCGATATTGATTTGTTATAACATTGGTTTATATAGATACTTAGTGATTTGTTATGTATGCAGACTTTGATTTTCTTAGACTGAATTACTCACTTTACTATCTAAATTAGGAGCAAGATCTTTTTTTTACTGAAGACACATTAAATACAGTTGAAGTCTTCTGAAAAGGCTATAGAAGTTCCTTTGTTTGTATTGAAGAATAACATCGCTTGACTGCTTTTTTACACTTATGACGAAATTGTTTTTTAATTTTATTACTTTTCAATATATCCTCCTTTTTTGTTTTAATTTCCTTAAAGATTAAGAAACGTTTTATTTATTAGTATTTTAAATTAACAATAATTATGCCCAATAGTTTACTTTGCAAAATATTCATAAACGTAGGACCTCTTTGATTTTATTTTTTAAAGACAAAGTACTTTTTAATTCAATGAGATGTTTGAAAAAATTATAATAATTACGTAAATTAAAAAAATCCTAAAAATAACTATTTTTAGTTTTTAATTAAATGTTAAAAAATAGCAGGAAAAAAAAGGAACTGTATCATAAAACTACTTTTTAAGCTTAATCAAATAAGCTTATAGATTATAAAATCCTTACATCTATAAGAATATGTGAGAATTACCCTCAAGGCCACACAATATTTATAAATTCCATTTACTCATAAAATTCGTGTATAAATACTAATGATGAAAACATAGGGCAGGAATATGGGCATTTGGGTGGGCTACCCTATTGCCAATTCTATACATAACCTTGTCTTCTCCAATTATGCGTAAACTTTTTAAAAAGCTAAACTGATTGAAAAATGATTCACAAGGTGGATTTGCATCTACTCTAACTCTACCTACAATTACGACTCAATTATTATTGTCACTTTCTTGGTAAACAAGTTGATGTTGGAAGGGCAATAAAAAATATTTAAATTTGGTTCGGCATCTAGTTTAAGATATTCCCATGTCTTGTCGTTTGGTAATCAACATGCCGTGTGGACTGTATTTTTTTATGAGAAATTATAGTTGTTAAGTATTTCTATAAATTAGAGAAATTTAAAAAGAAAAAAACATGTGATACAGTAATTGATATGACGAAAAAAAAAAAAAAAATTTGTTGCAAGAATATTATATAACTCTTTTTTAATTCCCGAAGGCATTCCTACATACTTGCGTATCGGAATTCTCCCCTAAAACTTGCTCATAACTCCATAAATACCACATGACACACACGTGCTCACCACGTCTAATGTCCAACTTGCCCCTCAAACTGATCCACCAATGATTCGCTTCCAAGCATTCAAATTACCAACCAAACCGTCCTTGGTATCTGATCCCATCCTACCAAACCCCTTGGATTTGCAATTGCAAGGGAAGATGAGACATGACTGTGTAAATAATTAAATATAAAATATTAATACTCGTGATGAGAAGTTGAAAAAATGAGACAGAAAATGAAAGATGAAAGACGCAAGGGGTGGATGGTAATTTGGAGCGAAGTTGAAGTTTGAAAAACATTAGAAGGGGACGTAACGGACATTTTGGAAAATGTTGTGGGAGCTAAGTGGCAATAGGAAAAATAAGCATTGCGATTAGCACCAAGCACAAGCTGAGTTGCGCTGTGTCTAAACTCTGGACAGAGAGAGAAGAGGAACCGTCTCCGTTAAGGTCAAATATCCTCAACAACCAACTAAAAGTCTAAAACGTAACGCCGGTGCTCTCCGCCGCCGCGCACGGCGAATCCCTTCGCTTCTCAATCTTATGCTATATTCGATCGCCTGCGTTCCGCGACTCTCGTCGACGGAATTCCCGGTGACTTACCGGTGGCCCGTGGAGAACAGCTTCGTTGAGTATTATGAAGAATCAGAGCAAGGACAACGGTCGCAACAAGAGCAATGGATTCGTTCCTTCTTCCTTCAAGTTCATTTCGTCTTGCATTAAGACCGCCTCCTCCGGCGTCCGTTCTGCCGGCGCCTCCGTCGCCGCCTCCATCTCCGGCGACGGACACGACGGCAAGGACCAGGTAGCATTTTGCGTGAGTGCTACTCTTCCAGAGTTGTCAGTTGTTGCCTTCTGAATTTGTGATTTCTGAATGCTGTTAAAAAAAATGGCAAGTCAACCATGCCTGAGTTCTGATCGTTGTTCATTGAGGAAATTTTATTTCCGCGAAAACTTGCCAATGCTCGTTGTCTTTATGGAAATATTATTATCGTTGCTGAGATACTGTCCCCAATCGCACGAAATGAACCGTTTATTGCTATTTCTTATGTTTTGTCTCTAACCTTTGAATTGCATTTATTCTGGATTATTGAGTGAACTTAAGGACTTAATCCACATGAAACTGTCTCAATTTTTTTCAGTACGTAATTCCAATGGTTTTCTTTCTTTCTTCCTTTTTTTTCTTTTTTGGTTTTGTATGGGCTAAGTAAAAGAGGCATGGAATGTTCTGATTAACAATAGTGAATTTTCTAACTCCAAAAAGTTCAAGAAATTTTTATTTTGTTTATTTTATTTTTCATGATTGCAGACCATAATTAATTTGAGACTGGTTTGTTTGGTGATGGAGTAGTTAAACAAATGCTAAGAGGCCTTGTAATTGTGGACATGGTAAAACTGGAATATAGAATAGAAGAACATTACATACGTGCCAGTTGTAAGAAGCATTTGTTGTGGTTTGGCGCTGCTGAATAATTTACAGATCCCAATTTGTAGCGATAGAATTGTATTTTGATCAACGTTATGCTGTGACAAATTTCATAGTTGCTTTTCAGTTGTAAACTTCTTGTTTATGAATGGAGTCAGAATTATTCACCTCTTTATTTGTCAAGCAGGTGCTTTGGGCTTGCTTTGATAGGCTAGAACTCAATCCGTCTTCTTTCAAGCATGTCCTCTTACTCGGTTATTCCAATGGCTTTCAAGTTCTTGATGTGGAAGATGCCTCTAATGTCAGGGAACTTGTCTCAAAACGTGATGATCCAGTTTCATTTTTACAGATGCAGCCTGTCCCTGCAAAATCAGAAGGCTGTGAAGGATTTAAAGCATCACATCCTTTACTTTTGGTTGTTGCATGTGATAAATCAAAGATTCCTGGTAAAATGCTAAATGTCAGAGATGGCCATAATGAAGCTCAAGTGGAAAATATTGTTAGCTCAGCTACAGCAGTTCGGTTTTACTCACTAAGGTCCCATACCTATGTTCATGCTCTGAGATTCCGTTCAACTGTCTACATGGTTAGATGCAGTCCTCGAATTGTGGCTGTCGGTCTTGCTACTCAAGTAAGTTTTTGACTCAACTCTCAAGTACTTCTTCAGTTTTCTTTTAGCACGTACATGTGAAAAATACATGTTACTTTGTTGAGGAAGTTGAGTTTATGATTGTTTTTGTAGATTATGGGTAGGTCTTACCAATTTCCTTTGACATATTGTAAGGTTGCAGGATAATGATAGATTATCCTGTCACCTAATGGATCACTTATGTATTCTTTTTTATATGATTTTATTGTATTATATGGAAACTTAGTTTGCTATTGCCTATTGCCATAGATAAAATCTGGCTAACTTGTTTTCTTTTTTTATACTTTGCTGGCAGATATATTGTTTTGATGCTCTTACTCTTGAGAATAAGTTCAGTGTTCTCACGTACCCTGTACCTCAATTGGGAGGACAAGGAATGATTGGGGTTAATATTGGCTATGGTCCTATGGCTGTAGGGCCCCGGTGGTTAGCTTATGCCTCAAACAGCCCACTGTTGTCAAATGCAGGCCGCTTGAGTCCTCAGAGTCTTACTCCTCCTTCTGTCAGCCCATCAACATCTCCCAGCAGTGGAAGCCTGGTAGCCCGATATGCCATGGAATCTAGCAAGCATTTGGCTGCTGGGCTGATCAATCTTAGTGATATTGGATACAAAACACTGTCTAAATACTATCAAGATCTAATACCTGATGGATCCAGTTCTCCTGTATCATCAAACTCCAGTTGGAAAGTTAGTCGATTTACATCAAATTCTACAGAAACAGATACGGCTGGGATGGTGAGTATTCTATTTGGTGATAACCTAACATGTTATAATCTGATTTTCTTTTGCAACATGCTGGACCCTGACTAGATATTTTCTTTCTTAAAGTAATATTGGCATCTGTATTACAATTTGCATGAGATCATCTATTGGTTCAGCTTAGCCATAGAAGAAGAGTTTTCTAAGGTAGTTAATAGCACTGAGTATTTTGATGTAGTCTCTTCTCTTCCCTCCCCCTTCTTGTAATTGTTGTTTTATGTCTGTTGAAACTGGAAAGTAATCATTCTATATTCTTGTTGACTAGTATTACTGATCTATTGCAGGTTGTTGTCAGGGATTTTGTTTCTAGAGCTGTTGTGGCACAATTTAGGGCCCATACCAGTCCAATATCTGCATTATGTTTTGACCCAAGCGGGACACTTTTAGTTACAGCCTCAATTCATGGCAACAACATTAATATATTTCGAATTATGCCATCCTGCTCAAGGAATGGATCAGGTTCTCAAAGCAATGATTGGAGCTGTTCACATGTGCACCTTTTCAAGCTCCACCGTGGCATGACATCTGCTGTATGCTTCTATTCTCAGTGTTTCTTTAAGGCCTTTTATTTTTAGAGCCCAAATTTGATCAACTGTTAGTGTTAAGCTTTTTACACTAGTTATCTAATGATGTTTTGATACATCATTGGAAGAGTTAAACTTCTTAGGTTCAAAGTTCTTTACTGATTTGGCAATATATGTTTGGATGATAGTGTAAATAACAGGATATCAAAATTAAATCCTTATTTTTATATGCTTGAGAAGGTTTTTACTTGATTGTGTATATTATACAGGTAATACAAGATATTTGTTTTAGCCATTACAGTCAGTGGGTTGCCATCATTTCCTCCAAGGGAACTTGTCATATTTTTGTTCTTGCCCCTTTTGGTGGTGAGACAGTTCTTAAAATGCACAATCAGGACACAGATGGGCCTGCTCTTTTGCCAATTTTCCCTCTACCATGGTGGTTCACTCCACGTTTCACAGTAAACCAGCAGCAGTTATGCCTGGCACCTCCACCTCCTGTTGTTCTTTCTGTGGTTAGCAGAATAAAAAATAGTAATGCTGGATGGCTCAATACGGTTAGTAATGCTGCATCTTCTGCAGCAGGGAAAGTCTCAATTCCATCTGGTGCTGTTTCTGCTGTCTTTCACAGTTCCATTCCTCATGATTCACACAACACGCACTCAAAAATTCATGCTATGGAGCACTTATTAGTTTATACCCCTTCTGGTCATTTAATTCAATATAAACTACTGCCATCATTGGTGGTAGAGTCAAGTGAAACTACTTCAAGAACAGCCCCAGTTCCTTCAGCACAGATACAAGAAGAAGATCTGCGTGTGAAGGTTGAACCAGTTCAATGGTGGGATGCCTGTAGGAGATATGATTGGCCAGAAAAAGAGGTGTGCATATTGGGGAATACTGTTGGTGGACTGGAAGCTGCAGAAATGATCTTGGATTATGAAGATAATAGCACCGGGAACAATAATTCTTTAAAACTTAATAAGCAATGCCACTTCTCAAATACAGAGGTACATATAAGCTCTGGGCGGATACCAATTTGGCAGGAATCTAAGGTAATCATTTGATTTCTGTGCTGAACATTCCTGCTTGTCACCTTTCTCAACATTATTTTGTTCTTTCAATCAAACTTTTTCTCCCTCAATTTTAGGTGTCTTTCTTTGTGATGAGTCCTTTGGAAGCTGGAGAGCTGAATTTATGTGAACTTAGTACAAGTGGAGAAATTGAAATAGAGAATATTCCTGTTAATGAGATTGAAATAAAACAGAAGGATCTGTTGCCCATCTTTGACCATTTCCATAGAATTCAGTCTACTTGGGGTGACAGGTAATGATCAATTATCTGCCTTTTCATTGTTGATCCACTAGATATTTGAGTCTCCTCTTTCTGAGTTGTCAAAGATTATTTTTTAAGCTACAGTTTGCACCTGGCCTTACTCTCTACTGCTCTGCATTTCTTCTATCCTTGCAATTTCTTGTTGAGACACAGCTCTCCCGTTTGCACTTTCCTTCTTTTGTTGTTGTAGCTTTGTGCTAGAAACTGAATCAGAATTACAGAAAGAAAACTGCTGCCTAACTTGCAGAACTTCAAGGATCTACTGTCTACAACTCCTAATGCCCAAAGGCCCCAGTTCTCTCACAAATGACAAGATGATTTGCACCCTCTACCCTGATATATAATAATATTAATAAAATATACTTCAGCTGAATTTAAATTTGAAAACAGATATCAACCGGTAAATGATTTACAAGGTGTGGTCATCACGATAATGAAAAATAAACACGCATCCCTAATGACATTTCAAAGGCCAATTTCTAATGTTACAAAACATAAAACGACTATGCAATCATAATTAAAAAAAAAAAAAGGTGCCCTGGAGCCTCATGTCCTATCAGAGCGTAACCCAAGACAAAATAAGAAGAAAAATGAAAAGGAAATAGTAAGTGAGGAGCCCTAGTTCAACCCTCAAGCTCCTTGCTCAACGTGCAAATTGTGTTTAGCCTAAACACAGACAAAAACATAAAAAACGGAGTGAAAAAATGTACCTCATTCAAGCACATGGTAAGAGCACATTGTAAGTAACACACACTCACACTATTAACTAAAAGATATAGAAAATAAGCAGAACACAGACACACAATAGGCGATAAGCAACCACAATCAACGGACAATAACAAACAAGTATGTACATGAATACTGACAATACACTCCTAGTACTACTTTGTATGTCATGTGGTACCAACTCCAATTCAGGAAGGAGGCAAAGCATAACCTTCCTAGTGACCTTATCACTCCAGTTCACGTTTACGTTCCTTACACACCTAATGAGGACCATTCTTACCCCTTTAGGCCTAGATATTCATCCATGACCCATCACAGATTCTCAAATTGGGCTGATGAGGACCATTCTCATCCCTTTGGACTTAGGTACCTCATCCAACGACCTGCAAGGACCATTCTGATCCCTTCCTTGAGTTTGTGTCTGCGTTCCTTATACACTGGTTTCATTGAATGATGCATGATGTGATTCAATTCATATGTTATTTTCTCTTTTCACAAATTGGTCTAATAAGGATCATTCTTGCCCCTCTAGGCCTAGG
Organism: Mucuna pruriens; assembly: GCA_025330945.1. Classification (NCBI taxonomy): domain Eukaryota; kingdom Viridiplantae; phylum Streptophyta; class Magnoliopsida; order Fabales; family Fabaceae; genus Mucuna; species Mucuna pruriens. Next base: position 4,314,949 of record JAENHJ010000154.1, read on the forward strand.
TACCTCATCCATGACCCGTCACAGATTCTCAAATTGGGCTAATGAGGACCATTCTCATCCCTCTAGGCCTAGGTATCTCGTCCATGACCCATCACACATTTTCGCAATTACCATTTTGGTCCCTTCCAGTCTAGGTCACTCATAGGACAAATGTCCTTCGAGGTCATACTTGTCTCTCATGGACTAGGTCACTCTTCTCACTTACCTTTACTGTTCGTTACGCATTTTTACGTGTCATATATCGATGATAAACAATAAATTCAGTTACAACATAACATTTGTTCAATCCAGATAAGGTAGGACGACCGTGCACAATCTACACAGGTGTGCACAACCTACACCAGATGTTCTTCATTAGCACGACTGTGCTAAACAGCCTGCCATTGAATTCTCTTGGATTTTTGTCCAAAATTTTGAACCTAAATGGGAACCTATGGTTTTTCTATGTTTTACGTATACACAACCAATTGCACACAACAAATTCCACAAATCATCAATATAAACAAGAAACCTAATCTAGGGAATTCAACCCCCTTCAAAGAACACCAATAACAGACAGTTGACAAAATCAACTATATAATTATCAATAATCTTAAAAAAGGAAGTATCCTAATCCAGGGAGTTCAATCTTCCTTTCAGATAACCCAAAGCAAACAACCTTAGAGTTTAAAAGGGAAAACCTTCAACCCATGACCACAAGATGAAAAGTCTTGTATTCTATCAATTCACCTTAGATAGACAAAACAAACAGTAAATGCGTTTCTCAAGGTCATTCTTCTTGTTCTTTGCGGTTCCTCCAGAGATTTTTTCTTAGTGGGCCAGCAAGTCTTTTCAGTTCCTCTGGTTGCTCCTTTATTATGAAAACCAAACAAAGGGTCCCACAACCTTTGTAGAAGATTTATGAAATGAGAAAGATTTAAACCATTTGGGTTCGATGTTTTGCATCAACCCCAACTTGTTTAAAGATTCTCTTGTCTTTCTTTGCTTGGGATTCTACTCCTTATACAGGAGAAGGAGAAGGAGGTGAGGCATGAGCTTATATTGTTCGATGTGGGACTAAAGCTTTTACTATATTTAAATAACTTATTTTTTTTTTATTTTAATTAACTAAAACGCAACCTATATTTCTCCCAAAATATTATTTATTTAATTATAAAACAATTAAACCACTTATAATAATTCATAAAATACAATATTTACAACCAATAATAAATAGAATAAAAATTGGGGTGTTACAATCTCTCTTCCCTCCCTTCTTGATTATAGGCAATATGTCTTATTTTTTCAACCAACTAAGAATGCAACTAACTAACTAATTGGTATCTATCAATACTCCCCTAAAGTTCCACCTTGTCCTTGAGGCGAACAGTATGCAGTAGCAGAATTAAAATTCCACCAGGGTTTCATTGCATGAAACATAATGATATAATGCTATATTTTAAAAAATCCTCTTTTCTGCAATTAACAGTAGCAAAGTCAGCAGGTGATAGAGGCCATGATAGATTGCATGAATTGTGGCTCCCTGTTTTGTGGTTGACACCCAAAGTGTGGACAAAGGTTATAGGTTCTATGGAACTTGTTTTTGTCCTTCTACCAGCTGGACTTGGCTCATTGATAGCCAAAGAGTCAAATGCAATTCTTTTCTTTAAGGCCCATTCTTTCTCTTCGGTAATTTTGGCTTGGTGCATTGGGTCAAAAGATTGATCCAAATTCTGTAATTCCAATATGGCCCTTCCACTCTCTGTTTCTTACACCCTTCTTTTTTACTCTTCTTGTGCTTGCAATTCAAAGACCCATCCACCTCTGTAATCGAACTCGAGTGTGGCAATTCTTGTGGTATTAGTTTGTTGACCAGCATGCATGACTCGCTTCCTTCTATGATTGAATATGACTCTGGTGGTTCTTGCAGTTGTAGTGTGTTCACAAGCAATTTCCTCACTTTTCTGACCTCTTTCTCTCTCTCTGGTTCTTCGTTTGTTGCTGTTCTTGATTCTTTTCTTGGTCCATCCAGCAATTTTGACTTTTCTCTTCTGCCATGAATCTTTTCTTGGCCCTTCATCCCTAGAACTTCATCTTCACTTATGTTTTCTTCCTCCCTTAAATCTTGAAAACAAGCCCAAAGATCTGGTTGGAAGCACTTGAGCACAAAATTCTCAAAGGTCAGCCATGTAGCCTTTTAGTTGCTCTTTTTCCAAGAACACCTCCATTCAAGAGCTTCTCCTCTCAATGCAAATGCAGCAACCCACAATAGTTTCTCCTCCTCATGTACTCAAATGGATCTAATTTTCGATCTAATTTGATCAGCCGCCATTAAGCCTCTCTCTAATTAAATCTTGGCATCATTTTCATGAACAATTCCTGCAAGACTCCAACATTGGAGCTTTGACACTAGTTGATATAAACTGGAGGATCAGAATTACAGAAAGAAAACTTCCTCACTTGCAGAACTTTGAGGATTTGCACCTCCCAATGCTCAAAGACCTCAATCCTCTCACAATGACATGATGATCTCTCTCTTCCCTCCCCTCTTATTTATAGGCAACATACCTTATTTTTATATTTCTTTAACCAACTAACTAACAAACTAATGGGTATCTATCACTTTGTTTCATTTTTATTTTTCATTAAAGATGTGGCTCTACTACTCTAAGTTCTACGTGGAGATGCTTTATTTAAGTTTAAATTATGTAACTAGGAAGTCATGGGAGTTTGAGACATCCTGTTTTTGTCAAGCTGCTATTTATATTATTTTTCCTATTCATTTCCCTCTTGCTTTTACATTGTTTATATATGGAGTCTAGGTATAGATAGTTTTATAGTGAGGGTTTAAACGTTAACTTCTACTTGGTTCTCTGTTTACTGACCGATGATATTGAGTGTGATGTTTAGGGGAGCATTGTTTTTCTTGTGGTAGAAATTTGAAAACATCTGTATAACTGTTCATGCACATGCTAACAAATTCTACAATTTTTTTTTTGGTCAGAGGTATTTTTATGGGAAGATGTTCTAGCTCTTCATCTGATTCACATGGAACTGAAGAGAAGTTGCCAGAAGATGCTGCAATTTCCCATTCAAAGTTTATGGTACCTGGCTTAGCTGAAAAGGCATATGTTGGTAAGATAAGCAATTCAGTGTGAAATCTTCTATTATATTTTTTAGTGAACTATGTAACTCCTTGTTCATGACGATTATCATCTCAGACTTGTCAGAAATTTTTTCGATTAACTTGTCTACTAATGAGATTAATTGCAAGAATAGAGAGGTAGCTGTGTTGGCTTCACCTCTTTTAAGCTTCAGAAGTCAAACTATTGACACAAATGATGTTTCAGCAGGTGCCTCAAATATTGCTGATATTATAACTGCAAAGGCTAAATCGTCAAAACATGAAAAAGGCAGTGACAGTTTCAACTCAACTTTTAGTGGTTGTGATTTGAATATGAATGTTACTTGTGAGGAGTCAATACGTGTCTCACCAGACTTTGAGCAATTTTTTCAAGAAGGTTATTGTAAAGCATCAGTTGACTGTCATGAATCAACAGAAGTTATTACTGATGTGGATTGTAGCAGTCCCTGTGGCAGGGAGAAATCTGATGAAGATGGTGATAATGATGACATGCTTGGTGATGTATTTGACTTCTCTGAGGAAGGTATGAATCTTAAGCAGTTACCTTTTGATTTCAGTGATATTCGGCTTATCTATAGTTGCTTTCTGTGTGTGTAGGACTTAATAAGATATTGAGAATAGTTTTTATTTTTAGTCATGCTGTCTGTTTGGTTCTTATTTTTCTCAGACTACAAAATGCTTGTGTTGCAGGTTGATGACTATTTTATTTTATGCTTGCCTCCCTCTTTGAATTGCTGTAAATTGGTGCTGTAAAGGAAATTAATTGACAAATGCAGGTGATTTCCTTGCAACAAGCTAAATGCTACTGACCATTGATTCAAGGAATTTAATGTTCTTCCCTCTCAATATTCCTTCCCAGTCCAATGATTCTTCTGACCTTCTAATTCTCATGTAAATGATGTATATTGATATTCATAACTAAAAATTATTTGTGTGGGTTCTGGGTGGGTTCTTTATATGTGTGTATTATATTTTTTTCTTCATATTTCATTGCTTTGGTGGCAAAGGGAACAGGTCAAAGAGAAAGGGGGGGGAGGGGGCAGATAGCTGTTTGTTTTACTCTGCTCTCTTTTGTTCTCATTCATGCAGGATTATTTATATTTCTCGTGACACTCTTGCTGAATTCAAGAGATTCATTTGTCCATTGGAAAATAGTATCTTGATCTTGAAAGGTATGAACTTCAAAATAACGCTATTTCCTGTTACATTCTTGCCTCCTTAATGACTTGAGAGCAGAATACGAATCATATTATCATCCCAATAATATAGAAGAGTTTTAAATTCAATTAACTTTCCGAAAAAAAAGCAAGGTGTTATATTTGTTTGGTTCTAAAATATGGTAATAATGATAGAGCCAAATACATTTTAGATTTAGGAAATCGATGACATGCCTGGTATTAAGTGTAGGCAGAGGTTTACCCGAGAGGTTCACCCAATAAGGTATATCTAATTAAATTTTATTGATTCAAAAATAAATTGTTATTTTCAGTTCTTATGAATTTTAAATTTTTTAAAAATAATATGTATTATCACTCGGGTGATATGACGTGTATCTAAATATATCATCCGGTCATTATTCAATAATATAAAGTAACATGTCACATGACTTATTTAAATATATGTAAATACATTACATTATTAATAAGTGGTAAAAGAAATTATTGTAAAAATAAATAAATTTATAAGGATTCAAATAATAAAAATTAGAAAATTAAAATCAAATATATGATCATATTTATAGAGATTAAAAAATATATTTTACCTTATTTTCGTACTTATAGTTTGTTATTTTATAAGGTGAAAAAGGCAAATATGGACTAACTTCAAGCATGGATGATTCGGTAGAGTCAAGAATAACCAAGGATTAAATTATTATTTAACAAGTGTAAAATGTTTAACTAATAAGTTCTATGTTTAATTTTTTTAAATGATGCATATGAAAAAAATTTAATTATATATGACGTGTCATTTTCATGTTTAGTGAAAGAGAAACATTGTAGTAATTCAAATTAAACACGATAAAAGCCTTGCAAGTTATTATTTTGTGAAATGCTAGTTATTATTATTTTTTGTTACATAAGACTTTATATCTTCGCAAGTTCTCTGGTGAAAAAGCTAGAACATATTTCGAATTATATATATATAGATATAAAAGCAAACAGCGCACACATACCTATCAACTTAGAAAGCAACTTCAGCCGGGAAAGCATGATAATACAAGGATTGTAATTATTAACCCAATAACAAACCAAAGGTCATAATCAACCTATAAAAACATCGATTTTCTATGAATTTTGAAACAGTACAAAAGAACAGTAAATTTGTACATAATAAAATATTTAGTTTTTATCACATGTATAAAAAATATAGAAGTTATTTAATATTATTTTTTAAAATATAATCCTTGATGTTATTTAATAAAAGATTAAGGTAATATTAATTATTATATTTTTAAACATATTTTTCTCTTTACTTAATTTTAAATATTCCACACATTTATTATAAAGACAGAAATAGCAATAGATATCACACAAGTTAAAAATAATTTTAATATAAATGAAAACATTTACATTTTAAAACTTGTCTATTATATTTTATGGACAAGTAAAAATGAGTGAAGGTAATAATAATTTAAAACGTTTCATAAGATATATTTAATGCCTTCATGAGCACACAGCGTAAAATACATTCCATAAGAAGTTAAGGAATAAATAGAAAATTTATCTAAATAAAATGTTTTTGTTAAAATAATATTTTCTCCCAAAAAAAAAATAGTTTAGCAAAACAAGATTAGTAATTAAAAAAGTGCGACTGCCCGAATTTGTTTGCCTAGAAGTTGCCTTCGTTCAACACATTCCAGCATTGCAGGGAGCATGCTGCATTTTCCTTTTTTTTAAAAGAGAGAAGGTAGAAAATAATTGGACTGAAAATTCGATTTAAAGTGTTATTTGAAACGTTCCTATTTTCGCAAAATGACTTTAAAATGTTAGTTTTTGTTTGTTACTTGTATGTTTTCATTTTTTTTTATCATTATTTGTTATAAATATTCGTAATAATTTCGATACAAAAATTTTCTTGTGAAATAACATTGCTCTTATGTTAGTATTAATAGTTGAAAAGAAAATCATTCTTAATTATCAAAGAACAATGATTGAATTAATGGGTAGTTCAAGTAGTACATGTCTAATCTTTCTTTAAGAATGATCTTGAGTTGAAATTTTATATATGAAAAAAAAAACCCTCCTTCTAGAAGAGTTAATCTTCCCATATTGTAGATTTTTTTTTGGCGTAAATGAAATTATTTGTTGAGAAAAATGCTCTTGGTAAAAAAAATGTTAATGATTGGTAAATTGGGTATTATTATTGCAATTAAATTTGTACATGAAATATAGATAATATACAATAGCATAGTTGGTGGGTGCGTGTAGAGAATGTGTGAGATGTTGGCACTTGGACAGACTTGGTATGGTTGTGGTGCCGCTGCCGCCGGTGACGTTAAGGTGGGTGGCACTTTGAGGGACAGAAGAAGTCAAGGTGCGAGTGAAGAGTCATATGCATCCCAGCCACACATAAATTGTGTATCAAATGGTTCGACAGACATGGTGTTGGGGAAATCAAGGATTGTGGCGTTACTTTTGGGAGAAACAGCCAAAGTGCACATGAATGCAAAATTGCCATTGCCAAATTGAGTAATGTCATTTTCTCAATAAATTTTATGAATATTTTTGTAATTACTTTAAATAAACATTCAACAAAAAATATATCCAATATTTTTAAGAATTTAAAATGTATTTAGCATTTTTAAAATAGTTAAGAAATTTGGTGAAGTGAATATGAAATTAGTGAAATACAATTTTACTTATACTTTGTTGGGGAACACGATAAGGCTATCTGGAAAAAAGTTTTATTTGGATCAGAGATTATTATAGAAGTAATTAGAAATTACTTATCAATAAAGATTTTACATAGACAGAAAATTTTAAAATCATATTTTTATAGAATATAAACTATATCTTTACCAATCATACCAACCTTCACTCATCGGAAAAAGTTGTTTTATTTGTGGATGTGTGGCTTTGGATACCCGGACATCCTACACCTTTGTACTCTTTGGGCCTTGCAGTGGTGGCAAGGTGCATTAAGTGCATGAAATCTACCAAATAATAGCTCCTCAGACCTGGATGCTTGGATATGAAAAGCTCCAAGACAAATAAGGGTGGTCCCTTCATATTTTGCACATCCAATTATTCACAAGCATATGCAGTTTGTGATGTGCCACCAAACCCACTTTCGGATTGTTGATTGTAGAAGAAAATGGACAAGCTGCTGCTGGCCAACCTTGCTCTAGTACCTCTGTTTACTAGTCACTGCACACTGACCAGCGCAGAAATTTTTCTATGTATACTGTTAAATGGGTCACAGACTCGTGGCCTCTTTTTAACGAGGACGCAGTACACTGAAACTGAAACTGACGTGTAATGTGCATGAAATAAGTTCAATAATCATTTTAATCAAACTTAGGTGTATTTCTTTTATTGATTTTATTTTTTAATAAAAAATTATCTAGTCGATGTAGATCTTAAATATAACTTTATTGTATAAGCATATGTTTAGTTGCACATTATCCACTTAATTCATGTATAGCTTATGCATTTTTCATGGATAACATGAAAATTTGTCAAAATGTAGTCATGCCTATATCTAAATACAATCAAAGTTATTCAAATTCAAATTCTTTATATATGTATATATTGAAATATTTAGATAATTCAGATTCCTAAATTTTTAGAGGGAAGAAACAATTATAGAAATATTTATATATTATTTATTAATAAAGTATTTATATTAATAGCAAGATTTATCGTATTATAGGTATAAATATCGTGGACACTTATTTTGTTCGTATCCCCAAAACAGAAAAAGAAAAAAAAAGAATAAAAGAAAAAAAAGGAAGGGGAAAAATATGACAGAACAGGTGGGGGAAGCGTGTCTTAGTAGACTCACGCTTCCCAATCTATTTCTCGAGTTGGGGTGGCAGCAAGTTTCTCCCTCTTGTCCCCTCACTTCTTAGAAAATGCGTCTTTGCCCTAACATCCTGTGAGAAACCGAGGGCGAAAAGCAGTTTTCTGTCGCGATAATCAGAAGAGGAGCCTGAGGATTAAACAAGAAGTCACCGTATTTATTAGGGAGAATCCCGCAAAGGATACCACCCCATTAATAAAGTCTTGCAGGAAGCCATCGCATTAATGGTGGAAGATCTTTCAAATTGAGAGGAGGGGAAGTTGGCCTATAAAAGGGTTAGTGTTGAAGGGAGAATGATTGACTTTTGAAAAACAAGAGGAAGATAATAGAGGGCAATAGTGGTGATAGGAGAGAAAAGAGGTTGAAGCTGCCTTGTATGATAACTACACGTTGGTAACTTTCTGAAACTTCCTTTAATATAATTGCATTTTGTCTGGGTTAAATCTACAACCAAACTTTTGAATAAAATCATCAATACACCTTAGTTGATACCTTACTGTCGTCGACTCCTAGTTGGCACCTTATCTCCATTGATTCCTAGTCGCCATCTTATCTCTGCTGATACTCAATCAGCATCTCCATACAATCGATTTGGTATTAGCCTTTCCCATTTATCTCTTAAGTCTAAGCCAGAACTACATAAACTTTGAATTCTCCATTGCACTAGGAAATACGTAGGAGTAAGAGGTCATTTTTGTCAAGTTCAAAAATCAATAATATACACTCTCTTCCCTTTTGTAAATACGTCCATCTCTATCTATGTCTGAAAAGTAAAACTATAGCTTAGAAGTCATCACTCATTTCACGCATTTAATTAAGGTAATCGTCTTAATAGGGACGTTGTAGGGTGCTAGTACATTCGTTATGCTTAATGAACTCCCAAACTTGAAATTTGATTTTAAATATTAGTCTTATTCAATCATAAATTTTCTTGTGTTTTTTCCTTGACAATACCATGGTGACTCTAGTTTCCATGTTCTTTTTTCTAAAAGGAACGATGATTTCAATTTTTAATTCTCGTCGACTCCATCGCGACTTAGGTTGTGACCAGTATAATCTTTATTAACTAAAATAATTTTAATTGAGAATTAAAACTCTTATTTTAATTAATGTATAGCACTAAAACTTCATTAACAATTATAACTAAGTTGATTACTAATTAAACATAAAAATATTTTAATGAAAATTATGTGTATTTTTTATATAAACAATTCTGTTTAAATTATATAGAATTATTATGAATGGAAAAAAAGATTTCAAACACCAATAATTTAAATTTTAAATAATTAATTAAATTAAAACAATTTCACTTGGAATTCACGCGTTATGTGGTATTAAATATAGAAACTTTACGTGCACAAGTTTTATATATATATGCTTAATTAAATTTTTTCTCTTACGATTCGAGGAGAAGAGGACATCTATGGATGAGTATTGACTGAGACTTGAGTGGTAAGTCAACTAATCTTTCGAAGTGGATTAGAACTAAATACAAACAGTAAACTAAGAGTAAGTAATGAAAGTGGAGTTTGTTCCAAACCATTAAATTAATGAAGTGGAAGAATTCAATATATTTGTATAAACTGAAACTAACAAGAAATCCGAATTGTGGGGTTTATGCTAACGTCTATAATTGATGATTTTTCATCCAGCACCCATCAGCCGACATGTCCTTCCCTTGGGAATAAAAACATGTTTATTTGGTATTTTGTTACAACATTCACATTATCATCATTATTTTTCGTGGGGAACAAACGCGTGTCTCTTCTCTTACTTGTTCCCCTTTATCGCTCATACCCATAATCATAAGCATGCCATTTATTAGATGCTAAAATAATTTAGCACTTAACATTCAAATGTAGTAATTACTAACATAAAAAAAAAAACTACGTTATAATAAAATGTTAAAATTAAAATAAAAAATCGTAAATAACAATTAATTTATTTTTGTTGTTGTTTTATATTTTCTCTCTCTCATTTTTAGAGTATAATTAAGCAGCATTTAGTCACATTTGTTACATTTTTTAATCACAAAAAGTAAGATTTATTTTAATCAATGACTTAAAACTATTTGAAAAATAATTCTAACCAGTTCTGAGTTAAATAAAAAATAAAAAAAATAGGTTATCAAGATATCAGTATATAAAATATACTTTCTAATTAAAACATTAAAAAATACTAACTTGTTGATTTATGTTATAAGGAGTTTGATTTTCTTTAAATATAGTGTCTTGAATTTAGTTTTATAAAAAATAATTGCCTTCCAAGAAAATTTTATCTGACTCAGTTGGAATTAATAAAAAATTAATATGGCTTTTAAACATTAAGAGTTTTATAAATAAAAAAATTATTTTAAGAAGACACAACACAATCCTAAAATAAATCCTCCTCATAGGATGATGGGCTACCCCACTTATTGGGTGCTTAAACAGACATCTTGTGCTTACTTCAAAGATTGGCCCCTACAATTCAGTTTATACACGAATTCACTTCACTTCATGTCGTCCCCACCCACCACCTACACACCTCAAAAACCTCTCTGACCATCCTCATTCCTTGCTTCCACCTTTTCATATTCTACTGTTTCCTTTTATTAATTCAATACTAAATTATTGGGTTAAATAAGTTTTTGATACCTGTAAATTTTAAAAAAAATTGTTTTAGTCTCTATAATTTATTTTTTTAAGTCTTTCATTTATTTTAATCATTAATATTAGTTTCTCGGAGGGACTAAAAATATATGAACAACTAAAAATAGGAAATAAATAATATATAGGACTAAAATCAGAAATTTAAAAGTTTATAGGGTTCATAAACTTATTTAACCTTAAATTATTTGGTAGATTCTAAATTTTAGTATGTATTAATAGTCTTTAAAAAAAGTGAAATATTATTATAAAAGTACGTATGGACTTATATTTTTTTAATAGAATGATTAACTTATTGATATTTTTAAAATTTTAATGATTATTTTATACATAATTAAGCTTTCAGAAACTAGAAAAACACAAGTTAAATTTTAAAAAGCTAAATTATACATTTACTCGTCTTTCTAATTTTTCATTCATGAAAAAAAAAATTGAAATTTGGACGTTCACATACAGAAAGACTAGAACATATTGCTGCCACGATAAGAAAGATAGCTCCCCGAAGGAATGAAGTAAAGAACAATCCATGCTAAAATAAATATTTTTATCCAAACTGTTTCACTCCAATTGATTAAAAAAATTATGTCCAAATCTTAAACGTCTTTCATAAAAATAAAATAAAATAAAATGACACTTTATGTATGTGTGTCTATATATACATAGATACATATATATAATTGTTGAATTTATTTATAAGACTAATATTACTTTTAGAAGATAAATATAATTTGACGGTAAAAAATATACATAAAAAATTTTCGTAAACGGTAAGCCAAAGGACGTCAAAATAGGTTGAATTTGATTTCATCATCTTAATAATCAACTAACGGAGTTGAATTTGATTGGGTTGATCTGTTTTTTTTAGATTTGTTTTTTGAATTGTTTGATTTAATATTACTTTATTGGATATAATGTTTTGTGAAATATGATGGATATTCATATTATTTTGTTGTATACTTATTTTTTTTATGCTGTTGTAATGATAATTTTTATAAAAAAAATTGTGCTAAAATAATTTAATGAAATATTATTTTTGTGGATGCAATATTATGTTTAGATTATTTATATTTGTTTTATTTATTTAATAGATTAACTTATGAGCCATTTAATTTATATTTTTTAATTTTTAATATGTCAACTCCACTTGCATCCTAGTATAAAATTATCCTTGTGAATTAGGTTGAGTTAAATCATTTTCACACCTGCTAATCGAATAGTTGTCATGATAATGAAATTACAAGGAAAATTAAGGAAAAATACTTTCTTTTTATATTTTTTTATTATTGATTAAATTTTTTAAAAATCACACATTTGGATAGAAATTACTCATTCAAGAAATCTCTCTCTTGGTGTGCTAATGGGTTTTACCAAAATTTACAATTTTTAATAAAATTTAATAAAAAATTCAATAAAAAAATGTCTAATAACATGTAGCTGGTGTTTGTGATAAAATGAAAGAGAGCAACATTTTTCTACCTCATCATGAAAGAGAAAAATGAAAAGTGTGGGCATACGTGCCATATTCTTTTTCCTATACAAATAGGTGCTATATTCTATGGTAAATTGTCGCTGTTGGAATTAATTAATAGCAGTTGTTCATGGGAAGCATCATCCAATGGAACATCGACAGCAACAGAAAAAGTACAAGAAATGTGAGAAGAGCAGCAACTTAGAGATATAATAGCATACTTGAGAATTTCTTAAGGGATAGCGATAGAGTAAGAAGACAACACCTGCTATGGAATATAACTACAAGTCTAAATCCTATATCTTACCATATTAGCTTAAAATTGACACATAAGTTCAATTTTAATTATCTCTTACAACATTTTTCATTTGTCGTTTTGAAAAGACAAAATTCACCAAAAATATCTTAAGATGCCCTCTCTTCATGACAGCGAGCTGTGAAGCAAGTTAATTGTGTTGCCCAGAAAAAAAAGAATATTGCCACGTACTTGAGTACCCCTCCAGTTTTTATCATTATCCTATGCCAGGGTTAGAATCTTACTCATCCTTTGGGTTAATACAGAAAACAAACAAAAATCATTTGATTATTTGTTTGTTTTTTTTTAAAGATTTTTAAAAAAATATGTTACAAAATATATAATAATTATATAATTTTAAGAAAAATCATTATAATTTTTTACATAAAAATTTCTCGAAAACAATTATATCAAAGAACTACTTTGGTATGTAACCGAAATAGAGTAAAAAATGTTGTTTTATTTTGTTTTTTTGTTATTATCCTTATAGTAAAATTAAACTGTATTACTTTATTATCATTTTTATATCATAGTTTTCTTCTTAAAAAAACATACTAAACATAAAATAAATTTTATATGTTATTTTTTGTTTGTACATAACTAGGAAGTAGTACTGAAGCAAGTTTTGTCATTCTCAATGAATTTAATTAATTTATTTATATGATTAGAAATTAAATCCCTAATAACATTTAAAAATTTTAACTATCTACGAACCGTGTAATTGTTGATTGTTTTGTCATGTTTATTAAACATTACCTGTTTGGATATAATGATCGGGAAGTTAGGTAGGGTTCGCTTTATTGCTTTTGTAATTTGGTGGAAGAGGGAAGTGAGAGGCTTAGGATCTTGACTTTGAAACCCAATAGTGGCAAGTCACCACCTAGGGTTGAGGGGTAGAATTTAAAATGATAAGCTAGCTTTTAAGAAAATAATTCAACAGAGAAGAGATAAAGATGGAGGTAATATCTACTAAAAAAAATAACAAAAAAGAGGAAGGCAATAATTACCAAATGAAAAAGATGGAAACATGAATGGTACGTGGCGTGAGTTTTAGATTAGATCTATTGATCCTATTAATTTAAACTATTAGAGGTAAAGGTGGCCATAAATGATAGGTTGATGGGGAAGCAATGAACAGAAACACAATAAGTGACTGACTTTGAAAACTGTTTCCATATTAAAAAAAAAAAGGGTATACAACACAAATGATAGTTGTCTCAAGTGTATAGAATAAAAAGCACACTATATAAACTAGGCAGAAGAAGAAATGAGTACCTAAAATATTGAGTGGGTGGTTAGAAGTTAAGAGTAATAATGGATGGTATAGTTCAGCTACAGAGGCAACTTGTTGATTATACTGCTTCCCTATTCAACGAGGTAAGTAAGCATGCTATGCAATTGTCATTATACATTTCATGTTCATAAGCTATGTATGTATGTATGTTTATTCTGTTACTTACTTCCTCTGCTTTCTGCTTTGCCTTGTTATGTTATCTTTGTTCTCTTTACAAAGGGCTTTCTAGATGATCAATTTAACCAGCTTCAGCAACTTCAAGATGAAAGTAACCCAGATTTTGTGGTTGAAGTGGTCACTCTCTTTTTTGAAGACGCGGAGAGGCTTCTTAATGAGCTCACAAAAGCACTGTAAGGGCACTACAATTTCCTGTTTTATTATTATACTACATCTTTAGACCAAGTAATCATGTGTTTTTGGGAACCTCTTTCTTTCAATAATGTTGATTCATTCATTTCAAGCAGAGGCCAGCCAAGCATTGATTTTAAAAGGGTGGATGCTCATGTTCACCAGTTGAAGGGTAGCAGCTCCAGGTAATTAATTCTTCACAACTAGTTTCTCCCTGCCTGAAACTTAATATCGAATCCACCTCAAAACAAATTATGTTGGTGGAAGTTGGTAGAAATACTGCATTCTTAGTCACAGTTGTATTATTATTGCCAAGAATAGTGGCATGGACCTCACTTTTGTTTGTTCTTAAAATGAGAGACCTTATTTTCTTAAAGAAATTATTAGGTAGTTCTGAACTTTCAGAGTTCCAAATAATCTTCACATGACATGTAATTGAGTGTTATTAATTTTTTTTCGTAAATTAATTCATGGACATGTAATAGTCTGGCACTACCTAATCATTTCTCCTGGGGAACACATTTCAATTTGTCTTGCCTCATATTTGGTGCTTTTTCAACTATCAAGTTTGATGAAGTAGTTACTGGCAAATGCAGCATTGGAGCACAGAGAGTTCACAGAGTCTGCATTTCCTTCCGAAACTCTTGCGAGGAGCAAAACGTTGAAGGGTAAGGTTCTTGATCTTGACAATTTCATGTAAAAATACTTCTATATACTATGGCTATAGAACTTGCAAAATAACATGTGTCGTAGTTATTTGTATGGTTTCATATTTCTCTTTCCTAAAAGAAAATTCTCCATATTCTGAAACGAAAAAAAATAATGTTTGGCGTTCAGGTGTCTTAAGAACTTGCAACAAGTGAAACATGAGTATTCCTTGGTGAAAAGCAAGCTTGAAACTCTCTTCAGGGTAAGGGGATTAGGATATTGTCTAGTGCTTTCTATAAAATCATGAAAAACTGTTAATATCCATAATCTTTAATTCATCTGATTGTAGATGGAGCAACAGATTTTGGCCGCAGGTGGATCGGTTCCTAGGTAGTGATATACGAGGCAGAGATGTTTTGCTGCAATTGCAATTTGCAAACAACACTCAGAGCAAATCATGTCCAATCTGCAAACAAAACAACCTCTCTTCTATGTTATAGTTTTCACTTTGTGTATGATTTTGTCAAGTGGATCACGGTCTTTAAATTGGATTTATCATTTAAGCCAGGGTTGACCCACGTTTAGTCCAAAAGCAATGTGAATAACCCATGCTCCTATGGTTTAAAGAAGAAAAAAATAGAGGCTGGATCTCTCCACTGTTCAAATTAACTATCTTAAATTTTGCCAACGAATTGAACTGTCTTCTATAATCTAGGGCGTGGTTAAATAACCGTCTTACATTTGATGCAATGACCAGGCAAAAACTATAAATTAATTATACTGAAAGCTTGATGAAATAAAATTTTCGTAAATATTTATAAAAATAAAAATACACTTTTTTACAAGACCGCCGAAAGAAAATATTTCATGAATTACATCAAAATTTGATTTTTGACTCGTACATAAATTAATTTTAATTTATATATAATTTTTTTTCTTTTATAAATATTTATGGATTAGTTTATCCTTAACCAACCTTCTAGATCGGTAGCTTCAAAATCACCCTATGTACTACTTACTATACAGATCCTACATATATAGATGGGGTGGCTAGATGCTATTATTTTAAGGGGCCAACTTGAATGCTTCAACTTAAGGGTGTACCTTAACCTTAATAGAGATGTCTTCAATTTCTTAATCTTAATAGTGTTACTACTGAAGTTCATTACTTTTTCCAACATGCGTATAGTCTTGGTCCATGTCATGCCCATACTAGCACTGGGGCAATGAGTTCTGATAACGTGTGCAAAACGTGAATCCCTCAAATACAAACTGATCATGCATCTGCTCCTAGAACCCACCTAGTTAGCATGTTTTTCGAGAATCACACAATTTGTCGGCAATGGAATATGCCCGTTAGAATAGTTATGCAAGTATTATGTTTTTATCAGATTGAGTGTCATACACTCGGAGTGCATAAGAATTTCTCGTTTAAAAAACAAAGAAAAAAAAATCCAAGCTAGTTGTTTGCGTTGTGGTTACTTCATGTATCTGTGTTCAATCAGATACTAATATTCTTAAATACTTTACCAATACTTATAGGTAAAGTATCCGAACCTTTAAAAAAAGTTATGAAAAATCCATACAACTACATACAAGATATGGAAGCAAATATAACATTAAAACATAGAAACATCTTAATTTAGATTTACATAATTGTAATTATATATTTATTATGTTTTATGATTTTTTATACATATTTAAATATCTATTATATAGGTATCGTATTCTATATATTTTTAGAATAAAACTATCGCTGCATCATATACGTATTGGATTCGTATCTGTGCTGAATTGGCAGTGAACAATATTTCTAATGACCAATCTTATGTTGTTTGGTCTGAACAATGTGCTACATTCAATGCATTGGTGTATTTTACAAGGTCAACTTCTTCCAGATAGGTGAGATGTCTCCTGGTCAGCACGTCATTTGTAGACAAGATCGAAAAGCAAGCTAAGCTAGCTGTAATTAGTCTAACGAGTAATGACAGAGTAGCTGATACAAAATATAAATAAAAATAAAATTGTCGTTAGTTACAGAAGACCATATTGCATTAATCAATAACTTTTGTTTTACCTAAACACATGGTATTATAGTAAGTATTGTTAAATGTTTGCTAATTATATCTAGGCAATCCCAGAACAGCGATTTCTGATGATAAAATATGATATATTTCGGTAAAAAATTAATATTTCTAAGCATACCAACTTATTTCACATACACAAACTTTGCTATTTGAAGGTCAATATATAGCACCGGCCCTTGACCAAACAATGCAATGTATTTAGTCAGATTTCAACACCATGATGACAACAGGTTTTCAAGTTCAAGCTTCTCATCTCTCTCAGAAGTTGATACTGTTCTGATAAGGAATCTCAGAAAAACAAATTAAAAATTCTCTCATGAGATGATTCTTTATCAAGTTATGAGAAAGATCCAAAATGTTGTTATGGGAAGTTCGGTTCTAATCCAATTTAATATTGCTTGGCAAATGTATTTGACGAAGAGTTTCCAGCTAGGGAGATTCGTTTTACAGTTATTTCCCATATATTTTACTTACTTTCCTTCAGATCACATCAATAAGGGAGTTTGTGCCTTATCTACGACCATAATGTCTTGCAATGTAAAAGAGTAAGGAGGCTACATTGCCCCACGCAATTACATATAAATTAAGGGGTTATTCTATTCTAATTGACGTTATAACAGGCACGTGTTATGAACACGGTTAAACGTGGGCGTCTATCAAATCATTAACAATATAAATAATGTCAAGTCACCAATCTCCCTTGTGTACTTATAATGTAAGGTCAAGTAGTATATGTATAAAAATAATAGCTTTACCCTCTATTATTCAACTATTCAAAATGAATTCAGCGGTCACTTGAGAATCTCACGTAGTTGAAGTGGTGCAAAAGAGTATAGGTTTTTTAGGAATCGGGTTATGGTGAGATTTTCCAATACAAGTATCAAAGTGGTTACCATTAGCAACCAAATTCTTGTGCATCTTAGCAGTAATCTCTTCTGAAGAAGTACTTCTAACAAAGATTTTAGATTTAAAATATGAATGAGGAAAGGTTGAGCTTAATAATTTAAACTTGGTGTTTCCATTGATGGAGTTACAATTCCTTAAGCTACCAACCTGGTTAATATCAAATTGCCCAATACCTGCAAACATATTGCAAAGTAGTTTGAAGTCCATCAAATGTCACAAAAAGATACATGTCATGTACAGGGAAAAGCATAAATTTGACAAGTACGTTACTTTCCTTTATTTTTGTCTTCAAATACCCTTCTGGAGCTTATATCTACTCAAATGAGCCATTCAATGGTACTGCTAACATAATCGCTGCATCCAAGATTTTTCCCAAACATGTCTCCTGCGTAGTCAACATCGACTGAAGATTTTTTTTATTGACCAAACAATTTGATAGAAGGAAGAGGCACTTCTAATACTATCGATCATCATCAACCGTAGATTGATGGATAGAAACCACCGAAGACTATGATAAATAAATAATAAGCTGTCAATTTTGAAAGGAAATTCTATTACAAACTCGTGAATACCATGGATAATTTCCGCTAATAAATAAAGACTATGTTGTTACTTGTCTCAAAATACTAATATCATTGAAGTGGATTCAAATTATAAAAGCATTCATTATTTGTTGATTTCTGTTGCTCTAGTTTCTCCAATTAATTAAATAAAAATTAATCTTTTTTTTTCTTTTAGTAAATATAAGACACTAATATCTATGTAAAGATCATGTTTTTCAATGGATATATTTTGATACACATAAATTTAAGGATTAAATATCCCATCAAAAAGTTAATCTTAATGTCATTGGTACGGATGATTCAGATCGAACAAACAAACTAACTTATAAGAATCTTGCCAAGAGATTTTAATTAATTTATAATTTATTTTAATTTACATAAATTTGAAAATTGTTTAGTACGTAAATGAATTTATGTCACTAATTTTTAATATTTTCAGACAATACTAGAATAGTGTTTGAAATTAAAGTTCATTATATTTTTAAATTTTCTTTTTGTTTCTTACATGTATTTTAAAACAAACATATTTGAAGTATGGTTAATATTATATATATATATATACTTCTTATGGCATAGATTGAAAATATCATTCATTACTTTTGTAGAAGACTAATCTCTTTCCCTAGATATGTTGATTTTCTTTTTCATTTTTACCTTTGATATTTTAATAAAATTTCTCATCTACTATCTCCATTATATTACATTATTTATTGTAAAAAAAAAAAAACTTCTTTTAATATTATACTATTTATTTTATTTACATTATTTAGATTGCTTAATTTATATTTTAATCAAATATTTTTTATCTTTATAAAATTAATAATAGTTCAAAAGGCTAAAATTATAATTAACTAAAAGCTTCAATGAAAAAAGCGAAACCATGCACATCAAATCAGTTTATATGCAGCAAACATTATAAAAGGTGTCCTGAAAAAGAATTCAGCTTAAATCCTGGCCTAACAACCTCTTGCTCTTGTTAATATGTTCCTCCACCTGCTTATGTAGTTCCATATACATCAGTGATTCAATTTTTTTTTTATCTATTTGAGAAATATCCATCGAAAAAAGTAAGAACTAATCTCTCTTACAACCGTAAACTCACCAAAATATTTCCTTATAACATGATGTTTTATTCAACTGCTAAACAAAACGTGAATACTTTTTGGGGACCCACCATTCCCGTATATTTACAAACTCTCTCTATTTGTGATTATACAACGTGCATCCTTAAAACTGAATATCGCATTGCGCCATTAGGTCTGCCATCCTTAGCATAATTCATAAACTCTTTTATGAAATAAAATAAATAAGAAAATTCTAAATTTGAAGATGCCCATGTACATTAATACGACACGTACGAAATGACGCTAATATGACTATAAAAAAACTCTTAAATTTTTTAAATATATTACGGATTAAATGAGGTTGGCTAACTTACTTGAAGTAAGATTGAAGTTAAACAACCCATAAATTATTATAAAAAATATATTTAAATTACATTCTTTTTTATTTTTAAATATACACTTTTATTTCTTAACAGATGAATATGAGTTACATTTCAATCATTTTTAATGTAAATTAACCTCTTAATGAATTTGAATGTTCAATGGTATTTTTTCTGCAATTTTTTTTTTGTCACCACCAACTAATTTTGAACGTCCGATTATTAATTTTAGTATTTACAAGATAGAAAGATAAAGTTTGGAAAACATTTAATATCAGCCTTAAAAATTTATCTAAAGTCTCTATTTCATTTTATAAGGCCACGAAATTAATATTTGACGATAAAAATTAGCTGTAAATTATGTTGAGAATCACATTAAAAATTTCTAAAAAAGGTCATTTATATTAACACTACTTGCATTGTTATATTCACATCTCGCGTATAATACGTATATTGCTATTGAATGCTGAGTATCCCTATTTTTTAGTATGTGGACTTCATAGCCCAAATTAAACCTTTTTGGATTGTCACTCCTTGTCTCTTTTAAATCTCATAAAATTGGGCCGAAAGATCCATCAAGGACACTTTCAAAAACCAAGGTCCAACGAACCAAGTAGAAATACAGGCTCCAAATTGGGTCTTCATTGCAAACCCATTAACAATCCATCAACGTTACCACCTCCAGGCTCCAAGTCCAATGTTTCCTCAGCACCAAAGCCCTTCCGAATCCCAAAACTGTGATACAGGGACGCATTATTTTTACTGCAATTAGTTAATCATTTGATTGGCTGTTAATTGATGTAATTAACTAGTCATTAATTTGATATATGTAATCAATTAGTTATTAATATTCCATCTAGTTAATTTACCGATGTTACCATGGTGTGGCATGATTGATAAATCTCTTAAACACGTGATTAGAGAATAAGAATTTGGTTTCTATATCTGCATGTATGAAAAAAAAATTGATAAAAGAAGTTAACTCTTTAAGTAAATATTATAAAAACAATCTTAAATAAAATTTAATACCTTGAAAGTTGAATCATTATCTCTCTTGGTAAGAGATATCTTGAATTCACCAAAAATATATAAATATATTCAGGAGAATGGAGATAATGAAAATAGAAAAGATGAAAATATGAAACTTGAAAAAAGAGCAATTAAACAATAATGAAAGAGGCATCATTGAAAAAAAGAACAAGGCATAACAAAAACTATTTTTTAAGAGTAGTTTTTTTTTTCTTTTTGCGAAACCCCTCTTTTAATCCTTTTACGTAATCACAACAATTGAAAATATAAAAACTAAAAAATAAAGTGAAAAACAAATTTTAGACGTTACATATTAGAGAACGTTTAAAAATAAATTCAAAAGGAATAAAAAATAAAAACTTATATTAGAGAGAAAAATAAAGGGTTGCAGAGATTAAAAAATTTCAAGTAAAAAATATAGTAGCAATTAAAGAGCAATGAAGGAGCCAAGGAGGTACTCCTGAAAACGGAAAGAGAGACAATTGAAAAGTTAAAAAAAAAAAAAAGCAAAATAAATAAAATGAAAAGGACTAGACCGTGAACTAACAACTTAATTGAAATAACAAAAAATATATGAAAAAACATATACAGCTTAATTACTTACTATATAATTAAACTATAAATAATTAAAATATTTATTATTTTTTACTCATTAGAAAGAAAAAAAAATACCAATAGTTGAAAATAGTCTCGTAAACTTAAGTATTTTTTTCTTTTTACTTAAAATTAGTATATTTAATGTATTTATTTAAACGAATCTCCATTCAATTGGCATTGTGTTTGAGAATTGAGAGTAGTGAACACTTTTATTTGTAAATATTAATTGAAGATATTGAAAAATTTTATAGGAAACATAATAATAATAATGATATTGTCACATCACACGACACACGACTCTTGTGGACAAAGGCTTCCTTTAAAGATTGAATTGATTGAAGAAATGAATGGTTTAGGTCCCATAGAGTGAATGGCAGCACACGTGTGTGTGGTGAATATTTTGGATTTCCGAAACGGTTTTGGAATATAAAGAGGGTTTGGGTTTGTTGGGCCCCAAAACAAAATTTGAATTGGAGAAGGGTTAAACATGAACATTTATCTATCCCTCTACCTCCATTGTGTGGTATTAAACTATACTATATATATCCTTCTTAACACCACACCTTTGTTGCAGTGGCGTAAAAAAATAAAAACCCTAGATAAGCCCTTAAATATGGCCAAAAAGAAAGTGTCCCAGCCATCCCAATCTCACTACGACCTCAAACAATCTCAAACCATGCCCATGGCTAACCTTACCGATGACCCTTCCGTGCAGATTCAGAACCTCAAACGTCTCAATGCCGTTCTTGTCACCGAAACCACTCAACGCCGTCAACAGATTGAGTCTCTCCAGTCCGAGCTTCACCGCTCCGTCCTCGCCTCCGACACTGCACTCGCCATCCACATGGAAAACGCCGTCGTTTCCGCTTTCGTCGAGAACCAGGTAAAGGAAATGAACCTTCGCTTCGATGCGCTCCTCGGAGAGAGGGAGCACGAGGTTGCTGTTCTTAAACGCGAGCTCAACGACGTCGCGGCGCGTCTCCTGAGCGAGACGACTGCTCTTTCTGGAGAGAGAGACGAGCTCGTTCACGAGGCGAAGCGGTTGGAGGAGAATCTCAACAGAGAGAGGAAGCTTCGGGAAGAAGCGGAGAGACTTAGGTTCGACAGTGAAGAGTTGTTGTCTGAGAAACAGAGAGTCATTTTAGAACTGAAAATGGATAGGGATTCGGCGCTGAAGAGTTCGCAAGAGTCGGTTATGGTGATTGAAACGTTGAAGGAGGAGATTGAGGCGGTGACCAGGGAGAAGAACGAGGTTGAAGACCTAAATAACGGTCGAGAGAAGAAAATCGTTGCACTTGAACTGGAGGTCAAGGAACTCAACGAGTGTTGGAAGAAGGAAGAGGAGTTTATGCGTGCCAAGATTCTCCAACTGGAAGGGAACCTTGCCGTTGCCTTGCAGAAGGAAGAGGAGATTAGTTTCTTGCTGAAGGAGAAGAAGGAGATGGAAAAGCGTGTGGAGATTTTAACCGTTGAAAAAGATGGTGTTCGTAATGCTCTTGATGTTGTTCAGAAGGAGTTGGAGGTTAGGCAGCACGAGCTTGATGAAGCAACTAGAGTGAAGGGTGAGATTGAGGTTGTGAAGGGTAATCTCGAGAGTGAAATTGTTGAGTTGCAAAGTAAGGTGGATGAGTTGTTAGAGTGTTGCAGGAAGTGTAAAGAGGAGAATAAGCAGTTTGTTTTGCAGGTTGAAAGTTTTAGAAATGCTGTTGATGAAGTGGTGCTGGAGAAGGATAACATCAAAAAGGGATTTGACGAGGAGAAGAAGAAAGTGGAGAAGCTGCAGTTGCTGATTGCGGGTGCACAGGAAGGGGCTATGAGAAGTGATGCTGAGTTGGGAGAGTTGAGAAGTCAAAGAGACAAGCTAGTTAAGAAGGAAAGTATGCTAGAATGTCGTGTGAGTGCTTTGAGGAAGGAAAATGATGCATTGCAGAGTATGATTACAGAGGTCCAAAGCGAGTCTCGGGATTTGAGTGCTAAGATTGAATTTTGGTGCAACAATTCAGACAAGGCCCTCGCAATGCTGAAGGCTACTGCTGCTGCGCTTGTGGGTGAACCCATGGACAGGGGAGAGGAAGTGGTTTCTGATGAGAATCTTGTGGAGGAAATTCAGCCATATGCTCAAGAATTGAATGCAATAAAGAAGGCATTCAAAAACAAGGAGGAGATGGTGGATGACATGAAGCAGCAACTTCTATCGCTCAACATGTCTGTGGTTGAGGCACATAAAAGTAAGAACTTATGGACAGTCATATCCTCTGCAACTACAATTTTTGCCGCTGCCTTGGCTGCTTATGTTGCTAGAGGACGCTGAACGAGGTAATAGGTTCACTTAGTTTGGTAATAGGACCAATATATGCCTTTTATGATATGACATGAACTAGTTTACTATGTGTCTTGGTCTTTAATAGAGAATAACATTTTAATCTTTAACTTGAGGAAATGTGTCAGCTACTTATCATATAATATGAATACTATGTTGTTTGATGTTTACATCTTTGTTTTTTCTGTGTTTCGAGTTAATTGCAAAGCAGTAAAGAAATAATATTTTTGCCGAAATAGCACTGTTCTATAACTTCCATTGAAGAGAAATGCAATTATCAGGAACTGGGAAAATATTGAATGCGCTAGGCTTTTTTTGTTACATGTTCTTTATAGTTGGTGTCGTCATTTCCATTTAACTTGCAAGTGATAACAATTAGAGTTGTATATAAATTGGAAGGGAATGGTAATTGCCTGATTGAAACTTTGTGATGTTGCAAATTTTGGCATAATGTTGTGGAATATTATCATCTCACGTGATTTCTTTCAACATATCTTGATATCATATGCTACTTGCATTGAGTGACCCCCCATAAAGAGAAAATTTTCCGTAGTTTTTTTCTTAACTTGATATTTCCGTAAAGAGTATAAGTAAAAGAAGTTTCTAATTATTAGGGTTTTTTAAGATTGAATTATTAGGTTGATAATAGTATTATATGAATTTTTCCACCTTTTCTGGAAACATGAAATAATACCAGGTATATATTTAACTCTCTGATCTTGAATGCAATGATTCATACGAATTGTCTAAATTGACATAGTATTTATCCTCAAACGTATGAATTTCACTGTTTCTCTGGACTCTTGAATTCCATACTTGATTTTATTTTTATTTACTGAATTCAAGCTCGGATTTCCGGTTTTCACCTGCATTGTATCCGGTTGATTCACGGGGAGTAAATATAATTTAGTCTTGAATATGTTATGAATTTAACATTTTAATTCCTGAAATTATAAAATCATTTTGTTAATACTTTATTTTATAAATGTAATTTATCTTAAAATAGTGACCGAGACCATTATTTTAAAATAAGGCCTACTGTTAGCGTAGGTGCACGGAATAAATAGCATCAGTTCTTATTCTCTCTATGAACTTACATCAGTAAGTTTGAGTATCCATTTTTGAACTGAACACTAATCCATTTCTCATGTTTTAATTAAATTCATATTTAAATTATAAAAAGATTAGCACTCTTAAATTGCAAAACCATTTAATTACAATATAATATATATTTAGTACTTCAAATAAAATAGTTTAATAGTTTAATTTAATTTAAATTTAACAAAAAATTATTAAATAGCTATCTATAAACTTGCGAATATGGTACATACACTCTTAAAGATGTATTGATAATATTGTTAACATTAATTAGTTGTATCACTTGTATGTGCTAATTTGTAAAATCAAAATATCACAATTTTTTATTTTAACGTAATTTATATAATATATACTATTGTATATAATGTTTTATGTTAATTATTCAAAATAATACAATTATTTATATAATATTAAATTTAATATTATAAACAAAATATATGTATCCACGTTTATTTCATAAAATTTTATACATAAATAGTTTATTTGACAAATGCTCCTTTTCATCGGGATTTTATTTAAGATTCAATTTACATACATCCTTAACAGCACCAGGACCTCTTTGGCTATATTCTAAGTGCAAACAAATATGCTGGCTGTTCTGTACATAAAGCCACGGATGCAAACGTGAACCCCGGGGCCTATGGGGGACTCGTAGAGAAAAGAGAAGCTTGAGTGGTAACACGTTTCTGTGGACCTCTACTTTTCCAAAAGAGACAATTATAGTATCTTTTGCCATCAATACTTCGAAATTACTCATGATGGACAATCAAGAAATTCATTTTATTTTTAAAAACTAGTTATTTAATTTCATTGTTTTTTTTAGAAAACTTTTAATAAATAATTGTTTTTAAGATTAATCTCGACCAAACATGCCACAAGACCACTTATCCTGCTTGGTCCAAATATCAGTTTGAGTAAACGATATTAAACGGATGAGGGAAAATTTGCAGAGCAAAACACGTTGAAGCAAAAATTTAACCCATATGATACGGCATAAGAAAAAAGTGAAAAATATCTATATATACAAAAGCAAACATAATACAAGCCCTAATATTGCGTGGAAAGGACATCCATTTACATTTTGCAAGGAGTGTCCATCGCGAAACAAGGACAGCCCAAGACATAGGAACGTAAAATTAGCTATATAGAGAAAAAGTAAACAGTCTTAAAACAAGCACTCATATGAAGATAGCACAGACGTATATAACCTAACAGCACCAACATATCATTGATATTTTCCTATCCGAGTTCCAAAATTAGTTATATATAACACTTGCCAGACAACGACAAGCCCCACCGATTGGCATCTGGTCACGCCCAGAAATAGAATAACGTCTTCCTCTCCTTTTTGGCTGGAAGTCAGAGTGGGTAATCACAACTTTGGTGGTTCCCATAAACATGGCCAGAGCTCCCCTTGTTGTCCTAAAAAGCTTTCACCTATCCGCAGCACCCAATTTCCTGATTATGTGCCCCGGAAAAACATCACACAGCTATATGCTGATTACACCAATCTCACGACACATTTAATAGCAGAGAAGTACCTAATCACGGGAGCAAAGTCCTACAGTAATAAAGAACCCAAAAAGCAAAAAAGTTAAGAGTGGCATACCTATTTCCTACACAATCTTCTAAAGTCCACTTGTGTATAGCAAAAGTTAAGCCTATCAACAGTCAGGGCTGACAAAATATTTTATCTCATCCATAACAGGAGAGAAGTGCTCATTATTTGGCAGCAAGTAAAACCCAATGGTTGCTTGCTCCAGGAATAGCAATTTCACTTCTTGCCCAGCCTTCTCAAGCCCTTTGGCATAACCCAATTGCCAGTCCTGAACAAGGTCTAAACCAGCAACCACAACAAGGCTCTTGGGAAAGTTAATCCCTTCAAGGCTTCTTCCCTTGGGCCCAAACGGGTTACATGCAGGATGATCTCTATCTTCCCCTTCAGGAAGAAAAGCCCTCCAATACCAGTCTCGATCCTTCACTCTAACAAAATACCTTCCATCTAAACGCTTTTCAGACTCGGTTCTTTCCTCCCCACCAAACAACGGGTTCAGCAGTATAT
Source organism: Mucuna pruriens (assembly GCA_025330945.1). Lineage (NCBI taxonomy): Eukaryota > Viridiplantae > Streptophyta > Magnoliopsida > Fabales > Fabaceae > Mucuna > Mucuna pruriens. Next base: position 4,341,902 of record JAENHJ010000154.1, read on the forward strand.
TCCCAAACACTTCAATTCCTGACTCCACAGCTTTGAGGGCAACATGGTGCACAATGTTCCCACCAGAGCTATCCCCAGCCATGTAGATATGAACTTTCTTATCCTTCCTACTCTGAAGCCAAGATCTAGAACTAACCCACTTAAGAGCTGTCCACCCATCATCATATGCACACGGATACCTATTCTCAGGTGCACGCCTATAGTTCACGGACACCACAACAGCCTTACAAATACCCACCAGGCGACGACACAGGGTGTCATATATAGCACTATTGGCTGAAGAATGTGCAAAACTTCCACCGTGGAAGAATATTATCACAGGAACAACCTCAGAGCTCATGGGCTTCTCAAGGTCAAGAATGTTCACTTGACGCTCTTCTCCCTCAGCAGGACGATAGATTCGAGTCAGGAGATTGGTTTCACGGTCAACAATGACATCAAAAGAGAACACTCCTTCCACAGGGTTGGCATTTGACGGAACTTTCCGATCAAGGAACTCTGCCAAGTTCCGGTTGAAAGTACCATCCGGGCGACGAAGAAGATTGTATGCCAACTTGAAATTTGAGATCAGAACCCACATATTCAGCGGAACCACCATCTACACCAAATTTTATTTCATCTTTGAATTATAAAAAAAAAAATAGAGGATAATAAGAAAAAATAAATCAAACTGAGGATAACTAGAAACGGAAAATAAATCCAAAAAATAAACCCCATAATTTTGGGGGAAAAACTGATGAATAAATCAAAGTGCCAAAATCAGCACATTAAATAACAAACCCTAAACAGTGAAGCCCGTTGGTGAAACGAGGAATTGATCCAACCAAAACCGAAAACTATTGCGCCAACAGAACAAAGCTCAACCTAAAACATATTCAAACTCAAAGCCCAAAACGACGACGAAGAATCACCAATACAAGAGTAATTATCGTTTTATTTCAGTGCTATATCTAAAAGAAAATTAAAAAAAAAAATCACAGAAAAGGTCATATTATATAGTATAGAGAAAAACAGAGCAAAAAAAAGAGAATCAATGAGAAGCGAAAGGGGAAAGATAGCAACAAGGAAACGTGGTACGGTTCAAGAATTGGAAGTTGTATGAGAAAAATATTGAATCCAAAAGAATGGTATCGAGAGTGCGTGTACCTTAGAATCGTTGGGGTTAAGTTGGTTACTCCCAGCCATTGAAACGATCCTGTAGTCCGATTACAGATCCGAAACGCGCTTCGCAAGTGGAGAATCAGAAAAGCTGATGACGACGCAAATCCATAAAGCGCGGAAATCGCGTTATGTAAGATCGAAAACGTTAGTTAGTTTATTTATGTTTGGGGGTTGGGGAGATAGATGAGTTGAGTTCAGTGGCAGAGAAAGAAAAGAGAAGAGAAGAGAAGAGAAGAGGATGGTGAAGGATAAGAAACGGTGCGCACTGTAGAAAATGCTAAAGTGGCACAGGGATACAGGGAGGGAAGGGCCAATCACAGTGAGGAAAGGCCCAAATGGAACTATTGGGTGGGCCCTCTCACGAATCACTTTCTTCAATTACTGGTTTTTCTTTTGGGTCGTGAAATTGAAATGTGTGATAAAAATGGAAAGGAAAAAGGAACCATGGGGAGAGACAAAAAAGAGGGTGAATCAGTTCCTCCAACGTGACGTGGCACGTCAAGACAGACATCCCCGTTTGGAATTCCACCTCCACAATTTTGGCATCATAATAATTCTCTCAAGTGTCAACTACCAAATGCTCTTCCTAATCAACATTCCACCTTTCCCAACACATTTATTATTAGTCTTTTTAAACCAATCCTTTTCCATAACTATTTTCGATTCATTTCATTTCTATTTTTACAATTATAATATGTTTTACGCTTCGGTCTTTCAAAGTCAAAGATTTTGTTTTACAGTTTCAAACTACTCACTTATTTCACTTTTTAGCATATATAAATTTATGTTAGAGCCAAAAGTTAACCAAGTAAATTTACACAACTTTATTTTACTTTGTAAAACTTTTTATTCGAATTGCCCCTACTTATAATATTTAAATTTGTAAGTATATTTTTTCTAAATATCATGTTAACCTTAATTTCAACTCAATCATTAGCCTAAGTTAAGACCAGATCAAGTCCAAGTTGAAAAAATGAAATGACTCATTAGCTAAGTTATGACCAGGTCAAGTCCAAGTTCAAAAAAATATCACTTGACCAAAAATGTCAGATCATATTCAAGCAAAGTAAAACTATACTTAAGAACATTTTAACAAAATAAAAGAAAAAGGGCACGTGCAGATAATTTTGCTGTAATATATCAAGAGCAGATTAAGAATATAAAACTGCAATTATTGTATACCCGCAAGTTAGTCTCTAAATTTAGTTTATATATATACACGTTAGTCACTAAATTTTCAAACTCGTAAAATAAAATATAACATATCATATTGATACAAAATTTATAAATTTATAAACAATTCATATACATAATTGGACTTATGAGTTAAATTGCAAGTACATTCAACAACAGAAAACATACATCTTGAGTAAATAAAAGTTGTAAATCCTTTAATAAATAAAGTATGTATTGAGAATTTTATTTCAACATAAGATATAATATAATAGGAAAGATGAAAAATGCAAAAGTGGTTGTAATATAGAAACTTATGGAAGTGAAGTCCCACCTAATCAGAGAAAAATAATGACTAGTTTATATCAGCATTCTATAAAAAAGTTATAGTTAAATCAAACGTCAATAAATAATACGTAATATTAGCAATAAATATACCCTATCTTTCCACAATTCTACTCTCAGTTGTCTTATCCATCGTAGTAAAAATCAGAGTCTTACTCATAATTTTTACATTTTTTGGCAGCTTGGACGAACTTATTTTGGTAAAAAACAGGTAATAGTACCATCACATAATCTTACTCGTACAATCATTGGAACTGCACAATCACACCATGCAGCTCAATGTTCATTTGGAAAAATAATGTCAAACTCATTCATCTTTTAAGACCATTTTAAGAAAAACCTAGAGCCCTACAATCTCCTCCATTTCAGCATATTTTAAATTCTCTTTCCTTTCCTTCCTATCTATTTAAGCTTTTAGGTTTGTCTCTCTTATTTGATTTGAGCTAGGATTTGACCTATTTAGTTCTTTGTTTTTTGTTTGATCAGGTTCGTCCCATTAAATTATTCTGTATTTTTGTTTGAGTTTATTTTTTTATTTCGGTGTTGTGCTGGTTTGTTTGAATCTTGACTTGATAGTTTTGGCTTTGTGGTATTAGTATGACTTTTTAATGCCAATTTAAAATTTGACGCAGAACTCATAATTTTTTATCATATTTTATTGAAAATTATTTTGAACATCGTTTTATAAAAAAGAATAACTTCTAAAATTGACAGCGATCTCAAAGTAGATAGACTTTATCCAAATAGTATTTGTTTTTCTCCAATTCCAATGGACCATATGTCACCAAGTAACCAAATACTATTCTCAAGTCGCCATCCCCTGTATTGCAATTCAATGACCCCTTTGGTGGCCACTGTTATTGTCACGCCCACATTCAAATACGAAAGCATTTTATTAGGTTTAATAATTTTTTTTCTCCTAATTTAATTTAGTGCAAGACTAATTTGTAAGTATATCACAACGCGCGAGTTGGTCCGAAGTTGATTTAAATGACATCAAATTTTAAAATTAGACCATATTTTGATAATGATTTATGTTGTCACAACCGACTTGGACCTTAGGTTCCCAGCCATCTGATGGGTGAGACTGATTCGGCCACATGGAATCGTCATCGACGTTTTTTCTCAAGGAACACCAGAAAACCTATGGGAAAGGCTGATTTTTGGAATCAGAGATGTGGGTCCGGGAGTTGGTTACGCGCTGGGAGCACAGGGTGTCCCAACACGCCTATCACTTGATAGTTACCATTGGCTAGCTATGAGGGAATATGGATGGTGCTTGTGTTTGGGTCATGTCTTTTCGATATGGGTCACGAGAGGGATGAGGTTCAGGTAGGGTGTTTTAGGGTTTTGGGGTTTAAGACTTGATAGGAGTGTGTCTCTTGTGCCTACGTACCTCGGTTTTAGATTAGTCAAAGTCAACGTAATTCTGCCTGGTAAGGGTTCAGGCAAAAGCAAAGTCGGCTTATACCAGCTTAGCCTTATTGAGACCGAGACGGACTCGACACTAGGAGAGGTAGGTTTGAGACGGTAGGTCATCACACGGCATCGATATAGACTCGGCTCTACCATGGAAGGTTTCAGTGGGACAGTAGTAGCCACATATATGATTCTCAATCAATAAGGGCAAAATGTAATATGTGTTTATGTAGTTGTTGGTAAAAAACATCATCTTCTGTGTCTCACATAATGACTACCTTACAAGAAAGAGGAGCAATGGAATACACTATTGTAGTAGCTAAAACAAGGGATTCTCCAGGGGTTTCCTCACCCCTACAAGTAATGTCGGGGTGTACCCGATTTGGAAAAAGTAATGAGGAGGGGGTAGATTAGACTCGTTTCCGCTCAGAAGTAGGGTCGTTTCGCTCTCGGCCAGGGGACCAAGAGGGATTCGGCCCCAGCACGAAGAGAAGGGCGAATAGGCTGGCGATTTGATTTTGGATTTATTTAAGGAGAGGGAAGGGTTTCCTAAGGCTTCATCTTGAGGGAATGTTCATGCGATAATTTACTAACCTGATATTAGAGGAGTCCATTGTTTTCTGGCTTCAACCCGGTACTTCCTTCCTTTCCTTTGTCTCGACGTGATACCTTGGCCTGGCTTCCTTCGTACTGTTATTAGCTTCCACTTCTCGTTCCTTTCTCAAAGCTTTAGTCTTTCCTTCAGTTCTCCTTAGGATCTCTGTACTTTTTTCTTATAGTCTCCGCTTAAAAATTCCTCTCTTTTCCTTCTCTCAATTTCTGCTCCCCATTTTTCGATCCCTTCTCTCTTCGTCTTGAGGCCTTTTTATAGGCTTCGGATTGGGCCGGTGGTTGCTTTCGTATCCCATGATTTTCTCCTTAATTTTAGGATCTATTATCCCCTTCATCTTATCCCTATGATCTTCTCCTTAATTTTAGGATCTATTATCCCCTCATCTTATCCCCATGATCTTCTCCTTAATTTTAGGATCTCAGGAAGACTCAGTCCCGGACAATTTTGGGGTCCCACAGTTGCCCCTCCTTTATTTGTGTTCATCCAGGGAAGACAATGTGAATCTTCCTGAATGAACATAAATAAAGACTCAAAGAAACATGTTTTGGGGTTCGTGGTGGATTTGTGGGTTTGGGTTGGAGCCTATGGGATGATTAAAGATTGGTGCTGGGGTTGACAGTTGGGTTAGACCTATGGGCTGCCATAAGGTTGACTACCGGACTGTCCTATAGGTATCTAGGATTGTTTGGTCAATGGACTATCCAATAAATGCCCAAGGTTGATTGAGTTCGCTGGACTATCCACTTGGGGTCCAGGAGTAATGGGTCAATGGACTATCCATTAAATGTCCATGAATGTTAGGGAGTCACTGAACTGTCTACTAGGGTCTAGGGTTGATTGAGTTTGTGGGCCAACTGATGGGGGCCCAAGGTTGATAAATAGAAATTGACTGTCCACTAGGGTCCAGGATTGATTAGTTCAATGGGCTTTCCGATAGGTGCCCAAGGTTGATAAAGAGACACTGGATTGTCCATTGGGGTTCAAGATTGATTGGTTCAATGGGCTTTCCAATAGGTGCCCAAGGTCGATAAAGAGACATTGGATTATCCACTAGGATTCAGGATTGATTGGTTCAATGGGCTTTCCAATAGGTGCTAAAGGTTGATAAAGAGACACCGGACTATCCACTAGGATCCAGGATTGATTGGTTCAATGGGCTTTCCAATAGGTGTCTAAGGTTGATAAAGAGACACTGGACTATCCACTAGGGTCCAAGATTGATTGGTTCAATGGGCTTTCCATTGGGGCCCAAAGTTGAGAATTTTGTTGGACTTGCTATTAGGTATCCAGGTTTGATATTAGTCTATGGGCTTTCCGATGGGGGCCCACAGTTGAGAAGATCGCTGGACTTGTTGTTGGGTGTCTAGTTTTGATATCGATTTGTGGGGCCTAAAGTTGAGAAGTTCACCTGGACTTTCCATTAGGGTCCAGGTTTGATTGGTCTTATGGGCTTTCCATTGGGGGCCCAAAGTTGGGAAGTTCACTAGACTTTTCGTTAGGGGTCCAGGGTTGATTGGTCTATGGGCTTTTCGATGGGGCCCAGTTGGGGAGTTCGCTGGACTTGTTGTTGGATGTCTAGGTTTGATATCGATTTGTGGGGCCTAAAGTTGAGAAGTTCACTGGACTTTCCGTTAGGGGTCCAGGTTTGATTGGTCTTATGGGCTTTCCATTGGGGGCCCAAAGTTGGGAAGTTCACTAGACTTTCCGTTAGGGGTCCAAACTTGATTGGTCTATGGGCTTTCCGTGGGGCCCAAAGTTGAGAAGTTCGTTGGACTTTCCATTAGGGGTCCAGGTTTGATTGGTCTATGGGCTTTCCATTAGGGGCTCAAAGTTGAAAGGGACACTGGACTATCCATTGGCGTCCAGGATTGAAAGGTCACTGGACTATTCGATAGGTGTCCAAAGATTTGAAAGGATCTATGGGTTATCCCTTGGGGCCTATGAGATGGAAGAATCACTGGACTATCCACTGGAATCCAGGATTGAAAGGTCATTAAACTATCCGATAGGCGTCCAAAGATTTGAAAGGATCTATGAGCTATCCGTTGGGGCCCATGAGATAGAGGAACCAGTGGGCTATCCACTAGGGTCTAGGATTGAAAGGTCATAGGACTATCCAATAAGCGTCCAAAGATTTGAAAAGATCTATGAGCTATCTGTTGGGGCCCATGAGATGGAGGAATCATTGGACTATCCACTAGGGTCCAAGATTGAAAGGTCATTGGACTATCAAATAGGCGTCCAAAGATTTGAAAGGATCTATGGGCTATCCGTTGGGGCCCATGAGATGGAGAAATCACTAGACTATCCAATGGGGTCCAAGATTGAAAGGTCAGTGGACTATCTAATAAGCGTCCAGAGATTTGAAAAGATCTATGAGCTATCCGCCGGGGCCCATGAGATGGAAAAATCATTGGACTATCCACTAGGGTCTATGATTGAAAGGTCACTAGACTATTCGATAGGTGTCCAAAGATTTGAAAGAATTTATGGGCTATTTGTTGGGGCTCATGAGATGGAGGAATCACTAGACTATCCACTGGGGTTCAAAATTGATTTGTTCCATGGGCTTTCCAATAGGTATCCAAGGTTGATAAAGAGACACTGGACTGTCCACTAGGGTCCATGATTGATTGGTTCAATGGGCTTTCCAATAAGTGTCCAAGGTTGATAAAGATACACTAGACTGTCCTTTGGCATCCAGGTTTGAATGACACACTGGACTATCCTCTAGCGTCCAGGTTTGAATGAGACATTGGATTGTCCTTTAACGTCCAGGTTTGAATGAGACATTGGACTGTCCTCTGGCGTCCAAGTTTGAATGAGACACTGACTATCCTCTAGCATCCAAGTTTGAATGATGTTTTTCTTTTTGGACTTTCCTTTAGGCGTTCAAAAAATTTGAAAACTCCTATAAGTTAGCTTCCTTTTCCAATTGGTGTTAAGTGCGTTTGTGAGTGGTGCCGAGACGGCTTCGACGTGTTTGGACAGATTTGCTATGGACATCGTGGACACGTGCCGGTATGGATCTGGCTGTGGTAGCGTCGACGTTGTGTCGGACTGGGACGACTTGACGTTGCTTCGAGATGATTTGGTGTTGGCCAAGATGACTTGATGCTTGTCGAGATGACTTGGTGTTGGCCGGGATGATTTGATGTTTGTCGAGATGACTTGGTGCTGGCTGGGACGATTTGATGTTGGCCTTGATATTGGTTGGGACAATTTGATGCCACGTGGAGGAATTCAAATTTTGAATTTTGAGGGATGCCAAGGGTTGCCTTTGAAGAGACACACTTTGTCTTTCTTCAGACATGCCCCCTCGTTTCCTATGTCGTAGTTATGAGCTTCAAACACGCCTGCTTGGTGGTGTAATGGTTGCGTCGTTCTAGAGGGTCGTGCATGTCGCAAAGTTCCCATATCCGTAATTATTGGCGGGGTGCATAGGTTTGGAGAGATGACTTGATATTGATATTGGTTGGGATAATTTGATGCCACGTGGAGGAATTCAAATTTTGAATTTTGAGGGATGCCAAGGGTTGCCTTTGAAGAGACACATTTTGTCTTTCTTCAGACATGCCCCCTCGTTTCTTGTGTCATAGTTATGGGCTTCAAACACGCCTGCTTGGTGGTGTAATTGTTGCGTCGTTCTAAAGGGGCATGCCTGTCGCGAAGTTCCCAGATCCGTAATTATTGGCGTGGTGCATAGTTTTGGAGAGATGACTTGATATTAATATTGGTTGGGACAATTTGATGCCACGTGGAGGAATTCAAATTTTGAATTTTGAGGGATGCCAAGGGTTGCCTTTGAAGAGACATGTTTTGTCTTTCTTCAAACATGCCCCCTCGTTTCCTATGTCGTAGTTATGGGCTTCAAACACGCCTGCTTGGTGGTGTAATGGTTGCGTTGTTTTAGAGGGGCGTGCCTGTCACGAAGTTCCCAAATCCGTAATTATTGGCGTGGTGCATAGTTTTGGAGAGATGACTTGATATTGATATTGGTTGGGACAATTTGATGCCACGTGGAGGAATTCAAATTTTGAATTTTGAGGGATGTCAAGGGTTGTCTTTGAAGAGACACACTTTGTCTTTCTTCAGACATGTCCCCTCGTTTCCTGTGTCGTAGTTATGGGCTTCAAACACGCCTGCTTGGTGGTGTAATGGTTGCGTCGTTCTAGAGGGGTGTGCCTGTGACGAAGTTCCCAGATCCATAATTATTGGCGGGGTGCATAGTTTTGGAGGGTCAATGAGTCTCCGTCTTCACTTTTCAAAAATCCTCACTGCATTTGCTCTATGATTTGAGTTTCTTGAGTACTTTCTTCCTCTTGCTTCATTAGAGTTCTTTCTTCTTCCTTGCCAGAATGTTAGGTACTTCCAGTTCCAAGAGTCTTTCTCTTTTTTCTTCTTCTTCGTCTGGCTCTGAGGCCCTAGCGATTGTGCCCATGGCTGTGACTAAAGGGACTTCTTCCCCATCCCTTGCCCCTACCATGTCAGTAGAGGAGCATTTTAAGTGGGTCGGCAAAGGGAGGTTCGACTTGAAGGAGGATAGACGTCTCTTCATAGAGGTGGATTTGACAATGTCATTAGCTCATGTCGAAATGAGCCTGGCATAGAGTCGGAATTGAAGCTACTAGCTAGCATTGAAATGAGTCTGGCACAACCGAAATTAGCTCATGTCGAAATGAGCCTAGCACGGAGTTGGAATGGAGGATATAAACTCATGTCGACATGATCCTATGACAAAGTCGAGATGGATGATATTAGCTCATGTTGACATGAACCTGGCACGAAGCTGGAATGGTTGAGAATAGCCCATGTCGAAATGAGCCTGGCACGGAGCTAGACTTGATGATGTTAGTATTGGAAGTAGCACGGAGTTGACGTGGCATTGAATGGAGAACTCATCATGGAGCTAGATGCTTGGATGTTGACATGGAGCTTTTTAGATTGGACTTGGCATGGAGGTTTTGGCATAGAGCCTGTTAAACATCCTCGACATGGAGGCAGTAGGAAGATCTCAACAAAGAGTCGAATGGTTCTTGACATGAAGTCGGATTGAGGGTCTTGATATATAGCTGGTTTGAAGGGACTCAACCTAGAGTCGACTGAAAGGTCTAGAGCAGGTTTGGATGATCATAGACTTTGGATTTGCTGGCCCCCGATTTCGACCTCACTCCCCACTTTGTGACAACAGAAGTCATAGATAGGAAACTTGTGTCCCTTCTTGACTTAAGGTTGAAATGAAAAATGTTGCATGAAACCAAATTAACTATCTCAAAGAAAAATCGACTTGGGGATCAACATGACTATGTTAGCATGGGACCAAAATGACCACGACAAACTAAAAAAGTTGGCATTGAGCCACAAATGCCTAAGTTAGGACCTAAATGACTAACTTAGAGACAAACCGACTCGGGGTCGAAGTAATAGTGTTGGCATGGAGACTCGACATGAAGTTGGCAGAGAGACTCGACACGGAGTCGACATGGAGAATCGACACGAAGTTAGTAAAGAGACTCGACACGAAGTCAGTAGAGAGACTCGACACGAAGTCAGTAGAGAGACTCGACACGAAGTCAGTAGTGAGACTCGACACAGAGTCAACTCAAGATGGAGTGGGCAAAGGATTTAACATAGAATTGGTATAGGCCTTAACATGGTGTTGGAATGCGAGAATCAATATTGGCCTAACAGAAATGATCGTGGGATAGCGTGCGTGCATGTTGTATATATGCATTTATGCATGTAGGCAAAACTAATTGAGATTTTTATTTTGTGGGAGGATGGATGTTTGGATGCTTGGAATGCATGTCATATGTGCGGATTACGGGTTGTGTGAATGCTTGAAATGCATGTGGGTTGCATGGACGTTTGACGTGAAATGTAGGATGCAGTGTGTGGAGGTTTGCCATGGATGGCTAGATGCGTGGATGCTTGACGTAAATGGTTGGATACGTGGTTGTATGGATGTTTGGAGGTTTGTCGAGGGTTGGCGGATGCATGGATTGCTGGGTGTAGGTAGTGGCAAGATGTGGAGTTAGATGGGGTACAAGGGGTGTGCGTTTAGTAGGGACAAGTCTTTATTTCCCTACAATTTGCTATCCCAAGACTCATGGTGTAGCCAGCTGAGCTTCTTTCATTCCGGCTTTGGTGTTGGAGACATCCCAGATGTTGTTACCTTATTATTGCTCATGGGTTGAGACTAGTCAGAGGTTCACTGCTTTGAGTGATCTTTAACTTTTACATCTTAATTGTAATGATCCTTTTGTTTATTTTGTTTTTGGCTGATGGAGGAATGGAGAAGATGGTGTTTATGTTGTTCTTGCGGAAGGGTTTACGGGAAGGGGTGATAGTGCTATCCTCATGTATGCAATTTTTGAAGAGTCCATCATCCAGCACCTTTAAGGATAATTTGGGTGTCTCTATGGCTGGGCTTCTTCTAATTGGCTTTTCCTAAGGGGTCGCTTCTATTCCTTATGTTGGTGGCTTGCCCCCTAGTATTGCATTTTCGCTTAGACTGTCCTTTTCAAGTTTTCAGTCTCAATGAACTTTTATTTGATTTTTTGGACTCTAAATTTTGCTTAGGTTGTTATTTTGAGGTTTCAACCTAGCGAGCCGCTTTCTCTTTTCCTTTTCTTTTATGATATTGACTTTTGCCTAGTCCGTTTCTTTTGAATTTTCAGTCTAGCGTGTCACTTTTTCCTTTTTCTCTTTCTTTTTTAATTCCATTTTTTCCTTGGGGCACTGAGCCAATGAGAGTTTTAAGCATAGTAAAGTTTGATGTAGTAGACCATCTTTCCTTCTTGGTTTGGGGGTCAAGTAGCCAGGCTAGATGCTTAAGGCTTTATAGATTACCCTTATTGTCCTTGCCAGTTTGATTGATGGAATAGTCAAAATTTGAACATGAGATATTAGCATTAGGGGTGAATTTTTTTTATTGGTATTTTTGACTTGGTTTAAGCGTGGGAAGAGAAAAGGAATCATGGAGAGTCAAAGTATATTTCATTAATTATTCGAAGAAAGAGCATTACAGTCAATTTGAAAAGGGATTGAAGACTACAAAATAGGAGGCTCTTCTTAGGATGCGACCTAATTAAAACTCGGTTTCACAGTTTTTTATCGAGTCCTAGTCTGTTCATGGAGCCAGCAGTTAGGGATTCGAAGTTACAATCAGGTTCGTTCCTTCCTCTTCCTTACTGTCATAGGATTCATTGGTATGGAGGGTTGTCGCCTCTAGCCCAATCCTCCCTTTCTTTATCCCTTCTTCCACTCTTTCTCCGATGAGGAGTAAATTCACAAAATTTGACAATACGTTCCTTACCATTTTCTTGTAGAATGGTGGGTGGAATGTGTTGATAAACATTGTTACCATTTCTTTGTCGAATAGAGGAGGCTGGATGTTGGCGGCTAGCTCCCTCCAACGTCGAGCATATTCCTTGAAGGTTTCCTTTTCTCCCTTGGCCATGTTTTGCATTTGAGAGCGGTCTGGGGTCATATCCATATTATACTCGTATTGGTTAAGGAAGCCTTTTGTCAAGCTTCTCCAGGTTGGGATATGTTTACGCCTTAATCCCAAGTACCATATGAGAGCTGCTCCCGTGAGGCTCTCGTGGAAGAAGTGGATTAATAGAGTGTCATCATGGGTATATGGGGTCATCTTCCTATAGTACATGGTGAGGTAACTCTTGGGGGTCAAAATTGCCCCAGCCATTTGATGGGCGAGACTGATTTGGCCACATAGAGTCGCCACCAGCGTTTTTTCTCAAGGAACACCAAGAAACCTATGGAGGAAAGGTTGGTGTTTGGAATTAGAGATGCGGGTTTAGGAGTTGGTTATGCGTTGGGGGCACAAGGTGCCCTAGCACGCCTATCACTTGATAGTTATCCTTGGCTAGCTATGAGGGAATAGGGATGGTGTTTGTGTTTAGGTCATGTCTTTTCAATATGGGTCACGAGAGGGATGAGGTTCGGGTAGGGTGTTTTAGGGTTTTTGGGTTTAAGACTTGATATGAGTGTGTCTCCTGCGCCTACGTGCCTCGGTTTTAGAGGAGTCAAAGTCAAAGTAATTCTGGCTGGTAAGGGTTCAAGCAAAAGCAAAAGCAAAGCCGACTCATACCAGCTTAGCCTTATTGAGACCGAGATGGACTCGGCACTGGAGGGGTAGGTTTGAGACGGTAGGTCATCACACGTCGTCGATATAGACTCAGCCCTACTTGTGGAAGGTTTAGTGGGACAGTAGTAGCCACATATATGATTCTCAATTAATAGGGGTAAAATGTAATATGTGTTTATGTAGTTGTTGGTAAAAAACATCATCTTCTGTGTCTCACGTAGTGACTACCTTACAAGAAATAGAAGCAATGAAATACATTATTGTAGTAGCTAAAACAAGGGGTTCTCCAAAAGTTTCCTCACCCCTGCAAGCAATGCCGGGGTGTACCCGGTTTGGCAAAAGCAGTGAGGAAGGGATAGATTGGACTGGTTTCCGCTCAGAAGTAAGGTCGTTTTGCTCTCGGCCAAAGGACCGAGAAGGATTCGACCCCAGCACGGAGAGAAGAGCGAATAGGCTGGCGATTTGATTTCGGATTTATTTAAGGAGAGGGGAGAGTTTCCTAAGGCTTCATCTTGAAGGATTATTCATGCGATAATTTACTAACCTGATATTAGAGGAGTTCGCTGTTTTCTGGCTTCGACCAGGTACTTCCTTCCTTTCCTCTGTCTCGACTTGGTACCTTGGTGTGGCTTCCTTCGTACTATCGTTAGCTTCCATTTCTCGTTCCTTTCTCAAAGCTTCAGTCTTTCCTTTAGTTCTCCTTAGGATCTTCGTGCTTTTTTCCTCAAAGTCTCTGCTTAAAAATTCCTCTCTTTTCCTTCTCTCAATTTCTGCTCCCCATTTTCCGGTCCCTTCTCTCTTCGTCTTAAGGCCTTTTTATAGGCTTCAGATTAGATCAATGGTTGCTTTTCATATCCCATAATTCTCTCCTTAATTTTAGGATCTATTATCCCATTCATCTTATCCCCATGATCTTCTCCTTAAATTTAGGATCTATTATCCCCCCATCTTATCCCCATGATTTTCTCCTTAAATTTAGGATCTATTATCCACGTGATCTTCTCCTTAAATTTAGGATCTATTATCACCTTATCTTATCCCCATGATCTTCTCCATCTATTATCTCATTCATCTTATCCCCTTGATCTTCTCCTTAAATTTAGGATCTATTATCTCCTCATATTATCTCCATGATCTTCTCCTTAAATTTAGGATCTATTATCCTCTCATCTTATCCGCATGATCTTCTCCTTAAATTTAGGATCTATTATCCCCTCATCTTATCCCCATGATCTTCTCCTTAAATTTAGGATCTATTATCCCTCATCTTATCCCCATGATCTTCTCCTTATTTAGGATCTATTATCCTATCATCTTATCCTCATGATCTTCTCCTTAAATTTAGGATCTATTATCCCCTCATCTTATCCCCATGATCTTCTCCTTAAATTTAGGATCTATTATCCCCTCATCTTATCCCCATGATCTTTTCTTTAAATTTATGATCTATTATCCCCTCGTTTTATCCCCATGATCTTCTCCTTAAATTTAGGATCTATTATCCCATCATCTTATCCTTTGTCCCCTAAACTTCTCCTTAAATTTAGGATCTATTATCCCTCATCTCCTTAAATTTAGGATCTATTATCCCCTCATCTCCTTAAATTTAGGATCTATTATCCCCTTGTCCCTGATCTTCTCCTTAAATTTAAGATCTATTCTTCCCTCATCTTATCCTCATAATCTTCTCCTTAAATTTGGATCTATTAATCCTTTCATCTTATCCCCATGATCTTTTCCTTAATTTTAGGATCTCGGGGATAGTTTTGGGGTCCCACATATGTTATACTTTTTGTTGGACTTAATTTGATTTAATATTTTATATTTTATTAATTTTTTTTTAATAATTGTGTATGTTAATAAATTTTTAGTGAAAATAATAATTTTAACAAGAATATTATTTTTTTTAAATGATTATTAACTAAATAAGTTGAATACTAATAAAAAAATATTAATAAAATAGAAATAGAATTATTCTATATTATAAAATATATATATAATTTAATTTTTATATTTATTTTATTTTATTATTTAATTATATATAATATCAATATTGATATATTTTATAAAAATATATATATTATATTAAGAAATTAGATGGACACAATTTTATCTCATATTTTTTGTTACAATGAAATTGAATTCAAATTTAAATATATAATTTGATAAAGATTTCAAACATAATAAAAACATAAATAAAATCAACTCAATCCCTTTTTATTTACTCATATCTATTAAAATCTCTTATTTATTATTTAATTATATAATATTAAAATTGATAGATTTCATTAAAAAATAGATTACAAATTTTATCATAATGAAGTTAAATTTAAAGTAAATAAATAATCTAATCGCTCCTCTATTTCTCTATTTCTCTATTTCTTTTTGGAGTACGGTCCCAGCTCCGCTCTCTCTCATTTCAGAGTCCGTCACTCTCTCTGCTTCATACCAAGTTCGTCTTTCTTGCTCTCTCATTTTGTGCATTTCATCTCTATCAAATCTAGGGCTTGTTGCTTCAATTTGTGTTTTATTTTATATTTCATTGATTTGTGTTCAATTGTGCCCTTTTTTCAATTGTGTTAGGGTAAAGGATAAAGCGATGATCTACACAGCAATTGACACGTTCTACCTCACAGATGAGCATCTAGCAAATTCACCTTCTAGAAAAGATGGCATAGATGAAGCCACTGAGACCACCCTTAGAATCTATGGCTGTGATCTCATCCAAGAAAGTGGCATTTTGCTCAGATTGTATCCTTCTGATAGTGTTCATTTTCATTTTAATTTTCCTTGTTTGGTCCAAATTGTTACCTTGATTGTGTGATAGGCCACAAGCGGTCATGGCTACTGGGCAGGTTCTATTTCATCGTTTCTATTGTAAAAAGTCGTTTGCACGGTTCAATGTCAAGGTTATATCTTGTGATATACTATTTTCTCTTCTTTCTCTCTTTGTGCTTCCGTGAATTACTATGCTCATAGCTTCTCTTTGCAGAAAGTTGCTGCAAGCTGTGTATGGTTGGCTTCAAAACTGGAGGAAAACCCTAGAAAAGCCAGACAAGTAATTATTGTTTTTCACAGGATGGAATGCAGGAGGGAGAACTTTCCCATGGAGCATTTAGACTTGTATTCCAAGGTCAGACTTTCATTCTCCTCTTTACATGCCTATAGTGCACAGACATACAATGAAATCTTATTTCAATAAACTCTAGTTATTTGAATTTTTTGGTTTTTTTTGTTCATGGACAGAAATATGTTGATTTGAAAATGGAGTTGAGCAGAACAGAAAGACATATTTTGAAAGAAATGGGATTCATTTGTCATGTTGAACATCCTCATAAGTTTATATCAAATTACCTGGCTACCCTCGAAACACCTCCAGAATTGAGGCAAGAAGCTTGGAACCTGGCTAATGATAGGTACATAATTGCAAATATTTTTTATTATTCTGCTTGCATATTTCTGCACATGTCCATACTGTGATTTATTTTCCCTTACACAGGATTCCTGAATTAAACTGTGTCTTCTGTTCTGTTAAACTTTGAAAGGTTTCCTTGATTGCTTCTATATTAGTCTGTGCCTGTGGTTCCAGTGTGGATATTTTATCAAGGTGATTGTACTTGGATGCAATATACAATTTAAAGAGATGGGTCAATACTTGTAACTCATTTAGTGAAGTAAATAAAACAAAACTTTCACAAAGTTGTCCGTCATAGTATTTTTTTTCCCCACCACATGATAATGTAATTTCATCCTTCAAGAATTTAATTTTGCATTGTTAAAATGAAGACAACAGCCATTATAAAAATGAATAGATGTTTTTAAGAATGTTGTACAGTACTGCAATCTAGGCAGAGGATTTGGCTGTATTACAGTATAAAGTTTTGATATTCTTGTTAAATTGTTGAACCCATTCAGGTTGTAGTTTTTATCAAATGGGCAGATGTTTTGAAGAGTATATACTTTATTAAGCTGTTGGAACTGTTGATATTGTGGCTTTTAGTAAACACTTGATGTTTCTTATATTGTTGTATGTCAAACACTTTATCCAAACATAATATATAGTGGAGAAAAATATTTGCTTACTCATTAACTTGCCCGACTGCAATGTGCTATTATGGTTTATATCACCATCTTTTACTAGTGTTATGCGTGCCTTCTCATGGCTTTATACTTCCCTGCAGTTTGAGAACTACATTGTGTGTTCGATTTAAGAGTGAGGTTGTAGCTTGTGGAGTTGTATATGCTGCCGCTCGAAGGTTCCAAGTACCCCTTCCTGAGAACCCACCATGGTGGAAGGCATTTGATGCGGAGAAGTCTGGGATTGATGAAGTCTGCAGGATTCTGGCTCACCTTTATAGCCTTCCACAGGCACAATATATACCAGTCTGCAAGGATGGGGACTTTACATTCTCCAACAAATCATCAGAATCAAAGTCTCAATCAACACCAAAGGTGATGCTCACTTTATCCCTATTTATATTGTAACATGCCTTAGTGGTGCAATATTGACATCAGTTTGAAACCTGTATCATGATTGACAATCAATTATAAGGTTGTGATCTAACATATATTAAATCACTGCCAATTTGTAGGATGTTCCACAAAGTAGTCCCCCAGCTGATACTGACACATCAGTGCCAAAGGGGGCTCAAGGAGAAGCTAATATTGAATCCATTGGTGGCAAGGGTGTAGTGACAAAGTTAGCCATTGATAAGCTGAAAGATTCTAAAAGGTCTGATGATGAAACCAAAGGCATGAGTGCAGAAGGAGAGGCAAGAGACGAACCCATACTGAAGTCCAAGTCTGACCGTAAAACAGAGGCCATTGGGGAGGCACGCAGGGACAGGGATAGGGATAGGGACCGTGATAGGGACAGAGACAGAGAGAGGGACAGAACAAAATCCAGAGATAGAGATCGAGGAAGGGATTCTGACAAAGAACGTGAACGGGAGGAAGCTGAGAGGGACAAACTCAAGGATCGTGGTCACCGTTCTAGGGAGAGAGCAAAGGATTCAGGTATCTTTATAAATAGATTTCTTTTGTGTGTGTGGATGTGTTTTGAGTTAAATTATTAAGTTTTTGTACTGGGTGCAGGACATTCAGAGAAGTCAAAACGCCATTCGTCGCATGGTATGAATCTGTGTTAATGGGTTTTGCATTTGTTTTCCTTTTAGTATATTCCATCTTCTTAACTCATTTAGATTTGATTTTACAGATCGGGATTATCATGGTTCCTCTTACTCATCAAGGGAGAAAGATCGGCATAGACATCATTGACACACAGACATTATTTAGAAGATCTTTCAAGATATGCACCCGCTGACACCTGTCAAAGTCACTCAACTGATCAAACATTGCACGTCCAAGAGCGTTTACAAATGTTTACGATTTAGCCTCTCTTTGTATAACCAGTTTAATTATGTTCTTATTTTATAACTACAAGAACTTATGTATAAATTATTTTGAGAATATACTTAGCTTATTTTTATATAACTTGTAACTTGTTTTTATAAGTTATTCTTGAGAGTTTATTAAAATAAGCTGAAAATAACGAATGAGCATATTATAAATTATTTTCATATATCTTTAAATATTTACACAAGTGTTTTAATATCAAGTAAGCCTTAAATAAGTTCTTCGAACTTTTCTATTTGTTTTGTAGTCACCATCACGTTCAAACCTGGCCTAAGATTTCAATGAAGCCAATTGTCCTCGATCGTTTTTGCCATTATAAATTCATAATAGATAAAAGCTAAAGAACTAACTAACACATGTTACTATGTTAGTTGCTTTGGTTTATAACTAGTAAATATTTTTATATAATTAAAATTTATAATAAACATATTTTTAAAATATAAATTATTTTTCTACAACATTTTTTACTATTTTCTTTTACTTATTTTGTATGATAAATTGGATGTATTTTATATTTAAAATATTAAATATTTGTTTTTTATGAGATAGTAGGAGAAATTGTGGAAGGATATAATATTATTCTAAGTTATATTATAATTAAAGTTTATAATAAATAAATATTCTTTAATATATAAATTATATTTTTATTTTGTAATAGTTTGAGTTGTGGTATAAATTTATTTTAATTATTGATAATTTTAAAATTATAAAAATTTAATCTAGAGTTAGAAATAAAAGATGATTGGGAAAAGAATATTTTGCTATTTTCGAGTGTGTAAAACTCATATTTAAATAAAAAAAAAATATCTAATTAAGAGAGTAAGAAGACTAGGTTTTACTTTGTAAATTATGTATTTTATTTTTTGTATCTTTAAAAGTGCAAGATAATATTAAATTTTTTTTAATACTCACATCCTATTTAACCAACTGAACTAGACTCCATTAATGTGCATTTTAATTTATAATATAAGAATGATATTTTTTCGTATTCATTAATAAGATTGAGGAAAAATTATAAATAATTTTTCATTTAATAATAAACATCTGAATCAAGTAGTTTTAAATCATAATATTTTTTTAATATTAACATAGAACAAATATATTTCTTATTTGTATAGTTTGACAAAAATGGATAATTTGTGTCTAGAATTTTAATTACTTAAATTAAACCCATATCTTATAGATCAATTAAACTTATCCAACTTTTAACATCTAAGATGGTGGGAATGACATTTTATGATATAAGGACAACATCACAGTCCATTAAAAATATAAATTTAATTTAACCATTAACATTTTATCTAGTTATTAGCACAGTGAACTAGTGAAAATGATATTTTAGAACGTGACAATATCCTATAACATGAAAATTTATTGTGATGTCATTTGAATGCATTGTCATGGCATAAAATATAATCCATGCTAGCTCAAATGTTAAAATATGAATGAAGTATTAATAGTTGTACTAAATTTTATTAAATGGAAAAATATAAAAACTTGATTTAAGCCATTAATATCAGAGACACCAAAATCACTAGTGTCATAATATAAGGATAAAAAATACAATTAATTCTAAGATAAAAGTGTTATAAATCAATAATTAATTTAACTAAATATATATAAATTATACATTAATAATATAAATTAAATACATTAAGTGTAATACTAGTTCGATCTTAAAAACAAATTTAACTTTTATTATCTCTTTTTGTTCACTTTTTTTCAAACGGAATCGAGGTTCTAATACATGCTAATATTTTTATAAGTCAACTGACTATTAATTGTTTTTTTTTAATAGTTGAATTTATTCAACAACATTCTAGAAATCATTCTAATGAGATAAAAAAGAAAACCATGTAACAAAGATGTTGTAGCTTGGATGGAGCACCCTTTAGTCAATAATACATCAAGGTGCACTTGATACAGTCTATCAAAAAAATCTTATAAACAAACGGTAAGGAAAAATTAGATTTAACCTTTATCATATTCTTTTGGTAATTTTCACTTTTTATTCGAACGAAGTATAAGGTTATAGAAGAACACACGTGGTATTTACAGTAAAGTGAGAAAGATAATTGTAAACGGAATATCTATTGGTTATTATTTAATCATCAATTTATTCAACAAAATGTTAAAAAAGTTAAATTTTTAAAACTTAAAAATTAAGCACCTTTCTGGGAAAGCCACGTAGTAAAGATGAAGATGTAGCTTGGATGGTGAGTTATAAGAACCACCATGAAGTAAAACCCTTTTAGTCAATAATATCTAAAAGTTGATTTGATTCCTCGGGCCAAAGATACCACAGGGACAAATATGAATTCAGGTACCGAGCAGATACCGAAGTAGTCACCCATGCTAATAACATTTCCTAGACACAAAACAAGGGACTACCATGCCTAGACAGTAGACACAAAAACAGAAAACGTTTGTCGGAACAAAAAGATATACAAGGGAAAACATTTCCAAGTAAAATCAAAACACAAAATGAGGAAACCAGATGTCCTTCAATTTCTTCATGTTTCTTGACATTATCCATTCTTTTATTGTCCTCTTGACAATCTTTCTAGTGTAGAGGAAGCTTTTCCAGAATCGTTACTCCTTTGCATCATTGTCTTGTCAATCTACTCACGAGCCTCCACTCCATTTACAAATCTTCACATTACCACCAGAATCGCCAACTTAAAAGTGATTAGTAGGCAGGGCAGCAGGATCAAGTTCAAAAGATCCTCTTGGAACACCTTCTCTTTCCTCACCAGTCATTTTATAAGAAGGAATTCGATGTGAGAACCTATATAGCTCATTAGGTGGGACATAAAATATGTCCACTCCGTTCTTCTCAGTTTTTTGAAAGAGGCTAACAAATCCTTTTACTTTGCCCAAGTAAGCAACTCCAATGCCAGCATTCTCAGCAAAATCTGATAGGATTTCCACATATTCAAACTCATACTCCAAATGTTTTTCTGGACTAGAACTCCATTTGATATCCCAATCTTTGAAAATTGCCCAAGTTTCTCCCTTATTAGGACATACAAGATAAGAACCTTTGCCACTTCCTTTTATGCACTGCATCTGATGAGAGAACATAGAACGATCTGTAGTTTTCTGGGAATCACCAAGCCTGAACTTGCCGCAACCAATAGGCAAACCTGCATTGCACCAATCAATCTCACCTTGGTCATCTGGGTCAGGTTCCAACCAAGTAATGTGCAACTTGAAAGGGGAGGCCACTTTCTTGATAAGAGCATAAAATCTTGGCATCGTATCAGTGCTATGATAAATTGTCCACAACTGATTAACAGAAAAACAATCCTCCTCCTTATCCTTCTCAAAATCATTGAAATCTGCATCAGGACAATGAAACATCTGTGGACTAGAAGGAATTCTAAGACCAATATCTGTCTCGGATACCTTCTCTCTGCTCTGATCAGTCACACCAGCAGCTGAATTGTTTGGCATCTTTTTCACAGCTTCATCAGCATTATGTGGTCCATTTTGTCGTGGCTTTTTGGAAGGAATTTCAAATTCATCCTCTTCAAATGTTTCCACATATGAAACATGCTGCTTTTTCCTGGAAGATCTCCTAGCATTAAGTCTTGAAGGATCAACATCATTTTCTGGAACATAGGCACCTTTCATTTCATCACCATTTGCAGCTTTGAAACTTTCTTCTGAATCTGGTTCTGACTGCCTTACTCTTTTACTTCCAAAATTTTTAGAGATTTGTGACTCCATGCCTTTGGATGCAGGAACATAGCCATCTTTACCCTTTTCTCCATCACAATAACCACTGGCTCCAGCAGCACATTTTTTCATAGACATGGGATTTGACCGCATAAACGTACCAGTACGTTCTCCACCAGTGCTTTCTGAGGCCGGTGTTGGGGGAACAGACATTGGAGTCTCTTTCTGGCTATTTATTGAAGTAAATACTGGTGAGACACCCTGGTATGAAAAATTAATAACATGAGCTTTAAATGACTTCAAACACTGGCGACAGTGTAAGGTCGCATTAACAACAAGTATGCAGTACTGGTACTTAGTATTACAATGTTGGCAAGATGTCCAGAATGTCTTCTGTCCAACTTGGTCATTGAAACCGGTGGACTTCGAATCAGAATTCTGATAATTTGTTGCCTTTGCATCATGTTTTGAGGCACACACATTCCCATTTGGGTATTGATGAGAATTGGAATTCTTCTGATAATTTGTTACACTTGCATCATGCTTTGATGAGAACTCATCCACATTTGAGTAAGGATGGGAGGTCTTAGGCACGTCAACTCTCACAGTCACAGAAGCTCCAAACTTGATGTCATACAAAGAACGTTTTGCTTGGTCACTCAACACCCCATGGGCTTGCCCAATCAACTTGAAAGCAGCTTCGGCACCAGCAAACTTATTCTTATCAGGATGAAGCAGCAGTGCAAGCCTCCTGTACTGTTTCTTTATGGTTGCTTCATCAGCCAACCTTTCAGTCTGAAGAATAGCATACCAGTCCATGTCAGAGCCAGAGACATTTTTCTGCGCAGCATTGTGAACCTCGCAAATCGTAAGAATCTGGGTAATGAATTCAACGTCAGCATACAGTTTCTTGGCCTTGGTAGCAAACTTGAGTGCCTCCACAAATTCGCCTCTTTGCATTCTAGCTTCGGCAATTTGCCTTGCCCTCACAGCCTCATCCTTGTTGCACTCCATGGAAGATTTGAGATCAAAATCCAATTACCCTAGTTCTCTCAATCTCACACACACACAAAAACGCAGAAAGGGCAATTGTGTAATTGTTTCTACCTATTCACAATCCACAAGCACCATAATATTTTCACCTGATCGATACAAACAAACCTAACGCGATGAAATCAAACCTAACCACCAACACGTCATGCAATGCTTAAACAAAACAAACATAGTACATGTATGAATCGTGCCTGCAGTGTATCCATTATGAAACAGAAAATAGGGTATATAGGAGTTGAGACAAAAGGTACCTCGTTTGGAACTGTGAAGTTTGATAGGCATACTAAAAACATAATCGATGAAGCCAGGGATGGATTTTCATATCTGATTTTAATCCGAACACAATGCTTCGTTGTCGAAGTTGAAGAAAAGGAAGCCTAAGTTGTCGTTTCTGAAATTAGTAAACAGAGATGACGAACTCAGCGTTCGGGAAGGAAATGAAAATGTAAAACCCTAATTTGATGAAAAGTAAAGAGAGAGAATGGAACATTGCTTACGGTGCAACTGCAAGTGAGAGATAAAGAATGAAAAAAAGAGCGGGACTGAAAACTAATGAAAAATCTTGAAAATGAGAGGGAAGATAAAAACGCTCGTTGTCGGAGGGAGGGAGGGAACATGACATTTTTCGCCTGATATGTGCCACAAGATACTATATTACCTATTTCTTCAAATTTATTCATTTTTTTAGCACTTTTTAAATATTTTTTGTATTAATTATATTTTATAATAAATATTACAAATAATAAGATAAATTCATTCTTTCTCTTAGAAAACATAATTAACATACATTAATTAATTAGATTAAAAATAATTAAATGAAGAGAATGATTTGATGATTCCAATCATTTTAAGAATAATTAAAAAAATATATAAATTATTAATAATTTTAATATTATTAACTAAATTAACCAACTTTTAAAAAAATTGTCTTTAATATTTAGATATGGATGTACTATTATTTTGTACATTAATTTTCTCGTATGAATCTAATTTTAATTCATCAAATACTCAAACGATTTTGTCTATATAATTAAATAAAATATAGAATTTGAATGCAATTTTTTAAGTGTAATTTGTCTTGTGTTTTTTTAAAATTATAATCTTATTTTAATAATCTCTATGATCATTCAATGTGATTCTTTATCATTCAAATTATTAAAAAAAATACTGATAGAAAAACAACACAAATAACACCTACAATACAATTTTTTTAAAGTATGTTTAAGGTTTTTATACACAAATAGAAAAAATGCAAAATAGAATTATTGTTTTTCATAAAATAGTTTTGATGTTTCCTATTGTAGCTTTTTCATTTTTATTTTACAATAAAAAAAATACTAGTTGTGAATGTCTAGATTAATTAAAAATTAGATGAAGAGTAAAGGTATAATTGATAAGAAATTAATGTTATCTTGAAATTTGAAAACAACAAATAAATAAAATATTTTTTCTTCTAAAAAATGGATACTACAAAATCAAGAGAGCACATAAAAAGAATATTGATAACCATTGCTATAAAGATACTAGTTAAAAAATTAATAAAAAAATATTAAAATATCATTATTATGTTGAAAATTTCTTTAATAATGTTTCTATCAACAATTATAACTGGCCATTTTTGAAATTTAGAAGTTAAAAAACAAAAATTTTATTTTAGATTACCAAATTAAAAAATAACTTAGATGTGAAAGAGTAAAATCATATTTAAGTCGTTTTATTTTTATTTTTAGCGTAAAAATATTTACTAAATACTGAATGGTTAAAGAACATATTTCGAAGAGAAATTTATTAAAGAAAAAATAATTAAGTTAGCACGGAAGATCAGTACTAGTTACCATCCTTTTTGAGCATTATGTGGGACGTCACTACTTTTCTTGTTGACAACCGGGGTAGTTTCTCCATTAGTTTCAAAATCTATGCAAGATGCAACTTCTCTGGAAACTTTGCTAAGTCTAATGTGGTAGAGACGAAAGAACGAATTGTTTTGTGAGGCTGATGAGATGAGAGATCAAAATAGAGGTAGAGACGCGTGTCTTAAATTCTTCATTTCAAAACACTAATCAATATTGTTAAATTGCTCTATTTTACTCTCTTTTTTTTAAACTTTTTTTTCCTTCTAAATTTGAATGTGTCCAAATACATCGCCTTTGAAGTTTTTAGTTCAATCAAATTGGTACACTTTTATCAACGTAATTAAATTGTATAAAAGAGTTTTTCTAAGTTTGGGTTGACAATGAAATAGAAAAAAAAAAAAAAAGACAGTACAAAAAAAAAAAGTAGAAAGTGTGTCTTAATTAGATGAATAAAAATAAGACAAGAGTGGAGATATTTTTTTTTTACTTGTTTCAATGGTTGGGAAAGAGAATTGAAAAAAAAAATTGTATAAATATTTTTATACTTGAATAAAAATAAAATTTTACTCCATTATTTTTTTCTAATATGAAATTGTTTATTTTTTTTATAAAAACATTTAATTTTAAAAAAATCAAAACAACAAATAAAAAAGAGATAGATCATCCCCCAATTTAATGTTAATTGGGGAGAGAATGATTGATAACAAACACACAAAAAAAAAATCTTATTTTTTCTCTCAAACAACTATAAAAAAAATTAGTATTTCTGTCGTATATCAGTTCTTTCTATTTACTTATACTAAACATCTAAAATTGTCCATTTTAATAGAAACAAGTAAGGATAAAAATGTGTGTTTACAATTTATTTTTTCCAAAATAAGTAATACATTTTCAAAGAAGGAAGCAAAATTACAATTTAAGGTGTAAACAAGTCGAATAAAATCAAACATTGAAAAGATTATAACTTTTTTTTTTCAAAAGGAGAAAAATAATGTTCAAGCATAAATTATTTATTTAAACAAGTCAAACTTAAAATTTTCAACTTGCTTATCTAAACATACAAGGCAAAACTTACTTTTTAACTCGTTTAATTTTAATACTTTTAAAAGAGAAAATACTAGTAACAAGCTAACACACATTTTTTTATTAAATTTTGTTAAAAGAAAAAGTATTTTACTAATATTTTTTTTAAAATAATAATTTAATATTTAATAAATAACTCATACTAAAAACACAAAAAACCTAATTATACTTTTTGTCCTTCAATGAACAATTTTAGTCATCTTAGTTTTAATTCCTCACCTTTAATACAAACATTTAAAAAATAAATAATTTTAGTTATTATAATTGTTCAATTTTAATTCACACATTTAAAAAAAGTCATTTTAATCATACCATTAACAAATTATTCAATTTTTAGAAGTCATATTTTTTTCAAAATTAGACAATTTATGATACATAAATAAGAAATTAATTATTGATTTTTATAAATTAAATTATCTAATATGTAAACCAAAATTGCTATTTTTCAAACTAAAAAATAAAAAACAAACAATTAAAACTACAAATAGAATTATTCATATTTTAAATGAACAATTAAAATTACAAAAACCAAAATTATCAATCACCAAACTAAAGCAACTAAAAATAGAATTAAGTCAAAACAAAATAACAATAAGAAAAAAAAAAGAACATTTAAATATGGAAGTTAGTTAATTATAATTTTTAAATATTTATTTTGATTATCTATCTATCTATCTATATATATATATATAATTTTTTTTTTCATTGAAGAGAATTTTAGACTACTAATTAATCAGAAACCTTTAAAGCAATTACTTACAAGTCAGAGGAAACTTAAAGTAAGAAATTAAGAAGTAGCTGGATTATTGTTATTGGACGATCCAGCACTTGCAGGCACGTTCTTTTTCTCAACTTCATCAACCTAAAGTGGCCCATTTTGTCGTGGCTTTTTTATAGGAATTTCAAAATCTCATCTTTTGAGGTTTCCACTCATGAAACATGCTGCTTTTTCCTGGAAGATCTCCGAGCACTAACTCTAGAAGGATCAACATCATTTTCTCGAACATGGGCATCTCTCATTTTATCACCATTTCTAGCTTTGAATCTTTCTTCTGAATCTGGTTCTGCCTGCCCTACTCTTTTACTTCCAACATTTTTAGAGGTTTGTGACTCCATGCCTTTGGATGCAGCATTTTTACTCTTTTCACCATCGCAATAACCACCAGCTCCAGCAGCACATTTTTTCATAGACATAGGATTTGACCGCACAAACGTACCAGCATGTTCTCCACCAGTGCCTTCTTAGGCTGGTTTTGGGGGAACAGACATTGGAGTCTCCTTTTGGCTATTTACCGAAGTAAATACTGGTGAGACACCTTGGTAGCCAAAATTAATTACATGAGCTTTAAATGACTTCGAACACTGTTGGCAGCGTAAGGTTGAATTTACCACAATTACGCAGTAGTGGTACTTAGTATTACAATGTTGGCAAGATGTCCAGAATGTCTTCTGTCCAGATTGGTTGTTGAAACCGGTGGACTTCGAACCAGACTTCTTCTGATAATTTGTAGCCTTTGCATCATATTTAGCGGGGAACACTTTTACATTTGTTGCCTTTGCATCATGTTTTGCGGCACACACATTCTCATTTGGGTATTGATGAGAATCAGAATTCTTCTGATAATTTGTTGCACTTGCGTCATGTTTTGATGAGAACACATCCACATTTGAGTAACGATGGGAGGTCTTAGGCGCATCAACTCTCACAGTCACAGAAGCTCCAAACTTGATGTCATACAAAGAACGTTTTGCTTGGTCACTCAACACCCCATGGGCTTGCCCAATCAACTTGAAAGCAGCTTCTGCACCAGCAAACTTATTCTTATCGGGATGAAGTAACAACGCAAGCCTCCTGTACTGTTTCTTTATGGTTGCTACATCAGCCAACCTTTCAGTCTGAAGAATTGCATACCAGTCCAAGTCAGAGTCAGAGAGTTTATTCTGTGCAGCATTGTGGACCTCACAAATCGTGAGAATCTTGGTGATGTTTTCAATATCAGCGTACAGTTTTTTGGCCTTGGTAGCAAACTTGTGTGCCTCCACAAATTCGCCTCTTTGCATTCTAGCTTCGGCAATTTGGCTTGCCCTCACAGCCTCGTCCTTGTTGCACTCCATGGAAGAATTGAGATCAAAATCCAATCACCCTAGTTCTATCAATCTCACACACACTAAAACGTAGAAAGGGCAACTTCTGTAATTGTATCTAAGCACAATCAACAAGCAGCACAATTTTCACCTGATTGACACAAACAAACCTAACCCGATGACATTAAATCTACCTATCAACATGTCATGCATTGCTTAAACAAAACATAGTATATGTAAGAATCATGCATGCAACGAGTCGATTATGAACAAAAGAATGGGCAAGTAAGAGTTAAAGACAAAGGATACCTCGTTTGGAACAGTGAAGTTTGTTAGGCATAGTAAACATCATAATATGGGATATTCATATGAAAACAAGTTGAAGGAAAGGAAGCCAGAGTTGTTGGTTCTGTAATGAGTAAAAAACAGAGATACTGAGAAAGGAAACGGAAATGTAAAACCCTAATTTGATGAAAAGTAAAGGAAGAGAATGAAACTTACTTACAGTACAACGGCGAGATCCCAAATCCAAGAGAAAAAGAGGGAAAAATCATGAAAAATTCTCAAAACAAGAAGGAAGGTTAAAAAAATAAAAAACCTCACTTACTTAGAGGGAACATGGGATTTTCGCAGATAAAACCTCCATTTTTTATTTTTTTTTAAGTAAGTTAAGTGGAAGTGGCGAAACCCATTCTCTGATTCACCCACGGAGCAATATTGGCTTCTATGACCCGAATTTTATACAGACCACCATCTGGTTGGACTCGGTGGCCCGGACAGTAATTTGGGTTTTTTTTTATTAAATTGTATATATTTTCTTTTTAAATATCGAATCTAATAGTCCGACTGTTTGGAACAACTTTCTTAAGTACCACCGTTAGGTCCAACTATTAAGCAATTAATTTTAACTATGATAACTCTTTCTTCTGCATGTTTTATAAATAATTTTTTATTTATTAAAATGAGTTAAATTAATTTGTAGATTTCTATAGTTTTTTAGTTTTTAATTAAATCTTTATAGTTAAAAATACTTTTAAAATGTCTTATAATTTAAAAAATTTATAATTAAATCATTACAAATTAACATGGGTGTATTTCCATTAGTTTATGATAAGTGGATATTATAATATAATAATTTTTTTATTATGTTAATGTGATATTTTAATGTAGTAATTATTCTTTTATTTTTATTTTTTATGAATTTTTAAATTTCTAATTTTATTTTTTGACAAAGTCATATGGAGATACTTTGTTGCATACACAAGAATAATAAATCTTATCTTATATCTAACACTTTTTTCACAGAAAAAAAAAAAAAAAATAGAGGTAAATAATTAAATAAATAAAACAAATTTTGCTTTAAATTTCATTATATTATATCGCTTCTAGACAATTAAAAAAAGAAAAAAAAAACAAGACAGTCATTTCTTAAATTAAAGATTTTCTTAAAATTTTGTATTTTTTTATAGTATTTTATAATTGAGAATTATAATTTTTTATTTAATTCTTATAAACAACGAGAAATATAATTTTTTTGAATATCAATTAATTCAAATATCAACGATATGCAATTAAGAAGAGGAATATAACTTTTTTTCAATTTGAGATCGTATGCATTATATACAATACATTATGTACCTAAACTTTTTTTTACTAATATAAAAAGAATAAGCATGCAAGAAAAAAATCTTTTTATGTTTCTACCAACAAGTAACATCAAGGTCTTAAAAATTCTTAAAAATAAAAAATAATTACCATATTAAGATATCATGTCAGTATAATAAAAAAAGTTAATTGTTGTATTATAATATTTAGTTAACGTAAACTAACAAAATTATAATAATATCAATTATTTAATTACAAGATTTTTAAATTATAAAAACATTTTAATATTATTTTTAATTTAAGAAACAAAACCTTGAAAAACTACAAGGATTTGCATATGAATTTAAGTATTAAAGTAAACTTAAATATAATTTTAATTCCTTAAATTTAAGTTATTTTTTAATTTGGTCATCTAAATTAAAATTTCTATTTTTTAATTTCTCAATTTCAAAAATTATTGATTTTAGCCATCAACGTAGACGGTGTTAAAAAAAATTCCTAACATAATAAACGATGTTTGATTCAACAAATGGCAATTGTGTTTTTGCTTATCAACATTTGCTAGGTTAGATGTCGTTATAAAAAATTTTAACAGTATTTACTTCGAGAGATTAAAACCAACCATTACTTAAATTGGAGATAAAAAATATATAAATTTTAATTTCGATCACCAAATTAAAAAATGTCTTAAATTTAATAAATTAAAAATATATTTAAACTATAAAATATATTTCAATTTAATACTTATAATAATTATCTCCAAATTTGAAATATTTTTATTCTTGAAAATACACCAGTTTCATCTCTTAATTTATAAATTACTTGAATTCTCTTTTTCTCTATACTTGTTAACATTAATTAATATTTTTATTATTTTAAATATCTTTGTCATGTTTTAAATATTTCTGGTAATACTAATTTATTATTTTATATACATAATTAAACTATTTAATAAATAATGTTAAAATCAATTCCATTGTTTCAAATAGACCGAATAGGAAAAAGGGATTAATAGGAAGGAAGCAAAAATATGCCTTCTAACATAACATAATGTTCGTTAATGAACAATATTGCACAATGCTCTTGAAAGTTAGACAAATAGATTGAATGGCATTGTTGCAATGTGAACTCAGTTGCAAGACAAATGAACACATGAATTTATACGGCCAAAATTACGAAGCTTGAACAAGATAGATTATCAAGATTTATCTATACAAATTTTGGTGTATGTTCAATTCTAAATAGTAACGTGGGTGACATGCAAAAATTATAGAAGTTAAACCCGAAATGAATCCATTTCGTAGTTTCTATCCAAACAAGTAGTTTCTATCCAAACAAACAAGATGACATATGAACTTCTAGAGTTCAAATCATATTAAGCTCTAAATTAGAAAGCAAGTTGATCCATGTCATATATGGTGGGGCAAATTAAGAGGAAGATGGAAAACTAGGTCCCACTCAATACTTCAAACCTTACAAGCACTCTTATTTCCCAACTAGAGTAATGGATGCTGGTTTTTAGTGAATAAAGTTTTTGCTTCGCAGTCTATTAAGGTACATAATGCTGGAAAGCAATAAAAACAAACTCTTTGATGTATAGTAAAAAAAAAACTCGTTACGAATAGAGATCACACAGACAAAATAGCAAGGAGGGACTAGGGACCACATGGAATTGAAACAACAGTTAAACAATACTCTAACCATACAGACAAAATAGAAAGGAGGGACTAGGGACCACATGAAATTGAAACAACAGTTAAACAATACTCTAAGTACATACTTCAACGATGTTTTTCGTTTACTCCTTTCTCTCTGGCAATGAAATGCTAAAACATTAGGTTCAAACCTTGTTATTTGGGCTTTTTTTTTTAGTAAGTAACCAAATTGAAGTGTCATAGAAAAGATTGAAAGAATATAAGACAAGTAATGAAATTGATGTATTTTTAATCACACTAAATATTACAATCACTCAATTGAAGTATTTTAATACATAAATATCTATTCATAGAGTTATTACATATATAATCATTTGAATAATAACATTTTCCGTGTCTTATTTTTTTCTATTTTATTGTTAATTACATTATATATATATTTCTTTTATTTTTATTATTATTGTACAGTTAACATTTCTTATTTATAAAACACATAGAAGAGAGTCATCTATGTGAAAATTAGTATACTTATTTGGTACTTAACGAGTTTTAAAATGGTTACATTAACAACAAGCCTAAATTAACAGATATTAGGAAATTCTAGAAATTATTTATTACTTTTCTATACTTTTAGAAACAAAATATAAGAAAAGGTAATACTTTATTTCAAAGGTTTACTCATTTTTCGTTAAGATACCTTTATTTTAGAGACAATTTTCTTCGTATCAGTTTTACAAACAAAATAGATTTTTTTGTTATTTTATCCTAACGAAAAATGGTGTATAGCGGTGAAAATAAACTGAAATATTTACGAATGAGTAGTTTTAACGTATTAAATATTCAATCAATTTTATTTGTTTAATTAAATATAATATCATTGTTATTTACACGTGTCAAAGTGAAAACTTATCTACTTAAAACTAAATGATCCATAAATTATAAACCAAATAGTATTTATAAAGTGATTTGATTCAATTTTTTTTACAAAAAAAATTTATGATTTAGTTTGGTTTAAATTTCTTACACGTTCCTACTCAATAATGTATTTATGTATGTGCAATATATGCACATACATATATAATAAAAAATCCACACATGCATGCTTTGAGCTATAATTTAATAAATTTGAGGAGATCCAAGCCAAATGCTTAAATTAATACTTGTTTAGTTTGAGAAAAAATCTCACGTGATAAAAATAATTAAGACTAATAATAATTTATACATATTTTATTTTAATCTATTGAGATATATTTTAAAGGATAAAACTGTCAAGGCGGGGAAAGCAAAATTAACAATATTTTTATTTATTTATTTAGAAGTTGACAATACTTTTGGAGTTTAGATAATGTTGATGTATCTATTCTGAATATTCAAAAACACTAAGTACCCAATTGTCATAATCACAAGTAGCTATGATCTCATTAACAATAACATGAAGGAAAATTAAAACTGAACAGAAAGTTCGTCTAACAGCTGCATTAACCAGAACTTATTCTCACGTGTTTCTTGCCAGCACATCCCTCATGAGTTGTTTTGGTGCTGTGGCAGATAATATGAAGTCAATTCACGTAGAAGGTGGTGGTGTGGGAAAAAAAGTATAAAAAATTATTATTACGATGCTATAATTTAGATGAGTTAAAAGTAACACGATAGTAACCAAATTCAGACTCATCATAATAATTTGGTGGGTTTTAATTTGCACTATACACTTCTCCCACTTGACATTTGAATCTTCATAGCTTGTTTAAAGATACACAAAATGCACTTGTTGGGATTCCTACTTCAAATTGTCCACTAACTGTGCGAGGAACCAAATTTAAATGTATGTACAATTCTATTTATTAAAAATTATTCTATTTTAAAAAATTAATATCATTTTGACTAATAATTTATAAAGAATTTACACTTATGATTTTTGGATTGTGATTAATGCAGTTATAATACTAATTGTGTTGTGAGATGAGTTATTTTAATAATTTGAATGAGTTTTTATTATATTTATTTCATTATAATTCATTACCTCATAAAAAAATTTATTTTATTTCAAATAATTTTAAATTGCAAAAATTTAGAATTTAGAATCAAGCTCATTGAATAATAAAATAAGAAAATAAATAATATTAAATTAAGTATTTTTTCCTCAAAATCAATTCAATCAAATCCACCAACATTATTATTGGAGTGAAATCTCATGTAGATTTTAATAAAGAAGTTAAATTCATCTTGTGGGATCAATATTATAAAATATTATCAAATATTAATAAAAGGCTGTAAATTTATGTCTTATTAACAATTTTCCTAAACCCAATTTAATTTCAAACAGAAACAATCTTCCTTTATACTATTTTCAATTGCTATGCATTATATATACTGAACCGATAAAAAGTAAAAACCTTTGGCTATTGATTTTTAATTATAAAATGTAAATTGTAATTTAATATATTTTTCCTTGTTTTATCCTAACTGATTTTTATACTCAACTTTAACCAGCACTATAGTTCAGTAATGAGAAATGTAAAGGATTATTCCACTCTTATATATATTTTTTATTACAATTTAAGAGAGAAATTAATAAAAGAGAAAAACGAGAAGTATCTGATTAGATGAATGATATAACATAGATTGGAAAAATAGCAATTAAAAATGTTATAAAATTTGTTGCGCAAAGAATTATTCCACTCCTATATAATTTTTTAGTTTAATTAAAAAATTTATAATGCAAACTAATAAGGAACTATATTAAATATAATTTTTAAAATAATTATTATGAAACATAACAAACTTACCATACCTATTGGACGTTATGCTTAATCCATTTTAATTTAATTTAATATTTTTTATAACAATTCTTACCACTATATTTTTTATAATGTAAATTAATAAAAAAATACATCAAATATAATTTTTAAAATAATTATTATGAAATTCAACAAACTTATAATACATAATAATATATAAAATTTAGATGACATGTTAGCACATTTTAATTAAATTTAATATTTTTTTTATAACAATTCTTACTATTTAAGCGAGATAGGAAGAGAAAGCGAGTTAGAAAGATGTGAAATACAATAGTGATATAATAAAAAGAGGTAAAAAAATAAATAATAAAACATGTTATAAAAACTAACATTAATGGTGAAAACTGAAAACTATTTGTATCTCGTAATCGAATGTCAAGACTCCAATAGGTAAAAAAATCATATTAAAAGAAAACTAGTATCACTAAGAGAGCTCATGATCTGATCATATATTAATTACTGTTTTTTTTTAAAAACATGTTATAAAAATTTGTTATTACTCAAATGCAAATCCACCATTCATAGATCTTTTGATCAGAATATGCAACACTAACAACAAACCTTTGGTATGGATATCTGGTCAATTTTTGGTTCCATTCCAACAGATGTGGTGTTAGGGAGAATCATCCCTGGCAAGTTCTTTGGCTTTGGCTGATAATATATAGTCAAAAGAAAAGAAAATGAAACATATCATACTCTGCATTCTCATTCATCACAAGGAATAATCAAACTAATTAAACCAACAACATTTTCTCACCATATGTATGATTGGCAACAACTATTCTTGCACCCTTTTCTTTTCCACCGTAAGCTAGTGCCTTTCCTGTCCCACCAGTTCTCATAACCACAAACAGTTTACCATATAAAGGTGAACCGGATATGATCTTTGGTTCGAATCTGCAAACAGTTGAAAGCAAAGCCTATATTTTAAATCAAAACCTCGTATAGTCCTTCTTTAATGTCAGCAAAGAAAATACAGAGACATAGAAACCTTGTAGTCGTTCCTCAACAAATGATAGAAAAGATGGGAGAGGTTTTAAGGCTAAAATAGTAAATACCTTGGCAATAGGATTGACCTCATCACAACATCCAAGGCATTCTCCTTGTGAGGAATCGTGTAACTGTTTTTGTCAATGAAACATGAATTACTTCAAGCAATCATGAGATTGAAACCATAATTTTGACATAACCATGGCACTTTTCACACACACAAAAATGTTTTCCCGCCAAATTTTTTTATCTGCAGGATTCCATAAAATAAACTAGATTATAAAATTATGTCCCTCAAGTCTATTAAGAATACCCATACGAGTCAACACTAAGAAAAATATACAAAAACTGGAGGGCCTCAATTCAACTAAATATGTTACAGAATGGAAGATTCTAGGAGGATGCTATTATATATACCTGTATTCAAACAAAATCAGGAGATGAGTAAGTAGTGTTAAGAAAATCTGAGACATTATCGACCAAGAAAGGCAAGTAAACTCCATCAAATTCAAATCCCATAGACTTGAAAGGTGCATTATAAAGATGAGGACTTCTGCTTTGACAAGTAGGATTTCCTATAACACCATGTACTTAGGTGCCAACCCCAATCTGTCTAAATTCTAAAATTATACAATTCCAACAAGTCTTTGATAGTTGGTTGCCCAACCTCAATTGAACCAAACGTGAGAAATCCTCCAAATTTTGTGCAGAGTACCCATTGCAATTCCTATCATTGGGACCTACAGTTATTCAATTAAACTCAGCATGTGATTTACATTCGACCTAAAGTTTTGAACCCACATCTATGTAAGTTATAAAGAAATGTTAGACTCTGTTCAACGACCTTTGTGTTATTAGGCGAAATCTTAATGCTAGATTATCTAAGGAGAATCAGGTAAAATTTAATCCAATAAAAAAAATAAAGAACGTTGAATAGAAAGCGTCAAATAGTGTTATTTGTTTTATTCATAAACTGAATAATACCAATATCATAGACTTATAGTAGGTATATGGTTTTTAATAAGTGACCAAAAGTAAAGGTGCCATTTCATATTTGTCGAGAATTTTAAAACTAAAATCATCAAACAAAAATAATCTTTTTAAATTCTCATAAGATTAAATTTTATACTTTTTATTTGTTATGAATAAATTAGTTAATAAATTTTTAAATTACATATTTATTTATTTTAGTAAATTTCTAAACTCAACTAACACTTACAAATTATTCACCAATAACGTATTTATATTGGTATTAAAACTTATGTCGCAATCTAGATCGCGACGGGAACGGCAAAAACTTTCATTTTGAAATTCGAGTCCCTTTTAGGGAATGAACAAGGAGTATAGAATCGTCATCGCCATTTTTATGAAAAACACCATGAAACCTATAGATGGATAAAGTTGGTTTGGAATCAAAGTGTAGGTTCGAAAGTCGGTTACATGTGAGGATCATTGATATCCCACCATGTCTATCCAAGGATAATTACCTTAACTAGATGCATGAAATGAAATATGACTTCTACGTTACAGTTTATGCCTTTCTAAGAATGGAAAATATTTACAAAAGTTGAGTAAGGGATGTTTTTTATTTTTTGGATAAAGAACTTGACAAGAGTTGCCTCTTATTCCTACATATCTTTTACTAGAATGGAGAATTCAAATTTTACATAGTTTTGAGGCAAATGTGACTAGGTGATAGGAAGGAGGGTTGACATTGACTTGACCCAATTGAGTGTTGGATGGGAAGGACTATCTGTTGGCATCCTAAGAGTTGTATGCTGGGGGGATCGAGACTGACTCGACCCAGTTGGAGTAGAAAGGTCGAGATTGTCTTGGTTGAGGCAAAGTGCCGACTAGGTATCAGCAGGGCTAGCGTATCGAATGGCACTCGACAGGTGTGGTTTGGAATGGGGGATGTATTTTAGGCTGGACAAAAGAGTGTTGACTCCATGCCGATTTCAATTTCGGTTACATGGGGTCGATTCAAAATCGACCTGCAGACTGTAGTGTATTGTTGGGCTTGTATCTAGAAGTCGTACTTCAATTGCTTAAAGGTGGATGAATGCCTTCCTTCAAGTCCCTTTTCCTATAGACTCCTTTCAACATTTCCAAACGCTCTTCCCTTTGGATCCCCTTTCTCTCTTCGTTTTCAGGGCCTTTTATAGGCTGCTTCGCATGTCATCATTTCCAGGATCTTCAAAGAGATACTTCACATTAATGTGGAGGCTCCTTTCATATGCCCATTAATGACACGATGCTTCCTTAGGGGTTTACTTCTCTCATTTGCATTTAATGCGGTAGTAACCACTCATCCCATGACCCTGGCAAACTCGACGAAAAGGTAGCTTCCTTGTTGCAAGGTGGCAAACCTGGGGACTTCCCGTAGAAGTCAACACCTGCCATCTCTTCTTCCTTGTACGCGCCTATCGAAGGCAGAGTGGGTCATGCCAACCCACGCTTCCCCAACCTACTTTTTGTCTCTTTCTCTTTTTAGGGAGAACAATTCCTCGTACCTTCTTTCCCTTTCCTTTTTCGAGTCTGCCTCTACTGTCCCCTCTCCCTTTTTTGTACCCAAACGAAAAAGGGATTCTACAATTTGAATTTACATTTTTGTGAAATTTAATTTTCATCCTTTGATATAGCTTTTGATCATATATAACTTCTAATTGTAATTTCCTTTGATCATCTACTATTCATATTTCATATTTTAATCATGTTTTTTTAAAAATTTTAGTAGTCTTTGACTATATATTATTTAGATTTTGTCTTATGTACAACATTTAATATTGTTACACTTGAATCTTTTGAAACAGTGTCTTGCATGCTTATAGAAGTTATCCATATAATAATATTGTTACTTCATGAGAGTGCAGATTTTGACATTTTAAACTTTCGGACATCAGCATATTTATTTTATTTTGGTATATACATACAAAATATCTACTAATTTTACAAAGACCAAACTTTACCAAGAAATCTTGATTAGTCACTTTTTAGTAAAATTTCTTCTCTCAATCACATTTTTTACATATACAAAACAAATCCAAAAACTTGTTTAAAAATTCTAAGCTTAGTACCACCCGGGCTTTTTAAAGTGCAGTGTTTTTGAGACTACTTTCAAGAGATATACCCGAAAGCACGGCCACGTTGGGAAGATAAAGAATCTTGTTTGGATTAGACTTAAATAAAAAATTTGTGGTTACTAAATAACAAGTACTTACAACATTTTTTTTTATATTTCCCAGAAGTTTAAATACGAAAGATTGGACCTAGCTTATAAATTTTAAAACATGGATGAATATATTAGATTCATATAAAAAATTCTAGCAGACGTGCGTAAACTACAGCTTCCTATTTTGGAATAATTACTGCAGAGGTGGACAGAATCAAAGTATTCCATTTAACACAAGGTGATTATGAATACTTTTTTCAACATTTAAATTAGATGCTCTATCACCGCTGGTATTCACTCATGCCACCACCCCCACAGAGAAACACTGATCAACGTCGAGAGATCACAGAGAAATGAAGAACAATCTCAAGTAGCGTATACAACACTCGGTTTTCTACTATCCAAATAAGTCATCTACCTGACAGCTATATATCTCATTATTTGTACTTGTACACCTGGGTAATTTTGCATATACAAAAGGGGAGACGTACATGATTGTGGACTAGACAGATCAGATCAAACATCACTGACAGTCAAGTATACAGATCCCCTACTATTACATTTATAGATATAAAGTGGATTTATGCCTAAACTGCTATCAACAAATTCGAGGAAATTAAAAATGTTAGTAGCTTCCTGCAGATGATTGATCGGGGCCAGGTATCAAGAGTGTAAACGGTATCCCAAGAAGACACAGATAAGCGCCACCATACAGACATATAGAAGTGGGAACCCGACTTGAACTTTTCTTGGACCTTTATTAATAAGATCTGCCTGCAAAAATAATACAACCCAGCATTTAAGAAATGAAATCTATTCACCCCGAAAGAGGAAATAGTACAAAGTTGTGCAAGTTTATGAAATAAAGGCCACAAAAACATTACTAAAACCAGACAGTGATTCCCAAGCTTACTAGTTTTTCTTGCAAGATTTTTGTCTCTTGATTGCTGAGCCTCCTCTCCTCTGTTAACTTCGATATTGTTACTCCAGACTGCAAAAGAATAGGAAACATTATCATCACTTTAGTTAAATCAGTTCGGACTTCAGATTAGCATAAAACTCAAGATCCACTACTACTTTCGCCCCATTTTAATGAGGAAACCATAGGCTCCATTGCCAAAGTTATATATGCAATAAAAAGAGAAACAATTTCATAGAATTATGTCTATAGGAATGTCAGGAGCTTTCAACAAATCAAGTCTGAAAAGGACATAAAAGTCTGTTAATACAGTTATACCACATTGTGGGCCTTAATCATGCCACACAGATGAACGACTGTTACTTTCATTTGCTTCACGTATCCATCTCTGATACTAATAGTCTTGGATACTTCGCCAATATATATACGTGAAGTATCCAAGCCTTCAAAAAATGTTACGAAAATCTAATATAACTACATATGAGACAGAAGCATATATAATCTAGAAACATACCCTTAATGAATCAAAAAAATATAAATTATCCTCTCTAGAGATGATCTCAAGAAAGAATGAGATTGATAATGTCCCTATTTGTAAACAATAGAAAGTAACTATAATGAGAATGATTTATAATTTTTATTTTGTTTTTAGTAATGTCCAAAAGGTATGTTCTTAATTTGGATTTGCAGAAGTGCAATTATCTATTTATTATGTTATATGAATTTTTATACATATCTAGATATGTATTTTACACATACCGTATCTTAAATATTTTTAGAATAATCGTATATGTATCATATCTGAGCATCACATGACACATTGCACCCTTGTACATTAAAAAAGACGTATAAAGAGTAGCCTTGGTTGTCTCCTATGTGTTTTTTCTAATTCCAAATTGTATTTTGTTAAATACAATGTAGTGGATCTCCAACCATGCGTATACAATTCAATCAAATGAAAGAAAGCAATGTACATAACAATTAAAATATTCATTAATAATCATAATCACACACAAGTCTGTGAAGCCATGTAATTTAAACAAGTACGCTAATAAATATTACAGTAAGCTGAAAAGGGTCTAAATAATACTTCAAACCTGTCAAATGAAAATATGAGCCCAAAAAAGTGCTACGACAGGGCATTAATAACCATACACTTGATCTGGTCTCGTCACAGGAAAAATTTATAACACAATTTGCTTCAGCATGCAACATGCTAGGAAACATGTCACATGCAAGCAGATAATAAGTTTCACAGTAAAAGAATGGTGGCATGCCTAACCTCATTTAGTTTTGACTCAAGTCCATCTAGCTTTAACTTCATCTCTTCAATAGCTTTCATTAATTTCAGCTCCTCTATGCTGTTTGAAACTCTTAACTCTGCTTCTTTTTCTGGCTTCAGTTCCTCAACATTCTTTTCTGTTTTCAACTCCAGATCTTTTGACATTTTTAACTCTCTTTCTTTTTCTGGCTTCAGTTCCTCAACATTCTTTACTGTTTTCAACTCCAGATCTTTTGACGTTCTTAACTCTGTTTCTTTTTCTGGCTTCAGTTCCTCAACATTCTTTACTGTTTTCAACTCCAGATCTTTTGACATTTTTAACTCTGTTTCTTTTTCTGGCTTCAGTTCCTTAACATTCTTTACTGTTTTCAACTCCAGATCTTTTGACATTCTTAACTCTGTTTCTTTTTCTGGATTCAGTTCCTCAACATTCTTCACTGTTTTCAACTCCAGATCTTTTGACATTTTAAACTCTGTTTCTTTTTCTGGCTTCAGTTCCTCAACATTCTTTACTGTTTTCAACTCCAGATATTTTGACATTTTAAACTCTGTTTCTTTTTCTGGCCTCAGTTCCTTTACATTATTTACTGGGTTCAAATCCAGAACTCTTGACACCTTCAACTCTGCTGCATTCGCTGGTTTCAGCTCGTCTTCATTATTTACTTTGTTTAAAACCAGTTCATCTGCTGTATTCTTTACTTCGTTTAAATCCAGATCTTTTGGCACTTCTAACTCTAACTTCTTTTGTGGTTTCAATTCTTCTACATTCTTTACCATGTTCAACTCCTTATTTTTTGACACTTTTAACCCTGCTTCTTCTTTTGACCCCCCTACATCTTTCATAGTGTCCAACCCCATATAATGCTCTGGCCTCAACTCCATATCCTCTTCTAGCTTTAATACATCATGAACCATGTCTGAATTTTTAAGAACCTGACATATACCAGGAACAGAACAAAACATGTGAATGGCTTTATTTATTAAGTATGAATTGACATTGTAAAATTGATAGTCTGCAGTCCACACATGCACAAAGATTATCAAAAACAGCAGAGATGACAACACCAAAAATGAAAGGTGAAGTCAGTCTGCAACTCTATGACAATGCACATTTCAAATTATGAAAATAAAAATCCAGAAATAAAAACCAACAAAACCCTTAAAATATGTAACTAAGAAATTTGAGTATTTTTCTCAAGGATTTGAAATATCTATGAAAGAAAAAGAAGAGGAGGAATGAAAAAAACTTGGAGCCGAACATTAGTGAAGTTTCTGACTAGGAGCTCTGGGCATTGGATTTCATCTTTACTATATGTCTGAACGTTTTCATGATCAAGCCCATTCTTGAAGTCTCCATTAATAGGAGAGAGATCTGGTGAATTGGGTGGGCTGATCAGGGTCACCTTCAGCTTGTTTTCTTCTATATATTTACTTCCATCTTTGACAAACTGCCATACCAAAAAAAGGTAAAAAAAAAAAAAAGAAATTAATAATAAATTCTACCAGAGTACAAAATTGCAGCCTAATAAATATCCATACCAAGCTAGAAGTAACATCTTCACTGGTTGTTTCAGCAGGAACCACTGTGCTCTGGATTAAGAACTTGTCCTTGCACACCATATCTTCTGGTGCTACCCGTTGGGCTTGCATTGTAACTTTTTGATGACAAATAAAAACAATAAAATTTGGGTGGGGGGTAGAAACTAAAATGCTATTCATATTCAGGTGTTGTTTTTGGAAAACCAATATTCTTTAAAAAAATACTTTCCCTTAAAAAACTGCTGGCTGCAATTACAACAATTTAAAATTGAAAAGAAACATTAAGTAGTAAAAGAAAACTGTTTCGTTCCAAATTCAGGTCTATGGCATCTATCTTAATATCATCCACCACAATGACTACTAAACTTATTCTCAAGAGAGCTTAAATAATGTACAATTCAGTTGCATCAGGCAATCACAAACACCTCTTTCCGATACCAACCAGAATAATAGGTATAATTGAATCTTTCCATCCAACCACATAAATCCATTTTAAAAGAATAATTCTAAGAGCGTGTTTGGTTTCATGGTGAGAAAAATGAGAATTGATTTTTGATTGCCATCAAACTTGATTTAATAAAAATATAGATGCTTGGTTATTGTTACGTAAATTGATTATGCCTCAAACCTCGGTCTGACTAGAAGTGATAAAAAGTAGATTTTGCATTGAGTTGAAAAATTTACACTAAAGTTTATAGCAAACTTGTTTTCAAGATAAAAACATCTACACATAAATCACTTCACTTAAAAATCAATTTTACATACGCTTACCAAAACACACACTCCTACTAATCCTCCTACTTCCTTTATATAGTAAATATTGAATGTGTTTTATATTTTCAAGGTATTAAATGCATATGGGAAGATTTGTAGAAGGATTAGTAGAAAGATATAGCATTACTAATTTTAAAAGGACTTCATTACAAGTATAGAATGAAGTCAAGTGTCAAAAGGAAAAATACCAAACAAACACACATAAGACGAAGACATACCTATGAATTCACAAGTAGCTTTTGGCATGAGAACTCCAACATTTGGACGCACTGAATATTTCTTAGGCGACGTCGTCTTGACCTACAAACATCAATCATACCAAAATAATTAATCTCTTCAGCCCTGTGCCTAACACCAAATAATTGGAATAAAAGAAAGGTGCTCAGACCTTGAACGCTACATGGTGGTTGGTCTTATTCGTCAACTGAACCGAGCATGAACTTTGTTTCTTCAACTCAACTATAGAGGCAAAAAATCACGGCATATTCAATTTATCATACAAACACACATGTTATAATAGATTCAATGGCATCAGCACGCATGGCCACACACAATAATAGAAGTATTTGAAAACACTCACATATAAATTCGAGTTCCTTTGGTTCAATTTCGAGAATCGGCGCTTTACTCATGATTGTCCCTGAGGCAGTAACTGAAACCGAGATCGACACTTAAAACAACCGTGTTTTAGTGAAGCCGTTCGATTCGCGAAGAAGACGGTGAAGAATAGGGAACGAGTCAAGTCGTTGCAGATCAACGAGTCAACTCAACTGAACTCGTACAATGGAAAAAGGGAAACAAAATAAACATTAAATTGTGGAGGAACATGAAGTCCTAAAATTCGGCAAGAACATACCAGTACCGCGCAGATATAATACAACTATGGGTTGAGTCGCTTTTCCAAACAAGATAACAGGGAAACTAGAGGAAACGACAGCGTTTAAACTCGGGGCGCGGAGACAGATGCGTTAAAATGGAATTAACCTAGTTGGAAATTTTCTTTTTATTACATGCACACTAATAAAAGTGGACAATAAGCGTGTGAAGCGTGATCTTCTTCGACACGGAGAGTAGAGTAGACAGAACGAGCTATTAATGCCGGGATTATGAAGTGCAGAAGAGAGGAAAAAAAAAAAAGGGGTGGAAAACAAAAATGCTTTTTAATTCAAATATTGCGAATTCTTTTTATTTCTTATTTTTCGAATTTGACGCCTTTTTCAAGTGAGGAGCACGTAGCATCCCAAGAGAAAGTGACCTCTATGGAAGACGTTGATTGTACTGACCTTTTACCGACACGGAGCCGCTAATCTTTGTCTCATGGCTCGGCGCAGCCGGCTATGAGACTTCACATTTAACGACGCCCTACTATCAGTAAAACTAGTTTATTAAATAAATAAATGAGAAAATAGAGTGAAGTGTGAGATTAACAAGTGATACGATAGAGAAGAAAAGACAACAAGACGTGGGTTTAAATAATGTTTTAGTCACTATAATATAGAGGTATTTTTTTTCTTTTATTTTTTTATTATTTTTCATTCTTATTATATTTTTTATTAGGTTATGTGATTTAAGTTTAACGCACAAATTATAAGAATCAGAATTAAAAGAGAAAATTATGAGGACGAGAATCAACCAAAAAAGTATTTAAGTCGCATTTATAAAAATTAAACCTTCAAATATTACGAATATACTGACGGGAAACAGAAAAATTAAACCTACAATAAATACACTGATTACCAACAAAACAATTTATAAAAATCAAATCTTAAACATATAACTTCGTCAAAGT
This sequence comes from Mucuna pruriens, assembly GCA_025330945.1. Classification (NCBI taxonomy): domain Eukaryota; kingdom Viridiplantae; phylum Streptophyta; class Magnoliopsida; order Fabales; family Fabaceae; genus Mucuna; species Mucuna pruriens. Next base: position 4,386,419 of record JAENHJ010000154.1, read on the forward strand.
CATATAATGACACAATTACCTTCTAGGTATAAAGTAAATTAAAAAAATGAGAACAACAAAATAAGCATAAAATGAAACTGTTAATAAAATGACTGGTAGCACTTGAGTGTGGAATAACAAAGGATTTAGCATTGTCATGATTTTTCTTATGCTATGCTGTGTATATTATTGTTGTTATTAGCTTCTCATTTACCGTTATTATGAATAGTAATAGTAGTATTTGTTTGTACTATATATATGTTGTGCATAGTTCATATGTTCTCACTGTAATTCAACGCAAATGCGATAGGAAAACGAATGACAATGGACGAGAAGACTAAAAAAGAAATTGACTATGTCATTATTTTTCTTAATGTATTTCATTCAAACTGAAATATATTAAAAAAAAACTACTCACACCAATTAAGAAAAATAGTTAGGATCATTTAATTTTATTAATATCATTTAAAAAATATATTTTTAAACTGTTCTTGATTAAAATTTGATATAAAAATAGAAAAGGATTCTTAGAAATAAAATCTCAATTAAATGAAATATATTTTAAGAATGACATCATTAGATACCGTAAAATTAGATAACATTTACTTATATTTTAATTTATTATTGTATTTTGTTATTTGTATTTTTTAATTTGGAGGGAGTATATTATTATTATTTGTTTTATTTATTATGTTGTGCATCCATGCCTTATTTTCTTTCTTTGTTATTCCATGTTCATGTGCTACCATTCGTTTTATTACCCTTGTCTTGGTTAATGATTCGATTTTGTCACTCTTCATTTATTGCACTTGTTTCATAACTTGTGAGATGGTTGCATCACTACATGACTTTGATGAAGTTGTAATGTTCAAGATTTAATTTCTTAAGAGTTTAATTTCTGCACATTCTCAATATAAAAAAAATGCATGGTCAACTAATACATAATTACAGTTTTAAGATTTTTTTTAAATACAAAAACAATTTATAATTGAATGACAAACAAATTTTTACACCATCAATGCATGAGTTATTATTTTTTATATAAATTATTTTGTTGGTTATTAATTAGAGGTTGACAATAAATATTGAACCTAAAAAAAATAGTGAGACAGGTTATATGATCTAACCCTCCCTAACCTGCTAACCCACATACAAGATAAGTTTTCACTTTTAACCCATTAACATTTAAGATATTTTATAAATAATTTGTATTTTGTACCGTTAGAAAAAATAAAATGTACATGTATAAGAAATAAAATAAGTAATGAGTTAAAAATAGATGAATTGGTATTTTTAATAATTTTTTGTTTTATTTTGAAATTTTTTTGCCATATTTAGCATCTCAACCTGTTTTTTAATATGTTGGCAAGCCAACCTACCTCTAAATGAGATTAACTTTTATTTCCAACTCATTTCTTATTAAAAGATCAACTCAACCGGCCTTGTTTTCAGCGAGTTAATAGTGGAGTAAGTTGACCCACTTTTTGCTTCCCTGTTGTTAGTGCATTTGTTGTAGGTTTAATTTTTCGACTCCCCACAGTTACACTTAAGAGTGTTTGAAGGTTTGATTTTTATAAATTGAGTTTTAAATAATTATTTAGTCTCAATATAGGGTATAATAATTTAGCCTCAATAATGTATAAGGTTATTTTTGTTTTGGTTCTCTTAATTTTTTTTATCTTTATAATTTTCTCTTTCTAGTTTCGTCCTTACAATTTTCCTGTTAGATTTAGCATACAAATTTTATTGACAAAGACCATAATAAAACAAACAAAATTATAGTAAAGATGAAAATAATAAAAAAAAAGACAAATACAAAAGGCAAAAGAACCCTATATCACGTTATAGGGACTAAAATGTGAGATATGATACTATGAAGAAATATGTGAGAATTTAAAATGGAAATAATAATACTTTTTCTTGAAAGTTTTTGAACTAAAATTTAAATTTTATTAAACATTTAAAAGTGTTAAGCTTTTATGAAAAAATGTTTATTAAAAATATGAAATTATAATAAATATTTTTTCATTACCATATTATTACGTTTAAATACTTAATGATGACATTTGACTTAAAAGTGGATTTAATAAATATGAAAAAGGTTTTATATCATTAAATAATTTAAAATTAATTTTGATATAATTTTTAAGATAATTATTATATACTTAAAAATAATTATTATAAAAATTAATAAATTTATTATAAATATGTGATTTAATTTAAATTTAATAATTATAGTTATATATTCATCGTTGATATAATTTTTAAAATAATAATTATAAAAATCAACAAATTTAATATATATATATATATTTTGTGATTGGATGAATATTTTTACATTATAAGTAGATAATTCTTTTCTCTTAAAATTAACATTTTTAAACATATGTTATTTATTCTTCCGCCTTTAGGATGTACACTTTGGTTTAGAAGTCAATTAAAGTATATATAATTAATAATTAATTATATAATAAAGTGTATAATTATTAAATAAAAATAATTAAAATTATGATAATATATATTTATCAACTAATTTTATTCTTTGAACATTTTAATAAATTTTATCCTTTATATTTATTTTTTAAAATATCTACTCATTTTAATCATGATTTACAAGAGTAAAATGTCATCCTTAGAAGCAATAACATTACTTGCACATTAAAAAATTCACAGTGCTAGCAAAAAACAACCGACGACTACCGGTGGCACTTGGTTGGCAAATTGGAGCCTCGAGCACTTGCCCGTCAAGTAATTATTATCTATTATTATTTGCTGCATTGAGCAGGTTATATGAGATGTTTAAAAAATAAATGTTTAAAAAAAATAAGAAATGTTATATTTAAATAATTATAAATAAATTAAAATATTAAAAAAGTATTACATCAATGATGATATATAAATATTTATTATATTTAACATTAACTGAAGAAATTTGAGTATGAATCAAAATAAATTTAAAAATAAAATTTTATTGGAATTAAAGTAAAAGAAAAACACACACAAAACAACTAAAAAAATGATAAGTATCATAAAATGAAAAAAAAGGTGAGAGAATGAAAAGAAAATATGTATTGAAGTTATTTTATATTTATAAATAATAATTTGAAATTTAATAATATAAGATTGAATTTCTCACAAGAGAGAAACTTTTAGAATTAAAAAAATACACTTGGTAAAATTATTGACATCCTTGACTGGTTGGTTGTTCATTCCTTTAGCTAGCTAGCTAGCTGTCTGGCTCTTTAGCCTGGCTCCTATTCCATGAAAGCCGATTCAATAATTTACAATTGAAAACCTGATCATGCATGGAACGAAACGCTTTTTTTTCCTTTTTATTTTTTTATTTTTGGTCACTCAACGTCATGGGACGGTGCTCAAGTGGTGGCGGTGTCAACGATCATTTATATAGCAGTATCAGGACTTCCAAAATGTTATCCCTCCCATGATTTGATTTATTATTAAATTTAATCCGAGTAATTTTTATTCTATAATAATTTCGGCGTCGTTTGTGGCCTCAACCAACCAAATTTAACTGATCAAGAATTAACGCCTTATTTTACAAGAGATGGTAACCGGATTTGGAGTCGTGGGTTCTGTAAAAATTTTCCCAAATTAAAAAGGAGGATTATTCACTCTGTAAATTATTATGGAAATTGGTACAAATTTTGGTATTTTACTACCTTTATCTAGATTTTTGCGTATATAATTTAATATATCAATTTTAAAGTAAAATATATTTATACAGATGAGTTAATTAATTTGATGATCATGAAAATTTCTAGGTCTTGTTTTTATCATCCAGTTAGTGATAATTTATTATTTATACATGAACCTAATACAAGGTTTATACATTTATAAATTTGTTGTATATAATTACTTTATTATGTTGAATTGAACTTGATTGTTTTATTTTTTCTGTTTTATAATTATAGAATTTATAATGTTTTTAAATTTTTAAAATTAAAATAACTGTATTTCTAGTTAATACTTTTTGTTTTGTTGATTTATTACATTGAGGAAAAAGAAGATCTATTCAAAAATAAGTTTATTTAATTAAAATATAAATAACGAGGCCGAGTCTGTGTATTGAACTGAACACTAATACTATAATTTGCACGAATATTGTTTTAGAAATAATCTTTTTTGAACAAACACACGTGTGTATATATATATTCAAACTCTTTCCGATGTTTAGAAAAAAGAAACTTACCAATGGATGTATTATTACCTTACTTTATGATGTATCTTCCATTTATATACCCTTTTTCTCCCTATAGTCCTTTCTCTAAGCAACATAACATCAACATACTTTTCACTTTAAAAAAAAAATCCTTCAAACTTCTCACCATGTGGATTAGCACTCCAAGACAGATTCATTACTTTCGTATAAGGGTCTCTTTTATGGAAAAGAAATGGTGGAAAAATAAGAAGGATGAGGTGGGATAGAAAATGAGACTTGTTTGGTAGAATGAAAATAAAAGAAAGAAAAATAAATAATGTTGACAGTTTATTTTGTGACAGTTAGAAATTCTAAAAAAAATTATTAGGGTGTTTTATTAATAATTTTATTTATTGAGGTAAGAAACATACATAATAAAAAAATAATAATTAATTTTCAATTCTTAATAATTGATGACCAAATTAAACACTCAAAAAATTGTTGATGCAAAATCATGGTGATGTCTACGATAATAAAAAAAATATATCAAAGAAAAAATTATTGATGGTAAATTGGTGATGGTCATACAACAAAGAAGAAATAACAAAGAAAATATATCATTATTCAAAATATATATAAAACACTAACCTTTAAGTCTGATTCGTCATTTCCATTTCTACATAGAATGGATGTAATAAGGGTATTATAATGAATCTCTTTCAAAATATAATAAAATTTCTTAATATTATTTACATACCACAATTAAACATTTTGTGAAGAATTAATATGTCATTCTAATCTTTTTGTCAATTGTGTGTATTTTTCTTAATGACGAATAATGACATATAAATATTGTTTGCAAAATCGTAATAGTTTTCTTAATTTTCTTTACATATAAGAGAAAAAAAATAATTTAAATATAAAAAATTAATATATCATTGTGGTGATTATATCTATGTATATTTTTTATATATATTGTTTCTATTTATAAATCGTTTTATGTCTTTTGATAAAGAGATACAAGCTTTTAAAAAAAAAACACATCTTATGACTATTAACAAAAGAATAATATGGAGAAAAGGTACAATTCACTACTTTTAGGTGAGAGAAACATTTTCCATTTAATAACACATTTATTAAAATATTAACCATTCACACTTAATCTTTTCATGAATACACATGGTATAACTCACGCTTTTCATAAAAGTATAATATTTCACACTTACACATGCGAAGGAATAGCCACAAACTTTCATGAAATGATTATTTTCATCCATTTAGAAAATCTCACAATAAAATGTACTATATTTTTCACTCATTTCCATCTACTTATTTCTCTTATTCCTATTTTTTTCATCTACCCTTTTTTTTTTCTTTTATGCTTAATAGTCCAATAAGGAAAACATCCATTTCAGGATTTTCATAAATAAAATAAAAGGCACGATGTGTATCTAAAAAAAGGATATTTATTGCATAAAAGAATCATATTTTTTTAGACGAGTAAAAACAACTTATTACTGTTGATAAAACTATTATAGATACTCCATTTAACATAAAAAATATCTAAAATTATAATAATTACATTAAACATATTTTTATACTTATATTTAAGTTATGTCATTACGGTTATTTAAAATGAATAAATGTTTGTACATGTAATGTTTGTCTAATTTTTCAGTAAATAGTGTCGCATATAAATAATGTAATTAAAACTTTATTGAATGAGATTTGATCATATTAAAACTTATTTAATAAGTGTTTAGTCTAATAATTTTTATATTCAGCAAAAAAAATTACCACGAAATTTACTAAGTAAACTAAAAAATTCTCATTGAAAGACTATATAACTCATTTTCATATCTATTTTTTTATTTTAATTTACCTATATAATAAGATAAATCAAATTGAATTCTATATATAAAAAAAAAAAACTTCCAACCACTTCCATAATCGCATACTTTCTCGAGTTGTACATCGCTAATTCAGCTCTCGCTTGACCTTAAAATAAATAAAATATAGTGTGTGAATTTGGTGAAAAGTGAGGGGAAGAAACTTTGTCATATAATTTTTAGTGGATGATAAAAGAATATAATCAATTAAATAATTTTAATTATTTATATATAATTATATGATGATTTTCTTAATTTATTTCTCATATTTTTACTATATGTTTCCCATTGAAATATAAATAAATATTATCTATTTTCACGAGTATTTATAAAAGTAAAAAAAAAAAAACTTTTTTACACATACATTGAAATATAAATAAATATTACATATTTTTTCGAGTATTTATAAAAAATAAAAACAAATAAAATAACTTTTTTACACACACATTGAAATATAAATAAATATTACACATTTTCACAAGTATTTATAAAAAATAAAAACAAATAAATTAACTTTTTTTATAAACCAAGACATAAGTTAAAAAATATTTTTAAAATAGTTAATATGAAAAAATTAACAAATTAATTTATACATAAACTAATTTTTGTTAAAAATATTTTCTTACTCTTAATTCATCATTTGCTTATTCCATTATGCTAGATCATCAAAACTTTAAAGAATGTATAAATACTTGTATCCATAATAGTTGCTTGGAGATTGTAGCAGAAACTTCAGTAATTACTGGTCATTGATTTGTGGTCTTCTTCAACCAAATCGCCTTAGTTCCTTCCAAGGACCTTTATTTCTCTATTCTGAAGGGGAGAACACAAAACGTCTTTTGATTTGGTGTATTGGAGATTATAACATTTACTTATGTGTTAGCTTACATATAGGGTTCTCATTATCTCCTAACGGGCAAACATGGATATCCACTCATTAAGCTCATATCGAATCCTTTTAGGAAGTCTATTTCATTACTTAAGTTGGATCACTTTAGGATTATAATCACCTTAAATAAATAACTGACATAGTTGTATTTTAAAATATAATGCCTAAAAAATTAAAAGAAAATACAAATTTCTAACACTTTATGTATTCTTTTATATTTCCTTTGCCTTTATACTTCATGGAAACGAGTTTAGCCAAAAGGTTACTCATTTTCGTCTTTTCATTTTCGGCAAAGAATTGCTTACACTTTGACTCTCAAAAATAGAGCACTTCATGATCACAAGGCACATCCGGTCAGAGCATTCTCATTTCTCAATTTTAACCTCTTAAAGGTTATCCATAATAGGATAGGTTCTTTTACCCAAAGTACTAGATCCGGCCGGTTTCGGCCGGTTTGGAGATAAATCGTGACAATGCCATTATCCGTCCCATGAGCTGCTGTACTTCCCTGATATTCTGAGGGCTGCGCATTCCTATCACCGCCTGACATTTTTCCGGGTTGGCTTCTATGCCCCTTTCCATCAACATGAACCCCGAACGAGCACTTTTCTGGGTTGAGCTTCAGTTGATGTGTTCTTAATATGTCAAACACTCGCCCTAGCGCCTCACAATGGCTCTCAGCCTTAGTAGATTTTACCACCATGTCATCTACGTAGACTTCGATGCTATCCCCCATTATATCTTTGAAAATCTTATCCATGAGGCGCTGGTATGTAGCTCCGGCGTTTTTTAGCCCGAACGGCATAACCTTATAACAGAAAGCGTCGGCGTCTGTAATGAAGGCCGTCTTTTCTTCATCTTCAGGGTGCATCCGGATCTGGTTGTAACCAGAGTAAGCATCCATAAAGCTGAGGAGTGCGTACCCTGATACATCATCCACCAACCTGTCGATATTTGGCAAAGGGTAAGGATCCTTGGGGCAAGCTTTGTTCAGGTCGGTGTAATCTGTACACATTCGCCACCGGCCGTTTGGTTTTTTAACCATCACCACGTTAGCCAACCACGTGGGGTACTGCACCTCCCTGATGAAGCCGGCCGCCAACAGTCGATTGGTTTCGTCTCGGGCCGCCTTTCTCCTTTCTTCTCCTTGCTTTCTTCGTTTCTGAGCCACAGGTTTAACATTCTTTCCTATAGAAAGGTGGTGGCTTATATAGTTAGGGTCAATGCCAGGCATATCCCTAGGTGTCCAAGCGAAAACGTCCATATTTCCCCTGAGAAAACTCACCATCTGTTCTTCCTCCTCTCGCGTCAAGGTCGCTCCTACCTTTGTCACGTGTGAAACCGAAGGTCCGATTTGCACACTCTTGACGTCTTCGGCCGGGTGAGGCCTCTCGCTCTCATATATGCACCTGGGGTCCAAATCAAGATCTAAAGCATGGACAGTCGGTGGTGGAGGGGGGGCTCCTCCGATCTTCAGACTATCTTCGTAACACCTCCTTGCCAGCTTAGAGTCCGCCCATATACTGGCCACTTTTCGCCCGAGTGGAAATTTCATGCACAAATGGTAAGTGGATACCACGGCTCCCAGTCGGTTTAACGCCGGACGACCTATGATGATGTTATAGGACGCGTTGGCATCTACTACTGTATAAAGGACTGGGATGATCCTGGCCATGGTTCCTTCTCCAAAGGCTGTGTTTATCTCTACCGTTCCTCTAATGGGTACGCACTCTCCTGCGAAACCGTAAAGGGCGCCCTGACTCTCTTTTAGGTTTAGTAAGCCCATTCTTTGAAAAACAGACCAATATAGAATATTGGCAGAGCTTCCCTGATCAATCAGCACTCTCTCTACTTTATACTCAGCGGCTACTACCGATATGACCATCGGCTCGTCCTGAATAGGAGGCCCCAATTTCAAGTCTCGGTCGTCAAAAGTGATGGACGAAACTTGCTGCCTCTTCCCCAGAGGCGTGGCATTAGCTCCGGTTAGTACGGTCTGACATTCCGCCATTTCCGTTGTTCTAAGACCGGTCGGTTTAACCTTCGCCACCCCCCCTGAGATTGTTGCTATGGTGCCTCTGTGGCCTGCTGGAATGTTATCTCTCGAACGGCTTCTTGATCTCCTGGCGTTATTCCTATCAGGGTGATGCTGGTTCTGGCATTCGACCTCTACATCTCTCGGGCTTCTCGACGTCTTCTGAATGTATCTGCTGAGGCGGCCTTCTTGCGCCAATTGTTCCAGTTGGTAACGCAAGGTCCAGCATGCTTCTGTTGAGTGGCCTCGAGTGCGATGGAAATCACACCACTCATCCTTATTGCGTCCTAACACTCGCCCTTCTGGCTCTTGAGGGAACCTGAGTAGCCTTGTATGACATATCTCCTTCAGGATTTGTGTTCTCCTTTCTGTCAGCGGAGTGAAGTGTGGCTTCGTTTGCTTTATTTTTGTGTGATTGTGCTTGGGGTGCTCGTCTACCTGCTTGCTTTTGAGAGGTGCGTTGTCAGCCTCTATTCGTTCAGCCTGGTCCTCCTCTACCTCAATATGTTTCTCTGCCCGCATTCTGATCTCCTCCATACTGGCTGGCCGCCTTAATGCCAACGCATCGCTGAAAGGGCCCACGCGCAAGCCCTTCTGGAATGCTTTGACAAAAAACTTTTGGTCTGGGTCATTCACCCGCACGGTCGCCGTGTTAAACCGAGCGAGGTAATCTTTTAAGCTTTCTCCTCTCGCCTGTTTGATGTCAAAAAGGTCAGCCACTTCCATCATCTTAGCTTTATTGGCCGCGAACTGTGAAAGGCGGTCGGGCCAAGTCGCTAAAGGTGTGGATGGACCGCAAGGTGGCCATCCATTGCATAGCGACTCCTTTCAAAGTACCCGGGAATAACTTGCAACTTAGTTGATCGCTGCCTCCGCTGATGTACATCTGAGTCTGGAAGGCTTGCAGGTGGGCGTGGGGGTCTTGCGTTCCATCAAAGGATTCGATTAGTAACTCCCTGAAGTTGGGAGGTATCATAGCTTCATCTATCTCCTCTGAGAACGATTGGCCCCAAAAGGATTGACTCCTACCGTCCTCCTCCTTGTGGGATGACTCCAGCCCGCCCGCAGCTTTTGCGCTGCGATTTCTTGTGAGCTCTTCCTCTCAAGTTCCGCCATTCTCATTGCTTGTTGGTGTCGTTCCTGCTTGGCGATGGCGTTCACCGGCCTCACTGTCTCTGCTTTCGGCTTCGGCGCTAAGCGCGGGTCGCTCCGCGCTGAAGCGAAAGCAACAGCGCCTTGAAGCCTTTGGAGGGTGTCTTCTTCTCCTTCATTGGTGGAACTTGCTTGATTTCGCGTTATCGGCATTGTTCTTCTTTTTTTTTTTTTTTTTAAAACACGTGGTGCTCTTCTTGTGTCGCAGAGTTCTTTGTTACGGTGGGCGCCAATGTTGTGGTTCTCTAGAAAAAAACCTACTTTATTATTCCATTCTCTTAATATTTATACATCTGATGAGCCACCCTGGCAGCCACGCCACCCGACAAAATGCAATCAAGGCGGGTGAGAGGTGAGCGCCCCTGGTGGAGACGTCTGACATGTCAGAGCAGAGTGTCTATTCGACGGACGTCGGCATGTCGATGTCGATTTACTTTTACAATTTAGAAAAGGACGCCGCAGTATAGAAGCCTATCTTGGCCTCCATCCGTTTATCGGCCGTCGGTCCTGGCCAACCATTTGGTTTACCCTAGACGGTACAAGGTAGAAATACAAACTCATGTTTTGTTCCTTATTGGTGCAAAAAAGGAAATTCAGACATTGGTGACAAAAGAAATCACTCACGCATAAGGCTTCTTCAAGCAATGCTGGAAAAAAAAAATCGCATTCCCAATATCCATTCAATCACCATTAAAACTGCACTGCCCGATACGCAGTACACAATTTTAGATCTACCTTAATGTGATGAAACAAAATACAATTTACAATTATATTTATATCATAATTTATATCAAATAATTAGGCATTATCCAACTAGGCATTATCCAACATAATTATAAAACCTAATTATTTTGGAGTCAATATTTGTATAACTTAATATATAATTCAATAATTTAATATTAACGATGACTCTGATATCATTTGTTGGAAATAATTTTTTATTTACTTATTTTATTATACTAGATCATCAAAAATTTTAAAAATGTATAAATACCTGAATTCATAATAGTTGCTTAGAAATCATAACAGAATCTTCAATAATTATAAGTCATTGATTTGTGATCTTTCTCAACCAAATTGTCTTAATTTCTTTCAAGGACCTTCGTTTTTTCTCTTAATAAAAAACGTCTTTTGATTTGGTATATTGAGGATCGTAACCTTTCCTGATATATTAGCTTAAAGGTAGGGTTATCAGTATCTCCTAACGGGCTAACATGAGTATTCACTCTTTAAGCTCATATCGAGTCCTTTTAAGAAGTTTATTTGATTACTTAAGTTACATCATTTTATGATTATAATTACCTTAAATAAATAGTTGATATAATTGTACGTTAAAATATAATACTCAAGAAATTAAAAAAAATTATAAATTTCTAACAATTTTAACTTATAAAAATTTTATTTAATTTTTTAATTTTTATAAATATTTACAATTCTTTTTCAATATACTCTTTTTTATATATATACATTAGAGGTTTCAAGATCTTTATAAAAAGGCCAAGATCAAATTACTAAAATAGAAATACCAACTTTCTGGTTGGTGATCTCTTTTATCCGGGTACGTGCATATATAATAAAATCACTTACGTCCACAAAAGGCCAAAGTAACCCCGCTCAGCTTTCAGTTTGAATAAGACACAAGAATTTGTCTTGTTTCAATGATACCCACGACACGAGACACTCAAGTGTGATTCGGATAATGCTCTTCATAAAATAAAAAACTTCAAAATATTTTATAATAAAGGGAAAAAAGATAAAAAAAAAAAGACAAACAGTGTGATAAAATGTGTGTGCATGTGAATTTATATGAAATAATTTTAGAAGTTTAGAAATTAGAAATTTAATAAAACTTAAGAGGTCTTATAAGATGAAATATTAGGGTTTGAAAAGATAAAATTTTGACATTTTTTATATTTCCAGTGAAATGTGATATTTCGAATGAAGGTACAATTAATTGATATAATTTATGAAATTTTTTAGTTAAAAATGAAAATTTGAGGGTTTAAGGTAATTTTTTTTTATGGTTATGATAAAATTGTTTGATTTTAAAACTAAAGAGACAAAAAAATGCAATTGTTTCTTTTAACTTCCTCTCAAAAATTGTTTATTCACTTCTTTATTTATTAGTTATATTGCTCTAAATTATTATCAAATAAATATATCATTTTTAAGTATACTTTAATATACGAATAAAAAAATTATGAATTTAATAATCATATAAATTAATTTTATATTATAATCTAATCACAAACAATATGATTAAAATAATTATTATAAAAATTAACAAACTTATTATAATTGTATAAATTATTTTATATTATTAATGTATCATCTATATTTTTCAAAAATTATAAACTAAATAACTTCAGTGTTTTTTATTAAACCTAAATTGACAATATAAGTATTTAAAATATCAAATTTCTAAAGTTTTAAAATCGATAATACAATGGTTAGAATTAAACAGGGATGATATTGAAATTTGAATTTAATTATAATACATTCACAGGGTAAAGAAAAAACACTAAAATTGTTAAATATTCTAATAATTATATTAATAATTATATTTAAAGGGACTTCATTCATAATATAAAACTTTTTATCCTAAAAATTTAAGAAAGATGTTTTTATATTTAAGTTAATAACAATTTTATCAAAATAACAATATATTTACTTACTCCATTGATTTAAGGATTTAAAGTTTAGGATTTGAGATGGATTTAATTTTATAACACATGACTCCATATATTTTAAAAACAATATTACCATGTCATTGTGTAATAGCAAAGCATCATTACTTCACCTCAATCATGGTCAATGTATGTATTTCAAGAAGCTTACATTTAAATGTTAGTCTTAGTTAATACTTACAATATTTGGATCGATATAACTTTTTAGGCTCTAAGTGGACATTATATGAATTAAGTTTTAAATCTAGTTTTAAAAAAGTATATTTTAGTAAATAAAAATAATGTCCAATGTAATATATAAATATAGAACTTAAATTTAAGTATTATTAGTGTGAACAAAAATTACACGATGAATCAATAAAACTTATTATTAGAATAAGTTTTAAAATAATTATTATAAAAGTGAATATAAATATTATGTATATTACTGTTTATGATTAATTAGAATAGTTAGAAGTGTAAACAAATTTATAACGAGACTTAATAGTAATTGAAATTTGTAATGAAGTAAAAGTAAGTCGAAAGAGAAAAGCAAAATAATGATTATCAACGGAATGGTCAATGAAGACATAATATTGATCATCGATGAGCTTTTACCACTTTATTTTACTTTTACATTTGGATGCCATGCAACTAAGTTTGATTTGCCAACAATCATTCCATTTTTTTTCCTTTTTTCACCCTTCAAATTAAATTACCAAGCTTACCTCAATTATTTAATATTGGGATTATGATACTTTTACTAAATATATGTTGTAGTCAACATTCATTTTATAAATCGGCCCTCTTATCATCTTTCAAATTTAATTATTCATTAATTATGAAACTGACCTCAAATAATTAAGATTAGGATTATGATAATTTGAAGTTAATATGTTGATCATAATTATTTTCATTAAATTAATATCCCTATCTATTTTATGAGAAAAACAAATAATCTTTTATTAAAAATATATAGATTCATTTGATAATTAAAAGTGTAAATAAGTCAAGTTGAGCTAACTCTTACTTAAATCTAATCTTACTTTATAATCTCACAGTCCAAAAATAATTTGTCTGTACGTTGTAATCTTACCTTTTAACATGACATCATATTAATTAGGATGCTTAAAAACTTACTTAATATTAAGATTTTGAATTGCTGAATGACATCCTTAAACAAGTCAATATACTTATAAACTAATAATTTATAAATTAAGACCTGTTACTAAATAAATCAATAAATATACGAGTTAACAAGTTTATCACACCAAAATAAATAAAGCCCACAAAAACATATTGTATTCATAGAATATTAAAATTAGTTTAAATAATTTTTTAATTAATTGTTAAAATTATGATATAATATTATATTATCAAATAATATAGTAAATTATGTTTTAATTTTCAACCTAATTTTTTATTGACTAATTTAGCTATGTAACTTTTCTTTTATAAATGATCGATTTTAGAAACTTTTACTTCTTCCCAAAAAATATTATATTAAAAATAATATTATTTATAAACATACCGATATGGTAAATCTAATAATATTTTTTTTTTAAATCTACGATTTAACTTACTTAACTAAAAAGTTATAAAAAAACTGAGCTTGATTTTTCTTACTAAATACGTTAGACCAAATCCAACCTTAACTAGATTTTCATCCCCCACTAACAATGACATTTGATGCAAAAAAAACTCTAATCCTTAAAGAAAGATGAGCACTTATGACACCCAACCAATATTTTAAACATAATTGTCTTTTATAAAGAATAATGACGAAAACAAAAGTATATAAGCTTATCTCAAAGTTAATAAATACAAAAATAATTATTGTGTTATGCAATCCAATATTTAACATCGTAGAATCGGGGAGGGGGCAGAAATCCGTTGAAATCAACATTTAACCAAACTAATATTACTTGCAACTAAAAAGTTGTTGTCATCACATCACTAGTTCCTACAACAATCCAAATCTGTCTCACGCATCGACAGAGGGAGAGTTAACATCAAGATCCAATAAATGCGCCTGATTTTGACATTAATTTAAGAAGGGCAAAGATGAAGGAAATTGGATGAATATTAGCTGAGAAACTAGAACCAGAAAAAGACTTGTTTAGATGGCCAAAAATGAATGGACTACAATGAAAACCACTTTTCACCTCTCCTTATTTCTTTTGAAGCTACTACTACACTTTTATGAAACCTACCGCCCAGCAAATACAAACGTCAAACTTCAAACTACATAAATGATTGACAACGCAACTCGCCAAAACTCTGCCAAACATTTATCAGTCACATTAAATGATGATAAAGAACAAACACAAATTGTACAACCAAGCACCTCGAACCAACGTGAACCCTTCCTATCTACCTCATTCATATCTTTGCCGTCGTTTAGGTCACACACAAGTTCATCATCACATTCATTCAGCTAACAAAAATGTATATTTAAGTCCAAAATTCTTTTCATATAAATGAAAACATTTTTAAAATTACATTAAAAAACAGGACACTGCTACACTAGAGTTAAAAAACAGATTGAAATCTTTTTCGTAGCAAAAGTGTTTCATCTATGATGGATAAATTAAAAAAATAAAATTAGTTTATGTAATTAGTAAAATATTTTTTATATTAAATTTTCAAAATTTATTTTTAATTGTACATGAATTAATTTTATTTTATAAAAATTGTTTTATTTTTTTATAAGTAGTTATTAAAAAATTATCTAAATATACTCTTAATTTACGACAAATGATATAATGATGCACAAGAATAATCAAATAATCTTATCGTTGTTTGTAAAGTTAGATTTATTTATAAATTTATGTCAGCTCATATTTGCAGTTAAATGTGTAATTCACGTGAAAATAGTTAAAAGTATTGTTCTACATAGATTTTTATGTATTAATTCAGGTGATTCTTAAATTTTAACCCATCTCTTGTGAGCCATGTCCTGTGAGTGGGCCTCACCTCGATTTCTCTCGTACTAGTTTGAATAGTACGGCCCAATTCATATTAGCACTTATATGTACTATTCACATGAAAAATTAAAGCTATTACTTTTGTTCTACGTATATTTCTATTCATTTTTTTGGTACATTCAATATTTCCATTTTTATATACATATTTAATCATCTTTTTCCCTTGCTGAAGAATCAATATATGGTAATTGGGGTGACCATGACCCTGTCCCAATATCTTGGCCCGATCCTAAATCGATTTTTGACGGATTTGAATTTTAAAACTACACATAATGTATTTTGAATATAAGTTTGAAAATGTTTTATACCATCTCAATTCAATTTTGAACAAATATAACTTTTTTTGAACAATTATATATTATTAATAAAATCTTTTTTATTTAGTAGATAATATTTTATATAATATGATATATATTTATAATGATATTATTTATTTTAAAATATATATTATAAAATATATCTTTATTTAAGTTTTATATTTAATTTATTATAAAATTTAACAATATATAATATTAAAATTGATATATTTTATTAAAAAATAGAATTCACTCATTTTTATCTCATATTTTAAATTTAAATTTAAATAAATAATTTAATCAAAATTTTGAACCGACTAAATATAATGATAAACGGTTACAATCCATCCATTGCACCGTTGCCAACGTACTAACAAGTAATTTTGTTGGGCTTCATGTAAGGTACACGAAGTAAATCCAACTCCTGGTCCTGTAAGTTGGGCTCCTTACCTTGATTATAGCCCAACTTGTTTGGACTCAAGTTGGCCCAAATGCGAGACGACGACCATTTCAGTTTTCAGCTAGTCTTGGAAGAGAGAGAAGAGCGAGTGGGGACTAAAGAATCGAAGATGGAAGCAAAGGCAGCGCAAACGAGGACCTATTTATTCTTTCTTTAACAGCCTCTTCACTTCACTATTCACGCTCTTCGCGTTCTCCACAACCTCCTCAATTCTCTTTTGATTCTCTTTGCATCTTCGCACCAACCTCCATGGCGACCAACACGTTCACCGGAGCATCACTCTTCAAACGCTCTCTCCGTCTCCAATCGAATCAGAGACTGGTATCATTTTCAGTTCCGTTTGATCCTCCCTCGCGCCTCGGAGCTTTTATTATAACTGTTATTCTGCGCTTTGCTTTACTTTTCTCTTTGTTATGATTGATCGCTTTATGAAATCCTCCGATTGTCTGTTTATTTGTTTCTTTTTCATTATTATTCTTACGAGCAAGTTTTCTCCGAATTCTGTATTCCACTTCTGTAGAGTTTCGTTTTCAGAAATCATGTTTTCTGATGTGGAATACGTGATCATCTTTCCTTGATCGATATTTGTTACTACTTTTCTCTAATTTGTCAAATATCGTGCATGTAATTCAACGATACTAATAACTACGTATGTATGGATTTGCGTAGAACATGTTTTGCCGAAAATTCTGGTTGATTTTATAATAGATATGTTGTGTTTTTTGCAATTTGAAAAAAAATATGTGACAGACGAAATTTTCGTCTATTGAATGTGCAATTGAACGATACAAAGAAAGTACCGTGGTGCTTGTATTGTTTTATGTTTAAAGAACGATGAATTCGAACATTGTATTTTGTGGTCATCTTAACTCACTTTGCTTGCAAAACCATTTATGGCTTCCTATCCAATTTTGTTAGTGAGGAACTGAAGATTTAAATTGAAGCTGAAAATTTAAGACCAGAATATGTAAAATACTTTGCATATTATTTCCCTGCAGTGCGACAGCACCAATGATTCTCAGTGATAATTCACTTTTTTTTTTTGTTATTTAGAAATGCATCATTAGTGTTCCGTTCTTGTTTCGATCTTTAATGAAGTTTCTTTGAATCCATATTAAACAGGCATTTAATTCAATTACTGGCTCAAGGTCTAGCTCAATTTCAAGCTATGGGAGAAGGAATGTTTCCTTTGGCTCACAGCCTCACTCAATTCGCCTTAGAGTTTCCTGTGCTGTATGTAACTGCTAGCTTCAGCCTTCTTCTTTTAGAAATTTTACTTTTGCTCACATGAACACCAAATTACTAGATGTTAGACTGCTTCTAACCGTAGTTAATAGTAATTTATATGGACTTCACCTCATCAAGTCTTACAGTTTGAAGCTGGGGCGATATTGATTAACAGAATTAGTGATGAGAAAGATGAAATGTTATATTCATGGAAATGATATATACAGATGAAATGATATATACATTTTAGGATTTAACTTTTCTAAAGTGAGGGATACACCATAGAGGATAAAGTACAGTTATAACTAATAATTATTGATTTTAGTTGAAATTTTAAACAACTTCTTAGTTTGTTATACTAGTGTATGTATTTTATTATAATTTCAACCGTTATTTTTTTAATTAATGTTATTGCTGCACTTTATCTTTCAATGTTCCTCATTTTAGAAAAATCAAATCTCGTATTTTATAACTTCATATCATGCATCTTATTTTATTCTTTTATAGTCAACAAGGGTCCTTTATTTCAACTCTTAAATTCTCAATCCATCTTATGCTCACGGAGGCTATTAGCCAATATAATTACCGTGTTTTGTAAGATTATAGATGGGTTTATCTATCGAAGCTGAAGTGTGTACAACCTTTGCATACTATTGTTTTTATATAGATATAGCTGTGAAGGTCTTTGACCTTTCTATTGAAGATGTTCTGAATTCTTGAACCTTGTGTTTTATGAAATTTGAAGAGGCCTTACAAGACATTCTTTTATGCTGATAGTTTGGTACTAGTCTAATATTTTCATGTTTATGTCAAATGCATTGAGCAGGCTAAACCAGAGACAGTAGAGAAGGTGTGCAAAATAGTAAAGAACCAGCTGGCTCTACCGGATGACTCTAAAGTCAATGGCGAGTCAACATTTACAGCTCTTGGAGCTGATTCACTTGACACGGTAAAGATAATCTTGCCAGACAATACAATTCTGTTCAATGCTCCTTGGATTTATTTAGCAAAATTGAGTATAAATTAATAGCCAAGAATTTAATTGTTGTGATTTACTTGTACATGCCATCCCCTTTAGGTTGAGATTGTGATGGGGCTTGAGGAGGAATTTGGTATCAGTGTAGAAGAAGATAGTGCACAGTCCATCTCAACAGTTCAGCAAGCTGCAGATCTTATTGAGGATATCATCAGTAAACAGAGTCCTTAGAGTAAACATGTACCAGATGAAAATTTCTCTGGAAGACATGCCTAGTTTTCTATATTATAGTATGGGTTAGTTGAGTCTTTGGTGTTTTATCTGCATATTCTGCTGTTGCCTTGTTTCATAGGTTTGAAAAAGAAACCAAATTTGCGGGGGGAAATTATGTGAAGGTTGTGGTTTTTGCATCAGGAAAGGCTTATAAAGGGGATGCAATCACATAAAATTGCTGCATAATTGGTGAGCATTGGTCATTGTCACAATTCCAGTGGTCTGCCTTTGTTATAATTACGATATGAAATTGCTATGCCATCCGAGTTAGTAGTCGTAATTTTGCTTAAATTTAGGACTATCTTTTTTTTCCATGCACTGTATCCCTCGTAAATATTGTGTAATAACAAGCGGAATCTATATTTACCATAACAAAAGAAGTGAAGTAGCTAGATTTTGTTCCTTTCTCCCGATATTTTTTTTGTGCCCGTGGTTTTCGAATTCGAAGGAGCCAATTAAGGAAGGGAATCCTTACTAGTGGAATATAATGTTATCGAGCATTGGGCATTGCCGCAATTCCAAACGCCTTTGTAGTGGGATGTTAATCTGCAGTCCGAGCAGGGAACCATAAGGTCCCATTTTGCTTCATGTTTACAGTTTTAGTACAGAAATTGAGAAATCTAATTAATATTTTAGGTTCTATATATTTTATTATGCAATTTTTTAATATATATATATATATATTTATTTATTTATTTATTTTTCAATTAATTAATTAGATTAGATTATCTCTTATTTAAAATTCTTTTTTATTTTCTCACTATAGAACAAATGGTTAACGAAAAAATTGGAAAAATATTTAATTTTTATTAATATTGTAAAATAATAATAATAATGGATTTTTTTTTGCTAAAACATTAAACAAAATGGGATTGAGAGAGTATCAGCTGTCAAGTTTATTAGACCATTGGTCTATTGTGGATCAGTAGTTTTTAACTTATGGAACATTTTCATTTGTGAAATCTTATTGTCAAGACTTTTTTAAAGTAAGAAATGTCATTTTTTGTTATTGTTTGAGTTTATAGAGAAGTTAAATGAGGAAATTTTAAAAAAAGTTCACAAGTATGTGTAGTTTTTTAGTTTCCCACATGTAGAGGCTCTAGAGTATATTGTTGATATTAGTTTACACAAAAAGTTGATTTATTTTATTTTTTCGTATGCATTTGTCGAAAATTTTATCTAAAGTGACTCAACTATTTTAAGGTCTATGAAAGGAGGAGAAAATTACAAGCAAGATTCCCTAAGTAGAGAAATTTAAAACCAAATGCACCACGATCAATGACTCTTAAGTCAGGCAGCTAGATTTTGTCTTTTGTTTTTATTAGTATGTCTTTTTCAATCTTTTTGCATTTGAACTCTGAATTCGAACTATGAAAGCGAGCCCTCATTTGTCGTACTTGAATCGGGAAAAACGAATCCTCATTTTTCAGCTATTTAATGTGCCCCATGCTAAATGCTTGTTGAAGCATTGGTATTGTGACATATTCCAGTTCAAGCAATCTTGCTTTGAATTTGTGCTAGCTGACGGACTTTCCAGTCAATGATGTCCAACAAAATCAATGTCTTCTTCCCCAAAAATATTCAAAACGTAATTGTCACATCGAGGATGACTGTAGTGAGTCAAGACAAACATTAGGTATATAAGCACTTACATAACTAATTTTCACCATAACTATTTATAAGAAAAGAAATTAAAATAAAAAATAAATTGAAATTTTTTATAAACTAAAATCAATATTTATATTTCATATTTTGGAGAAGTCAAATTAGAGAGTTTATATAACAATTATGTACATAAGTTATAAGTTGATTTTAGTTTATGAAAAAAATAATTATTTTATTTTCTTATTTTTTTAAATAATTACAAAAAACTTATCTAAACAAATGATTATACATAACATTTATTTAGTTTAAAGCAGAGAAGAAGTTTTAATACAGAAAGGAGGAATGGAGAGATAAATTAGTATATTGTTATACTTTATAGTTAAGAAAATAAAACAATCAAAATCAAATGATGAAGTTAAAGATAAGCCTAAGTATTATCTTAACATAGTATTACTCTTTATCTTCATTTTTTATTTAAAAAGATTTTTAAATTTCTAATTTTAATCGTTGGTGGAGATATATAAAAATAATGATGTTTATATTTTTTTACGTTGCCTCAAAAGTTTAGGTATACAATATATTACATCAAGTGTATAAGATTTCAGTTTGAAAAAAATATATTCTTCTTTTCAGTTGCATATAATGAATAGTTGAATTAGTTATTTGAAAAATTTATATTCCTATATATTTATAAAGTAGCAGCAAATTTTGTGACAAATTTTATAAAAAATTTTAACAAAAATTTTTATTTTTTTATTATAAAATATTATAATAAAAATATAAAGTTCAAAAAAATATTTAATTTATGAATTAATCTTGCTTCTTTTTTTTTTGTTTTGAGATCTTTTTCATTGTTTATCATGTCCCTGCTAGACCTCTAAGTGACAACATAATACTAGATACACCTCTAGTATCACGGGTGACCTATTCTATTGGTCAGAGGGACATTACTATTCCTATTTTAATTAAGTTGCACATCTACTCGAGGATTGATCGTAATTGAAACCTCGAATCGGCAAATTTTGATGGATTTGTTTTCATTACATTTACCAGAAGGTTAATTAAGTTTTATGTTTCGTGCATAATTATTATATAACAATTAGTGATAGCATTGACGGAATTACTCATCTTAGCAAATCTTCTCGTTATAACTAACTATTGCATTTGTTTTCTTTAAAAAAAAAGAAAACGATGAAAGCTGCAGCTTTTTTCTTCATTTTTTTAATTAGGCAAAAACGTAATAATAGAATAAAACTTAACTTGTCTTTTTCCTTTAATTCTGTCTTAATTTGTTTTGTTTTTCTTGTTATTTTCTGTAAAAAAAAATGTCGGAGGGTGAAGTTTTTTTTATGCATACACAACAAGTATTTTTACGTGATTATATTGAAAGATGAAATTATGAATTTAGAGATCTTTAAAAAAGTAAAAAAAAATTATATTAAGATACTACGTTAACATAATAAAAAAATGATATGTTATAATATCTAATCAGTATAAATTAATGATTTTAATTTGTATAGATTTAATTTAAAATTTTTAAACTATAAAATTTTTTAAAGTATTTTAAATTATGAGGACCTAATTAAAAACTAAAAAAAAAACTAACCTTTATTTAATTAGTAAAACATAGGTTTGAACTTATCATTCTATTAAATATTTGAAATTTGAAATTGTTTATGCTTCAAGATATTAACATTAAATATTTTGATGATTTAAGTGTGAATTTTCAATTTAGTTGTAGTAAGTTTTATTTAATATATTTTTTATTAATTTATTAACTTTACACGTAAGTAAAATGTAAGTAATGAGTGCAGATATAGATATATAAGTATCCAATGAGTAGGTAGATAGGACTAAAATTGCTACTCATATAGGTAAAAGGGCGAGTTCGAGTATTTTTTTAAACGCCAGTATAAGAACAGATACTATAGTACCCTATTTAGATCCTATTCATAAATAACTCGTGCTACTCATTGTCATTCCTAATTTTGAGTTGTAAAAAATTTATTTTTTTCAATTATAATTCATTCTTGATAGAAAGAAATATAATTGTGAAACAAATATTATGTTCATGTATATTGACTTTTTTTCTAAATTATTACTTATTTATTTTTCTCTAAGAATTAAGAATATTTTTTTTTAAATTCTCCATTTAGAGTAATATGTTTAGTCTTAAATATTTAGTTGGAATGTGTTTACTGTTCACACATTTATGGAATTAATAAACTGATATTACCGAAAAATTGTTAATGCTCAATGTCGTTTTTTTTAAAAAAAAATGTGTTTCATGTAAAATAAGAGATATAATTCAATTAATAATTTTCTCCTAATAAAATTCCCTTATCTCTTTGTGTAATAGAGATAACTTATAGAGTAGATGACGTGTTAACACAATAACCCATACTCAAGTTTAATATATTATAAATTTAGCAACATACTTTATTTTTTTTACTCTTCAAATCCTTCAATTTTTTTTTATGTAACCAAACCCCTCATTATTGGTCTTAACATGACACCCAACTTGGTCTCCTCACGTTGGATAAGCTTTTGTCTGGGGTCTCACCTCTCCATTAACCTTGAAGAAACTTTGCTCAAAAAAAGAAACTTGAAAAAATCTTGAATGTTAGAGACGAAAAATTAGGATGGGAGAAACTTCAACCCTCTTATTTTCCCCTCTTTTCCTAATATTTAAACCAAACAATTTCTATATATAAAAAAAACAATCAAACTCCCCTTTCTTCCCTTTCTTTCATTTTCCTCCAACCTAACAACTATACAGGACGAATGTAAGATCTCTGGCGAAGTAGCCACTGATGCATCATGAAATGTAATATATATGATCATAATTGAAGATCTGTATAAAAGCAAATATTTTTCTCCAAACGTTAAATGCTTAAAACATAATTGATTGTTCCAGTACTCATTCTTTCTTTCTTAGGAAATTGATTCAATGCACTTTCAGACAACATATAATCATGCATTAAACATGCTAATATAGAATTAACCTCTGGGACCAACATCTCATTTTAAAATTCTTATCTACTACTGGGACCTAATAACATATTTACTTTATTTACAAATTTCGTGAAGAGATGCCCTGCAATTAATACATTGAGGCCTTATTAATCTAATCTAGCAGCCGATACTACATCAGTTCCAATCTGCTTCGAAGAAACCAGCATCTTTCATTTCAGAGTAGTACACATTCTCCAAATGCAAATCGTCCTCCTGAAATCAACACAATAACAACAATCAGTCAGATCAATGAAAGAAAAAAGATTGTCCTGAATACCAAGGTTTGAATAGTAAAAGTGAAGAATATGACCTGAAAAAAGTCTGCCAGGAAAGTTATATACAGCAGGGGAAGATAAACGGAATGGTAACACACAACCGTGAAGTGATATAACCTGTGAACAAAAGTAAAGCACAAACCTTTAGAGAAAGATGCCAAAGAAAAAAGTTGAAAATAATCACTTTTCTGCTAAGCTATAGAATAGAAGAATCTAACCAGAAACCAAAAGCAGCACCGTTTCCAGTAAGGCCACAAGCAAACAGTGTAATTGCATTCAAGATGAACATAATAGTAACATACTTGTAGTACGCAGGCCTTGCTGCAAAAGAAGGAAGAGAAATTATGCTATCATAAATAAAACTAATTAAAGACAGTATATAACAATCCACACAATTAACTTACCGGGTAACCTTTCTCTCCACCTAGAATGATACATGAACAATATGAAACCATAAACAAGGGTAAGCAACAGCTTGTGGACAACCCACAAGTTCCACTTGACGTGAGGAGTAGGATATCCACTGTTGATGAAAATTGGAATCCCAAATGCAAACAGATATATGGCCTAACAAGGAAAAGGTGCAATTGCAACAACTCACGTTAATAACCATAAGGACAAGAAGCAGGCTTGCAGAGAAAACCACAGAATTACCTTCAACAAGATATCAAAACCAACAATAATCCCCGATATACCAAAAGTTCGCGTTAATGCTTCCAAGCCACTGGTACTATTTCCTTGGAGTAAAAAGGCCAGCAAGCTCACTTCTAGAAACAGCATTCCACAAGTAGTAAAGAGAGACAATAAGTTCCATGCAAACTCTTTCCCAGCAGAGCACTCCCACGCCTGCATCAACCAAAGAATTGACCATTCACCAATGCCAGCAAATCACAAAATAACTAATACCATTATACAACAAAATAAAATAGAATTAGTATGTGTTTGGATTCACGTTCAACTATCTAGAATCACGTTGAAATACCACCTAATACTTTGCTTGTTAGCACGCCTTCTCGTATTTGGTGCACGTGCACCAGAATCAACAAGTTCTAGCTTCAACATATATCCCTAAATTTGACGTGGTTTCACTGTATACGTGCATGATTTCAGGTAAATGTTCACACGTTTGATTCCACGGCGATGAAAATTGATTCTGAGGCCATAATTAATTTTGACTTGAAGCAACTTCAGGTGACGATTACGTTGGATAAAAAATTTAATATTAAGTTTACTACAAACTTGCTTTTAGAATTAAAACATGCAAACATAAATCGCAACACTTGAAAATCAATTTTGCAATCGATCATCCAAACACTAATATTCAATTTGATCCCAAATGTGGCAGCTGGTGTTGTTCAGATCCAAACAATGCACTTCTAAACAAATTAGGTTACCAAATTGACAAACAATTTGAGGTCCAAAGCTACAAAAATAGAGACATTAGAGATTAAGTAACTTTTGCTTGTGGAAAAATAGTGTTACCTGGGAAAAGCACCAAACAAGATTGAGGATGCTGACAAGCCAGAGGCAAGCATAATAGGAGATAATGATATAAGAACGGCCATGGGAGAGTTTGAGGAAACTCTGTCTGGCTTGCAGTGCTAAGTACAACACGAAGAGAAAGGAAGCGATGATCAAAATCGCATTGTGCAAAAACCCATGACACTCAAACACCCAATTGTCTAATCCCTCTGATAACGATGAATTTGACACGTGTTTTCCGATTGCCAGCAGCGATTGCTCAACCATTTTACAAACCTCCCTGTCCCAAAGAACGAAAACCCTAATCCTAATTTTCAGAATTGAAATGAAATCGAAGAAGGGAATAAGAGTGGTTTTGTTTGTACTGGATTTGAAGAGTATATGAGGATTGAGTTTGAGATTGATTTGAGAACAGTGACGCGCGAATCTTCGGACTCACAGAAACATCGAAGCTTGCTTTTGCCTCTTCCGGAATTGTGTATCCACGGCTACTGTTCCCATCTCACACTACCCCTCAAAATAATACTAAGTGAACATTTTTGCAGTGTGTTAACATTACGATATATAAGACATACATTGCAATAATTTTAACAGCATCGTAACATTAGTTTGGTGTCTATTTTTTTTATAAATTATATTATGCACTATCAATTGTGGTTAAGAAATTAAAAATATATTAGAGTTACATTAAAAATTGTGATAAAATATATTGGTAAATCTTTTTATAATTTTATTTTTATTTCTTAACAATTATGCCACTTGTTAGTATTTTTTTGTCATTGGAATAAGAGTTTACCATAGTGCATACTTTTGAGCGATTTCAAACTGTAACCCAAACATGCTATTAGGGCTAGGAATGATCGCAGATTACATTGGACTATTTAAAAAAAAAAAAACATTTTATCAAGTCTTTTTTTTTTTTAACCACTCAATTGGTTTGCTTTAAAATTTAAATCCTATTTGATCTGACTGATCTAACCCAATCTAAAGCAATTTAGATTGATTTGGTTTGCGATTTTATTTATTTATTTATTTAGATAAATATTAAATAAATAGTAATATATATAATATATAATACAAATTTATTTAAAATATTAAATATCTTATTATAATTTATTATATAGTTAATAGTAATATAACTCGTAAAATATATACAATTAAGAATAAATTTACACAATTTAATAATTATATTTATGTATATTTATTTAAATAGTTACCAAAAAATATATTTAGTTAAATATATTTTTTATAAATAAGTATAAGTTATGTGATTATTTTATAAATATATAAGAAATAAAAATATAAACAACAGTGATATCATAAATGTGTAGTTAATAAATATATAGTTAATTAGGTTTGGATTGGTTTTCAAAATTAAATCCGAAATCTTGATATCCAATAAATGTTTTTTATTTTCTCGATTTTTGGTTTGTTTGATTTTTTTTATTTCCAACCTTTTGGATAATATTTTTTTTATTTTGATTAGATTGGATCAATTTATGAATATCCATAATTAATACATGTTTGAATTTTAAGGGAGAGAAGTAAAAAATAATTTTACTAAAGCAATTTCTTCTTTATTTGTCCATTAAAGTTCGTAAAAATATTTTTCAACTTTTATTCAAACATAATCTTAGCATTCATCCTACATCGATATTTAATTTGATAACTAATGCATTTTTATTTATTCTTATATTATAAACTTGAATTTTCATCTCAAACCAGAACTATTTTAGAAATCATTCTTATCTTTATTAAATTATGTGACTTTTCTTGAATTAAACTTTTATTTTTATTTTTATTCTTTTCAAATATCATTTCTTAAATTTAATTTGAATTTAAAATCTTGATACATTATATATCAAATTAAAGATTTCTTTTCTTTTTTAGATAAACTAAAATTTAAAATTATTATAATCTTAATTTAAATTTGATTGTTTTAATATATTTTATCAATAAAGATGTGCTTTAATTTTAATAATTTACTCGTTAAGTTTAAAAAGTCCTTTTTCTTCAATTTACTCATATTTGATTTAATAATATTCATTATTAATATTGAAAACACATACTATTTTTTATTTATTTTTATTTAAATTTAAAAATACTTGTACAATGCTTAAAAAAATTATTTTATAAAATACAAAATACAATGACGACGATCATGCTTAAAAAACTTGTTAGACAACATTTTGATATAGCCTTTGTGATAAGTTCGTATCTAAGTAGCAGTTTAACTTTATTAATTTTAATTTTGTTCAAAACCGTGTGTAGTCTTTTTTTAAGTTGTTGCCGCCACCGTTCTAACTTCTAATCAAGCAGTGAAAGTTATAATAATAATAATAAAAAAAAAAAAAAACAATGAGAGTTGCCAACTGGCAATCTCGTGGATCTTCTCAAAGTGTTGCAAATAGTTACTTCTCAAGTGTTGCAAGCTGTAACATTTTGTCCTCTTCGGGAGAAAACGAAAGGACACATTCCCTGATAACGAAACAAAATACATTATCTATTAGTATTACACCTTTGGTTTTTGCATCTCCAAAGTGTCAACATCCTCAGCTAAGAAAGAAGAAAGAATAAGTATACTATTTTGAACAAGACTATGGTGAGACCACAATAAACCATTTTGCCACTCATCTCTCACTGTCTAGTAGATTCAGTTTAAGCCTCTAAACACGAACTTATTTTGCTAATGCGCTCATTAGGGAGAAAAAGAATTCAAAATTAAAAGTTTAAAATTTAATTTTTTTAGCTTATATAAAATAATTTTTTATTTAATCTTTGAAAAAATTATTTTTCATCTTTATAAAATTTGAAATTATAGTCGTTAATCCTGTAAAATGAATAGATTTTAATTATAATCTTTGTAAAATATATTTTTTTATTCTCATTCCTCCAAAATAAAAATTAAAAACTTTTTTTTCTACAGAAATCAAAATTAGAACTCATTCACTTTTAAAAACTAAAAACATATTTAAAGTAAAATTAAAAAAAAATAATCAATTTAGTCTTTGTTACTCACTATCATTTCAATTTACTAAAAAGATGAGCCTTTGGAAGCTCTTTATTCAGAATAAATTTCGCCAATTCTGTAATGTAATAATTCATAGCTAATGATGTGTCCTGTTATGTTATGTTTGCACCCATAAATGTGAGACGTTTGTTGGTAATCAGGTGCACTAAAAACTCAACTTTGGCGGGCAGAATCTGCATTCGATAAAGCCCACAAATACAAATTGAAAAATATTAATTTAACTTTAGCTATTCAAACTTTTAAATACAATGAAAACAGGTAAGGGAAATCTAATAAATAAATATTACAGTTTACGAAAGAGGCAGAGATGCTTATTGTGCACAGCCTTCTCAGTGTCACTACCCAAAGAGCTAAACAAAATCTCAGTACGGGATTCTTATACATGCATTGCTTGATCTCCACAAAATTTATGCAGTTTATAATACAGATTACATATTTCTTGGGGTTTTTCTCAATGCCATTGATGACCATTACGTTCAGTTGGTGAGCCGGGTTCTACAGGAACAAAACCCCTGCCACCAAAAACAGGACGCATGAATGCATTATCAAACTTACGCCACAAACGATGAACAGTGTGTGTTGGAGTGGTAAGCAAAGCACGAATGCTGCTTGGACGATGAATGTCCTGGCCATCAATATCGGTTACAGAATCTTGGGCACTCCCAAGAAGTGGGACAATGACTGATTTTGGAGTAGATGAATCTGTGGTTATTGTGATGCTTGTTCCTTTATGGGGTAGTAAAAGCCTTATGAGTGGCTTAGTCATCAAACCAAACACCTGAGAAATTGTAATTAACTCGTGTCAGTATCATCTTTAAAGAATTTTTTATCTAAAGTAGGGTAAGTCGGCAACTAATTTTTAGGTGCGAAGTTACAGATTAAGTGGAAAATTTAATCTTTCAATAGATTTCATATCGTAGAAAGCAAGTCAAATGGTTAATCTAATAGAATGAATATCAGTGATGCAGCTTACCACTGTGCTGAAAAGCACAACAGTGATGGTGCTAGTGATCATGATTGCATTGCTTCGCAGTGAAGTATGCCCCGACATGGTGAACTGCATTTGATAAGAGTAACAGATTATAAAGCATCAGTTTTAAGATCCTATCTTCAGTGACCACTGATTCAATTTTCCAAAAAACAAAACCCCCTAATCAAAATTGATGCTCTTACCTGATTATATGCAAGGGCCATTGAAACAGCACCTCTCATAAGACCAGCCCACCAAATGATCACCTATAATTGAGACAAAATGAGAAACCTGTCAGAAAAACTTGGTAGTAGCACAAGAAATTTGGAAAAGGGTACAGAAATTTAGCCATACTTGCTGTCTGAAGCTGATTTTCTCATCTGGTGACTTTTTAGCCAAGTTGGATAAGAAGGATAAGGGGAAAACAAAAGCTGCTCTTCCAAGAAGTATTAGACCCAACAATACTGAACTTGTTGCTACAGATGTTCCAGGGCTGCAGAAGGAACCAAGTATAGCAAATGAATTGTTTTTCTATTATCACAAAAGGAAGTTTTGAGAGTAAAGATTCAAGAGCAAAGGATAAAATTTCCAAAAAAGAAAAAGAACAGAAAACAGCACTATAGAAGAATTCTCCAGTCACATCAAATAATACAAGGACTCTTTCAGTAAAGCAGCTTCGTCATACCATTTGTTGACATGAAAGAATGCCATTCCACAATTTTTCATGAGTGCAAAAAGGTTAATGTCTAAATGATTATTCAGTAGTCAAAAGAATACCTATCACTGACAAATTTCCATTTTTCAATGTCCAAGGCATCCATCCCGACGTAAAGGAAGATAAAGATCTCAGCAACAAATGACAAGGTTGCAAAAGAATGCCTGCAAGAGTTAGATGAAAAATATGCTTAAGAGTATGCATAGACTTGGACAGTGGACATAACATGAGGAAATCTGTTTAGAAGTCGTACTTGGTAGTGATTCTTGAACTCTCAGTCACATTATGCCAGGTATAGTGAGACATAACAATCCCACAAAAGAATACAGTGAGAATGCCACTCAGATAGAATAACTACAGAAGATGTAGATACATCAGTATCATGCTAATGATAAATGTTCAAAGCATCCAGAAAACATTACAAAAGTTCTTTAAAACTTACTTCGGCAATCATGTAGGAAAGGTATGCCATTAACATCATAAGAGCAACCTCACGATCTGTAGAATGCCTGGAATTAAGGAGAAATTTGTTCAACATCGGTAAAGAATTGTTTCAAATCACCCTATACCAGGTCTAAACACAAACTGACAGATGCACAAACAGACAGAGATGTCAAGTTACTAACATTCCACTGCATTAATGTAACTTTTTTCCCTAAAAAAGAATAAAAAATTAAGACAATTGAAGATGACACCAATTCATACCCAACAAGAAAAATTCAGGGATGCAGTATGTTTTTATAACTCATACTAGAAACAGATGCCCAACAAGTCTCATGCAATTTCATTTTTATTGATATCTCTTCATCAGGTTATTATTTGAGGTATGAAATCATTTATAATGGACAACATAACATGTAGAACAAGTTATTATTATTATGAATAATAATAACGAACCAGTTAACATGGATGGTTACTTCAAAGTTAAAACAATCAAAGCAAGTTCAGCATAGTCTTCTTAAGCTGTAGACTTTTGTTTGGTTAACAAATAATACAAAAGAATTGAGATTAGATGAAGCAGGAATTTGATTTATTATCATAGAACTTTCAAAAGTTTAGTTCACTGAATAAACTGCATATATACAATAAAACAATGGAACCATGATACCATCACAGTTACTGCTGAACAAAAAATGGAAATGGAAAAATGTCAAGAAGATACCTGCCAATGTACAGCTTCTTAATAATGAAAGCACTAAGTAGACCCGTCTACAAGGTGATGAAAATACATTAGACCAGAGCCACAAGTCATATCAATATTTATGTGCATGCTCACTGTAGATATAGATCTTGTCTGAGTCTGTGTGATGCATGCATGAGAGAATTGGAGGGAGAAAGACATTTACCAACACTCCAAGCATTGTGCTTGCGATAAATAGATACAAGAAATTGCCAAAAAAGTGCAAAGCAATTGAAGGGTCGATGTGGTTGAGGTCAAAGCTTTGGATTGCATTGAAAAGCACCACTGATGTAGCATCATTCACAACACCCTCCCCAAATACAAGACTGTACAGCAAAGGTGTCTCATCCTGATTTAGCACCTGCATCATCATTTATAAGTTCAGTAACTAGCAGTGATAGCTTACTTGCAGGAAGAATGTAAAAAACATATTGTTTCAAACCTGCAATGTGCAAACAGAATCTGTCGCAGCAAATATTGCACCAATTGCTGGAAATTATCATAAATTAGTAAGTGAAAAACCGAATGAGAAGTAGCCAGGTAGATGAGATTGACAAGTTAAATACCTAGGAAATCCCCTAATTCCAGTGGACCAACATCCAACCTCTTAAAAATTTGTGTGGCACCTGCAAATAAGCCTCAAATTTAAGTCAGCAGAACTAGGGAAATTTCTCTATGGTCAGTTTCCTTAAAGTGAGTATCTATTTTACTTGATCAAGAATCAAGAATCAAGATGTCCTTTAAACCAAAAAAAAAAAAAAAAAAAAAAAAAAACTTTCTATTGATAAATTTAAGTTAATGAATTGGCTTACAAAGTATTTTGTTACTAACTCAAATCTTAAATAAAAACCTAGTAAATACATCTAAAGCAATAGTACATACCCAAAGTTATGATGGTACAAGATATTAATGTACCAATAGCACCAAACAACATGATGGTCATGAAGTTAACAAAAAACTGCTTCTTTTTCACCTGAAACCTGAAATGAATTACAGAGAACAAATTCATAACAAAACAATAACTGCAATCTATCATACACGTGAAGTCAAAAGATGAGAATAAAATATGGATTTTCAAAACACAGTACAGGGATTTTAGGAGGGGAAAGCAATATGATTCTGAAGGTTTTTCATATGGCATTAATACAACTCATGTTCATATCATGGGTACAATTGATGTTTTTAACTACACAGTCATGTAAATAATTAATAATTATCACTCAAAAGAGATGAAACCACTCATGGTATCTGCAAGAAAGAGCCAAGAAAAGTAGAATTTATTCAAGTCCATAAAATTTTCAATATTATTGAAATAATGAAATAGGGAAGTCCACAAACATAGGACTCGAGTTCTAAGTCACTCATAAAAGTACAAGCAAATGAACAGAGTGCTAGTATCAGGTATATTTCAAACATCCAGAGCCAGTTGAAAGTTATCCACCACTATGTAACATAAATTATGACTGGTTCTGCAGAAATATATTCTATTCAACACCCCCCAAAAAAAACCCATGAAGATCAAAGATGTGCATTAATCATTATGCGTGCTACTGTATCAGGGATAATCTACCAGACTACTTATTACAGATTATCACATAGGGATATTTGCAAAGAAATCTTAATTTGTAAAGAGGCAAAACAAAACATCTCCTCTCTTCCTTAATTAGACAATGGTAAATAGTGTCAAGCATCAATTCCTCACTAGACAATGAAATGAAATGGTACCAAAGAAAGAAAATTACCCGGCATTGAATATTATAGGGGGCAGAAGGTATATAAAGAAAAGATCCTCACTGAAAACAAGAATATGCGAGCTTTTACCACCACTAAACAACAAAATGACCACGCCAGTGAAAACACCCTGCGAAAAACCAAAATGAAATTTAATCATCATCAAATAGAAACAATAAAAAGAAAAGCTGTACCCACTATTGTTCAAAATAAGCATCAATACACACAGATATCTTTGCCTCTTAAAGAATGACTATTTTCCAGTTTAGTTTCTACATGAAAAAATCCTATATTTTGGTACCTACATATTTTTTTTTTCAAATTATTCCCCACCATTTGTTAACATTATTACAGTCTTATAATATTTTTCCAACAGGAACTAAAAAAAATGTGTGTTAGCGGTAAGGACCAAAATGTAAAAATCGAAATGTAAATTTGTTTCATATACGGATAAATGCAAAAATATTGTCATAAGTATCGAGATTAAATCTACTAATGTTGCAACAATTGCAAAGAAGCTCAAGGACAGTAAACACTTACAATTACAAGGGCAGTGATAGACTCGTTCATCCACCGGTTCTCCTCAAGAAGATGGCCAATTACAATACAAGCACAAAGAAGTGCCACAAATAAGTTCATGGAGACAACGGAGGCATGGTCCGAAGTGGATACCATTTGCAATTTTGAAACAACAGAACTGATTTCAAAAGCCATTTTATCCACCCTCCACAGTAAATAATTGCACAAGCAGATTTTACACAAATTCAGATTATTGCTGAGTCACCAGTTCAAAGCCAATTTACGATACAAATCTATTTCTCCGAGCTTCCCATTTTAAGAACTTCGCGATCTCGCCATCAAAAGAATCTCTGCAATCAGAGCAGCAAACATGCGCGTAAGATTTTCTATAACAAAGGAAAAAAAAAATCACCCCGTCACCCAACATGATTTTATTTCAGATGCAAACATTAAAAAAAAAAGAAAAAAAAAACAAAATTGGGGGAAATTAAGGCAATGAAATTAATCCCAAACAAAGTACAAGGACCAAAAAGATTCGCATGTTAGAAATAAAGTACATAATTCTGAGAGGAAATTAGAACATGCAGTTATATAAACGATCATGATTTAGTTTCGGTGAAATCTTGACCAAGAGAAGACGAAACCCTGCAATAACAAACGCAGAAAGAGAATAATTGGTCCCCACATAACTGCAAAGTAAAATATATATCAAGACGCTCACCAGAACGCACGATAACAGCATTGCGGAGAGTCTACGATTTCGTGAGTATAATTGAAACACAAGGAATCCAACGTCCAAAGAACTCGAACAGAGAAAGCTGAGAACTAATCTCGTGTTCGAATTCTTGACGAATTAGAACACTTTTTAGTTCTCTGTAAGGGTTCCGCACAGGAATTATGCAGATATCAAGCTTTAAAGGAGAAAAAGAAAAGAAAGAATAAAGTGTAAATTAACAGAGGAGAGGGGAGATTAAACGCAAAGCTGAAGAGATGTCGTTGGAGAATCGAGAAAGGAATAAACGACAGCTGAGGAAATTTTAGGTGGTTTAATTTTTCTGGTATTGAAATTGGAATCGGAGTATGAGAAAAAGAAAAGGGGGGATTGTGAAAGCTCCGGAAATTGGATACGATCGTTGAGAGAGAGTGTGGACAGAGAGGGAGAGACACAGACAATAGAAAGAGAAGTCGAATCAGGTTATAAGTGAGTTTTGTTAACGTGACGTGTCCACGTTAACGAGAGTGCCTGGTCGGAGCTGTAGCAGCTGACGCTATGAGATGCGTGATTTTTAATAATGTGGTGCGTGAAAAGATTTGCTTGGCGGGCATTAATACCCTAAGTAACGCTGATGTCACCTATGCTTTTTTTATACCCATGCCAGTTTGTGAATTAATTTGTTTGAAAAAAAAAAGTACTATTCTTGGTCAAGAATAAATAATAAATATACTGAGCAAAATCACACGCACCACTTATGGCTGTATTTTTATTACATTAAAATTAATATATTATAACAATTTTTATTATACATTGATTATTATATTAATTATAATTTAATTTTAAATACATGTTTAATTATATACTTTTTTTATTTCTAATATGTTTATAATTAATGACAATATACTAATTTATTTTTTTACATTACACAGAGTCATGTTTTAATAATATAAAAAATTTATTATTATATGCACGTACATTTAAAAAAATGTTATAAAACATTATACTATACATAAGTGTGGACATTCATAAAAGTCAATGATCTACGGTATTTGCATTTCAGAAGATTTTCAACTTTGCTGCAATTTAGAATAAAAAATGTCGAATTTTCCATTATTTTTAGTTAAGCCATGGTTAAGAAAGCATAACAATCAACAAAAAGCGAAAAAGTTGCATAGTTGTGTGTTCGTTTTAAAATTCTTCTATAAATATCTAACAAGAAATGATAGATTAGTTATGAAAAGAATATAAATATTTAAATATCTCATAATATTAATAAATTATAAATATTTAAATATTTCATTAAGATATTATTAATATTATAATTTATTTATAATAATTATTTTATTATTATTTATATTATTTTTAAATAATTTTTATTCTATAAAAAATATAAATAAATTATATTATTTAATTTAATAAATACAATTTTTTTATTTTTAATTCTCTTCGTCCATAATTTATTGGTTTTTAAATAATTACAAAAACAATCCGACTATATCACCTACAAAAATTATATATTTTAGTTTATTAAAAAACTAATTAGAATCTCAAGGATGTATATATATATATTTTTTTTCATGATATTTTTTAATATGTCGTATGTTACCTGATTGCATTTTCAAGCTTTTTATACGCACACAAAAATATATTATATATATATGAGAAATGATAAATACATATATATTTACTATTATTAACAAATAAAATATAACATTATAAAATAAAATAAACAATGATGTATTTTTTTATTAATATAAATTATAATTAAAACTTAATTATTTTATATTAAATAAATTTGTTATTTTAATTTATTATATTTTTATTTGAAAATATTTTAGTAAATAAAATAAAATATTATTATTGATTTAATAATTTTGTTTGTATTATACTAAACAGCATTACTAAATGTAATTAGGTCTCTATAATCAAATTTATGCAATAATTTTTTTAATTTAATACTACACATGTTATATAATATTAAATATGATATTATTATTGTTGTAATATTTTTTTAGTAAAATACATAAAAATACAACTTTTATTATTAATTTTCAAGATATTATTATTAAAATGGTTATTCTAATTTTAATTAGAAGATTGAAATATAAATTTAATTTTCAAGATATTAATAAGGGATTTTAATTTTTTACTAAAATACTAAAAAAAAACTATTTCATT
Source organism: Mucuna pruriens (assembly GCA_025330945.1). Taxonomy (NCBI): domain Eukaryota; kingdom Viridiplantae; phylum Streptophyta; class Magnoliopsida; order Fabales; family Fabaceae; genus Mucuna; species Mucuna pruriens. Next base: position 4,422,823 of record JAENHJ010000154.1, read on the forward strand.
AATAATATCCTCTTATTCATTCACCAAAAAATATTTAATAAAGTAACACAACTCTATAAAAGAATTACAATAATAATGAAAATTTATAATTAAATATATAATATTTATAATTTATAATTTATTTTTTTAGTTTTATTATATTATATTATTTATATATCGTAGTATATATATATATATATATATAATTTATGTACGTTTAAGTGATATATAATATATTTTTATACATGTATAGGTTAAGAATATGATGGTAAGTTAAGTGTTAAATTAAGTTTTATCAGTTTTAAAATATAGAAAAAAAAAAGTAATTCATATAACAAAGGGACCATAACTATAATTATGTTTTGAATATATTAGAGATATAAAATTTTGAGATTAAGGATAAAACAATGAAACTAAATTCTTTGAATAGAGACAAATTTTTTTAATAGAGACACGTAATCTCAATCACTATTATTTTAATATTATATATCAAAATTTAAAATATATAAGGTTGATTGAGATTTTAGTAATATTAAATTTTATTACATCTTAAAAAAACATTTTTTAATTTAATGTAGTATGTTAATATTCAAAATTTTATTTAAATTAGGTTTAATCAATTTCATCTGCGAGAGATAAATTTTTTTATTAAATAAATAAGATAATATATTTAATGCAAAAAAAATGTGGGTTAAATAGTATTTGACTTACCTTTCTTAAAAAAAATATGACTTTAAATATAAAGATAAGATTACTTAGTAACTTTCTAATTTTTATGTTTACAAATTATTTTTAAGTTAAAATTTCTTAATATTATGTTTCTAGTTTGAGGAAATAAGAGTCCCTCTCCCGAAAAAAATAGGTATTTCACCGTTATATTTTTTTATGTTGAAATATATAATTTAATATATTTAACTTAATATTATTAACTAAATTATATGTTAAAAATATATAATTTAATTTATCTAACTTAATAATTATTATAAATTTTTAAAATATAATTTTAATTAAATATATATTAAAATATTTTTAATTTACTAAATCATCATTTATTCACTTGATAAAATTTATTTAAATATATAGTTAAATTTAATATATATAATTAAATTTAAAATAAATACTTAAATAAAATGTATTAAAATAATAATTAAAATAATGTATATATATATATATATATATATATATATATATATATATATATATATTACATTAAAATTTGTAATAGTTATACTTTATTTAATAATATATATTTTTAACATAAATAGATTCAATTAGAGAGTTATACGTTTAATAATTAATATACATTGTATTTATTAAATTCAATAAATATATTATATTTAATAGAAAGTTTAAAAGTAGATAAAATCACGTCCCAAATATAGTCTCAATGTCTCAAACGATTACATTTGCCTTTCTTTCTTCCACCGGCACCAAACTTCGACCGACGAAGCTTACCCTCGCCACCTTTCCACTTTTGTGCAAGCTTAACTAAAGACCAAAAGGACGTTGTTGGTAAAAAAAAAAAAAAAGTAAGTTTAGTAGTATCCTAATTAATATCGTTTGACTATTTATTCCCCATGACTAAAAAATAGGATTTGTATAATTAAAAAAAAACATCATTGTATTTTGAAAAAAAAAATCTTAATTATTTAATATTATTCCTTTTAAATTATTTTCCATATCAATAATTTTTATATTTTTTGAAAAATTCATATATTATAAATTATAATTGTCATAACTGAAAATAAAATTCTTATTATATGCATTTATCTTTTCACGCAACCATGTGTCATTCTCATTTTATAACACGTGACTTTTTAAATTTTATATGAAATCAAATCAAATAAATATTATTCTTTAATTTTCAATAACAAAATATTTTCTTTTTAATTGATAATTAAATTTCTCTAATTACTATTAAGAATAATGAAATGTTTTCATATCAATATTAAAATATATTTATTACTTACCAAAAAATAATATTTTTTTTTTATATTTTTTTGGTACATATATAATTATATATGAGTATATCAATCATTCATCAGGATTTTTAATCTCTAGCAGAAATTATATTTATGCTCCCATATCAAATCATACAAACAACTTTATAGTTTAGGGTTTAGAATTTATGATCAGATTTTTAAATTTTAATTTTGAAAAATTAAACTAAATTGATTCAACTCGACCCAATAAATATAATCTTGTAAACTCGCAAAACTATTTGCCACGATCTTTTCTATTTCTTGTAAAATATTTATAAGTTGAAAAAAAAAGTGATCAGTTTCACTCGTCCTAGCATGCTAAATAGATGAGGTCGAATTAACAATCGTGTGACTTGTACGAAATTTGAGTTTTACTAGATGCGACACTATACAATTTTATCACATCTATTTTTAATTTATAACCTCATTTAACAAATTAGTATTTATAATACAATTATTATTTATATAATAATTACTTTGAAAAATATACTAAACATAATTTATAATCAATTAATAAAATAAAAAATAATAATTTATATTCATTAAATTTTATTGTTATTGTATAATTCTAGCATTGTATACTTTATATTCTATTCAAAGGTTTTAAAATCTCCATGTTATGAGTTTATGTTTATTTACTTGCTTAATTTGAGTTCTTTTTCTTATTTAAAAGTTTTATTGCGAAGTATTTTTTAATAAATTATATAAATTTTTACTAAAACTTTGAAAAACATATTATAAATTTTGATACAATTCATTTATACTTTTTTCTTATTTTGACATTTATTTTTATCTTTTTTTTACTCTAAATATATAATTGACATGATTGTATTTTGATTTATTTATTCGTTCCATTAACCGTTAATTGACTTTTATACAGTCAACTACTTGGTTGACTATGATGTCACACTTTGGTGCTGATATAAATTATTTGTCCAAAAACATATGTCATTAATGGATAGTTGATAAAGCATGAGAATATATGATTTAGGAAATAGTAAAAATAATGGATGTGTGATTTAAATCAATGAACTTGCAAATGGGTATAACTCACTTGATTGAATAAAACTTACGAGGGTTGTAAAAAATATATATAAAAAAAATCCAATCACCTCTTATATTTTTAAGATAACCAAAGTTATTAATCCATTTGATTTATGGTATATAAACAATATTTTATACCTAACATTTATGTTGTACATGTTAATTCTCAATTATCACAATTGTGTGAAATAAATTTCATTTAATATTATTTTTTTCATTGTTTTAATTTTATAAATAAAATAACATAATATTAAAATATTAAAATAAATAATACAATAAAAGTTATGTAATAGAGAAAAAATAGAGAGACGTGAAGAAAACGAGAAGAATAAAGATACATTATTTTCATTTGTCTATTATTTTTTCATCACATTATTTATACAATATTATTTATTTTAATATTAATTTACATTTTTTAAAAATTATAAAAATAAAATAATAAAGATACAATATTAAATAAAAAATTTTACACAATTATAATATTTAAAGATTAAAAATACAATTAATTCATCCTACAATGATGTTATATATAGAATCTTATTTATACCACAAACCAAATAAGCCCAGTGGCTTATTCACTTTAGTTTTTTTAAATGTATAAGAGGCTTTGAGATCAAATTCTTATTTTTAGTAATTTCTAAACTTTATACCCTCATGCGACATCAATAATTGATCAACATATGAACCAAAATTTCTTAATTTTAAAAATAAAGGACCAACGTTATGGATAGAAGATTATAATGAAATCAACAGTAAATTAAGTTTTTAAGAAAATATAAAAAGTTTTTTATGATAAGAAAAGTACACATAAAAATACACGATAAGAAATAAAAATAAAAACTATTGATTATATTAACCATAAAACATATCTTTTATTTAAAGTACATGTTAAAAAATATACTTTAAATAATATATTTTAAAAAATAATACAATATATTTAATTTGATATATTCAATTTTTTTACATTATACATTCTTTATACACAGTTAAAAATCTCTTAAAGTTATCTATATTATTAATATTATTAACCAACAGCCACATTGTTAAGTTTCTCTATTGAATTGCAAAGAAAAATAATAGTTTGTCCGGATTATTTATGCTTATAAATAGTAAAAAATATTTTTTTATTCGTTGGATTCGAATACGAGTACTCTCAATGATTTAGAATTATTTTTGCCTATTTCAAAGAGAATCATTTTGAAGCAAGATAAAAACAATTCCAAATTATCCCATGATACTTTTATTAATTTAATCATCTAATTTATGAAATATATTAATTTTATAATTTAAGATATTAATTATATTTTGTATATAAAATGTTTTGTTTATTTTTTTATAAATTGCATTAAAAAGATTAATAAAAGAACGTGAGAGAATAAATGATCAAATTTGAATATTCTTGTGTTGTATAATAACATATCATTATTATAATAAATAAAACATATGTTATTAAATAAAGCCTAATGTGATTATTGTAGTATTCATTAATTGAAGTTGATAATAAAAAGATAATCTATTGTAACTACATCATACTATTACTTTCATTCTTATTAATCAGTCCTCTAATACAAGAAACAGATAAATTAAAAAATACAATTAGTGTTCCTGAGTTTGTAAAAGTTATTTTAAAATTTCTATTATATTATTTACCTATTTTACATTATATCCTATCATTTATTTAACTTTTTTAATTTTTTTCTGTACTTTTGATAAAAATAGGCAATACATCAATAATATAAAATAATTTTATACAAAAATTTAACGATAAATAATAAAAGAAATTTATTAAATTTTATAATAATTATTTTAAATTCATATTAATGATAATTTATTATTAAATAATAATATAAAATTGTTACACATTATTATTGATGTATAACTATTAAACTTATTTTAATTAAAAAATTCATGAACATTTGTGCTTAAAATGGTGGTAGTATTTTGGCCAGGATACAAAAAAAAATTATATAAAGAAAATTTAAATAAATAAATTATTTTGAATATATAAATTATATTTTTATTAAAATTTGCAGTGAAAATATTATTGAACAAATAATAAATTATATTTTAAATTTTGAATAAAAAATTTATATTTAAAATTTATGATAAACAATATATTATGACACAAAATTAGTTTCAATTATTGATAATTTATTTTAAAAATAAAAACTAAAAAATAAAAAAAAATCATTGAAATACTCTCGTTGAGAAAAAAAAAAACAGTTATTAAAAAAATTAAATAATAATTTTTAAAAACACTCTCTACCAACTTAATGTCAGTTGATATAAAGAGGATTTAGTCTATTTTATCCGGTGGAGTTTTAAACAGTAGAATGCTTATTACCATTTAAAAATTAATATAAGAGTGTAATTAAAAAATATATAATTGATATTATCTTAGATTTTTGACCGAGCAAATAAACAGCAATGTTTTATTCTCCTCAAATAAACAGACACGTAAGTAGAGAGCTGATATCTCTGAACCACGTAAAGAATCTAAATTATACTATGTCATTATTCAAGATAAAATCTTGATCATTAAACGAAACTTTAAAGATTTAAAGATAAGGACTCAAGTTCCCTCTCCATCTTAACCACAAAAAATGTTTCATTTTATATGTTATTTTTCTATATATATTAAAGACTTATTGTATTTTTTACGTTTATTAATAAACTAATTTTAATCCTTATAATTTTAATTACTTAAATCAAATATTTATATTTTAACATTAATAAAATTTAATATTTAACACTTAATTAACAGTAAATTCTTAATAGTAGTATGTGACGTGGATTTATGTTTGAAAAATGAGAGAAAAAAAATACAGGAAGTTTAAACCAACTACTTATGCTTGCTTCAACACTTTGCATAATAACCATTAAATTATTTAACCTTTATATATATATATATATATATATATATATATATATATATTAATAAATAAATAATAGAATTATATAAAACTAGACAAATAATAGCTTAATTTTTTTTAATATTATATATCTTAATTATAACTTTTTTCCTTGCACTATAATTTTTTTATAAAATTACATTATTTTGGGTTTACTTTTGATATTTTAGTAATTGAAATAATATATTATCATTCATATAATATTTTTTTTTATTTGACTAAAAAATAAAAAAATCCTTCTTAATAATATCTTGAAAATTTATTTTATGTTTCCATGTTTTAAATAAAATAAAAAAATGACCTTTTATATTTTTTATTTCACCAAAATATTATTACAACAGTAATAATATCCTATTTTAGTCACTAAAATAGTTTTTATTTTAATATTATATAACTTGTTTAGTATCAAATTGAAAAATATTATACAAAATTAATTATAGAAATATAATTATATTTCGAAATTTTTATAGTAAAATACAAAAAATATTATATTAGTAATAATATCTTGTTTCACTTGCTAAAATATCCAAATAAAATTATAAGAAATAAAATTAAAAAAATTTATTAAAAAGTTATTTAATATAAAATGATTAAGTTATAATTATGGTATATGTTATTAAAATATATAATTTATTATTTATTTAATTTTACAACGTCATATTATTTATTTAGTAGAAATATTTAATAATTATATATGTATTTTTATTTTCCTGTAAGTTATATATCATATATTTTTCATATATGATAAGTGACTTGTTAATTTTTATCTATAGCCTTAAATCATAAGACACTAAATTCAAAGTATTTTTCTAAATAGTCACGTAAACAAAATATATATCACATCACCATTATAATTTAGACAATAAAAAATACAATTAAGCATATATTAAAATATAAATTAACATATAAAATATAATCTAATATTATAAATTAGAATGTTCAAATATAAATTAAGCCTAAACTCTTATTCTCTCTATTAGATATTGTAATATTATATTAATTTTCTATTAAAATTTTTTTTCATACATTACTCTCATGGTTAGTGAAAGAAACTCTTTTTGAATAATCTCAAATTATATTATTCTATTTATATTTTTTTAATTAAATTTCAATTATTTTTAATAAATTATTAATAATTAAAATCACAATTTAAAATATTTTTATAAATTTAAAGTATAATTTATGTATTTAAAAACAATTATTTATTATGACTGTAATTATAATATAACTTAAATATTGAAAAATATTTTTTATTACTAATTTTAAATATACAAAAATAAATGTTTATCATATATATATATATTATGAACTAAAAAACATAATAAATATAAAATATTAGATGAATAACTAACTGCACCATTTTGCAGTATTTTTTTAAATCTTTAAAAGAATCCACTCCATGAATATATTGTTAAAAAAACACAATGGTACTCGTGTTATTATTATTTGTTATGAATAATTTTTGGATGAACATCCATTTATTAAATAAAACTAGTAAAAACAAGATAATATTAATTTATTTAAAAATTGAAATTATTAATAATATTATCATTCAATCACAAATTATTATTAATATAATTTTAAAATATCTATTATAAAATTAATAAATTTATTATCAATGATGAGTAGTGATTAGATGGTCACTAATCAACCTATTTTCTCTTAAATTTTTAATAAGTTATGACTAATACATATATGGTTGTTTGTGTTAAAATTGCTTTGGTCTTAGCATATTCTGGATCCTGGTATTTGCTTTCACTTTTAATACGACACCTCACCTAACTTATATAAGTGGGGATATGTATCAGTTGCTCAGTGGCGTAATAGGTTTGTTCTCTATTGACTTCATTATTACGTTGAATACGAAACAGAAATTGCCAAAATATCACGTTGGATAGCAGCCTCCACCACACCCCACATGACATGGAGATGGACCTTTCCTTTTTAATTCCCATTATTGTTTTTCAATTTTTATGAGACAAAATACCATTTTTGCTTTTCTAACATTTGCGTTGGTGACATTTCTTTTTTTAATTTTAATCAGTGACATTTATAAAGTTACTTTTATTTATCATATACATGTTGGAAATATGTGTTTTGTGGGCTTGGATTGACATGTAAACCCAATCAATTCGACATGATCCAATGGCAAACACAAAATTTGTTTGTAAGTAGGGCGATTGTTCTACTTTGGAACTTAAAAGAAGGCAACTCTGACCAATGTCGGGGTTGCGTTTCAAGTTGACAGAGTTTAAATTTGAGAAATTTGATCAACTCGACATATGACAAAAAAAAATGATAAAATAATTAGCAAACAGAAAGAGACTTCAATTCGTCTCGTTCTCAAATGAAATTTCACACAGTTGCTACATGAAAAATAGCATTTAATTAATTGAAAATAGTGATTTTACAAGTAGCCGCTGTTTCCGTATAAGTGGCTTGTTATAGCTTCTGCATCATTTATTACTTTATTGTCTCAAGAACCAGTTAATATGTTTAGATTTATATTAGATGATCTAAAATTATGTTGAAGTATTAACTAATATAATTTTATATTAATGTTTACGTATTTGGTTGGTCTCAATCAACACACTTGAATGGTTGTTTTTTTTTTTTTTTCATTTTTTTTCCCATGTTTCTCCTATATATTTCCCCTTGTTTTATTCATGATTATCTATTATCCGGATTTCATGGTGAAAAGCAACGAATAAATAGAAGAAATGGATATAAGTTCAAGATGATTTGGCTATTTTAAGATGGCAAGGAATAAATTTCTTGATGGTGGCATATCTCTGGGGACGATGGAATTGACTGTGTTAGGTTGTGGAAGTGAATTTTTGAATTTGGAATATGGTATTCAAGCCATTATTAAAGCAATGGGTGTGATGTAAATCAATGGGCGAAGTAATCGATCAAAATGGGTGATGGAAGCTCAAAAATTAGATCTTTTAACCCTTCATATTGAGTTATTCCTGCTCCTGCTATCGTCTTGTGAATCACTGAATTACAATAATTAGTATTGGGATGGCATCCAGAAAATTTTATTTGTAGGGATAATATCTATACGTATAAATTAATAATTTTATTTATATACTATATATAATAATTTTTTTACAAATTAAAACTTAAATAAATAAATATTTTTTGATATATAAATTGTATTATAATTAAAATTAAATAAATAAGTTCTAATATATAAATTTATAATAAATTACTTTTAGCTATTAATAATTTTTTATTGAAATTCAATTTAGAGTGGAAGATAAAAATAATAAATTAAAAATAATATAAAAACTTGAAAATTTTAAATACATGTTAGAAAGAAAACAAAGATATTTCAAAATAATTAAAAGAATTTTTTTAATTAATTGAAAAAATAGTGTATAAAATACACATAAAAATATAATATTAAAAATATTCAATTGAGAGGTAAAAAGAAATTTGTGGGAGTAATATTTATATTATAATTTTTTATTATATTTTAAATTTAAAAAATAATTTAAAAATATATATTAAAAATGTCATATATATATATATATATATATATATATATATATATATATATATATATATATATATATAAAATTAAAAAGTTAACGAGAAGATTTGCAGCCACTCTCTTAGACGTATATCCGCTGATAATTAGTGAAATGGTGATACGACTAGTACAAAATCAAAATTCTTTCAATTTTATTTAAATTTAAATTTCAAAATTTCTCCCTTTTTTTTTTCTTCCCACTCAAACTTGCAAATAAATTCAAGTACAATATTTTATTTATTTTTCCGTAAATATCCACCTCATCTAGAGGTAGATCGGGAAGGGAAAAAAAAGTTAATAAACAATGTGATGAGAAAGAAAAAGTAACAATAAAATAAAAATGAGATAAATATTTAGCAATAAAAAATGCCAGATGTTTTATTTTGCCTTTTTGCCAAAAGAAAAGACCCACGTGATTCAGCGTCCTCAACGGATATCTCATGAAATTTATAGCGGTACCCAACCACGTGGATCTCCTCCGACCTCTGGGATCACGGGGATCCATCTTAAATTGCTTTTCCATTTTTAAATTTTATAGTTCAATAAGATGATAGAATAGAAATTAGAGATCGAAATTTTAATTTTATCATAAATAAAATAAATTAAAGAGTGAAAAATTTTATATTTAGAGTAAATAAGAATTATAGAATAATAATTCTAAATTTAAATAAAATAGTTATGAAAAGACATCAATAACAGCCCCGATTAAAAGATTTCAGCATAGTTATATTATTAATATTTTATTTATAATATTTTGATAACTACTAATTTTTATTTATTTTGTTCATGCTATCCACGTATTAATGATGGTGGTGGAGCCTGGAGGATGCAAAGAACGACAAAAAAGGAAATTGCCTAATTGGAGTACGCTGATATAATGATTGATGGATGGGGTTCACCACAGGTCCACAGGCAACAGCCGAAAATGAGAACTCTCTTGCCCATTGCCCAAGTGTCCAGTTTTGATTAACTGTTTCCTTATAGAGATTTTTTAATTGAGACCATTTTTGGTTTTTAATTTACATTTTTTTATAAATTTATAAATACTAAGAAAATTTCAATAATTAAACTTTTAAAATGTTAAAGCACAGGTTAATTTATTTATAAACAATCAGCTTATGCAAAAATATTTATTCATCTTACTGAATTTAATTTCAATTCATGTGATAATTTTCATTTATTTATTTTACTTTCTTGTAAATTAACTATTAAGCATCGCAATAGTTACCCATGAGAATGTGGATGAGGGGTTTTAATTATTGCCATTATTATGGAACCGTACAGATTTATTTTATCTTGAATTGTTATCTATGGCAATATCTAAATTAATTCATAGGCGGAAGTATATTTAATTCTGTCCCTGATTAATCATTGTCATTGACTTGTGTATATAAAACTATAATAATTATGATACAAAATAATATACATATAATAATTACAACCTTACATATGATACCATGTTACCGGAAATTGGAAAAACAGAATCACGTTCAGCTTGTCTTATCCGTCCTTATATAATATCATAATCAGTTTTGGTGTGATGGATGGCAAGTACACTCGGAATCGCGTTGCGTTGGTGTACTTGGTATAGCTCTTTCGTAAAGATTTAAGAATAAATAAAATAGGATAAGATATATTTTTAAATTCTCAAATTTTGATTTTATTTTTTATAAAATTTTATCCATATATTTTAATAGAATATATTTTTTTAGTTTTCGGTGATAAATTAAAGTCATATGACTTTTAATAAATATAAAACTAAAAATATATTAAATTTTTATAGGAACTAAACTGAGATCAAATTCAATTTTTTTTTATAAATGAGAAAAAAACAGACAATTGCAATTTAAAAGTTCAAATTCAAATTTAAGATTTGATAAGACCTTTTATCTTGAGTTGGTTCAATTATTTGAAAACTCCCCAATCAAATTCACCTAGTAAAATGCATTCTCCTAATTATTATTTTTTAAATAGCATCCTTCATTCGTTCAACCCCTTACCCCTAGCAAAAATTCCTAATTTCCCTAATCATTAATCCAACCATCAATTTCTTTATTCATTCCCGAAAGAGATTGTCATAGGATGATGTTGGGACGAATTCAACGGAGAGAAATGAGGTTTGGACCTCCACACACATCTTTTCCTTGTAAAGCACGTTCGATCACTCGGTCAACAACATAAATTGGTGGAAAAATAATAGAGCTAATTAACTAATTTTTTTTTTTTTTTTTATACATGACTCCCTGGGTTTTTAAAGTTTATAATTACAAGAGCATATGATGTAATGTTTTTTAAATAGTTAACGAGATTAACATGTCGTTGTAATATTTTTTAAACGATTAAGAAAGTTAATGTAGATGTAAAAAAAAAGAATCATATTTTTTTTTTTACAAAACCCCATAAAGAATTAGTGTAATATGCTTAAAATACTATAAAAATAGAACCAGCATGTTGTCGTGCCGACTGTAATGTGGCATTTAGAGAAGCTAAATCTAAAATATTATTGTGGATCACGAGCTTATTATGTAGTTTACTTTTGATATAAAAAAATATATAAAAACAAAAGCATGTTTATGATTGGAAGCATGTAATTCATTTTTGGTTAATTGTATGTCAGGGTGACTACCTAAACTAGTAGGGAGGCTCCTACATGTATGTAACAAGTAAACACACATACACATAATTTTATTTATGAACTTAACATTTCACTTGTACTTGCGTAATTATATATTTATTAAATTATACTTATTTATTCATTTTATAATATTTTTAAATGTAATACACATATATATAATTTTATTTATCAACTTAACAATTCACTTATACTTGTGTAATTATATATTCACTAAATTACAATATTTATTATTTATTTCATGATTTTTAAATTACATTAATTATTTTAATGTATTTAAAAATTGTTCATTAATTATTTTAATGTATTTAAAAATTGTTAGTTTGGAATTGATTTGATGTTTTTAGTCTTATTTTTTCATTTATTATATAAACCTGTGCATTTTATATAAAAGTATGTTTTAAAAAAATATAGAAGAGACACTATATTTCATTGTAATTTGTTTAAATTTTAGAAATCAAGATATAGAATATTTTAAACTATAATTAATTTAATTCTAGTGAATTGGGCCTATTCAACAAAACAAAACTCTTTTATCATGTATTTTTATTTTATATAAGAAATTCAAATTTAAAATAATTTTTAAAGGAAGGCCAAACTCCACTTTATAAATTAAAACTAATTTACTTGGTTCAAGTAATGTTATACTTAGATAACTTAAGCAAAGTTTTCAGGATAAACTTTATAGATGAAAAATATAGTTGAGAGAGAACTGATGACACTCAATTAAAATTAGATTCTTTGATTTCGACAATGATTAATATTTATCGAAAAATCTACTGATAATTTTTAGTAAGTATCTGATCCTAATTTTGTTATTTTCACTCGCAATACTCGAAACAAAAATTTTACTTAGAGATACAATTACAGTTTCACTCAAATCATTGTAATAATATTGGTAATATGTAACTAAAAAATTTACCACAATATATAGGTAACCAGAGTGAGTTGTTTTGAATTTTCAAGAAAATTTAGTTTCAACCAGGCCGAATCCATGTGTCAAATATAATGGATGGGCTTCATCCAAAAGGCCCATTTTTGCCTAGTTGGCTTGCATTAAGTCCATTAGCCTAATTCGTTAGGGTGACAACAGAGGGTGGTTCCTGACCATGACTTCACCTATTCCTTTATCTTCATCTTCATATATAGATTGAAGCTCACTTGATTCATGCATTATTTTCTTTACTGTCATTATGTCGAAAATTGAACTGATTTTAGTGCTAGTTTGCCTTTTACAGATATCATTATCACACTTCACGAGTCATAACCATAAAAGAATAATACTATTTCGCATAGCGATTAGATTTGACGTACAGGAGACTAACACAAACATTAATCAAATATTTTTCTTTTCACAAATAATTAGTCAATATTTGAGCTTAGCACGCTAACTAAAACAGAAAATTTAATATAAATATGGTAGGTGGATTTTAATTAGGACTTTAATTTCCAATAACATTGCCTATGACACACAAAGTCAGAGCAACTTATAAAAAATCGTTACTTATATAAGTAACTTTCTCAATTTTTAAGCAATCTAAAATCATATATACCATATGAAAATATTATTTTATTATTAAACAATTTATATAATATAACTAAACATTTCTTATTCGATATGCTCTTAGAAAATTACTGTGTCATGAATGTTCTTATGTAAAACTATGTTTTGCTAAAACTATTTGAGATTCTCTTATAAATGTTTATTTTAATAAGTTTGAATCTTTTTTTTGGTAGATAGCGGGACATAAGCCCAGAAAGAGAAAAGTTGAAAATTAACCACTAATTATTACTGAATTTTTAATATTACATTATTAATGTGTATATTAAGAATACTGATTAAAGAATGTTTAATAATCTATTTTACTAATTTCTCTACTTATTTAAAAAATGATAAATAAATATTGTGTGTTTTAAATATAATAAATGCTATTATTTTAGTTAAATACTTCTTATGAATGTCTTGAACGACATTTATTTTTATAGATGAACCCAAGTATCTTTTAGCGGTAATATTTTAAAGAACTGAAATTCATTTAAGTATCAATAGTAAAACTTAACATTTTAACTATTTAAGTTTTAAACTAATAAATATAATGTTTATTGTGCAAGTATTTTTTTCATATTAAAGTTAAACATAAATAACAAATTGAAAAGATAACAATATTTAAGAGAAAAATCTTGAAAATTATAAAATAAAATAAAATGCGTGATTAAAAAAACATACAGTACAATGAAACATATTTAAAATTATAAAAAGGAAGAATGATTAAAGGAAAACCACTTCAAAGAGAGTCTATTATAATTTTATATATTAATACAAATCAATCTTTTATTTAAAATTTCTAATTTCACATCATAAAATATAATACAAAAAAAGCATTAACGTTATTGATGATACAATAAAACTTACCTAAGTGAATGCCTATTAAATATGTTTTAATTCCTAATTAAGACAATAAAGTTTGAAGAAATAACCTTTTATCTTTTCATAATCAATAATAAATTCATATATATATTTTTTGAATTTCATAAGGTTATAGTATTATAATTTCATACCATTACATATTATCATATAAGTTTTTTTATTTTTATAATAATTATTTTGAAAGTCATACATAAAATAATTTCTAATTAAATATTAGTGTAAATATCTTTATGCTAAGAGTATATAAAATATTAGTCCTTATCAATAAACTCTAATTAGTTTAATGTGGATATTACTAACAAAATAAATAATATTTTTAAAATTAACAAAATGAATAATATTAATGGAGATAATTAAAATAGTAAAGAATATCTTAAATTAATATAATTAAATTATCTCCAAGTTTTAGATAATTATATATAATTTATTTTTTAATATATTATAAATAGTAATTTTAGTTTTCTAATATTATTTTTATTTCACTAATCTATTTTTAACATTGTAATTTAAAAATATAATTTAATTTTAATATATTACTTTTTGATGTTATTTTTATATTTCAATTTATTAATTTTTATTTATTTTAATATAATTTATTTTTAAAATATATCTCAAATAACAATTTTATCTTTAAAGGAAAAAATAAATTGAAATAAAAATAACATAAAATAATATGATAAAATTAAATTATAAATTTATAAATAAATTATAATTTAAAAATACAATATTAAAAATAAATTAGTAAATTAAAAATAAAAATAATATTAAAAACAATAAAATACTAATAATATATTAAAAAATAAAATATATAATTATCTTATTTATATAAAATAACAAATATATTAATTCTACTAAAAATTAAATAAATACTTAATTAATTAAATTACGTATCCAACAATGATCTAATTATTTAATATTATTTGTTATTTTAATTATCAATGTGTCACTGAAGGAAGTAGAGTTAATGATAAAGACTAAAAAATATTAAAATTTTAAAAGTCACAAAATATATTACAAAAGACTATAACAAACAAAGTCATATTTATATGTATCTAAAACATATTTAATCCAAAATTAAATTCTATAAATATTTACTATTAGAGAACCACCTTGAAGTGACTTTTTTTTTCATATGAAAAGTCAATTAAAATAAATAAGAACATAAGCGAATGAACATGTGATTCGATATGAAAAAAATACATGTGGTTATGAGAAAGAAAATGCATATAGATATTTGATTTACTGTATAAAATAAAAATTTTTCATAAATTATCTTGTGAATAAAATAGAATTTTGAATATATATATATATATATATATATATATATATATATATATATATAAAATTCAATAAGATCAATAATAATTATTAAAATAAATTTTAATATGATATTAAAATTTAAATTTAGACCTAGCTAAGATATAAAAATTGATCCTTACTTTTATATATATATATATATATATATATATATATATATATATATATATATATATATATATATATATATATATATATATATATATATATATGGATGATATAACTGGTTGAGGCGAAATTTTCAATCATATTAATACAAAAAATTAAGAATAACAAAGCGAACGAGTTATTATCATTTTGGTTTTGGTACAACTGGAGGTGCAAACACCTTGAGCTATAAATGAGGACACAAACAACTCAAAATTTATTGCAATTCTCAACAAATTAAATAGAATTCAAATATTGACACGAGTATAAAAACAAAAAAAAATACGATGTACATCACAGTAATTCTCTATAATACCAGCAAGTAACAAGCCCCCCAAAAAACCTCTATCTAAATGAAATCCAATAGATCAAAACTATGAAGAAAAAATGAAAGTTTAAAAATGGGGGGAAATGGTTTTACCCCTTGATAAGAAGGAATATTGAAGAAGCAAGCATGTAGCATGACATATTTTTAAGCAGTTGGATTCCAACACCAAAAATGAGGCAGCATGGACAGGTTCTTTCTCTACAAGAATGTACTAAATATCTAAGCTATGATTTTCTTTCCTTTAACCTTATCCTTGAGGGCACCTTTATATGGTTTTGATAAATCCAATGCATCATCACCTGCAGTGTGTTTCTTGCGCTTTGTGACACTAATACTAGCAGGATTACCAATGGGACCTGACCAAGCTTGGAATGGTTCCTTTGAAAAGGTGTATGAGGTTGAACCCAAGGAGACATCAGCAGGAACAATATCTGGATCAATATGGTTAGAAGATCCCAAAGGAAAGCCAAGTTGTCCATCTTCATGCGGTGGAGGGAACTTTTCACTCTTGCTCTTGGCATTTGCATGAGTGATTAAACGCCTTCTCTGCTACACATGAAATCATAGCAGCAAACTTTAATCAACGTTACTTTTATACTTTCAATCATAATTGTACAGATTTTCAATTATAAAAACGATGATGCACTTTATTAGAAGGAAAGCAGCAGATAAAAGCATCAAATATGTATTTAGATTATAAATAGAAGCAACTTTCTTTACATACATCAATATTGGGTTGAAGCTCAGCATTGGCTTCAGGAGCAGGAGCAGCCTTTGCAGCGCGATCACGTGTGCGATGCTTCTTTGCACCATCAACATGAGCTTTGCCTGCAGCTCTTGATCTGATCATTCATATTTGCAGAGAATCTCAGTCAAATATAATAGGATCACTAAATTAAAACTTGCAGATGTTAATCAAAAGGAACACTCTTCACTCTACTGTTCTCTAGAAACAAAACGTATGTATGTCGTTGTGTGTGTGTGTAAGTTGAAGCAGACTCTTTTATCTGCTCGCCATCTTTAGTGATGTTCAGTGACTTCAGTCATAAGATTAAAGCATGCTTAAAGGAAAAATATAGTTTGCCACCTGAATCACTATTGTCCATAAAGAGAACATGTAAATAGTTTTTCAGTCTCCAGTTTTTGTTCCAAAAGATTCATCATTATTATTTGCATATTGTAAGTTACTCAATAAAATATATAAGGTTATACGTGTCATTGAATAATTCGGATAATATAAAATAGAATTGTTAACAACCCCTTAGATTTTTACCCCCAATCTCTATATCTTTCTCCCACTTTTCTGAACTAATCCCTTTTTAAAAAAAAATGTTTTTTTTTTAATGTTCACATGTATGCCTCTCACTTCTAGTGTTCATAAAGCAAACCTAAGAGAAAAGTTACCTCCTTGCTTCATCATCTCGTCGTTTAGCATCCATTTCCTTGGTTGGGGGATATTTTGGAAGACTAGAAGGATGACAAGCATAAGGTTCTGTGGTAAAGAACTGCAAAATGATAGGAAAGTCGAACAATGTAAATGCATGTGGATTTATTTATGTTTTTTAAAAAGAGAGCATCTAAATTCAACAAAGATAACATCTACTTCAGATTCAAGAGAAGTTTCAATTTATTAACATAAATTTTGGAATATCCACATCCCTTATGGTGATCATTTAAAACATGCCACCTGTTCCATTGCTTAGGACATTTATTTACTTAATATTCCAAATAAAATGAGACGGTGAATTGACTTCCAAGGTTACCCAGACGCCAACATTTTGCATCAAATCAAGCTTGTTTATCCTATTCCAAGACGGAATGCATATTCTAAAGTATACAAAGCTTAAGGGAGGCATATCATCATGCTGATACAGAATAATATCAGTTTTCCTCAGACAGCACCACACTTTTTTGGTATAAGATATCCAAGACAAGACAAGAAGCTGAAGAACCACGCTCCCCAAAGTTTATTGTCAACAATAGAAGCATCCACTCACAATCATTGTAGTTAAGGATCATAGTGCCTAATAAAACTAGTGACACATCACAAATAAGTCATAGTTAAGGATCATAGTTCAGCATTCGGCTTATTTATGTTATATGAAAGAGTTTATGTGCTTTAGGCAATCTACATAAACAGATAATAGATCAGGATCCAATAGACTACTATTGTCTAAGTAGCATGAAATCATAATATCAATAATAAGGAAATACAAAATTTTAAAACACCGTGCCAACAAAACAATCAGGAATTTTGAAAAGCCCACCTCACTTCTTAGTGCATCTGAGGCACTCTCCCGCTCAACCGGATCAATTGCAAGAAGGGTGTCAATGAGGGGCAGAGCAGAAGGTGGAAAATCTTTAAATGTCTCTCTTATGCATCTCTTGTATGGTTCTCGAGGTTTAAACAAGGTAGCATTAGGCATCTTGGACTTCTTCCAATACTCATCAGAAGGCGAACCACAAAGTTTGTATATCTTATGCAGCTGTTCCACCTATGTAAGTCATAGAGAAAGAGTCAGCAAAATATCCAATGGAGATTTCAAACAACCAGCAAATAAAGAGCAAGTGATATAACCTTAATGCAATACAAATTCCCTCAAAATACGTAAGAGATGATATAACTAAACATAATACCTACTATACCACTTAAAAAGGGTGATTTGCTGAAAACAGACTTGGGGATGCATTTAACTAAATACAGAAATCTTGTACACATTGTAGAATGTAGTTTCTTAGTTACCAGTTCTATTACTATCATCATAGTCACTAGTACCACTAAATCCTTAGAGATGCACGTCTTGATTATCCTTCTACTTTTGAGGGTGCATTGCTTGATTTACCATTAACCCACAGCTAAATAATATAGTCAACCAGGAAAAATGTTTTAGGAATAACATTTGAATTAGTAACAGGTCTACAGCTTCTCTGTTTGCAATTCTCTTGTTGAGAAACATCCAGTTGTGCTCCACCACTTCATTCCTCCCTAGAAATTATAAGGTAAATATCTTATTAACCATCATTCAGCTCCAATATAATAATCATGCTCCCTTGTATTATTCTTCAATTTGTATTTCCTTTTTACCTAATATTTGTTTTAGACAAACAGCTTGAACAAGGGGTATAAAGCCAAGGGTACACAGGTAAAAATGAAAGCCAAGTGTACAAATGCTTCATCGGAGAGACTAGAAGTAACAAGTAGTTACAATCTCTTCCACTGGCTTTTAAATTATCTGGGCTACAATTTGATTTGTTCCACTTTCACCAATCATGTTTTAAATCTTAACAGAGGCATATGCAGTTGTTTACATAGTACAATACTTAATCAAATCATGCAGTAATTCAGCCCTTGGTTACTTCTCATGCTTTTTCAGTTTTTCTTAGTTCATTTCTCATTGAATTCAATCTTCATATTCATTGCAGTTATGCACAACGCGTACTTTCTCAATGGCAGTACAGAGCACAGAACTTGGACTAAATGTACATGGGTTAGGGAGGGAGGAGGAGTTGCAATGCAATAAGTAAAGGTTCATACATGCATGTCTAGAAAGCATACTCTAACATTAGAATATGTAACTTCTTTTGGACTATTTCAAAATAGAAAATTTGTTGAAGTACCACAGTAATGGTTAGGCAGAGATTTGAGGGAAATGAAAATTCCGATAAGGCTATAAGCCAAAACAAGACAGTTTAAGTTTTCACCTCTGTGCGACCAGGCAAAATAGGTTTCCCAGACAATAACTCTCCTAAAATGCAACCAACACTCCAAAGGTCCACACCCACACCATATTCTGTGGCACCAAGAAGCAATTCAAGAGGGCGGTACCAAAGGGTAACCACACGATTAGTCATGGGATGCCTGCGGTTTGGATCGAAGAAAGATGCAAGTCCGAAGTCAGCAATTTTAAGTATTCCTTCATTGTCAATAAGAAGATTTGATCCTTTAATATCACGGTGAAGTACGTTTCGATTATGACAGTGCTCAAGTCCTGATAGCAGCTGATGCATGTAACATTTAACCTGCAGTAGGAGAGAGACAAAGTATTTGGAGACATCAAATACTGCCAATTGGAAAGAAACCATAGGGTATCTTCTATTTCTTAGATTATTAAGGCAAACCTGGTCTAACCTGAGGCTCTGTGAACTTGATGTCAGGGCTTGCAGCAAGTCCAGCTAAATCATGCACCATGTAATCAAACACCAGATACAAACTCAAGGACATTCTTGATGTAACTAAACCTTCTAGCTTTACAACATTGGGATGATCCAATCTTCGCAAAATAAGAATCTCTCTAGCCATGAATTTTACACTCTCAGGTTCCAAATTGTCAAATCGAACCTTCTTCAGTGCAACAATCTTACCCGTCAATGTGTCTTTAGCTTTGTATACATTACTATAAGTTCCTTGACCAATCTAATACAAAGGGAAATTTAAAGAAAAAGAAAACAAGAATGAGAAGAGCAGAATAATACATCTCAATATGCAAACTCAATTCCTTTTAACCTTGCCCACAAAATTATCATTCCAATAATGCATCATGAGTTTGGACAACACTACTGATGGACTTCAAAGTTCAAACCACATCCACATATCCCTGATATAGCATAACCCATCAAATGCTTTTCTATTTTAAGTTAAATGTAACACAAGCACCAGAAAAATAACTAAAGTTCAAAATTTTGCCAGTCAATACAAACTCACCTTATCAATTTTCTCAAATGTGTCAGCCTTTCGCGGAATCCACCCATTAAGTGCTTCCCCACACACTGCAGTTAGCCAAGGTGGCCACCCAGCTGCTACTTGCTCCCCCTGCAAATGCTTTGGTGGATTACTTAGCCTTGGATTTGGCTTTGATCTTCTTCTTTCACCCTTGGGCCGCCGAACCCCATCATCACCGCCATTCTCTTCCTTCTCCTTCTCACCGTTCTGTGCCTCCACCACGTTCCCCTCAGCTGTGCTAGTGGACACTTCATCAACCTTCTTGTTGGACTCAACACTCAAACCCTTCTCCTCCTTCACCTCAGAAATTATCCCCGATGACACTTCTCTGCTAATCACACACCCCATTTAGTCTCCTCGAATCCAAGCTTCATTCCCTTGACATATATGAGGGTTCTGATCACCAAACTAATCCAATAAAAAAAACGAGCATGATTATGATTAATACTTTTTACCCTTGATCAACTTGGTAATCCTACAACAATTGGTAACATCATCCAGTGAAGCAGCAATTATACATCAAGTGATGAGAGGAATTCGGAACCAAAATTGAAACTTTTATTCACGTTTCGAACGATCACTGGTCCACAAGGTGCAGGAGCACAAACATACCCAGTGATCAATGAAGAATTCAGTTGAGGTCAAAGGTAGCAAGATTCACTGCGGTGTCAAAGTGATCTATCTATCTACATACACACACAAGGAAAGTGAAAAAGTAAAATTTTTTATTTTTATTTTTATTTTCCCAGGTAGAGCAAGCACGTGACGGGTTCAGGAAGAAAAAGGGACAAAGAACAAAAACAGGAAAAAAAGATTGTGCCATGTTGTTGCAGAGAGTGTTAGAGGAACAGTAATTGGAGCTGGGGTTTGCAATTCTAAAAAGAGAAAGAGGTTGTCTTGTCTGAGAAGTGGGCACTGTTTACCTGCGTTTGTCTGGTGATGTTGTGTTGTTTGGTCTTTTCTGGCTCTCTCCCAGACGAGACGAAGAATATAGAGAGGATGAGATCTTCCAATTCTGCAAAAGTCAAACCTCTACAAATCTCTTTCTTACAAACCCATTTCCATTTCTACTCATTTCGTCTTCCCTGCTTCCTAAATTTATGGGCATTAGTACTATTTTGCTTTTTTTTTTCTTTTTTATTTCATTGGAGCGCCCAAAGAAAAAAAAAACAGTGGAGGGAATAATAGGAAAAGGACTCTAAGGAACGGAATTGAGACTCTCCCTAACGAACAACTGAAATGATTGATAATTATTAATCCTAAAAATTATTATTTTTATTTTGAATACTGTCAAGACTTAAGAGTATTATTTAAGTAAATAATAGATTTTAGGATTAATAATTATTGATAGAGTGAATCATTAATTTAATTGTGATGAATTAAATTAGTTTTTAAAATTAATAATATAATAAAATAATTATTAAAATTATATATTATTAATTAATTTAATTTTTAAAATTATAATTGATGATAAATTGATATACAAAATCAATTCAGTTTTTAAAATTATAATAGTGAGTAAAATTAGTTTCTAAATTAAAAAAGATTAATTATAATTTTTACCTCTAAATTTTAAAATATTACAAATTATGTTTTTTTATTTTTTTATTTATTTTGATCCTAAATTTATATAAATTTATTAAATTATTATTTTTTATTTTCACTACCACCAAAACTATTATTTATTAAATATTCTTATTTTAATTATATAAATTTATTTATTAAATTATATAAATTTATTTATATATCTTTCACCGTCTTATTTATAGAGTAATTATTCAGAAATAAAAATATTTAATAAATTAATTTATAAGATATTATATAATTTAACTAATAAATTATTTTATATAATGTAAAAATAAATATATATAATTTATAATTTTATATAATTAAAATAATAATATTTAAAAAATAAATTTATCATCCTAACTTTTTAATATTTTTATATAATAATAATAAATATAAACATATACTTCACAAAAGTAAAACATTATTAACAAATACAACAATTGTATATATAATATATTTTTGTATATAAACTAAATAAGTAAAATATTTTAAAAAAATTATGACAAAATTTTCAAGTTATAAATCATAAAATACAATTGAGTTTTTTTTTTTATTTTAAAGATCAATTCGACTTAACATTACAATTTTAAAGACTAATTATTTGATAATTTACTATTTTAATAATTATTTTACTATTTTATTTATTTAAAAAATCAACTTTATCATGTATTACAATTTAAGAAACTAAATTGATTGATGATATATAACTTTAATGATTAGTTTAATATTTTGTTAATTTTAATGACCAATTTGATTGATAATTATAATTTCAATGATTAAATTGATAATTCACTCCATTGATAATTATATTGATAATTATTAATCTTAAAAATTATTATTTTTATTTTGTATCCTGTTAAGACTTAAGAGTATTATTTAAGTAATTAATAAATTTTTTATTAAAAGTTATAGTATTAATGCATTAGTAATATTAATTATTAAATGTTATATTTCCAAAAGAAAATGTTATATTTTTAACATTTTTTATTTTAATTTCTTAATTAATAAAGTACCGATTGATGTTTATATATATATATTGTAATCTTAAGAATCAAAGTAATGTTTCGCTGCAAGCATATTTTTTAATCCTAAGAATTAAATTAATTTGGATATTCTCGTGGTTTGTTTTAATTTTTAATTAGGTCTTTATAGTAAAAAATATTTTAAAATAAATCTTACAATTTATAATTTCTGGAATAAAATCTTTTACTCATTTATATTATTATAATTCTGTTAGTTTATGTTTATTAGGTATTATGTTAACTTTTTTTATTAGGCTAATATATTATCCTAAAGTAGTAATTTATCTTTTATTTTTTTATATTTTTTAAATCTTAATTTTAACTTTTTGTAGACATAGAGGAAACTTTTTTCATATTGATAAAAAAAAAAAAAAAGTCAAGGTATATACTGCATTACATTGCATATAATCTCGAATTGAAAAAAATTAAATTCCTTTTTTCAATTATATACTTAAATTATTTTGTTTGAAAAATTCTTATTTATCGTTCTAAGAATTAATTTTGCTAATCTTTTTCTTCTACTTTATTTAATTGTTCATATATAAGATAATAAAATGAAATAAAAGTGAAACTTGTTCTGCCTCTATTTTTTCTTAACCTTTTATTTGTGTAAAAAATGTTAATTATGAGAATAAAAACTAATTTTCTATGTATATGTAGTAAAGTGTCCATGAGTGGCTATGTCAAAAGATTAATTAGAAATTTAAAATCCTTTAAAAAATAAAAATAAAAGAATAATCATTATATTAAGATGCTAGACTAGCATAAAAAAAATTGACATGCTCTCAAACTAAATTAAAGGAGTTATAATAATGTTAGTTTATAAGAATTTAATTATAAAATTTTAAAATTATAATGATTTTTTAAAAATATTTTTAATTATATGGACCTAATTAAAATCTCAAAAAATTATAGAAATTTACGTATTAATTTAAGCAAATTTATAGTATTAATGTATTAGTAATATCAATTATTAAATGTTATATTCCATAAAAAAGGTTATATTTTAAATTTTTGTAATTTCTTAATTAATAAAGTACTGATTGATGTTCATATATATTTTTTCTCATGAAATCTTAAGAATTAAAGTAATGTTTTGCTGGAAGCATCATTTAGTATTTTACTTGTTCAATGCTCCGCGTAGCATCCATAATCAGGAATCTATATTGGTAGGTATTTTACTAATTTTATTGCCTTTGTGGAAATGAACCAATTTTGTTGACTTGTTCAATATTCATAGAGATTAGGAAGATGACTTGTATGCATTTTAATATAACGTACTGTAGTGGTAGCTTTTCTAAGAGAATATTTTGTTATATAATTATATAAGAGTGATTAAAATTTAATATTATTGTGTATATTAGAAATATTTAGGTAAAGTTAAGATATATTCTAACTGAAATTCAATATGACCAATTTATTAAAATATTAATATTCAGTTAAAAATATAGATGAACTTGAAGATTGAACTTTAACAACATGCTTAATGAATAACATTATTTTCAACATCCAAAAAATTATGTAATATATTTTAATTTTAATTTTGCATAATACAATTTAATAATTTTATTTTCATACATAAAAAAGGTGTATTACTAAATTCACTGTATATCTGTGTTTTAAAGTTAAGATAAAATTAATTTTAAATTGGTAAATATAATTAAAACAGGTGGTTAAATTAATTTTAATATAATTTTTTTTATTAAAACGTGTGAATAATAAAAAAAATCAATTCTAAATATATAAAACAAATAAGTACTTTTTTTTTTTCTTTTTGGGAGACATGATGCAACGGGATCAGTACAACATAATTTGGAAAATGCTAAGCACATCCAAGATGATCACGAGTATTTACGATTACATTATATCTACAGATAACTTAATCTTTAAAAGTGACTATTTCCATGATAAAGTTTATAAATAAATATGGTTAAAAAATTCTAAGATTAAAAATAATATTATTTTAAAAAACTATAGAAAAATATTATCTTTTCAAAATATTTTAAATCAAACAGATCATAAACTGCGCCCGCTGCACTTCTTTTTTGGCACTATAGAAAATCCTTGTCCCAAAGTCACACAGCAGATTATCAAGGTTTTTTTTTTTATTCACCTTATCTTTGAAATTATTGATTTATAGCCTCACTAATATTTATAAAAGAAATTTAAAAAAAGAAATTAAGGGTTAAATACTCAATCCCTATGGTAAAGTATATAAAACGTCAATTATTGACCTCTATATCTTATTAGAATTATCCTATACCAAAATATTCTATAATAAATATATAAAATCATATATAAAAAACATATTTTTGGTTACTTAAATAAAAACTTTTTTCTTTTTTTTGAAATAAAAACCCTGTTAGTTAGCGATCGAGCATATTAAGACGAATTTTTTGTTAATTTGAGAAACATTTGTCCAATTCCACGAACCATTTGACAAAATTTCACCCTATGTCAGATGCTTAAAAGAAAGGCAAAATAGAATATTTCATCCCAGTGCAGTATGATAAGGAATTTATCAATTATCTACTTGCTAATTGCTATATACTAGAATTTAGCAAGATATTATTATTTGCCCTATCTTTTTCTCTCTTTGATTGTATAATAAAAATTCGGAGCAGCCTGACATGCTATGCTAAGAACACACATCACACCTTTTAGGGAAGAATTAAGAAAGGCAAAAAACAAGGAAACCTCTTCAACTATGTTAGCTAGTCACACACAGCTACCAAGATTTCAATTGTTTAAACAAATAAATACATAAAGTCTCAATAATTTACCATTTCCAAAAATACAAAGATCAAACATACTCTTTGCCCAAATAATACCACCCTCCTTGTGTACATGCTTGCAGGTGTGCAATTTAAGATTAATTCTGCGAACTAACAAACTAGAGTAACATTTATAACATGACTTATAAACTGATGGTATTGATAAAAAACTAAATAACAAAGTATTGATAAGGCCAAGTTCAAATTGAAGTCATTTATCTTAGAATTTAAATTTGATCACATATGTTAAATTTTGAAATTTGTCCTCAATACATGATAATTGACTCTCACCATTTTTATAGAACTTGGCAATACTGAAATTATAGCCGTTTAATATAGTTTCTTATACATATTCCAGTGTTCCACTGAACCTTATCAGGAATAATATAAACAGATACAAACAGAATCATCAATTTTATTTTAGGTACTATTATGTCACAGTTCCACAAGAAAACACCAATAATTGAAGTAGCTCAAGAATTAAATAGAACTAATTTACAACTCCTTGTCTTTCATTGAATCAGCATCTACCAACTACCCATTAATATCAGACCCCGTTGGTAACAAGCAACTTATAAAACGGCACCAGAAAATTATAAGTTATAAAAATCTTCATTGATAAGAAAGAAAACATGGAACCAAACCTTTTCATTGTTGTGGTAAATCTTCAAATATTCGAGAAAGTGACAGAAAACTGGGCAGGAACGTGAACTGGGAATTTGATGCGAGTGCTGAGTGAGTGAAATGAACTCTATCTATTAAAATGGAAAATTTTTTAGGTCATTGACTCATTGTCAAACAAACGTTCCTTTATGGTTAAAAATTAGTGAGGTAAATTCATCAACACGCTGCCGTTTCTGTTTGTTTCGGTGATAAATAGGTGAATTTCAGAGATTTCAGACACTCATTTTTAATGAATATACATAATCTTTAATAAAAAAAATGTATATAAAATCCATTTTAATTTTTTTATTACGATGTTTGGAAGAAAAAAGAAAAGAAAAGAAAAGAAAATTAAATTTGAAAATAAGAATATTATTTCCTTTTCTTTTGGATTAATATTCTTATTCTGCTTTATCTTTAACTTTTGTTTATTAAAGAATAGAATGTTTATTTTTTTAAATCTTTATTTTGTCATGTCCATCCAAATATATTAGTAAATTACTTTTCAAATTTCTCATCAATATTATTTTTATATTTAATTACATTTTTATCCTACTACTATGATTAATGTGTGATTTGAGTATCTCAATAATTTCTATTAAGTCAGAAATATTGGTATTCTTTTTACTGAAAAGTTATATTGGCCATGTAATCCTATTGGAATAGAGTATAACTGTCTCTTATAAACAATACATTTAATATATAAAAAATAAAACTCTTCAAATAACACATGAAGTATAGAAATATACAGGCTTTTGTGGTCATTGATTTTGCTGTTCCTCTAACAAAACAATCACTGCTTCATTTTTGGAGTGTAAGTGTTGAAAGGAAGGAAAGAATAGAATTTGTTTTTTTTTTAAAAAAAAGTAAAAATAAAAATAGTAAGATGATAGATGAATATGATTGTTGCTCAAATTTTCTTGTACTATGACCATGTTACCAGGCCAATAATAATTTCTTAGGCACGAGGCACTAAGGATCGTTACCTAAATAGCAGCAACATATTTTTATTCAATCCATACATAGTTTGTTTCACATGGTTTTACCTCCAAAGTCACACATAGCATACATATATATATATAAAGTAAAGAAAGGCAGGCCATATACTGAACAGATCATAATACTAATTCAATGGTTATCAGATTGTCATGCCATTGAACTCCTTCTCAGCCTGCTTATGATCCATGACTCCATAACTCCGTCTAGCGTCATAATCAGGACCTCTCCCATCAACCAAATTGAATCGTGGCCGCGTCGGTACAAGGTTGAAGTTTCCATTTGGCCTTGTCTCATTCTTCACTGGCACTGATGAGCGTGCTTGAATTTGAGGTGCTGCACCCGTCACAATCTTTTTTAGCTTTTCAGTTTCGCTCACCAGATTCATGCCCTTGTCAAATTTGCTTGCTGCTGGCACAGGCCTGTTCGCTAACGGCCCAGGCCCATCATATTCATATGGTTTGGGCCCTCCGTTGTAGCCACGGCCATTCCCATTCAGCCTTGCGGCTTCGCTCTCCAACAACCTCACGGCCTCCCCAATATCATTCATTGGCTTACTTAGTTGGGTCACTTTTCTTGGTGAAGCAGCCCAATCTGAAGTGGCTTTCGGCCCAGCCGGCTTGTACCCTTCTTTGTTGTAGTTGTTGCCATAGTCACCACCCTCGTGATCATAGTTGTCACGTCGAGTTGGACTTTCACTTCCAAACGGCTTGCTCCTATCGTTACCAATAGCATAGCCCCCATATCCATTATTATAAGTGGGACTGCTAGTGGGCTTGAGCTTGGGCCCTTCTTTGTTCCCGTAGTTACTATAGTCACCACCACCGGTACCATATCCATCATTATAAGTGGGAACGTTAGTGGGCTTGGGACTAAGATTGGGCCTTTCTTTGTTGTTGTAGTCCCCATTGCCACCATAACCATCATAGATGTCCTTAACGAGACTTCCAATCAAGTTGCGCCCTTCTTTGTTGCCGTAGTTACCATAGTCACCACCATATCCATTATCATGGCTAATAGGCTTGCGTCCTTCTTTGTTGGCACCGTAATCCCCATAACCATTAGGACCATCATCCCGAGTGGTACTTCCAATTGGCTTGCGTCCAATGTGGTCACCATAACCATTAGTACCATTGTTATAACCGCCGTGCTTGTCCATCACTAAAAAAATTAAAATTAGTAACAAAATAATTTATATGTAATAAAAAAAGTAATTTTTATGACTAGGTTTGATCTTTTTATAGTACTTTTTAATGGTACCTGCAACTGGTTTGCTAGCTTCCATGTTGCCATAATAAGCACCATTATGAGAAGCATCATGTTTGCCATTGTTAGTGGTACCTCCAATTGGGTTGGTGCTTCCGTAGTCATCATAGGCATTATAAGGTTTTGGCTGCGAGGAGTGGCGCCAATCAGGTGAAGTCACGTGACTGGACCTTGCTGGATGGATAGCTTCATTCTGCACCTTGGTGTTGAACTCATCAACTTTACGTGGGGAACTACGAACAGGGCTTGTTGGTGGATGCTTCCATTCATCACCACTCTCGTCGCCATAACCATAAGGCCTGGTACTGCTAGAAATTGGAACAATTTTTTTGTTGGTAACATACCCGTCTGAGTCACCATTACCATTACCATTAAATTTGGGGACGAAAGGAGCAAATGGCTTTGTAACAGGCCCACCCCCCATTTGATCACTTCTCACGGTACCAGTACTGTAGGCGGATACGGTTCGGTATGTGAAATACGTAGACATGCCTCTTAATTACTTCTCAACACACACACACACCCCTCTTTTGGCTTTTAACTTAAAATCTCCTACAACTTGTCCTTTTATAGACAAAAAAAGATTATGGAACTTTGCGTTCGAACTAAGCATCCAAATTCTTCAATTGAAATAGCTTAAGACATGCATGCAGGATATGATATTCAAACTTATCGTGCAAAGAGAATCATATACGGGTATGGATTTTATTCATGTTCTTACGTTGACGATATATATCTGTCGTGAAAGTAAAGAATCGTATTCCGTGCAATAAGTGGATGGAAGCTTGAATTCCACTGATTAATTTAGTGGCACATATATATGCATCGTTTTCTACCGGTGTTGGAGTCAGACGTCAAGAGAATCAAGTAAGGCAGACCACAAGAAAAAAAACAAGAATCTGAACCCATTTCATTTTCAGCAAAGCCGAGTATCAGTCACAGTACAGGTGGGGCTCCCAGGAGATAGAGATCGATGACTCCTCTTCTCTCAAATAACATGCAGTATTTAATAAACTACTGAGTAATATGCAAGCTTCATTTGCGCGCAGAGAGTGCAACTTCATTAATTTAATCATGACGTGGGGGATTGGAATACAATATTCTCTTATTTGGTTTGCAGTAGAGCCAGGGAGGAACAATTTTAAAAGGAAACTTCAATAATTCAGCTTCAAACAATCGTTCTCCTCGGAACTAGAGGTATAGGCATACAGTCATCAAATTCACACAATTACCAATTTTCCTATATTAGTAAAATATAAGTCTTCTAATTTAATATTTATTCAATATTTGATTTCTTGACTGTACGTAGATACATAAGTTTGATGAATTTGCCAAATAATTTTTTGACTAATAAAAATCTTCCTCACTTCCTCCACGATTTTTTCTATGCTTCTTAACTCAGCTTATGTTTTGGAAGAAAAAAATATTTATCACCAAATATATATGTTTCCTTAAGCAAAAAGGAATGTTGACTACGAGCTAGTACTTCTATTGACTTACCCAATAATAAAATTAAAAAAAAAACTTTATTAATTTTACAACACAACAAAATACATAAAAACCATTTATAATTATATAACAGAAAAATTCTTCGGCCTCCATTCTCGTATATATGATATTTTTCTAAATTTTGATCACTTTTATTGTTTATGAATTATTTTTATTATTATTTTTTATTTATATTCATATTTTTCTTATTTTTCTTGTCTATTCTTTTATTTTTTTAAATATCAACCAAAATGTTTTCATTTATAGTAAATTAACAAAAAAAACTCGTGCTTTATTATAAAAATGTACATTAGTTGAATGTCCTAAGAACGTCATTCTTAAACATTTTTATAAATTCTATTTTTCATTAATAACATTACACATTATCATGATAAACACGCATTCAATATTATTCAACGAATAAAAAAATCACAATCATAAACATTTTTGACAAATTGTGCAATAAACATACAAGATAATTTATGGTATATCCCAGAGTGTTGAAAAAGGTAAGGAGGGATATGATTACTGGTAGAGAACGAAATTGATATATAATTATCTTATATATACAAATATATAATTTTATATCTTATATTCATCTTAAACATATATTTTTATATATTATTTTTTTACAAGGAAAAAACCCCATCCTTTCACCATCATGCACGACAAGCAAAATTCCATGGACCAGAAGGGTAGAAACCCCTCAAAACCCAGGAGATTCACCATAGTAAAACATTTGATTTGTTAGTATCCGATGTTACATGGGCATGACTTTGACTAAATTATGTGCCAACGCACACCTGATAGAACTTGCTCGTCTCCAATGATAGATGAAAACAATAGAAAATTTAATAAACGTCAATAGAAAGCAGCACTTTCCATTTTTTGTGATTTCAGTTTCCAAAACCACATTTCTGGAGTCAGCAAATATACATAAAAGCACAAAACGGTATGAGTGACCATGAAAACACTTGTAGGGTGCAAATCAAAGCAACCCAGAAACCACGTAGAGTAGAATCAGCTCCAAGGGCAGAGAGAAGCACGGGGAAGAATAATAAACACAAAAGGATGCAAATAGAAAGTGATTGATTTTACTTTGAACAAATGAAAAATAATAAATAAATAAATAAAAATGAAACAGAAGGGGTGAGATTGTGAAGATACACCTTTAGAACAGAATTTCTATGGCTAGGTATTTGATGTATAATTCACTCAAACACGGGCAAAACTAGCAAAATTATTTTCCTCCACACTGAGAAAAAATTTTATGTTCATAAAATTTCAGTTTTATAACCTGTTACTTTTCTTCGCAGCCCCTTTGCAACATAGTGGCTATAAAGCCTTCTCAATTTGGAAGCAACATTGGCATCAGTATTGAATAGCATCGTACCAAACCTTCCCCATTCCAGATAGCAATAAAAAAAAAAAAGCAGGAACACATGCCATAAAAGCATTTATATCATATTATAACTAAGAAGCACTCAAGATGCTATACCACCTCTGACATGCACATTTTGCAGTCACTTCCCTTGAGTTACTTTGTAATTTAGGATAAGGTCATCTGTTTTCTTGCATATATAAGCTCGCACCGTGGCTAAGCTCATCTGAGGAGACAATATCTGGAAATAATCAAAACAGTTCGCTGAATGCTTATACTTAAACAAATAATTAATGTATAAACATAATCAGATTAAATCATAGACGATTAGTAAATCAAACTAAACCAATTCCAATTAACTAGGTTTAACTAGGGTCAAGCAATACATAGAAGAATCATTACTGTCAAAATCAAAACCAATCAAAATATGGTTATTAGAATCTTCCTATTCACTATTCCAATCTTACCATTTATCTACCTATCGATTCAAATGGTAAGATGAATTTCAAACCACTTTAAACCTTACCATTCATATATAATTTAATGCAATCTCGTTTAATCAATACAAATAACAAGATTCAGCATTCGTTATTATTATTTTTTTCTATCGCTGTTTCTATTAAAGGAATTAAAAAGTCGTACAAGTTTAAGGTGTTAAGTGAAAAAGAATTTGAGAATCACTTATCTTATATGATTATTCAACTATTTATGGATAAGTTATTTCTATCTATTTTTAATTTAAAATAATTACTTTCAACGTTATATATTATTTATATGATATATTTGAAATTATTTTTCATTTTCTATGAGTCCTACAATTAGATATAATTATTGATTTACGATTGAAAAATTATCTTAATAATCCATGATTTGAATATCGATTTGATAAAACAAAAATTACCTTGAAAAAAAAAATGAATGAAGAGGGAATAGAAGAATATAACTGAGGTAACAGGACATAGTAATATTATATTCTACATCAAAATCTGAAAATCCAGATGGGTGGAAGTGGTTAAACCAAACTTGATATCCAAGTTGCATTATTTCAAATAAAAAAATTCATTTATAAAAATAAAGAATTACTAGAAAACTGCAAATTATCGAAATACTTCAATAACCCAAATATACCATAATATCCTTCATTATAATAAAATTTTAAATCATCCAGATATGCACATTCACAAATCCTGATATTCTTATCTCAAATATGATGTTAAAATCAGTTTTCAAGATAAAGGAACAACACATTGCTCTCTTCCTATAGGACATTTCCATTTCATATAGAAATGAAGAAGTACTGAGAGAAAGCACATGAAATTAGTTTGATTTCTTTCCTATTTGTCCATTACTAAGGAACATTAAAACTTACTTTACGAATTCTTAATATACGTGGAGCACTTAGCTTCCCTCGGGTGAGGATCTGGAGACTAGAACCATCACATGGATGGAAATAATCTAAATTATATCTATCCAATACCCAATAACATGATTTGTATTGAGCCAAATTGAAAATGTAGTGAGTTTTAGTAGTCTAGCACAATACAATATAACAAAAATCAAAATCATATACTATAAAAAGCAACTCAAAAGTCAAATGTCTAAGGCCAGTACAAGAACCAATAATTTCATCGAAATCTCATAAACATGATTAATATAACCTTAAATAAGACCATTGTATCATGAAAATGATAAATATAAAAACACAAAATCATAATTTGTAGAACTAAAGCACAAATTACACACCATTCAAGCTTTTTTCCAACCTACATCTTGTCTTTTTCCCCCAAAATTGCTTAATTTGTTGAAAAATATCTTCTCAATATTCACGACAGATTACCAAACTCCACATTTCCATGCTTATAACTCGTTTTTCTTTCTTGCAATCTTACTTTGATAATCTTTCCATTCAATTGAATATCAAACTCACTCATGAGTCAAAACATACCTTCAATTATGAATTCACATAAAACATAATGGGAATTAAAACTCAAACACACAATTACATAATCAATCTCTGCAGATTAAGCCAGACGAAGCTATCGAATATCCCCAAATTGTTCCTTGTATAGTGTACGTCGATGTAAATGTCAAATAATAATAATAGCAAATCTTAAATCGTTGCGCAAATGAACTAACTTTCACAAGGTTAAGCACTCCAACTTGATCTAAACCTAAACCTAACCTTTCATAAGATGCATGAATTTTTCTATAATTGACATGAATAAATAATTGAAGAAATCGAAAATGGAAGAATGAAACAAAAAATGAACTCCCAACTTGGATAAGTTATGAGTGTCTATACTATTATGCGCATATTTTTCTAGTAAGAAAGCTTGATATTTTTGAGAGAGATACGGAAGAGAGTACAGAATGTATGCAAGTATAATGGTCTTTGATTTTATTGCGGCAGGTTATTTGACTTGGTATGTGTTTTTTAATCGAGAACAAGATTGTCTTCTCACTTTAAGGATAAATCTTTACAGTTGGCCTTGATATTTTGTGTTCAGGTTTATTGCTAGATTTACCGTGTTACCGTTTGACCATCTATGTACCAAGTTTCCTTATTATGCTCCAACAACTATATTCAATTTTAATTGCAACTTTTTTTGCTTAGAGTTTGTTAAGAGAGTCTAGTAATTTTCTAATAGATTTTTTTGTTTTCATTTCTCTTTTTACTTTTTCTTAAACCTAGATTTTTTTTAGATACAACTCTAATAGTAATATCTCCTCAAAATATTGCCTAATATTTTAAAAGAGAATATTTCAAATCAATTTTTTATCACCTTTTAAGATATTTAACCTTTTGGTTCACGAACTTTATTTGGGTTTAGGATTTACTCACATAATTGTTGAGTTAGATTCTTCAACCACCATCAACATCAATCTTATTCAAAGAAATTATTCAATTGAACATAAATATTTCTTCATTATTAATAGAATTTGTCATCTTGCACCAACTAATGGAGTCATTTGTTGGATGCATGCTTTCGAGAAGGTAAACCAAGTTGTTGATGAGTTGGTTAAACATAATTTTAATTTGTTCATGCCTTTCCATGTTTTTTATTTTATTCCCAACTTTATTAGTTTAGGCAGATTAACTAACCACTCTAGCTAACCACTCTAGTGTGCCTTTCCAACATGGTGCTAATATGTTTGTAATTTCCTTTTTTTCTCATAAAAAGATATCATATCAATTCGAATATTATCAAAAGATTTATATAAAATGTGATGTTGATCATTCTAAATCTTAAATTAAAACTATATATTATTCAGATTATTTGTGTCTTGTAAAATTAAACAATAAAAAGAAGTGAATTAAATGATTCTTATTTTTATATTTTTCAAAAGTACAAATTATATTTATTTTAATGTTGGGTTAATATGAAGTTTTACATACATAATCTATATAAATCT
The DNA here is from genome assembly GCA_025330945.1 of Mucuna pruriens. Lineage (NCBI taxonomy): Eukaryota > Viridiplantae > Streptophyta > Magnoliopsida > Fabales > Fabaceae > Mucuna > Mucuna pruriens. The sequence goes on from JAENHJ010000154.1 coordinate 4,458,423, forward strand.
ATTATCAAAAGATTTATATAAAATGTGATGTTGATCATTCTAAATCTTAAATTAAAACTATATATTATTCAGATTATTTGTGTCTTGTAAAATTAAACAATAAAAAGAAGTGAATTAAATGATTCTTATTTTTATATTTTTCAAAAGTACAAATTATATTTATTTTAATGTTGGGTTAATATGAAGTTTTACATACATAATCTATACACCAAAAGCTGTTAATTTAACGATGAATTTAGATGATGGAATTATTTGATAAAAAAATTAATTAATATAGAAATTTGTATAACTTACACATAAGTAATATCCACGTAGAGATGGAAAATCAAATTATATCACAATAATTATATTGAAAAATACAACGTGAATAATTTTGTATAGAATATGATTTTATCATTCTAAATATTAAATTAAATTTATATATTATTTGATTATTTGTGTTAAAATCGAACAACTATAAGAACATAATTAAATTATTTTTATTTTTAAATATTTAAAAATGTGTTATATACATATAAAAAATATGTTATATATATATATATATATAATGAGAGAGAAAAAAAGGAATTAAGATGCTCTAAAAGTAACTTCTGTTAAAAAAATCTTTTAATAAATATTTGTGTATATATATATATATATTAAAATTTATTAATTAATCTTTAAATATTTAGATTAACTCAACCATCATATATATACAAAATCGAATTTAATTAATAATATTTCAAATAGTTTTAAAATTTTATATTAAATTTTGTAGACTTGTTTTTTTCGATATCAAGTTATTTTAAGAAAATTCTTAAAAGAGTTATTTTTATTTTTATCCTTATTTTTTGTAATTTAACATAAAAAATAAGTTATTTGTTAAAATTATAAAATTAAAAAAATGAAATGATAAATATGAGAATAAAAAATAACTCGACACCTCTTGAAATAATTTGATGAGGATGGACATTGGAACATGTCTATTACAACATGTATCAAAATAAAAACTTAATAATAAAAGTAATTTTTAAATTTATTCCTCTTTGATATTTGAGATCCTAATTACAGACAAATAGTAGAGATTAGTTGCTGTGTTGTTAGGTTCAAATTACCTTTTAGACGTACATTGCATAAACTATACAATGTTCTACTAGAAAAAAATAAACATGTTCATAAAATTGCGGGTTTTATTGTATGCTTGCAATACGTTAAACTAACAATTACTAGGGAAAGGCTTACTATAAAACTAATGAGTTTTACCTTAATAAATATTCCTCAAGGTCAACTTTATATAACAGATGTTTTAGATTATTGCATCGTATTAGTATATAATGTACGCATATCCAAATATCCTCTCAATGGTGTGACATACTCTTGCCTTGTCACAAGGCATTGTGCCATTGACAACACAAGCTGATTAGTCCAATTTGGATAGCATGTGATTCAAATGAACATAAAATGTAAGAATTTAATTTTATAGAAAAAAAATTGATTTTTTTTCTAATGCTATATTCTTATTGTAGTATCTCGTTTCTTTCAGATCAATAGTAGAAAATTAGAGAAAAAAATTAGAACGGAAAATTTTGTCATTCTTAAGTAAACACCAAATATTTTTATCAAAATGGAAATTTATTAAAAGAAATATTTCTCATTTTGTTTAATGTTTAAAGTTTTAATACAAGAACTAAAAAATATAATTAATATTTTAATATTTAATTTAAATATACTTTTAGTCTTGTAAATTAATATTTTTATTTTTGTTTTTATAAAAAAAATTCAAAATCATCTTTATAAGATTCAAACCTTTTTGTTTTAGTCATGCTGCCAAATTCTATTAAAAAACGTTAATATTGTCGATGTCATCGTGTGCAACTCAAATTCACATACAAATAATATTGTTCCCAAATATTTTACCAACAAGTACATGTTCTCAAGTAAGTGATTCGCCAGGAACGATGGATTAAGATGTTACACAATGAATAATAAATTCAAAGAACCTACTCATGCATTAAGTAATATACAAGGATCCTTAAAAAAAAAAATGTTTTTAAGTTCCCATGAACTTGTCAGCATGTTTCCCCATAAATTGAACAAATGTTTCTATGAATATATCATTTGTTATCCAGCAAATTTCTCAAAATTAAAAAATGAAAATAAATAATGGAATAAAATATAATAGTCCGAAGCAAAATTTCATCAGTAGTAAATTAGATAGAACACTTTTCTTCAATCTTTTTATCATATCTAACTTGAAAACTATTTTCATCTATAACTTAAAAAGAAAAATCGCAGAATGAATTTAATCTAAATTTGTTCTTTTTTTTTCTTTCTATTATCTATTTATATTCACTTAAAAGTTTTATTATGGCTGAGATAGGTTGAGATAAGTTTGATTGAGCGAAAAAATCAACCTATACAAAAATTAATATTCTCATGCATGAACTTTTCGTAACATCTAAATCATCCACGAAGATTGCTTCGTAATAATCCATTTGCCTTCAAACGCAATAAACCTAAAGAACACTTTCTTCTTCGTGAAATAATTTCCGGAAAACGATATCTTTAGAAAAAAAAAATACAAAATATGTACATTCCACAAATAAAGAGGTGTACATAGCAATTACCCTAAATTAATTACACTGTTATGATTTTGGACCAAGAAAAATGGTATGATTTAACCCAATTAATTCCTTACTAACCCAATCTAGTCTATTACTAACTCTCTCACTTAATTTATTAGTTTAATCTTATTCTTTTCCAATTTTTTAGTTTAACTTCAATTAATTATTTCCACACACCTATAATAATTTATGTATTTTATCGACAAACTTCTTAATATTAAAACTTTTAATTTTTCATTTAATATATACATTTTTTAAATTTATTTAAATATAATATTTTTCTAAAATGGATTAATATTTTTTTATTATTTCACCTTAGATAAAATATAATTTCAGTACTACTAAAAATATTAATTAAAATAATATCAAACAAAATAAAATATTAATATTTTTATTTTTTCAAAATAGAAAAATGATGATACAAAACTAAACATTTTTTTTTCACTTCAAATTGGAACCAAACCAATCATAATTGATTTGGTTCTTAGGTTTATTTTATTTTAACATGATGATTTAATAAATTATTTTTAAATTTTAAACTAATACAATTTAGATTTTGGTATTAATTTTTTTTACTATTTTTATCTTTTTCATTCATTTTAATCTTCTTATTATCTTATTTAGTACTATAAAATATTTAATTTTGATCATGTAATCATTTTATCATATTAAATATTTAGTAATTAAAGAATTTTTTTATCTTATATTGATATAAAATAAAAATTTTATATCAAGAAAACAATAATAGAGATAAAATTCTTAAAAATATAATTTTTTTATCGTACCTTGATAACCTAAACCAAATTCTTATGATTTGGAATCACAATTTTATTTTTCAAAACTTGACCCCAACCAATTTTATTTAGATTTGATTTTATCCTAAATCTGAATTAACCCAACTCATGATATGTTTACATGCATTGTTTAAGAAATATTAAATATTTATTAAATAATTTTAATTATTTAAAATGTAAGTATTAAAGTATTAAATAAAATTTGTATTTTTGTAAAATAATTTTTTAATATAAAATTATTTTATCTTTTTTAATGTTTGACAAATACATATGATAATATATATATATATATATATATATATATATATATATATATATATTTTCTTTATTGAAAAGGCATTTTTATGTTAAATTTTAATACATTGAGTAGATAAGATTATATTAGTGTTTTATATTTACGAAAAATTAGAATAAATTATAATTTTCTTTTTTTTGATAAATGCTTAAATTATAATTTTTATTTTAAAATATACACAATATTTTTTAAATATAAATATAAGTTACATTTGAATCCATTTTAAATTAAACCAGCGTTCTAGGGATTTCTTTTACTCTTGTAATTTTCAACATAATTGATAGTTAATTTTGAACATCTATTATTAATTTATTGACTTAATAAATGAAATAAAATTTTTATTAAGATACTAAAATAATAATAACGGTATTTGAAATTATTTATTTCTAAAATATTAAATTTGATAATAAATATCTAAACTTTATTGTTAGTAATACTAAAACTTACAAAAAAAAATAGAATATCATTAAAAAGTATATTTATAAATGTTAAGTCTTTTATTTATATTAAAATAATTAAATTATAACTCTTTTTTTTTATAAAATTAGAGGTATACTTGAAATAAAAAATACTACATAAGTTTTTTGATATCGTAGTATTACATAATTTAAGCATTGTAACGTGCGCTTAGGCACGTAGTAGATGAGCTGTTCAAAAAATATAAAAAGGTACAAGTTCCAACATCTCGACACTATTGCTCAAACCCCGGGATGTTTATCCTGCGCTTGTTTATTGCTTTTTTGAGCTTTGCAAGGGTAAAAGAACACTTGTCAAAAACAGTAGAAAATAGAAAATATTAAATAAAGTGTATTTAAGAGGTTAAGAAAGTACTAGTATTTAATATTTTGAAATATACGCTAAGATATGTTTAAAAGTTTTAAATATTTTAATCAATTTAATTTTAATATAAGATTAATATACTAGTCATTAATTAACTAAAAATATTTTAAATATAAAATTTAAAATAATTATTATAAAAATTAATCGTTTTTGATAGTATAATAATCATTATTAAATATACTTAATCCATACATTTTTCAACGTTACACTGGGTTTCATCATTATTATTTTTTTAAAATGTTTGACAAATATACGTGAATATTATTTTGTAAAAAATTTCTGGACCAACTAACACAAGAGTTGGTACACCCAGAATTTCTCATTTTCTTATCAGACTTAAAAACAGACCGTACATAAAAAAGGAATCAATCCAATGACATCTCATATGGCGTTGGAGCATCTGAATCCACATACATTCTATCATTTTTTTATTTTCTTTATATAGAAAGCAAATGTATTATGTAATGAAGTAAATAGAATATAGAAATCTATGAGTCTTAATTAATATTTATTGAATGTGCATAACTTAAATAAATTAAGAATTTGTGTTAAACAAAGGCAGAACAGATGAACCAACCACGTTCCCCCTTGCTTCTGGTCAAAGTTTAACTCAAAAGCACTGACAAAGACACTGACACTGAGTAGTGAGTCTCGTAACGGAAAGGAACATCTTTTTGGCTTTAATTTCAACTTTGCCACTCCGCTACTCACGCTCCCATGACTCAAAGCCAACCTTTTCAATTCAAGTTGAAGATCTGATCTGGACCAACCAAAAAGATTCTTACGCCACCATTATTACTCTTGTTTTTCTTATTATTGTACTAAAGACTCCTTTTTTCACTCCTAATCAAGGTCCCCCAGAGTGTTCAATCATTGAAAATAACCAACTTCTTCTCTACACCTTTTATTTTTCTTACTTCCTTGTTTGTTCCTCAAATTTCACAGGGAGTTCAAAATCCTTGCTTGGTTTTAGCCTTTTGAATTTTGATCCTACTTGTTCTTGAAACAGTTCCCCTTTTTCTTTTACTTGTTTTTTTTTTTTTTTGGGTTTATGGTTTACGCTACATGAATCATGGCAAATGTTTCTTCTACATTACAGCTTCATTATAACGCGTGTTTCACTTGCTCCTTTGCATGACTCGAGGTTAAGGGGTTTAATCTATTGTGAGTGTCTAGAAGCTTCACTTCGTTGGTCGTTGTTCCTCACGAGTCAGTTAAATTTCACTTTTAGCTAATAGGAACAAAAAAAAAAAAAAAAAAAAATAGAAAAAAAGAACAGATCTCTTTCTCTGCAGTACTAGGTAGCAGTGATAGCCTCTACTACTTTCTAATCCGTGTCTTATATAAGGTTTTTCTAGATTACCGTACAAGGTGGTTGTATTCAATACTTTCCTTTCATGTTCTTAGGTGGTGAAAATGCCTGTTCCTAACGGAGAAGAACAGATTCTGTTGCCTTCAGAAAATGCAAGTGAGGTTTCAAAGTCACCCTCGTTGGATTTGAACCCAGATTCGGTTGATGGGTCCCCACCTGTTTCCACCGTTTACACTGATGTGGGTGTCGTGCCAGAACACCAAAAGAACGAGCTTGAGCACTTGATATCCAATGGAGAAAGTATGAATAAATTAAGTCACGCCCTTGTTTCTGTTTTCTTTATTTTGGCTTATGGATTTTAAATCTATGATATAATAATGTTGCTATAATTTTTTTGGCTCGCGCTGAATTGTTTGTGAAGGAGAAATTGAGCAGCTGAGGCTCAAGCAGAAGAAATTGGATAAAAAGCGAAGAGAAGCATTGAGCAAGATATTAGACATCAAAGGTAGTAATCGACGAATAGTATATTGACTAGAAAACAATACTTGTAAGGTTAATGTTAATTGTTTACAAAGAAAGTGTTGAAGAATTGCAATTTGCTATCCAGGGAGCATTCGAGTATTTTGTAGAATTCGACCGAATCTGATAGCGGAGAAGAAAAGAACTTCTGAACCGGTATCAGCTGGACCAGAGAAAATTCGGGTTAAGTTTGGGGGAACGAGGAAAGATTTTGAGTTTGATAAGGTTTTTACTCAAGAAGCAAGCCAAGGCTAGTATTAAATGTTGGTGTGTTTCCCAATTTTGATTATCCTTTTCTAGTTCCAAGTTTTTCTAAAGAGGGGTATGTGCCCTTGTTTGAACCTGTGCAGAATGTGTTTTTGGTGAGGTTGAGCCAATTCTAAGATCCGCAATGGACGGGCACAATGTGTGTGTTTTTGCTTACGGTCAAACAGGCACAGGCAAGACATTCACCATGGTTAGTCAATTCAAAATCGTGCTGCTATTTGTGTTGTGTGCATGTGCTAAACACTCTTATTACTTTGCATGTGTGGCAGCATTGCTAGTGTATGATGGCATGCAATAATTGTTTTCAGGATGGTACAAACGAGCAACCAGGAATTATTCCGCGTGCTCTTGAAGAGCTATTTCGCCAAGCCTCTTTGGATAATTCATCTTCTTTTACTTTTTCAATGAGCATGTTGGAAGTTTATATGGGCAATCTCAGGGATCTGCTAGCTCCAAGACCGTCTGGTAGACCATATGAACAATCTATGACAAAGTGGTAACATTTCCCCTTCTTTTTCTTTTTTACTCTAACATTTCAAAGATTGAATTCAAAGGATTGTATGTCTGAAACTCTTGCTCACTATCCCCTTTTATAGCAATCTCAACATCCAAACAGATCCAAAGGGATTGATTGAAATTGAGGGTCTCTCAGAAGTGCAAATCAGTGATTATGTTAAAGCCAAATGGTGGTACAACAAGGGCAGACGGTTCAGGTCCACCTCGTGGACTAATGTGAATGAGGCATCAAGCAGGTCACACTGGTGGGTTATAGGTCTAGTTAGATACTTCAAAGTATTTTAATGGGTTTCTCAGCTTGATAGTTACGTTATCTGTTTAGCTTCATATATCTAGCTTGACGAGGATAAGCATATTTCGATGCGGGGATGCCTTGGAAGCCAAAAGCGAAATAAGTAAATTGTGGATGGTTGATCTTGGAGGCAGCGAACGGTTGCTTAAAACTGGAGCCAAAGGAGTAACACTTGATGAGGGCCGAGCCATTAATCTTTCTCTTTCAGCTTTAGCTGATGTTGTTGCAGCTTTGAAGAGGAAGAGGTGTCATGTGCCTTACAGGTAAGTATTCTGATGGTGTTGATTTGCCATGTTTAATTATGTTTCTCTAGCTGCTAGATGTTATGCTTGAAAAAGCAATTTAACTACAGAGATGAATCCTTTTTACTGCTGTTAGTTTTTTGTACCATCATTGTTTCTTTCTAGATAATCAAAGTATATAGTTAGTGGTTTTATTCTACTTTGCTTGCAGGAATAGCAAGCTGACTCAAATACTGAAAGATTCTCTTGGTATGATACTATTTCTTCTCTAGATTGCATTCACTACCAACTTTTGCTCATGGAATATAGTGAGAAATCTTGTACAAAATTACAGCTTTTTTTGTTAATGTGTCAACATGTGTATGAACTGTGCATGTGTAAATAATATATAGATAGCTCATGATTTATGTACAGTCTATTTTGTTGTTTTTTTTTTATCTATAATATAAAATGTCTAATCTTTATGATCAAATACTTAAGGGTATGGCTCAAAGGTCTTGATGCTCGTGCATATAAGCCCTTCTGAAGAAGATGTTTGTGAGACAATTTGTTCCTTGAACTTTGCAAAGAGAGCGAGAGCAATAGAGTCCAATAAAGAAGTGCCAGTGGTAATTTTACTGAAAATTTTCTTAGGCAAGTTCCTCAGTGGAAACTGTTTGAAGATTGCTGAGTACATGCATATACTGTAGGAAGTGAAGAACCAAAGGGAGAAGAAGATTATGGAGCTAGAGGAAGACATCAAGGAAGCTGAAGAACAGCGCCAGGCTTTAAGGGAACAAATACAGAAGGTTGAGTTGAAGCTAAATGAGAGTAAGAAGCTCTTATCAACCGTGGATAGTCCTGTGGGAAGTGATGACATGGCAACCTCAATTAGCCCCAAAGATGATGTCAAAGAGGTTATTGAAACTCCTAAAGCATCTAAGAAGTCCATTAAAAGAAATTTCTCCAATTCAATGCCTCGATTCATGACTTCAACTGTTGCAAGTCGCCAAAGGCAAAGTCCTGCAGAACGAGGCATTGATGTGAGGTTGAGAAGTTTTAGATCAATGGTCTCTAGAAGTTCAATCCACTTTTCATATTCCCAATCATTGAGCTATTCAGATATCCGCATCAAAGCGATACTGCGAAGTTCAAATGGAAAATCTCGGCATGCTGAAACAGATAATGTTCCAGTTCTAAATACTGTTGTCACAGAAAGGCCTAAATGCAATGATTTGGAACCAAAAGTCTCAACTCCTAGAAGCAAGATGGTTACATCATCAGACTCAAACTTGAGAGTTTCATTGGGTCGTCATAGAAGAAGGATGTCTGATCTGATCTAAGGGTTAAGAGACATCTTGGTTGCAGGTTTTTTAATGTGGTGAAGTGATTGCATGTTTAACTTTTTGCACTTTATATTTGTCTATAACAAATTGTAGCGAGTGGTATATTAATAGGTGTGTTTTCTTGGTCTGTTGCGGGTTGGGATATGTTAATTAATTCATTAACATGATCTGTTTTTGAGCTTGTTGGGTCCTATTAGCCATTTGTTTATGTGATTGTGTAACTATTTGGGGGACTAACTCTCACCGAAGTTTGTCATCATGACCTTATATGAATACAACAGATATTTAGCCTTGACTAGCGGAGTATGGATCAGTAACACAACTTTTTTTAAATCAACAGGGAAACAAATTTTCACTATTCTTTTGTTCCCTTCCAGGCAGTAAATGACACATTTAGGCATAGATTTTTCTTTTCTTTTATATATTGCCAGGATCTCTGGTTCTTCTTTCATACATAAAATTATGATAGAATTGTGCTATAGGACTGGGAAGTTTTATTCTTGACGGTCACATATACAATTGACAACTCAAGTCAATTAGTTTTGACTGATTAATTTATGTAGGAGGGGAAATACAGCGATGATGTGGCGAGCAATTTATTTTTCTTCGGTTTAGCTTGCGAACAAGAATAGTTCCCGGACCCTTTATTCTATTTTGGATTATATGTTTCAGGTCTCTATATTTACTCCTTTTTATGGTTTTAAGTTTATTTCTTATAAAACTTTTTTTTTGTTAGTTTTGGTATTCATAAAATTTTGTCTACAATAAAACTAATTTTGCAATGTCTGACACTAAAGCATTTATTTAGCAGACAGGGGGAATAATTAATTATTCTGTTTCCTTTTAGTGCTTCCATGTGGGTCAGGGTGGAGATTACAGTTGAATTTAATGAATATTTACAAAATATTACTTATATGGATTTGTATTTAAATTTTTCACTTAACGTCAGAGTATGCCATAATCGAAATTTAAAATATTTTAAAAATTCAATTGAATTAGATTATTTCATTTTTAACTAATATTCCTATTTATAATTTTCATTTCAAAATAGCTTCATCCTAATTAGAGAACTCGGTATGAATATGGTTACTATATAAGTTTGGATACAAATTTTTTTTTAAGTGCAAATGTGAATTCAGGTACTTTAATATTTGGCTATGGATTTTTTTTTAAAGTGTAAATGTGAATACAGGTACTTTAATATCCTAATAATCGACAAATATATAGCAGAATCTATCAACAAGACCAACATACACGGCACTAAAGCTGCGATGATTGTGCTGTAGAGAACGAGGGTCCGCTAAGTCATATAGAAAAGGATGGAATCCTTCGGGAGATATTGAGAAAAAATGCATGCGTATGGCTAATTATTGTAAGTTGTTAAAAAAAGGTCCTGATAATAAATATTTATCATAAAAAAATTAAAAAACTTGTGCAAAATACTTATTTTTTCATGGTAACCTAACCTTGACCCAAAAGAAAAGTTGAAGAATGTCTTTTATTCAGTATACATTTTGAGCACACGCTGCTTGGCCAGATTCTAGACATTCCCGGTAAAACGTACTTTTAGCAAAAGTGTAGATATTCCTGCTTGTGAAGTACAGTAATTTACACATTACCGAGTTTTGATTCCTCGGACAAGCTATCACGAAAATACAAAAAGGCTCTGCAGTTGTTTGGCTGCAGTAGCAGTTGATATTTTCCTCAACACAAACATTTGCCGTTAAGTTTTGATATAATTTTTTTTTCCCTTTTATTGTGTTCTTGTTACCTTTATACGCACATAATTATGCAGAATGCCTACTTATTCACACTTGAGAAGGGAGACATTTCATGGGATGGAATTTACAGAAATCTCCTGCTGCACGGGTGGAGCTACCTGGTCTTGATGAGATGGGATAACCAGGCGCTGCAAAGGCTTTAGAGCCACAGTGAGTTGTGCAAACGAGGGCCGCAAATTTGGATCCCTGACAGGGGGTGCAGGAAAATGTTATCAACTGGAAAATGAAGTCAGGTTGCGAAATTTCCTGAAATCATTTAATGGTATTTGGAAGAAAATAAATGAATAAATCAAACTTTAAGTTGAACATGCTTACTGTAGCCAACACTCCCAGATTATTCTTGCAACTATAGGATCGACTTCCTTAGGAATATCGAGTCTACGGTTTTGGAAACCAACGGCACCAACAACTTGCATAGGATTCATTCCACTCCACGGCAACCTTAGAGTGGCAAGCTCCCATAGGATGACTCCAAAACTATAAACATCGCATCTGTATTTGAAATGATGATTAATAGAGATACACTCGATGGACACGGCTATTGTTGCAAGAAAAGTAGAAACTAGCATATATTTGAATCTAAATATATGTTCAAGTGTTCAATTGCCAAAGTTCATATATTTCAAGCATTGTACTTCTTAAACTGCTGTAGCCTTGTCTGCCAAACATTAATTTTTTATTACAACTATAAATAAAAATAAAATCAAGTTTTTATGATTGGAGAAAAAACAACTCAGTAATAGAACACACCAATGAAATAGGGGTTCACTATTGATTACCAAATGATTAAAAAATGCTTGCAAGTTAAGAAAAAATGTTTTTCATCAAGCAAAAATCTGTAAAAAAAGACCTAGAAGAACCTATTTTACTTGTAAGGTATGAAATTGTTATGAGTATTGTTTTAATAGGAGCAGGTCAGCTGCTGTGACTAGCTCAATACCATCCACATTTTTATAGACCCAGTAGAATTAAGCAATTATGGACAAACATCGATTAGACATATAAGATATGACAATGGAAATCAAGAATAAAAAAACCTGTCTTAAATTAATAACAACTCACTTCTCATTTGAGGGTTCATTGCGGAGAACTTCAGGAGCCATCCATTCCGGCTAACACATTGACAAAATTATGTCAGTGGAATGCAGAGAAGGCAGATGAGACACATGCTGCATGTGCCTAAACAAATGAGCTACAGAATAACACAGATTTTCTCAAATTCTCACCGTTCCAGCAGTTGACTTGGATGACAAAAAAGTGTTGTGCTTCAAGCGCGACAACCCAAAATCACATACCTGTAGAAAGAGTGGCTTACTTTCAACTAACTTAACCAAGAAGATCTTATAAAAATATAAAATACACAGCTCAGAAATTGATGTATACATAATTCAAAAAATACGTTCAGAAAAAAAAAAAAAAAACCAACCACCACAAAAATACCCTTCACATAGTAGCCACACAATTGCAATGTGATTACAACTGTTCAAAACCCAAGCAAGCCTGACCAAACTTGAGCAACCCAACTCAAACTAATTGCCTGGTTTCTTTTTCAGCCTTAGGTTGGATTAACTTAAATCCAAATTTCAGTTTAAGTTGGCTAAAACTAGTAAAATTTAAAAATTGCTGTAACCCAACAATCTGTCTTTTACTCTCATAAAACTATATCATTTCAACAAGACATCACCATCACCATCATCATCATCATCATATAATAATAATAATAATAATAATTATTATTATTATTATTATTATTATTATAATATTTTTCCTATTTTTAATGGCACTATTTAATTATGTTATGTGATGATAAAGAATAAACAAATATTATAACCAGCTTGATAAATATATACTGTTATAGGCAAGCAAATCATCCTAAATTTGGTTAACATGAAGTTATCACAGGCTTTATTGGAATTTGAAAAGGTAACCATGGTAATTTACTTCTTTTTTTTTTTTTTTTAAATGATCCTGTTAAAAAGGTCTAAACTGATAAACCAACCCAGCCAAATCAAAATTATTTTTTTCTGGATTAGTCAGTTTGAGGCATTTGCTAGCATGGCTTCAAGTCAGGCTTTGATACCAACCAACTGGACGCATGTATACCGCTATATGTTATATCCAATGCCAATGTTTCATGTACAAGCTGCCATAAATGGTACCTCCTATATGACATCAACTAAGCTTATATACAGCAATTTATTAAGTTGGCCATACCCAAGTTTAACTTGACACACACAATTGATCATTTAGGTGAATGTCAACTTTGGCATCTCTCCAAGTTCACAGAAAGTTACAGTCAGCAGCAAAAACATAATGCATACAGTAGCCTGTGTTTATATCACCATTTGCATGATATATACCAAGACCAGGCTTACAAAATATCATGAAATTAAAAACCTTAAAGTAAAATCAAGATCAGAAATGAAATCCAAAAAAAAAAATGCAGGTTGCACAAAAAATCAGATAACCATATTCAACAGCATGTTTTTCAAAATCAATCTAGTTGACTTCACTAAACTAACATTTAATGTAGCAGAAAAAGAATTCAGGAGCCTGTATAAATGAAAGAGTTAAACAAACCACTATATTGAACTGAGTAGTGTATGTAATACAATTTCTAATCTCCCTTTTATAGGGTAAACATCTAAGCCTAAAAAAGGAAATAAGGAAACTATATCAAGAAAATACAGAGAAAATAAAAGTCACATAAGAAAAGATACAGGAAAACAGTAATATATTTAACAGAAAGAAATGACAAACAAGGCATAGGGACAGCATGAGTTTTCAATCATATACCTTAACATTCCAGTTCTTATCAACCAAAAGATTTGGAGACTTTAGATCTCGGTGAACAATTGTAGGTGAGCTGGTGTGTAAGCAATTCATACCCCTAGCCTGTAAATTGGATTGTTCAAAATGTGAAAGCTTATTGATGTAAATGATGGTTGAAAAGGAAGAAGTGTAATTATTTCATACCACATCCAGAGCCATTTTTATTCTTCGTTTCTCATCGATCTGACAATTAGGGCGATGAAGAATTCGGTACAAGCTTCCTCTGTAAAATGTTACATCAGTAACACCAATGAGACTCGTAAATATGAAAAGAGTACCATGGAACAGAGCTAAGGTTGCAAAGACCAATATGGCTGACAAGAAGTTATCATTATTTTGTAAAAATGTATAATAATGAGAAAAGGGAAAAAGCTATATACCTTGGTAGATACTCTGAAATGATTGAGAGATTGGGAGGACGAGTAACAGCACCCATAAAAAGAACAATATTTGGATGACGTAGCCTACGCATTATCCGTACCTTGGGGAACAAGGATGGAAAACAGATTAATTTTGGCCTTTAAGAAGGTAATATTGGTGGACTCTTACCAATGAAACCACTGCCTGCCAAGTTAACTTATTCTTTTTCCCCATTGGTATTTCTGCCCAAATCTTCTGAGAGTAGTTTTAACTTTTAAATTGAAAGTAACAAAATGATTTTCTTGAAATTCACAAGTTTACACTATTTCTTTCCATTTCTCTTATACAAATAAGAACAATAATGGTTCTATGCAAAAATTAAAATAAATTAGTACTTACTTCTCTTTTGAATTCAGACAATGCAGCACCTGAAAAATCCTGATCTAAAAATTTCTTCACAGCAACCTCCTGATATTTCAACAGCAGATCATCAGTAAGAAAATCAGAGACTTGAAAAAATCCTTATGTTTTGGGTAAAACTTGTGAAATTAAGAAACTAAGAGAAATGATTGAGAACTTACTAGCCTAGTAAGAGATTATCAGATTTTTCACCTTTTTTTTTCCCTTTCCTTTTCTTCAGATTTTATGGGAATTTAACAAGGGTGGAGTAAATAAATTCCCCAAACTCTTTAATTAGTAGGCTTGGTTCAAATTGAATCAACCAGTTATAATGTAAAAAGCCCATAATAAGAGTAGATTATCCAGTAATATAGAAGAGTTTCATAATGGCTAGAGAACACAAAAAAGGGCCTTCAAGCAAAACCTTCACCAGGCTGAAGTTTCCTGAGTGTTGATCTTGAGCTTCTCAGTTTTTACACAGGTTAAATTGAGTCATTAACAAATCATGCACTTATAGTGTGTTAGTAATGCCATCATTTTCATTAAATTATTGTCATTGATGACACTATAAATGAAGACAAATTATACGAAAAAACAATCCCAACTTAATAATACTTCTATATTCATTTTTTAACACATTAATTGTATTAATCATCCATCTCACTTCACTAGAATGAAGAGTCACTAGGCATGTACACAACTAGGAAGAGTGCATAACATTTAACCATACACAAAGAAGGTTATCCAAATGATCTGAACAGAAAATATCTATATAAGTATATATTATCATTATCATCATGATTTTTACATTTGAATCATGCAGATAGAAGTACAGAATTACCATCACTCAGAATATGACAATATAAACATTTTCCAATTCAATCTACAACAATAATCTTTGCAGCAAGTATGAGAAGGAATCAAAGAACTCACTGTGCCATTCCAGTCGGCATGGTATACCTCGCCATATGAACCTATTTGAAAGAAAGCATGAACATATATATTAAAAAAAGAATACTCCAGAAACTTATCCACAGTCGTGCAATACTTAAAACACTAGGAGCCTCCTCCCCAACTACCACTAAACATACTTTTGAATCCTTGTAAATAGTATATCACATGTAAAAATAGGAAATTTTGAATAGTTAAATGAGCTTGACACAACCTTGGGACCATGCTTGTACAAATAGAAATAATAAAAACTAATAGTAATTTAATCAATTGAAAAACAGGGTAGAAATTAATTCTAGATATAGGTCATTAATGATTGATTTGCATCTATGGTGAGCTCCACTAAATGAAATAGTAAATCAGAGCAATGTCAACTTTTCAGTAAATATGAATGACATTTCAACAAGAAAATAAAGACAAATCATGTACATTACCTATACCAATTCTTTCTCCAATAACCAGATCCTCCCATGGAATCTCACATTCCCCAACGTCTACATCATCCAATATTTGATCAATTCTGTTTGTGATGGAATCAATTGATGAGCTAGCACTCTCTGGATCTTTTAATTTCAAATTGCTTCCCATGAATCTGTCATTTGTGCCCTTCCTCCAGTCATGATGTCTGATTTCAACGTTTTCAGGTTCTTGAATCGCCTCGACCATGAGGTTCTGAGAATTTTCCAAATCCCCCTGATTAAAATCAGCATTGAGATCCTCAATCTGATTCAGTTTGGGTACAGAAGATGGTGAAACTGAACCAGTAACTTGCACCAAAGTTTGAGCATTTACATCATTAATTATATTTGAATTATATGATGGTTTGGAACTACTAAGGTCAATATTTTCAGATGTAGAAGAACCATTGGAAACAAATAAGGGGGGGTTGTATTCATTAGAAGGGTTATGATTAGTTTTCCAGGGGACTTCATTGTAAGCATGACGATTCTTCCACATCAATGGCACTGGGGGTCGACCAGAAACAGTATTGTTTTGCTCAGGAGGTTTATTTTCCACAGGTTTGTTATGCACAGAGGCCTTCCCCATTCCTTTTATTTGGAATGGGTTAAGATCTGCAAAAAGGCTCCGAGAGTCGTTGGAGCTGTTATGACTATATGGTACAACATTGATATTCAATCTTGTCCCATCACCAACTGTATTCATTCCAAGAGTCCCTTTGTACAACGAACTACCAGACAAGGCTGGCAAATTTTCTAGTTGGTTAGGAGTCCCTCTATTAGGAATTTTAGAAGGGCCAACGCCAGTGTCTCTGCTCAAACCTAAGATCGAAGGTTCTGACTTCTCAAAATATGGCTTTCCATTCCAGGGCAGTGACTGATTTTTTATCACAGAATTTTGACTACTACCTTCACCATGAGATGGTTGGATAGGTCTTGAGTAAGAAAATTCAGTATCCTTAGTGGAAGGTATACTTGGCAAAATCTTGGGATTGTAAGACTTAAAGGCACTATCCTTGGTGCTTAAAATATCAGCTGGGATAAGTGTCCCTGGAGCAGCCATGAGATCAACCAAAAACTCCCTGCAAGCAGAATAGGAGATATCAGTACCACAGGACCTGAACAACCACATAAACTTTCTGGGCTAACTTATGGAGACATCCAATGATTGCATCCAATGCATAGGCATGCATATGAGATGCACATGCACACACAAACTAGTAAGTTAACAAATACATGAAAAATACAAAGATGTAAGAGCCTTAACCTTTCACCCTCCAACTTTATAATGTTGACAGCATCATCCTCAACACCAGTGTAATGACTACCTTTTACCAGTCTACAAGGCATATTAATGTTGTCAGCTAATACCTGAATGCAGAAAAAAGAAGTATATTACAAAACCAATAGATAAATAAGAAAAGTTTTGCAAATCTTGATAAAGTTCATAATGAACCTTAATATGATCCTTCACAATGCACACCAAAAAATACTAAATTTAACTGGAAAATCTATTCTCAAATCTCAATATGCAAAACTAGCTTTGCAACTACATCACAACTATAAATCCAAAGGCTAAAAACCTGCAGAAGTGTTTGAAGTATTGATGAGCACAGTCAGCCATAAGTTTGATGACTCAATCTTGATAAATTGAGCAGCACTTTCTCAGTTTTCCAGTTAAGCATACTAACAGCAAATATATTTCTGAATGCAAGCCCAGGCTAGATTAGCAGAGAATATTTACTCAGCATGAATAATTCTAACGAAAACAATCTGAATTACTCTTATTAATTATTGATAATTTCTTTTAAAAAATGTTTTCAAGTGATATAAATATTTAATAGTTATTGCAGATACCATGTTACACTTTTTTTTTCTTTTTATGTAGTTTTGTCTGCACATTTTGTGTAGATTATAACTGGAGTAACCTAGCAACAAATTACATTACAGCTAACAAGACTTTAATCACCAATAAATGACATAATACTAACCTTGAAAAGCAAAGCACGATGCCTAGAGAGCCCAATATTTAAGGACCCAAGAGGCAATACAATTGTGTGAAGAGATGTCCTTAACTCTGCTCTTGTTTCTGTCCATCTTGCTAACATAATATTAGCATCCTTTACAGGACCACCCATATGACTTGTAACAAGTTCAGCAAGCCTTTGTACCAAAATAGCAACAGGGCAGTCTATCGCAATACATTGTGCAACTTGTATCAGTTCTTCCAGAGCAGGATCAATTGTTCGATTAACAATGACCACCTCAGAACCTCCAGGGTTTGCTTCAAGATCTGTTCGAGACGGCATCTTTCCTTGCATTACCGAATCATTATAGGGCCCATATACATCATAAAAACCATCTACTACTTTCTCTTCATAGTCAAGCACGTTATATTCCTGGTCAACAGAATAGAAATGCAAGATAATCAAAACAGGTACAGTTCAAGAAATGGGCATTAAGTGGAAAAAGTGAAAAAAGCATCAAGGGAGTTGAAACAAGTGGTAAGCATTCCAGGTTCAATAAATACAATTTATAATTTGATTATTTCTATCTTGGTGCTCAACTGATAAAAATAAATGAAAGAGTACATATTCACTTGGTGCAAATGATCATGCACAAGACAGCTACAGAGTTAACCAATATCGTGGGATGTAGTGGGTGAGTGTGAAATAATAAGTTTACATAAAGAAACAATATAGCACATATTTATACAATCTCCTTAAAAATGATATGCCGTAGAGAACTAATGCAATTTATAATAATTATATCCACACAGAAAAAGTCAATCACAGACATAACAGATGTAAAACAATAACTGCTGATTATAGCAGAAAATTCATTTTATCATACAGTAAAAATGTAAACTGTCTTAACAAATGTTTGCCAGTGCACCAGTTTAACAATTCAATCATTAACATTCCTTCTTGTTTTCTTTTACAACATAAAGCACGCAAATAAGCAGCCTATGATTCTAAAAACAGTGATCCACATTTCAAATTTCTAGAGATATATTGCTTCCAAAAAAGCTCCCAAATCTTAAACATCGTCAACCTCAGTTTGCCCAATCAATCACTCAATACTATAAACAGAGAGATATTCACATAACTCTTAAGATCAAACTGGGCATATAACAGCTTCTGTTAAGGGGCAATAAATCAAAATTCAGATTCTATCAGAGCTCTGTCTACTTCCTGCATAAACCAAATTTTACCTAGCTGGTCAAAAATAGATTTCGAACTTCACCAGAGTAGCTAGCCCTAGACACATATAAGGCCCCGAATCTAAGTTCCAATACACAACTGAATTCACTACAAGAACAAATTAATAAAAATCACTCTGCATAAACCTCTACAATACACAACTTCGCCTCAATTAACCACGACGAAAGAGCAACATTGCCAGAAGTGGATTTCAACAATTGAGCAAGACCTTACCCAGTACTGCCTCGACAGCGCCTCCGCCACATCGTCCCTGTTCCTCGTCGAATCGATTCGATGGCCTCCCAAACTCAACAGCGTCGCCGCATGGATCTGATCCTTCTCAGGATCATCGCGGAACTCCGAATTCGAAGCGCTGATAGCTAGGGCTAGCTGCATCTGAAACTCCTCCTCCGACGAGAAAAAGTCCTGCCGGTTCACCACCGGACTCGCGCCGCCGCCGGGAGTGACAACCGCCGTGGACGGCGACGACGACGAAGGACTGGCAGGAGTGGCGCCGGAACTTTGAGAGTGATCGGCGGCGCATGACGGCGACGGTACAGGTGGCGAAGTTTCATTGGATCGATGAGAATCGTGGTTGCCACCTATGTGAAGCTTCTTGAAGATGTTCTTCATCCTCTCTCTCTTCTCCGTTTGCTTTTCCTTCTTCACTCTCTCACTCATCAAAGCAGCTCGGAACGAAATTGAAGTCGCTTTCCAATTCTAAATTACAATCGGAATCTATTTCCGTGATTTCCAGTTCAGTTGCCCGTTCCTTTTCTCGCCGATTTCTTTTCTCTTTAATTTTCTTTCCCCCTTTCTTCGTTTTTTCTTTTGTGTGCTGTGGCTTTCAGGGTCAAGGGACTCGAGGGGAAAGCGTTAGGAGGGAAAAACTTAGGCGAGTAGAACAAGTGTTGGAATGGCCGGTAAACTAATAGGTTTGGAATTTCGCTAAATAACGAAAATGACATGCACACTTGGATACGCTACGATCACCGCGCTAATGAACGCGTCAATTCGATGTTGACATGGGAACCTACGTGTCTCTCGAATAGTCTACGTGGAGGTTATAACATCTTAACTCTACTTCGCTGTATATATTGTGCGCTTTTTCTTTTTTTTTTTTCATGATCCATGTCCTTGATGGATATTCTCTTTAACTTTCTTTGATTGTTTCATTAGTTAATGAATAATGATTGAAATTTACTTAATTTTCTCTTTCGATGGTAATTGTGTTACTTGTACCGATAGGTTTCTCTTAGATTTCACAAACTCTTGTTATTCCTATATTTATTTCTTTCTTCCTTTTATTAAAAAACCATTAATGGCTCCTTTTTAGTTTTATGAACCATGAATCCATGATATACAAAATTTCTATTCAAATGGCTTTTTTTTTTCAATAATTCATGTTCTGTGCACATTTTTTCATTAAAATTGCTTGCGAATGTTTGAAC
Organism: Mucuna pruriens; assembly: GCA_025330945.1. Taxonomy (NCBI): domain Eukaryota; kingdom Viridiplantae; phylum Streptophyta; class Magnoliopsida; order Fabales; family Fabaceae; genus Mucuna; species Mucuna pruriens. The sequence continues at coordinate 4,478,863 of JAENHJ010000154.1, forward strand.
TATAAATATATTCAAATGATAGATTTATAATGAAAATTTCCAATTCTACTTTTTGAATAAAAAAATAGTTAAAATTAAATCTTAATTATAAATTTATTGTTATCATTATTTCTTTCATTATTATCCATATCTATTATTATTGTGAATATTATTCTCTCTCATAAGTTATGTAAGTTATGAAAGTTATGACAATAATTAATAATAAAAGCAATAACAATAATGATCTCATCACGTTATAATTGAATTGTAATTTTTATTATTCTTTTTAATTGTAATATAAAGGTTATCATTAATTAATCTTATTTTTTTATTATAAAAATTTATCATTTAAAATACCAATACGAAAATAAAAAAATTATAAAATACTTAATCTTTAGAAAATATTAATGTTTATAGCTATCAACATATCATAAAGTTATGGTTGAATTTCATTGTATAATTACATAAAATTGTAGCTTATAATTATTCCACTAATGTGACTTAATTGGTAATACATTGAGCTTATGAGGGATAATTTGAGTTCGATTTTAGCAAAACATATTCATAGAGACACGATAAACTTTAAGTATTACTAAATCAAATTGAAAACTAGTCTCCGACCCAGTTCAAAATATTAAAGTTTTTGAGAATATTTCAGAGTCTTACCAGAAAATTAAAAAAAACATAGATACTGTTATAATGAATTTGTAATCCACTTTTTTAATTGAAAATAAGTTTTATAACATGTTAGTAACAAATTCTTTAAAATATTTTTTTAATATACTATTTATTATTGACTAAATTTATTAGAAATTATAAATTTTTGTAAGTCTTCATTTTTATTTAATAAATTTCATTTATAATTTTGTAATTTCTAATAAAATTTAAATAATAAAAATATTAGAAGTATATTAAAAATGCATTATAATACTCCTCTTTTTCCTCTCTGGGAGTAAAACTCTAAGAACTATTTTAAGTGGCGTGAAATGGAATTCAGTGAATTTTATATTATTACTTTTTATAATCATTTCTCTCATTTAAAAAAAAAAACCTTATTATCGTCAAAATTACTTTTTTTTTAAAAGTACTTAGCTTTTTTTTTGTCCATTTTTTAAACCTTTATTGGAAGAGAAAAATTTGCTTCTCAAGCTCATGCTTATTTGAAAAGAGCATACAACATGCATTAGAAACCTAGTTTTTATCCAATTGCTTTAATGAATATCTATTTGTATATTTGAGTTATAATTAAAACAAATTATTAATAAATAACATATTTAACTAATTTCGAAGTAAATAATAATACCACAGGTATCCTAAATTGCATTTCACCCCACTCTGCCCTAGAAATTGTACCCTGCCCCATTTAATGCAAGGAACTCAGACAAAGTAAACATTTTCTAACTCAAATATGCTTCAATAACCATGGATAGGAACTACTAAAATTAAAAAAGAAAATGGGATGATAGGAGAATACAATCGTTGCAGTGGATGTAGGATATAAACAAGCTTATCCTTTAGGTTATGACTACATACACTCTCATAGGTAGAGTCATTTAAAAATTATTGATGAGAAAATTATAGGTGAATATTCTATACATATGCATGATAAATCATGAATATGTTAAAATATTAACCGTTGATTTTCTTATCAACCACTAAATGACTTCTTTTATATTTGTTCATTTTAGATGAACACAGTTCTCTTCTACTACCTGTGCGTAATACCCTATCCTGTTTACACTAATTGACCCCATTATTCTCTAGCATATGAAATACTTGACAACGGAGCTGGGGGTAGCTCTATCAGCTCTTCTTCTTCATCATCATTAGAAATCCATCCATGGAAAGGTCTACGCCTTTTGTGAGATAGCATCGTTACAAGTTGTGGGGACTTTGATCCACGATTTTCACCCAAAGCCAAATTTCCCGTTGGCTGACACTCTGCAAGACAGTATACAAGAAAATTAATCACAAATTCGTTTTAATTATGATTTGAACCTTTGCTTCAAAAACAATTAAAAAAATAACGAAAATGGAAAGTTGATAACCAGATTCTTTTTCTGCTGATATAGTGGAAGCCTTGATGGGAGTTTCACTGGTTACTGATGAAATGTCTACAGACTTAAAGGGAAGTTCACTACCATTTTCACTTGTTGCTGATACAGCAGTATCCACACCCTTAATGGGAAGTTCATTACCAGTCCCACTGGCTGCGGAAACAGTGTCTATGCCCTGATTAGTTAATGGGGTATCATTAGAAGTTTGCGTGTTAGAGTAAGCTAGAAGGGCACTGCTTGAGCATCCGGCAGGTGTTACCTCATTGGGACCATCTCCTGGATTAGCCTCTATCAAACCAACCTTCACACAGAACAATACAAGACAGTAAGGCTAGCCATTGTTAATACAAACTTTATAAGAATATATAGGTCGTCAGGGCAAAGAGCCACCAGCAGATTTTTATAAGACTGCAGGCCAGGCATTACAAAAGTATTAGAAATTTTCATTGGATTACTCAAGAAAGTTACATTTATATCACTCATTATATAGCCCATGATCCACCAGTATTTGGAGATATTGAACTTTCCAAAAAGGAAAAATTTTAAACTACAAGTAACCTTAGGATTATAAAGAAGGAACCACGGAGGAATTTCAATAGTTAAGAGTATATAAAATAGAAGGAATTTAACAAAAAATACAACATTTAATACACTGACAGCTTCAAAAGCATTACTTATCATCTAATAGATACAATAACAACTTAAAGGTTATGGCCTTTGCAAACAACTTAAAGGTGAATTACATAACAATAGGCAAATCTAAAGAACTATTATAAAGTAACTACATAGAGTCTCAACTCTTAATAACTCCAAAAAGTAATACGCTTTTGGAGACACGACATCTCATTGCTGCCCATAACATCATCTTGAAATTGAAACAATATTGAATTTGGGAGGACATGATTCATAACCAGAGCTGAAAGACTGAAAGAATGGAGGACATACATATAAACCAACTCATTGCTACCCACAACATCATCCTAAAATATTGAATTTTGGAAAACATGATCTGCTACCTACTTCTATTCTCTTTCCATTAAGGAAAACTTAAGTGTAAAACTCCCAACTTAGGTTGGTTCAATTAAAGGAAGTAGAAAACAACTTTTGAAAAAAAAAATATCAAGGAACATCTTATGCTAAGAACCAATGGAGCTTAGAAAAGCAAAAAAGAAATGCAACTTTACTATGAAAACCCCAAGGTACTCACACCATTTTACTCTGTTGTTAAATGGCAGCACCATGGCGGAGCAGATTTTTTGTCAATCACCACAGGCAATTTGTGAAGGGAGGCCCACTATGAAGGCACCACAGGCAGTAATGACTTGTTTATATGGTAGAATTTTGGCCTTCTACCATCCACCGATGGGGGTGAAAAAAGGAGCTCCTATCAACTTGTTCCGACCTAGGATAATAAGCTCATGAGTTTAGTCTTACTTTACTGTAAAGAAGACTTCCATCTTCAAATTTGACTCAGACATAAATCGCTTCTTTTTGAGTGTGAAGCAATGTCAAACTAAACTACCCAACAAGCATTAGCTCTCCCTAAAAAGGAGGTGATCCAGCCTCACCTTCCAGTACAGCTACCTTATTACGACTTCACTCCAGTCACCAGCCCTGCCATCGGCATCCCCTCCTTGATAACACTGATTTTACTGTGAATTAAATGAGCCAATGACTGAAACCGGCTGTTATATATGCTCATTTGTTTCTAGAAAGAGGCAGTTTCCACTTGGTTAAAATTTTCAAAAGTAAATGTTTTGCATGAGAACGATGCGTTGCCGTTGGACAGAAGCTGACTCAGTTTTTCACAGCAAGTCCACAATAGAAACATAAACACATCCATCCAGAATGAAATTGAAGCAATACAGTACGACATAACAATAGAAGCAAATGAAAATCCAGGTAAAACGTAGAATGTGTTTGTTAGTGTGAGTTGCTTGGAGGATAAAAAGCAACAGAAGTAGAGTTACCTGGGGTGAAGGATTTGCTTGTTTCTCAAGAAGCGTATCAATTAGGAGAGTGTAACCGGAGTCTTCGATGAAGATCCAGCCTTCGTTGCCACCGTAAACCTGAATACACAAACATTATAACGTTAGCCTAAAATAAAAACAAATTAAGAATAAAGGGTTTTGAAGAAAAGGTAGTTATTGACTTTGAGTAGGTTTTGAACAGTTGTTCGAACGAGTTTGCTGGGAAATCCGTAGGGTGCCATGGCGTCGAGGGCTGCATCCATTCGCGTCTGGCCTCTCTGCGAATCAGAAACAGAAAACGCAGCAGGATTAAGTTGGTGGAGTGGAGAATTGAGTGGGTAAGAAAAGTGAATGCGAAACGACCTTGGTTGAACGTCGTCTCGGAGCCATGAGAAACGGTACTATTAGGGGCAGATAGAGAGAGTTCTGAGTTGGAATGAAATGCAGGAGGATCGCTTCGCATTCTACATTTCCACACCGTCAGTGGCTAGCGGCATGGGAGACGTGAAGAGGAACCAACAATACCGTGACACTCCTCATCGTTCAAATTTCCAACAACGCTTCGTTCTCCCAAACTAAATTTTTTCTATATATGAGTTGCAATATTTTGATAGAATTTTTATTAATTAAACTATTAACTAAAGTACTTTTAGTGAAAATATTTTTAGAATTTTTTTATTTTTATTTATTAGTTTTAGTTTTAGATTGTGCTATAGTATAAATTATTTATTGTAAAGTTAAAATATAATTTATATGTTAAATTTTTATTTATTATAATTTTAATTATAGTATAATTTATATATTTGTAAATATTTATTTTACTGTATTTTTAATTATAATATAATCAGTATTTTAATATGTACATTGTACCAAATAAATATTTATTTTTATATAACTAAAATTACAATAAATACATTTTTTGAACAGAAGACTTTTGCTTTTTTTTAAAAGATGTTTTTGAAAAATATAAATGATATTTCTTTTGCTGATTTTTACTAGATTTTTCTTCTTCTTTTTTTTCTACTGATCAACAATATAGAAATTATATTATAATAAATAAATATTTTAACATATAAGTTATATTTAAAATTTAATATTTTTTAATCTTTTATCTTTTATAATTTATTATTTTTAATATATTTAATTTTAAATTAAATTTTCTTAAAATATTAGAATTTAATTTAAATTTAAATATATTAAAAATAATAAATTATAAAATATAAAAAATTAAGAAAATTCTCTAAAATTCTCTAAAATTCTCACACATAAAAATCTCTCTAAAAACATTTTTTTAAAAGAAAAATAATTAAAATTACTCTCGTTGAATAATGACAAGTAAAATTATTATATTTAATGTAATTATTTTTATTTATATATAGAAGATTATATATTATATATTAAAATATTTATTTATTATAAATTTTAATTATATACAGAAATAAATATTCTTCATGTACATCACATGTCCTAAAATACTAATAAATATATAAGTGGTTATACTTTTAAAACAATTGCTTTTGACCTCCATTAATCTCACATGAAAGTTCAAAGTTTGAACCTTTACTAATTTTTTAAGATAAGATAAATGTAAGTATCTTTAAATATATTTTCTGAGTTTATACGTTTTTCCTACTTTTGAACCGAGGTAAAATCCTCTCTTCTTCAACATTTGTGTAGTCAAAGAAAATATTTTTAAACAATATTGTTAAAAAGGATAACAATTATTTAATTTTAAATTAATTTAATTTAGAAAAAAATTTTATGACCATTATTTGGTGTTGGGTTTGAATTAATATTACCCCATTTCCAAATGTTTTTTTTTAAGAGGGGTTAAGATCCAAAAATAACACAATTTAACTAATAAAGATATAGAAAATCAACATTTTTTTATTTAAACGTCTAAAATAATGTCAATAAGAAATGGTTAAACATGGAGGAGAAGATAAAATATGCAAACAAAAATATCTAAGGTGAGATATGCTTTCAGTTTTAATTTTTAAATGTAATTAGAATATATTTATATCAACTTCATATTTCATTTCAAATAAGTTTGTTTATGGAACGGAGTGGATCAATTTACTAAAGTATAACACTTTTAAAAATTAAATATTAAAAATATAATTCTTTTTAAAATACAGTGAGTTTAACTTTAAGAGTTTAGGTAAATATATAATTGGACTGGTTTGACATGTAGATCGGGGAGTTGGCTGATCTTGATAAAAGATAAACTACCTTGATTTGTATAACTGCCTAGTCGGTGAGACACGATCCAAATAAGGGTAATCGGTTGAGTATGCAGCACATTCATACTTCCCTCATATATTATCTTGGAAAAAGTCACCTGACAAAGTAGTAGAAAATAGACGACGGAGCTCAAGGACAGACGCCACCTTTTTTCCTAAGATTGAAAAAGGCCACCTTGGGGCTAGGCATGAAGGGACACCTAAACATGAAACAAGAGAAGAACCCATGGTGAGGATTTAAGACTCAAGGGAAACGACCTTTCCCGAGGAGCAGTATATAAGCGACCAAGGAAAAGGAGTGGAGGAGGAACGACGGACATTGCATGTACACTATGTAATTGTGAACTATCTCCTTTCCAATACAGACGTGAAGTTTGCGATCATCATCGCATGAACCTCTTATGACATCATTCTGGGTTAGTAGGCTTTGAATTGGTTGCGCGTGATAATATCGACAACCCACATATGTATGAAATATCCAATCAATGATCAGGAGGGGTAGTTTGTGCCGACTAGCATGTGGCCAAGCGATGCTATGAGGATAGCTTGAAGGTGAGAGGAAGCAAAGGCAGTTGGAAGGTCGAGATGGTGGAAACGCGGGCACGAGTCCATTTTTTGGATTTGGATCCACACCTTGATCAAGAAGATATCAGGCCTTAGCTAGGAGAGGACATGAAGGAAGTTCAAATCGGCCTCGACTTGCATCATAAGAAAAAAATCAAAGGATCCCTAGATGCGAAGACAAAGGAGCAATTGATCCAGGTGCTAACCAAAAACCGCGATGCTTTTTCATGGTCATTGGAAGACATGCTCGGGATAGACCCAAATTTTATCTACCATAGGTTGTTTATTACACCTGAAATGCAAAGGACAAAAAGAGAAGAGCACCAAAGGAGGAAACAACCAAGTTGTTGTAGGCGCGGTTCGTGTGAGAGGTTGGCATCCCAGTTGGTTGGCCAATGTAGTAATGATGAGAAAGCCCAATGGGAAACGAAGGAAGTGTACAGACTATACAAATTTGAATAAAGCTTGTCTAAAAGATTCATATCCATTGCCTAACATTGATGGTTTAGTGGATGGAGAGTCCGGATGAGGGTAATTTTTGTTATAGAGTGATGTTGTTCGGATTGAAAAATGCAGGGCAACATACCAAAGGCTGATGGATCAAATATTTAAAAATCACATTGGCCGCTAGTTGGAAGTTTACGTAGACAACATGGTGGTGAAATCTAATGCAAAAGACCAACATGCTGAGGCCTTGATCTTCATCTTTTTAGTCTTAAGGGACCACCAATTAAAGTTCAACCCGGACAAATGCTTTTTTAGGGTCAAGGCTGGAAAATTCTTAGATTTCATGCTGACCAAGCGAGGAATAAAGGCCAACCCTGAAAAATGTGAGACAATAATCAGGATGAGGAGCCCCAAGAATGTCAAGGAAATACAATAGCTGATGAGAAAGATAATGGCTTTTGCCCATTTTCTATCTCAATCGATCGAGAAAGCAACCCTCATTTTCAATGCTTAAGGAAGACCAATAGTTTCCAGTGGATCGACAATTGTGAGGCAGCTTTTCAAGAATTGAAAATGATGTTGGCATCTCCCCCAATCCTCACGAAGCTAATTGAAGGTAATCATATCCTAATTTACCTCTCCGTTTTTAATGATGTGATAAGTGTAGCAATTGTCCAAGAGGTCGAAATGAACTAACGTCCAGTATATTTCATCAGTAAAATGCTCCAAGGAGCAAAAATGAGGTATCAAAAAATTGAGAAGGCAGTCCTAACCCTTATAATTACGGCTAGGAAGCTGAGACCATATTTTCAAAGTCATCTAATGATCGTCAGGACCAACCTCCCCATTAAGCAAATCCTGAGGAAGCCAAATTTAGCAAGAAGGATGGTTGGATGAGAAATTGAGCTATCAGAATTTGACATTGATTTTGAAAAAAAAGGACATATTAAGGCTCAGATATTGGCTGATTTCATCAATGAACTATCCCCTATCCAAGAAGCTGATTAGATGGAAGAAGGGGCGGGGGGGCGAGAGTGAGCATTGTTAGTTGATGGAGTGTCAAACCAAAAGGGAAGTGGAGCTTGAATCATATTGGAGGGATCAAGAGGTGTATTAATTGAACAATCCCTTTATTTTAGTTTCAGGACAAGCAATAATCAGGTTGAATACAAAGTTCTATTTGTTGAAATGAGGCTAGCGGAGGAATTGGGAGCCAAAGTCCTTGCCACTAAAAGCAACTCCCAACTAGTATCTGGGCAAGTAAACAATGACTACCAAGTAAAGGACCCCTAGCTAGCCAAATACTGGAATAGGGCCAAAAGCCAGGCCACGACTTTTGAAAAATTCACGTTGATCCATCTCCCTCGGAAGTAGAACAAAAGAGCATATTTACTGTCAAAACTGGCAAGTACTTAAAAGGGGGCTCAATAGGACGATTATCCAAGAAACCCTTAGTCGGTCTACTATCGAGGCGGCAAAAGTGCTTTGTGCTAACAAGCAACCATCATGGATGGACCCAATCATCGAATTCCTTCAAAATGATCGAGTACCGATTAACCACTAGGAGGCTAAAAAGCTTAGGAGAGAGGTGTCAAGGTACGTGATGGTCGCCAAGCAACTATATAGGCGAGGATTCTCTTACCCCTATTGAAATGTCTAGATGAGGAAGAGATAAAGTACGTCATTAAGGAGTTTCATGAAAGGGTATGTGAAACGCATATCAGAGGAAGGGATCTCACAAGCAAAATAACACGAATTGGTTATTACTGGCCGACTCTTAAAAAAGACTACTTGACATTCGTTAAAAAGTGCGACAAATGTCAATGTTATGCAGACCTTCACAATGCTCCCCTAGAGCCTCTCCACTCAATTTCACCGCCTTGACCTTTCTACATGTATGGAATTGACATCTTAGGCCCTTTCCCACTAGTAGTGGGGCAAGTTAAGTTCCTCTTGGTAGCTGTGGATTACTTTACTAAATGGGTAAAGGCCGAGGTGGTCATAATAATCTCGGTCAAGAGGGTTAAAAGGTTCTACTAGATGAGGATCATATGTCATTTCTAACTCCCAACCATCATAGTATCAGACAACGGTACATAATTTGCATCATGCTCGGCGGCAAATTTCTACGCCCAATATGGGATCAGGCAATCTTTCACATCTGTTGAGAACCCACAGGCAAATGGTCAAACAAAGTCTGCCAACAAGGTAATACTTAGGGGGCTAAGAAGAAGATTAAAAGAGGCTAAAGGTAGTTGGGTGGAGGAGTTACTTCAATTATTCTAGTCATACCACACCACGCCCCACTCAACAACCTATGAAACCTCATTCTGGTTAGCTTTTGGAACATATGCAATGGTCTCGATTGAGATTGGGGAATCATCCCCCAAGGCCATTTTCTTTTAACTAACTCACAATGAAAAAGAACTGAGAGCAAACCTGGACTTACTTCAGGAAGAACGCGAGATGACCCAAATTAGAGAATATGCAACCAAAGTTAAGGCGTCCTAGAGGTACAACACAAGGGTTTTCCTTAGGCTCCTCCAGAAGCATGACTGATGAGTTATATTTTATACACATTATGTGGGCTTAAGATGGATGTGTTAAGAATGTTTAATGATTAAAAGTCTTGTCTTAATCAAGATTTGAATTATGGGCCTAAAAATAGGAGAAATACAAATTTGTGCTAAAATGAGGTTTTTAACTAACAAAAAGGTTAAGACTTGTTTTGCAGGCCTGACCCAAGTCATCTCGGCCCAAGCCGGGAGCATCCCTACCAGTCCAGCGCTCCTGGTCAAGCTGACATCAATGACGGAAATCTTGCCTAAAATCACTCTGGCAAGAATGCATATATGATTTGCTAAAATTAAGGAATCTATAATGCAGATATGATTTGCTAAGATCAAGGAATCTGTAATGCAGATATGATTTACTAAGATTAAGGAATCTGTAATGCATATATGATTTGCTAAGATCAAGGAATTTGTAATTTGGATAACTAGGAATGCAGATATGATTCTGCTAGAAATTAGGAAACTGGGAAACTCCTAAGATTGAGGAGATTGTAATCTGTAATTCGAATTGGAATCTTTAGGATTTGAATGTCTATTATTAGGATTAGATTTAGATTTATCCACCTTATGTATAAATAAGCACACAAGGCCACGTTTTCAAGTGTGGAAAAACAGTGGAATTCTAGATTTAGCACAGTCAGCAACTACAAGACATTCCAAGCTAGCACGGTGGTACACGACGCTTTAGTAAGGTGTCTCTCTCGATCGAGGAGGTACAAGATCAGGATTTGGGAAGTTGGAAGCCGTCGGAGGTGATCGCTCGGTATAGCCGACGCACTCCGATGGACGGAAACCTCAACGTCTGGCCATCATTGGTGCACCACTACCGTCCTTCCAAGGCGATCGTCGTGGAAGGCGGACTCTCTAGAGAACGCTGAATTTCTCACCTTTGTACTCAATTCTAATTTCAATATTATAACTGGTTTGCAATTTTATCTCTCGATTATAATTCCTGCGCTTTAATATGCTTTTGACTTTACCGTGATTGCACACTGTTAGGAGTAGATCACATTAGACTAGGACCGATTGGAACTGATTTAATAATCTGATTAGGTAGAGAACCTAAAATCAACCAAGTACATACTCCTTGCCAACTGATGAGGTAGCGATTGTGTAAATCCTCAGTATGGCAATGGAAAAACGTTCGACGATTGTCGTAAGAATTTAAGGTTGATCGGAGTATAATCCTAAGTAAGAAAGACAAACTGTTATGTGTTGATTCTTGAATTAGTACAGTAAGTTAGTATGAATTAGTATAATTTACTTTTTGCAATTAGTTTATTTTCTGCACTTAAACTCAAACCCCCTATTTACTGCTTTTCTAGAGTCTGAGACCGAGTTAGTCTGACTCCGTCGTGTCTATCCAAGACCGAGTCAGCATTCTGCACTAAATATTTTTTTGCATTAACTCTAATTTTCACACTTAGCATAATCTGAGCACACTGTATCCTTGAGAGAATCAACCTAGGTTAGCTATACTATAGTTAGCTTTATTAATTATTTGAGACGTGTAAGATGACTAAAAACTCGCTTATCAATGACCTAGTTTTAAGAAGAATTATCAAGGATGCAACCTCCAACAAGTTGACTCCTAACTGGAGCACTGCAAGTTTATGAAAATATTACGGCTAATGTGTAACCTTTAAAACATATGAAAATATTGCCCACTTTTATAATGTGCAGTCTCCACTATAGGTTAAGAAAAGCAAAAGAGGAAACTCATCACACTAAAAACCCATAAGTGGTAGTCGACTAGTGACTACTTGGGACACCAAAGACTCGTGAGTGGCAATCGGTCAATGACTGCCTAAGGCACTAATGACACGTGAGTGATAGTCGGTCAATGACTACTCGAGGCACCTAAGACCCATGAAGGGTTAGTGATTAGAAGTTTTGGCAGGTCATACTTATGAGTAAAAGCTGTCGAAAAACGTTTGAACACTAAAGTTACCCTTAGAAGCCAAACACAAAGAGCTTAAATACAAGACATAGGGGGGATATAGGCACAATGAAGTACTCGAATTTAGCTAGAAGTGTTCAAAACAAGTGTTCTCAACAAACATAAGGTAAATCTCAGAAACAAATATTTATTACTAAACTATTATAGCGATTAAGTAAAAGGGGATATTAAAGTACTAAGTCCAGGAGAAAACAAAATCAAACAATGAGAAATATATTCAGATCCTCATTACATAGAAGTTCAATGATTAAGGAAAGTGGGGTGAGGAGCTTGGGTCAACCAACTAGTCGTCCACTATATCCTTATACATGTCCATCTCAAAAACGTCAAGACTAAGATGTATAACGTCGATTTGTTGAAGAGCACAGTTGAAGCCGGCCTTGAATTGATCCAGAAGAGACAAATCCTTTGTAGCAATAGTCTTGTCTCTCTCGACCAAGTGTTCAACATTCTTGGCCATAGATTGATCCTTGGCAACAAGGGCGTGGTCTTTCTCAGCAAGCAATTCACCCTTCTACACCAACTCGGCCTCTAGATGACTGACTGGTCCCTTCAAAAGAGACACCTTAGTGAGCAAGGTGTGCTTTTTCTCCTCAAGACGCTCTTTCAAAGCCAAATACTTGGTGGCATCATCCACTGCAGAGGCCAACTCCTCCTCTTTTTTCTTTGTTACTCCATTTAAACGATGAATCTCGTCACAAGCTTTCTTCTTGTGCTTAATCAGTTTCCTTCTTTAAGAGTCGAGGTCATTAAATTTGAGTTTAACGACACATGAAAGAACCATTGAATAGCTCAAGTAAGCTTCCAAATCCTTAAAGATGCCCCCAAGCCCAAGGGTCTTGACCTTCCTAGCCTCAGAGGGAGAAGCAAAGTGGCAATTAATCATCCTTGAAAGAGGGAATCTATGGCTTCAAGCCGACACAGTGTTGGGGGGCCTGTCAAGAAGCGCTTTCTAGTCAACGACCAAGGGGATCTCAGGTAAAGAGGGGGCAGTCAATTCAGCACGTTGTCTTTTCTTTGAAGTGCACACTCGGTCGTCAGTTGATACCTCTTCAACGGTTGGAGAAGCAAGAGTTGCTCCCGATACCTCACTAACCATGGTATGGGTAGGAGTAGCCCCTTGAGTGGTGATTGAAGGAGCTACCTATTGTCATGGCTGGACAACCCTCGAATTGGCCCTTGACCTAGAAGAAGGAGCAACACTAGCGATCACCTGTTTTCGTTTCCTTAAGGCTTGCCGAGCAACACCATCAAGACTTACAAAATGATTGTAAAAAATCAAATGAGAAAGATTGCAAGCATAATCAGAGAAGGACAAGTCAAAAGGGAGTGTCATTCATCTTCAAGAGATCACCATAGGATGACACTGGACAATCACTAAGTTCATTAAGGAACTCTTCTTCCCATGCCTCCAAACACGCCATTTCTACCTTAATAGTGGTAGTGGACATTTTGGTCCAAAAAAAAGGGAAATGAGGTTGACCCCCTGATCAAGGAAAAAAGTTTGACCGTCACCATAGCAGTTAACGCGGAAGAAGTGATCTTTAAAAAATTTGTTAACTTTCCTTAAAGGGTTTTAACAGGATGTGACCTAGTCAAATATTCAGAGACAACCAACCCACCTTGTTAGACCCTCGAACCCCAAAGAACCAGAAAAATACATTCAAAGAGGGAGATCAGCACATCTCACAACACATAATTTCGAAGGCACACACAAACGCGCCAACTATTTGGATGAAGCTGCATAGGGGCCACATTGAGAGTTCGGAGGACGAAACACTCAAAAGCTGAGAAGGATATTTTAATCCCTAGTTTCAAACCTATGGTATTGTATACATAAGTATAGGGCTCCTCCCTATCAGCGACCTCACAACCGCACTCGTTAGGTCGGCATGGAAGTAGCCGAATCGACCATGGTCTTGGAAGGCGAGCGTAATGAACAAGCCCTTTGAGAAGGTGAGCACTGGTGTAGACAAAAGACACCTTCAACACCTTGTTATCTACCCAGGAGTAGGTTGAAGGGTCATCAAATCCCTTCTAGGTCCCTCATATGAACTCTCGGCTTCTTTCTCTTCACAATAAAGGAGGGCTTTCCTGCCTTGCTATACTAGAAAAACTTCCTCCCTTAGCAGAGGAGTTGGAGATAGTTATGAGGTCCTCCAAGGGGGATGCATAAGAGCTCGCAACAAGGGTGGTTCCTGCAACAAAGAGGGCAAGGGTTAGAATGAAATCACATCAATGTCACACAAGATTCAAACAAGCCAAAACTCACCCAGAACACCCAAGATAAGACGAAACGAAACAAGAAAGACAAAAAATGAAAATTGAGGCATTACCTTTTGTTATATCAACCATGGAGTTGCTGAGAAAGTTTAGAGGGAAGTCGCATAGAAAAATATGGAACACCACAGAAAAACCCAAACACAACAAAGCTTGAAAGGGAAAAAGGCGAAAAGAGAGAGACAACTCAAAGAGTTTGAAGACTAATCTCTAAAAATATGAAATGAGAAGGGCAGTAGGAAATCGAAAGGCCAAGATTCGCTTAACCAAATGTCAAGAGGTAACGACCCCTTTTTTGAAAATCCAATGGTGCAAACTGAAGGGTCATGACATGATTTAGCAATTGGAAAAAATTAATTGCTCTTAATGAGCCAACATGCGTCATCCCCTTGCACTCGTGGTGCATCACTCATTCGGTGCTTGAGCGGTTGTGGACCGGTCTAATATGTGGATTGGGTTGGTAAATGATCGAGTCAAAGAGAGGATGGTCTTAATAGCAAAAGCACCTATCGCTCCACTCAGTACTTGGGAGGCAGTGAACTAGTTTGACATGTGGGTCGGGGAGTTGGTTGATCTTTATAAAGGATCAACCATCCTGATTTGTGTAACCACCCTGTCGGTGAGACGACACGCCCCAATAAGGGTAACCAGCCAGGCATGCAACACATCCGTACTTCTCTCATTTATTACCTTGGGAAAAGCCACCAGAATAGTGGAAAGCAGAGGGCACAGCTCCAGGACAAACACCACATTTTCCCTAAACTGAAAAAAGGCCTACCCTGGGACTAAGCGTGAGGGGACACCTAGACATGAGACAAAAGAGGAACCTTCCATAATTAGGATTTAAAGCTCGAGGGAAATGACCATTCTTGAGGGCCGCTATATAAGCGACTAGGGAAGAGGAATGAAGGAAGAAAACCGAACATTGCATGTACACTATGTAATTATGAACTATCTCCCTTCTAATACAAACGTGACAATAACTATTTAGTTTGACTAACATATTTTATGTTACATGGTAATCAAAATCGAACTCATTATTTAAAAATAATCAATAATTAAAATAATATAAATAAAAATTTATACAAAATTGATACAATGAACTATTTAATGTATGTTAAACTTAAAACTTGTTCACTTGATGAGATTCAGGTCTTTTCATTTAAGCGTAGGAATTTTAAAATAAAATTATTTATTATTCTCCTTTAAAAATAGAATTGCCTCCCATATAAAAGGCAATTCTTAAAAAAACACGAATACATCAAATTTAGTAGTTAAATTAATAAATGTTAACTTTGATACGACACAAAATAAAACATAATAGATAAATTAGCTAGTTCTATGTCATGTAGATTCGTAGATAGTTAAAATCAAACTTATTTTAACATTCAAGTTTATCTTTAACTATATATATATATATAGTTTAACATGTGAGTCAACTGGATAAACTCTCGTGCAAAAAAATGTGCTTCAAAACAACTCGTTTCTAAATTTAATTCAATTTGAACCATCAGTCTAACAACGTCTTGTTTTGAGTATAATGTTGTCAAATTTAAGCGCTAACTATATTCGTAAAATAAATTTCACGTTTAGAACATATTAAATAATATTAAATTAATTTTACGTTACTAATTTATTTTGGATTTTAATTTATATATATTAACATTATAAAATTTTCATATGCATACATCGAATAAAAATTCACTTATCACGTTCATTATTAATGTGACAATAAAATTATTTTTTATTGAATGTTTAATTCATATAGATAAAAATGTCACTTTCACACCTCATGTTAAAAACTATTTTTTTTTAATTCCACCTCAATTTTAAAATCTCATATATGATATCTGAGAAAGTTTTTATCATGTAAAATAACATTAAAAATATTTTCTAATTAACTAAATTAATAAAATATATTTAGCTATAAACGTTACGTTAGTCTAAATAAAATTGAACTCAAATTTTGTAAACAAGAATTCAAATATAAATTTTATGAATAAAATAATATAATTAAAAAAGAAGGTTTCAAATAGTTTTTTTTTTACAAAAAACAAAACTGATAGATGCTTTACGCTTAAAAGATAATAACATTAAAAAAAAATAGATGCAAACGAAATTTGAACAGGGGAAGGTCCTGACCCACTTCAATCATGAAAAGAATGATATTAGTTACAGATATTTATTTATTAATTTCGTACATATATGTTGTTTTCTCTCTTCATAAAAATGATACTTCTATTCCATTCTCCTTAAAAGAACAGACAAATGATATTGCATTTAATAGTGTCATTATCTTCAGCTATGGGTTCTTGCCAAACATGTTGGAATCAATGGTTTTCTATTTTTGGTGCAAATATAAAAAAGAGAAAACTTAGATACATATATTTTTCAATCAAAATTAAAGTTTAATTTTTTATAATTTTTAATAGAATATTTTATTATACAAATTACTGAAATATAATTTAAATTATAATTAAAAAGTACTAACAGCTCCTATAATATTTCATCTAATATTTCTCCATATTAAAATGAGTTATTGCTTTATCGCGCTTCAATTTTACTTTTTGCATTTTGCTTCTCAACTCTCTTGCACTCCTTGGAAGCTTGAACGTTTTACAGGTTTGTTATTTCTTCTATTACTTTTCTTGTTTTTCTTTACCGGCTGAATTTATTGTTTGATAAGTTGGGTTAAATTTGTATAGTAAATAAAAAGTTTACTATATAATTAACGACGAGATAACCAGAAGAAAAAAAAATAATATTATATAAATTATTATATTGTAATGTACTCCATTTTTTATGGTTCACCTTTGTATATTTTTTTTAATAATTTTTCTATTACAAAAATAAATAAATAAATAAAATTAGTATTTCAATACTTATTAATATTTGATATATATCTTATTAATTGTGTTTGTAATTATTTATGAATAATAATTATAATTAAAAAATAATAGTTGGAAAAATTTTATTTGTTTAATTTTAGAGAAAATAATAAGAATTTACATAAATTAGAAATTTGTGTGTAAATTTATTTTTAGTGAGGTTTAATATTGAAATTAAAAAGCTATTTGTACTTGGACAACTAAGTAAGGAAAGGGCTTAGATTTATCTTGACAGGAGCAAGAGTAATAATAATGTGTATAATGCTACAACAACGATATGGTAAAAAAATCATACGAAAAAGAAAAGGGGAGATACGATATGGATGCATTAGATGGACGTGAAGTGATTGATATTATACTTCTAAGACTAGAACTTGTTTCAAAAGGTGAATTTATTAAACTTGATAAACCATTAAGAAGTAATTCTAATGTGGGTGGATTTTGTCAGGGAATGTAGAAATAGTATTTCAAGATAGATCCATTACATGTCCAAGGTCTCTTATTCTTCTAGGCATCTATTATTTTAGCACAAATCTTTTTAGTTCTTAAGAAGAAACAATTATTTTAGTCGTTTCTAATTATTGTTCGATTGATTACATATTAACAAATATTCGATTTATTGGTATGAGGTTATGGACAAAAAAGATTTGTATAAGTCACTTTGTTTTTTATTGTCCAAGTTTCTTTTGTTTTTGAAATCTACGTTTATAAATTGAAAGGTCAAAATGATTCACTTTATAATAAGTTATTATAATCTATAAGTCTTCAAATCTTTCATTTGAAAAAAATGGAAATCCTTATTATTGGATGACCAAAATATTTCCCCAAAACTGAAATTCTTGATCAATGGAGGGACAATATCACCATTTTTGTTTAATAAGATACTAAAGTGGATGATTGACTCATTTTATACTAGAAAGAATCATAGGAAATCTTTTAATAATTGGTTGAATCTCATGAAGCCATTTTATAGAAATTCATTGATATTCTTTTATAAAGTAATTAAACTTCGATTCTTAAATAATCAATATCATTTATACTTCTATTGTATCAATAATTATGCAATTTGATTTGATCCATTGGTGGAAACTATTTACTCAATTGCAGACACATTTCTGGAACATCTCTAGTAGAGGGACAAATAGTCCACTTCGAAAGAACTTATTGTTAACCTCTTTTATATATGAATCTACTTGATTCGGAAGGGGAAAACTTGCATCAGTATCTCAATTTCAATTCAAATGTGAGTTTGATTCACACTCCATGTTCTGAGAAATATTTACCATCTAAAAAAAAGAAATCAGAGTCCTTGTCTAAATAAATGCCTTGAGAAAGGGTAGATGTATAAGACCTTTCATTAAGAGAGTGTTTTTTAACTCTCTCCAATGGAATCTATTCCAAACATATATACCAAATGAAATCTATTCCAAACATATATACCATGGTTCCTTACCTCAACAGGATACAAATATTTAAATTTTATATTTTTAGATACTTTTCAAACCTATTGTTGATACTAAGTAGCAGTCAAAAAAATTTATCTATTTTTCATGATATTATGCATGGGTCAAATATACCATGACAAATTCGTCATATTCCATTGTGGAAGATAAAATGAAATATAAGTGAAATATAGAATCTAATAAATGAGATTTCGAGTAGTGTTTGATCGATTATATATTAATCAATACTCAATTGATTAGTATCAAATTATCGATAAAAAAATTTGTTTAATTCATATTAAGATTCTCAATATCTTGATAACCAACTTATAACCCTTATAGATCATGTGTCGGTAAATTGACTATTATGATAAATGCGTCCAAAGCCACAAATTCGATAAAAGGGAAAGGGGACCAACACCTGTTAATCATTTTTTATTAAGATATCACTTGAACAGAGAGAATTGACTTGGTTGAAGTGTCTCTTACAGAATTCCTGTCGGATGCAAAGAGCTGAGACACATGGAGAAGTGGAAATTGATTGTTGTTGGTTAAGGTGCGCACAACTTGAACCTCATAGTGAAAGGAATTTGGTTTCTAGTCATTTAAGGTGGAGAGGAAGCATAACCTTAAAGTGGCAACCCTTATGTTATATGTTTCTTTCTGGATTGAGAATTTGAATCGGTTAAAATGAGCGTGATTTTACCGGGCACTAATGTGAAGCACATTTTGCACAACTACCGAGAGGTGGGAGTAGTGTTTTGAAGTTGTAATTTTATTTGGTTGGGATGAGAGAGACTCGGTCATCGCGGAGGACATTTGTCAAAGAAACGAGGTTGAGTTGAGCCACAAAAAACACGGCATAGCTAGTTTCACGCCTAGTTTCTCTCTAGTAACGTTTGCCACGTGTCAATCCCCCAATCCAATGCAAGTATAATTAATTAATCATTCATATATATTCCATTCCATGCTACACCTCTTTAAAGAAATAGAAATCCAGTTTGAGTAGAAATATTGGTGTGGGAGAAGATGAGTCAGAGGCAGCCTCGGAGGGAAGATCATAAAGAGGAAGGTATCAAGTATGGAGACGTGTTCAACGTGGAAGGAGATCTCGCAAACAAGAAAGTGGCGCCCGTTGACGCCGCCATGATGGAGAAGGCGGAGAATGCGATGCTCGGCAAGATCCAGAAGGGTGGCGCCGCCGCTGCAATGCAATCCGCGGCGGCAAAAAACGAGAGAGATGGGGTGGTGAGCCACAGCGATATGAGTAACATTGCCGCCGACGGTGGTATCAGTATAACTGAAACTGATCTTTCGGGGAGGCAAGTCATATCGGAGTCCGTCGGTGGACAGGTTCTCAATATTATATAAAATTAACACGCCACCAACACTCTACTTTATTGTTCTTTCTTTCTTTATTTATTTCTAGGAGTGCCGTTTTCTTTTTTAATTCTTATTTCATTAATTGGTTTCGTAGGTTGTTCACAGACTAGAGGAAAAGGAAAGGAAAATTTATAAATTAGTTGAGGTATATATTAATTAAATTTTCAAGACAAATAATTATCATATATATACTATATTACTTACAACTGATGGTTAACCTTTTCGCCTTAAACACTGTTCTATGAAATTAATTAGTTGTCACAAAATTTAAAATAGAGGTAGAAGGTATAATCATTAACCATTTATGATCTCTATTATTACTTTTCTTTTTATTTCTTTTTCTTTCCACTCAAAATGCAGTGGAGAGGAGATTTATCATTGTTGTTAAAGACACAAACTCCATAGCCATTTTGGACGAATATCGATGTGGTTAAATTGTGCTGATAAAAAACATTTTGGTAAAAGAAAAGAAGAAGATGCTTTTTCAATGAGGAATAAAAGTTGAGGCGCTCTAAAAATTGTGAAAAAACAGATAGTATAAGCATGTTATTGGTATTAACTGTTAGGCACTGTATATATTGCGGGGTGCATGACATGAATTAGGAAATTGAGATGATAGAATTTATTACGATTTGATATACCTAGCAAATATAATAATAATAATATGATACGAATTACTTACTAACAGGTGGTGGAGCAATTTAGCAAGAAGTCTCCACTGAATAGCATGGCGCCACCTAATCTTGCTCAAGACATAGGCAGCGGTGGGATCACAATAGGTGAAGCACTGGAGGCCACGGTTTTGACCGCCGGAAAGAAGGCGGTGGAGTGGAGCGACGCGGCGGCGATTCAAGCAGCCGAAGTGAGAGCCACTGGACGCACAAACATTGTCCCCGGAGGAGTTGCCGCCGCGGCACAATCAGCCGCCACCCTCAATGCTCGAGCTACAAAGGAAGAGGAAAAGACCAGACTGGAAGATATTCTCGTGGTATGCAACAATTTCAATGTCTCGGTCTCTATCCATTTTATACTTGGCATTTATTTGGAACCAACACTAGTTTGTGTATACATGCATGGACATGTTGCAGGATGCGACTTCCAAGTTACCGGCAGACAGAGCAGCGACTCGGCGAGATGCTGAAGGGGTGACTGGTGCAGAAATGAGAAATGATCCCAACCTCACTACTCATCCTGGGGGCGTGTCCGCATCGGTGGCTGCTGCTGCTAGGCTTAACCAAAGCACTAACTAATTAATTAATTTAACTGATACCATATATATATACATATACATGTATAATTATCACGATTGCCAATTTTGTTAGTGCTTCATTTTACTTTCTTTGATCAGAGCACATGTCCGACCAAGTGTTAAGGTTCTCGCGGTATCTTCAGGGGAGCATTTTCTACCACTAAACTACATTTTCAAAGCAGATGCGTAGACATTTAATTTCCCCCCCTACCTTTGCTTGGAACTATACAATATTCACCAAGATGGTTGTAACTTCATCCAATTCTAATTTACGAAATAAATAAGAAAGATACCTTTACTTCTTTTTTGTAAGGATGTGTGTTGTTTACTTAGACACATTTTTTAATTAGCTTTAAGGTAATGAAAATGAATTGATGAGCAATAACGTGTGATTTGGATATGATTAGAATGGTAGTAAAAATGTTGAAGTAAAAATAAATGTATTGATCGATAAAACAAGTCTTCATCAATTAATTAAGTTGTATATAAAAATAAGTTTTTATATGAATTTTGTTACTATGAAATAAAAGATATAATTTTTCTTTAAACATACGACTGGTAATTTTACTATTATAATCCATGAAAATGTTCGACTTTGAGTGTATGCTTCCATCATACACGGATTTAGGCAAAACCTAATGCTCCTTACACGTACTTGCGTAGTTTCATAGGATGAGGTTCAACATAAAAACTGTTTGGTATTTATTGTTTATCACTCATTTAATATTAAATAAATATGTATATGTTAAATGTATAATTATTTATGCATTTTAACTATTATTATTATGGTAGATATAATGCCAATTATAGTTTTGTTCGATTTGATTTTTGAATAAACTTTTTCTTATAAATATTTATTGGAGAAAAATAAAAAATGAAATAATTTTTTATAAGTTAAAATTAATTTATAGATAAAATAATTTATATAAACCTATTCATATTAAAATTTCAAATTATTTTTTAATTTATAAAAAAGCTTATTTATTTTTATTTATTTATTTTATCAAACGTATGAAAATATTTATTCAAACATACCTTTTTACCCATTGTTCCTCTAAGCTTTACTAAATCTTACTCTGATATGGGAGAGGGGGGGCATTGTTAGATATTGCTCGTGTTTGCCCTTTAGCACACCCTAACTCTTTTTTTGACTATTTTCCCTCTCCAGTGGCTTCAATTCTTTTAATAATCTATGCATACTATTCTTTTTAATAATTAAAAATTATCTTCATTAAGAAAGTTGATATATTAAACTTTATTTTATTAAAAAATGTCTATCAACAAAGGTCCTATAAATATTTCTATTAACGCTTATTGAGTCTAGAAGTTATGATAAACTCCCAAGAACTAATTATAAACAAAATTAACTAACTTGAATGCTAATTAAGAAATGTAATTAAAAGATAATTTTCTTTTTAAAATTATCCTTAATTGAAACTTAATATTATCTATAAAAGAATCATTGAGATAAAATCTTAATTAAATGAAGAGTATCAATATTTTAGAGATAATATTATTAAATAAGATAAAATTAATTAAAATTTATTTATAATTAGATCCTATATTCATGAATTTTATTTTTGTTTATGTTTAAGTCCGAAAGAAAAGATTCACTAACATAAACATACTTCAACTGATATCATTAACGGAGATTATATCTTCGTATCTTTTTTTGTTGTTGAATAACTATCTTCACTTATGATTGGCTGATTAGTGATTATTAAGGTGCAATTATTATGTATACAAATTGCAATCACCGTATAAATAAAAATGAATGAGGGGATATTAAGAATAAAGAATAAAGAATTGCAATTTCGAGAATACTTTTATTTTTTGTCTGAATTTCCCAAAGTCTTCGTCTCTATCAACACACTAAAAATACAAAAATAATTATTCCCCGAAAGTTAACCATCATAATTCAAACGTCGTTGTTTTGATAGCAAGTGTAGTTTTTCAAACAAATTTGACAAAATATGTGGCGCTAAAGACACCAGCGTTAAGAGGCATCCTACAATAATTTTCTCAATAACAGCAATTAGGAACGGGGATGGAACTCAAGACTATTTCTTCTCCATGAGACACGTTCTAATCTAATTCAAGAATTCGTAATATAATGCCCGTTTGTTTCTCAGTTTACAATCAGTAAGATATTATACATATCATTGAGCATTTAAAGGAGCAAGAAATGTTAGCATTAAGAAACAACAAAACATAAGGCCTGGGCCCGAGTTAAAAAAATGGGCTCAACGTCAGACTCATTTCACAGTGTGATTTGGTACAACAAAATTGGCAAGGGGCATATAGATCTACTCACTAGGACCATTTTAATAGGTTTCTTCCTCTTCCTTTGCTGTTCCTGCCTTAAGAATATCTGGTTGCGAAAACAACGCATAATTCTCTCAGCTGCTCCATTGTTTTTCCCAAATTTATGGTTCTCCAAGTTTGGCCCCAAATAAGTTGTATTTGGGCTGGAGAATCTCAAACGGTTTAAAAATGGACTATGAAAAACTTTGATCTGTCGTAACAACTTGAGGTAGGCCAATCATGGGCACGTAGTTGATGGAGCTGATGCAGTATGGTTGACCATAATTTATGTCAGGCAATAGAAGAGAAGACTGGGAAAACCTACTATAGGTGGTTCTAGTCTAGTTTACAGAAAAAGAAAAAAAATATATACAATCCTAGACAAGGGTATAAGGGAAAAAGCTTGGTATTTCATATAACCTTAAAATTCCGACGTAAACAACTTATAAAATGGGCTTATCTGGAAGTATTCTTTTCGCTCGCTATGCTGAGATTTTCCAGAGACAATTCCTTGGTGACTAATCGAAGCAGTACTTGCACTAGCTCCCGTATTCTTAATTCTCTGTCCATCAAAAGAACAAAATTTAGAAACAGACAAGGAATAAGAAATAGAAGATGAAAAAGAGGAAAAACTTCTCGTTTTTCTCAATTTTTTCTAGAAATGAAGGTCCCTTGCAAGATTATATAGTCTTCGTTTGGACAGAAACACTTAATAGGATTAAGAGGAAAAAAAATAATACGGTGGACACGTAAGCCAAACTATGCTTTCTACTAGGCATTTATTTTACATCGAGTGGCCTAACATCTTTTGCACTAGCTTGTGCTGTTTTGGGGGTAGTTTTGAGATTGTCCGACTACTTCCGAGGATTGTTTTTAGTACTCATTATCAAGTTTTTGTATAAGGCATGGATAGGATACAAAAACGAGAGAACTGTGCACCTTTTGTTTATATTTGGTGTATATCAAGTTTGTGATAAGTCTGTTTCAGTGGTTTTGTGACTTTTGACTCCTGTGAGACAGACTTGTATCTTCACCTCCTTATAGGTTAAAGCTAATGACATCTTCTCTAGGGTTTTCTTCATCTGTTTGTCGAAGAGATTGTCTAGCACTTTTTTGGTGGAAATGATTTTTTTCTTGCTTTATTATTAGTATTTTGTGCTGTGCTTTACAGTTCCTGGAGATTATCTTATTTAGCATCCTTTTAGTATTTCTCCTTTTCCAATATCTTTTTTTCAGAGACAAGAAAAAAATAGAAATACAGAGGTTAAGAAAATAGAACATTAATGAATATTATGAAATCTCAATTGCAATCTCCAACCGACCCACTTACAACCACTTGCAAAAAGATTCACAGGTGTGCATGCCAAATATAAAGCATGGTCGCTCAAATTTTTAGTTACTTTACCTTGATGTAACAAGCTCACAAAAGGAAGGTAATAGCACAAACAGATGGGGACGGTTGTCATGCTTCTCCTTGTCCTCTGCTAGGCCAGTTCTCAACAATGGGCGTAAAGGGAGAATGGATGATGCATCTGGATGAATTACAAGACGTGCCAGTTCTTGGAGAACATAAACAATTTCTTCAAGTCTTGCTTTTGGTAATGGATGGTCACCTGCAGGAAAAATAAAATGGTTAAGTGGGAAAAAAGCGGGAGATAAAATGAAGATTATGGATATTGATTATCTTTCATATAAAAAGAAGCACACCTAAGCCATTTTCATCAGTCAGAAACCTGCTCAAGATGTATTCACATCTGGTCATGAGCACTGTAATTGAGATTTTGCTGACTTCAGATCTTGTCATATTCCAAATGACTTCATTAGAATAACTAACAACAATATATAAAATTGGTCAACATACCAAGATAATATATATAGTAAAAACTATAAAGCAGAGAGAGAGAAGAAAATAGGGACTTAAGATCAAAACTGGTTAAAATAAACAATAAGTATAAAAAGCAGGGGGGGAATCTGGAATTGATGGCATAGTCTTATATTTAGCTAGGGTGAATTGATCAGATCTCATCAATGGAAATTTTAGGAATGGAATAATGCCTTTATTCAGGTCTCCATTACAATGATATAGCAACTAATCAGGTTCAGGTGCCTAAATAATTCAGAACATTTTTCTTCTGATGAAACTACATAAATCATGAATTTAGTAGAAAAAAAATTCCAGAGAAAGCTGGCAATTGTATACAGAAATGCATGATAAAGGTAGATTACTAGAAGCATCCATGACATCTACACCATCTCACAAGAGAATTTAATCGAGTGCTTCTACAAAGTTAATTGCCATCAAGTAAAAGATACTTTATGTTCAGATATTAGTTATAGTAAATTTACTAAAATGAATTGAATAAGCTTTCAAAGGATGGCACCTGCTCAAAGAAAATAACTTCTGTAAACAAGTCAAGGAAAATCTGCTGCAGTGAGGAGGCATAAGCTCTACAGTCTCAACAGGTAATGAGCATGTGCGTGATGCACAACGGTCCAAGGTGGAGAGCAGTCGCTGCAGAATCTGAAAACATGGGCCAATATTAGAACATATGAAAAATATCCAGTAGTATCTTAATTATTTAGAATATTTTAGAGTATCTCCTCTTTCTCAAACAAACGTAAAAAATGAATGGTTGAGTTGAGCAACAAAAAACAAGTTCTAGCTAGTTTCACACCAAGTGTTGCTTGCAAGCCCACCCTGTTTCTCTCTAAAATTTGCCAAGTGTGAATCCCATCACTGCATGCCTTCATGCACGTATAATTAATCATATAATATTCCATGAAACTGCAAGCAGATCTGGTCTTTAATTTGGCATGAAGTGAAATGGTCTACATGGTTGCTGCGTAACAATTATTTTCTCTCAAGACTAATTTGTATTTACTCAGTTGCTGGATTTAATGAAGGTGCAATCTTGGTCTTGGTTAAATGCTTTCATTGGTAGAACCTCTCTGTCCTTTTCGGTTTGGTGCTGTAATCCATTGGCAGGAATTTCTATTGTTAGCATAGCAAATTAAATCCTTATAATGTCCTTTATTGATAAGGTGGGCTAAGCTTTTACAGTGGTTAGGGAGGCAGCATTCTTTACATGGTGATGAGTGATGCCACTAACACAAGCAGATAATTAAAAAGTATTTGCGATGTCCCTATTACCCGTTCCATAGGAATGGCACTGAATCAGGGACGCTAAGGTAACTACTCAAATAGGAAGGAGTGAGCTGAGCTATTAGAGGTCTCAGTCAAAAGCAACAATGACATCCAGGTTCTCAACAATGAACTTGTCTTCTATGGGGAAACAATATCTGCCATGGGGGTAACAATACTAACAGCATGGTCAAAGACATAATGTTGGAAACATTGCAAGGGATCCATGCAGGGGAATGGTTTCTACTGTGTAGGATATGGCAGGGACTTAAGCACACAACATCCTATTAGTATCACACATATTTACTTGTATAGGTTTTATTGATTTTCACTAGTTGGTTACTTATTGCTGGGTATAATGTATCTGACATCTCTTGATGGACTTAGCATCCCTTGAGCTATTGTCCAATTTTACTTACAATGAAATATTATTTGCTTATAAAAACAAACAAGAGTATACTACTCAAAATCTCCATTCTCATTTTCTTCCCTCAATACCTAAAAACTTATAATTTCAACAGTGTTAGAAAGGACAAGTAAAATATCACACTGAAATCACAAGGTAATGGCAGCTTAATTCAACTACACAATCTGGAGTGCAAGAAAAGCTCAAAGCAAGTCCATTTTGGAGACTTTTGCAGCAAACAACTTTAGTACTGAGAAATATATTATCAATAACCAAATTAATTATTACTCAAAAGTCATGCACAAGAAGGGATGGGCATTTGATCAATAATAGAGCTAGCTCCAATAAAACAAAATATAAGAACTCTTAATATTAATGAATAAATAATTTACATGTTAGTTTCTCCAGAACAGTGATACAGAATAATAAGGGGCAGTAACCCACGTGCCAAATAATCATTGTAGAGAGACAAAGTCATATTTTGCAAGAAATATAACTAAAACTTATAAATAGTTTTAAATATTTTTATTTTTCATTGTGGTAGGAATCTTTTGTATCAATTTTATTTGAATGCATCTTTTATAGCTTTATGGTTCATGATTCAAAAGTTAGCAATGCAATTCTTGGAGGAAAACTTTTGAAGTGTAAGTACATCATATTATCAGACAAAATTATATTTATTTTGAGGATAAGGGCAAGTGATGGGAACCTGATAGAAACTGATGCTTATTTATGGAACAATGTGACTAGCTCCTTACAACAATAATCCTCTGTAATTGTGTACCTCCCTAAGATGTTGAATTTCATATTTTATTTATCCCCCTTTCCTAACACAGACAACTCCCTTTCCTTTCTTTCCTCTCTCTCTCTCTCTGCCATGTAGACATTCTGTTATTCCTGTAGTGGAATTTCCTTTCAACTACCACCATTGCTTTGGTGGGTTGGTTCTCTGATCCTCTTATCACCCTTCTCAATGTACACCTTAATAGGAAAGTCTAACAGCATCTTGAAAACTTGACAGTATAGATCTTTTTTGCTTCTAGCTCCATGTGTGGTTAAATATCAAACTATTCGTACTGGGCTTCTTAATGTAATGCTAAAGTATCTTACACATTGGGGTGAGAATATGATGGCATACAAAACACACCTTAACATTGTCCTGGTAAATCAAGAATTTTGTTTTCTTCATGCAGCCTGATTAGCCTTGTCAAACTCAAACTAGCAACATACAAATCTAATGCATACAAGCCCCTATCGCTTTAATTCCCTACCAGTAAAACATTGGATGCACATGTTCCTAACAATTTCATGAAGCACCAACTATAATGAATAATATTATTGGTGAAGAACTTACATCCATAGGAGTGTCAACTGGCAGCTTAAGGATTGTGTCACCAAGAATATTTAAGAGGGACATCTCAAGGGACTCATCAGCCTCTAGCACCACTGCTGAGAGGGAATTTGAAGGAAGAGCTCGTCCACAATATCCAATAAGGAATATTTCATAAACATCTGCAATTTCCTTCCATATTCGTGTTCTGACAGGTTTACTAATGCTTGAATCTGGACCTCCATTGGTTAATTTGGTGACATAGTCAACAAGAACATGGTTGAATGCTTCAACAGCTAACCTCCAAAGTGCACTATCTGGATTGTCTCTTCTTGTTGTCATACACCTGAAAAGTTAACATAATAGTATTATAGTACAATAATGATGAATCTATTGACAAAAAGATATTATAAACATATCGAGCAGGTGAATATCTTCAAACCATTAGAGTTGCATATTTTATGGCATAAAAAAAGAGCTGACAAAATGGTAAGAAGTTTACAGCTGTCAATTCCAAGTGTAAAGATGTAGTTTAGAAGAGTCGACTTCAGAAGTTGTTGGTGAGTGAATTGGAATGTATTTCTTTTCTCTCTCTCACTCTTAACAAAATGAAATCTTTCATAATTTGATTTCAAAATATCAAATTCTACCTTTTTTGTTCCTTTCATATTCACTTTGACTCCGAAAATAGGGGTTAAGTGAATCAAAGAACCAAAAATATTTTTCTCTCTCTCAAGGCATGCAAATAATAATAACTCTTAGAATTTAGGCTCAGAGTCACTAAACCTTATAAAACCAACTTGTGAGGTAAAGATTGCTCAAGCCTTATAAGTATTACATTGGTCATATCTCTACCCAATGTGAGATCTGAACACATCCCTTCATGCCTAGAATTGGACATTTGAAGCATGGACAAATGTGGTGGTCCAATAACAACACTCCCTCACGCCTAGGAATAAATATTTAAAGTGTAGATAAATACGAGTGACCCAATAACGAAGTTAGAAAATAGACTCATACTATCTTAGAATTTGGGCTTAGGGTTTAGCTCAAGCCATAATACATTGATGACCATATTTCTAGTTGATGTGGGATCTCAACAATAACATCTTAACATACATTACTTGCAAATATAACTGCTATTTGAGAATGTGTAAAAGATTTTATTTTTCATTTTTTACATTTTTGCAATGTAACATCTTTTCTTACATATTATTTGGTAATTATGACTCCAAAACTTTTCTGTTGCACTATGTATGACTAGATTTTATGTTTTGATGAGTCAAACATTTACCTTAGGCCACAACACACAACAAGCCACAAACAGCAGAGGAAAAGCATAGCTTTGCCACTCTATATTGGTTTAGTACTTTTGTTACTTGTCCTGATATCTAAAGCCCAACATCTAAAATATTCCAAAGAGAGAAATGATCTATAGTGCCCGAAAAAGATAGTAGAAGTCTCTCAATCATTAAGGTTTTAAAAGAAATACGAATTCAAAGAAAGTGACTTTTCAGCACAAAAAAATTAAGAGATTGAAGCATTGTGACAAAGTAAAAATGTGACAAAGGAAAGAGATAAAAACGAGAGGAATCCCATAACCACACATCTTCCCAAAAGAAAGCAGGAGCCATTCCTCAGCAAAGGATGATTTTATAGAATATATGGATATATCCAAAAATATCTTTAATTATACATGATATACCCCTTAACAGTGAGTAGCAAAACACATAATTAAGAGCAATTACTACCTTCCAAGGCTTTGAATAATTTCAGGGTATATAATATACTTTTCAACTGCAGGTGCCTGCAAGAAAAGATCTACCAGCACGGGAACTAGCTTTTCTGCAAATATGTAACTAGGAATGACTGTTATGGTTGCAGTTGATCCAGAACTTGGAGATGCTGCTACTTTATTGGGTGATATTGGAGTAGCGCCATTAGGTGCTTCATAATTCACCTGAGAATCTGCAAAAACAAGCGTAGATTTTACACTTTTACTTAAAGGAAAAACTGAAAACTAGCTTAGATAAACCAAATACTTTCATAACTAAAATAAGGTCAGAACCTCTTGCTTGATCTACTTTACCATCCTCATTCTGTAAATGAGAATCCTGTCTAGGAAGATACTGCAGAAACTCTCGAAGAAGAACGGGCCACATAGAAGAAATGTGCTTTGTTGGACGCAACAGTGGTAAGATTTCCAGTATAGTCCGTAGCACAGGTGGAACATTCCCCTGGAAAAATGGAGCATCACATTCATAAGAAAGTTTCTACTTAAAATGACAATTCTACTACAATTACAACTACTAAATAGGTTCTTTGAATTACCCTGCAGGATTCTTGTTAGATGTAAAGGCATTCATATGCCTTCACCTAACAGCTTAAGCTTTTTGGATAGTTGGTTGATGACAATTTTTTCTTTAAAGCAAAGCAAGGTTTGAGATACCAAATGATTTTGTATAACAAGACTACAAAGAAGTCACTTGGGATGGGACAGCACACACTCACAAAACTCATGGATCTTTTTCCTAAATCCTAATAGAGTTGTGCGATTTGTACGACAATTTATAAACTACTTTGTTTTCTCAATCTCTCTTCATCACATCATTAATTACATCTCAAACTTTAATTTTTTATTTTGTACAAATCACAGGTATCTTCCACTGGAGGCACTTTTGTTCAAGCCGAATAGGACCACTATGGGCAGCAAAGCTCTCCCTCTAAGTATTTAAAACAATTGCATACCCAGGACTCGAACTTGAGACCATCGGTTAAGTTGAAACACTACGCCAGTTAATCCACGCATCAATGGCTACATCTCATACTTCTCTCTCTTTATTGTACACTTTGTTGTATAAATTGTTTTACAAATAGCATTTCTCATTCTAATATGATTGTTGGTGTGTGGACCATATATTATTTTTTTTTCCTTTTTCTTCCACAGTATGAAGAACTAAATATGAAAGCAAACAATGCACAGGGATACTCCAAGTTACCACTCCAAAGAATGCCTGAAGTGTTTTCACGTCAACTACCTCTGCTGCTATGTTTGTATAAAGCAATACCAAAGATGCCAATGAAGTTAAAGGGAATTTGTTTGAATGTACAACAAAGAAATCGCAAGTACATAATCTGTTAAGTTAGCAACTTATTGGTAACCATGTGTAAAATTTAAGGTGTAGGAATAGCATAACAGGTACAATTTAGTGACAACAGCACTTGACTGCATAGTTATTTTAATTTATTTTCCAGGCACACTATGTTAGGTTCACAACGTTGAAATAACATGTACTCTGTAAGCAAATATAAGTGTGATAATCGTAATCCGTCATGGATTCATATATTTTTTGTTATGTATAGGATATTTGCTTGCTTCATATTTCCCTGTATTGGTGAAAAAACTATAATAACAGTTCCAAGTTCCAACTTGCAAGAGAATAAGAAAAAATAATAAAGAAATATTAATAAAGTTATTAGAAAATGGACTTACAAATTCCATTTCAAAGTTATCATTAGTTAACATGGCTTGCTTCACAGCCAAATCTATGATTGCTATCAACTGTGTGTATACAACATCATTGAACAATCCTTGAGCCTGCACATAAAGCTCTCCTGATAGATGATCAAAATATTAAGTAAAATCAGTTTCATCCGAATAACACTATCTGAAGTTAACTTGACTATGGGCCTATGGTACAAATAGAAACCTAAAGGAATGACTGTTAATCCATAAGCAATGTATACAGAAAAATAAAATCTTAATTAAATGAAAATCGATATATTACCAAGACCATGCAAAATCTCCTGCTTCACCTTATCAGCAGCATTGCCATGGTAACTGGAAGGCTTCCTCAGAACATGCTCATAAACATCAATTACTGAAATAAGGTAAGGCATCGGCATATTTCCCTAATTCAAAAATTTCTGTCAGTACTTAAAATGAGAATATTTCAACTAGTTCTGCTTTCTTAATTCTTATATTTGTTAATTGATTAAAAGCAAATATGGCTAGTGTCAAAGATGGTTGGGAATAAATTCAGCTGCCTATTCTTCAACTACAAACAGACGATCAGCATTAATTCAGATCATTATCCCTACCTTCGATGAATGGGAGTTAACAGTTGTCTGTAAACAAGTTATTGCTGCAAGTGCTACCTCTTTACTACAATTTAAAGTTATATTCTCAACAAATTGTAGCAAGGATTCCCAGCCTACATTGAACAAAATTAAATCAGGACTACTTGTAAATAACACCAAATGAAAATACCAGATATATCCTCTTTTCAAAATGAACCCACCAGACCAGAAGTTACTTAAGCTCATGAAAAAGGGAAAGAACAACCGTAATATACGTGCTATTCCACCAAAAACAAGCACAAGAGTTTCATCCCATTGCTTCTGAGCCGTGTTACGACTGCAAAATTCATTAGAAATGCATATATCAAGTGATTTTGGAAAAATTAATGTATTTAACAACAATGCACCTATAGTACGAAGGTTTATGCAGTCATAGAATCAGCATAAACATAGGCATAGGAGTCAGTGTAATTACACTGTTTTGGAGTTTTTCAATCCTACTTCTCTCTAAGTTTTCAGTCTCCCTATACCTCAACATGTTATTAGAGCTGTATTACCCTCCCCCCTCAGTTTCTATGCTGGTTTTGTGGATAAAAATAATATATTATATCTTGTCTTTCTTGTGATTCAACAAATGAGACATCATCAATTGATTTCATTGCAAGTTGTGGTCTGTTGAGCTAGTTAAGTTGTCATTCATTGATCTCTCTACAAGTTCTTTGTTGAGTTTGTTAGTTTTGCTAATTGTTCTTGAAGCTCCTACAAGTAGATAGAACTTGTTAAATTGCAAGTCACGGTTCTTTGTTTTTGGCAGAGTTTAAGTCTTCAATTTGTCAGGTTTGGAATAATATTCAAAAGAAGATGAAAGCTTATGTAAGCTTCAGCTTAAGGAAGAGTGTCAATCAATGTAGGGAAATTTAGAGAAGTGTAGGATTAAGAAAATAGGTAGTCTTAGTGCACACAAACTGTAGCATACAAGTGTCATAATTTAGTCATATTATTATACTAGTATTTTAGTTTGTATAATGTACAGGATAAATGTTTATTTTATATAACTAAAATTTATAATAAATAAATACTTTTGAATATATAAATTATATTATATTTGTAATAAATAAATATTTTTTAACATAAATTATATTTTAGATTTATGATAAATAATTTATATTGTGATACAAGGTTATTTTTAACTATTAATAATTTCTTTTAAAAAATATTGAAATTCAATTTAGAAATAAGGATGAAAGGGTATATTGAAAGAGATAAGGTTAAGAAAAATCCCTAACACTGCTCTCATTGAAGAAAAACTCCTAAAAATACTCTTGTTAAAGAATAGCTCATAAAAACGCTCTCGTTAAAGGTAATTATTCTAATTTATAGAGAGAAAAGATTATCATCAGTATAATTTATTTCTTTCCAATTTTATTATGCAAAACAAGGTGCAGTATAATTAGTAATACAAGATCAGGACTTCAGGGATAAGCAACTCAGCATTATGTACACTGTTCCAGACTATATTCAGTGAATTTTTTTGCCCTTACTTTTTTCTCCACCTTTCATTCTCCCCATCTTCTCAAACAAATGTATCACTGAGGCTAGAAATACACAAAATAAGTATAATGCAGAGTCAATGTCAATTTCAAATACCTATGATGTATGAGCATGTGAACTGCTTTTCCTCCACGAGTTCCAAGTTCTTTCCCTTGCCATTCATCTTTTGATGAAGTAGCAGCCTATTTGTCAAAAATCAAATTCAAAGTACATCAGCTTATGCTGAAAAGAAGCTCATTTCAACATCCAGTAGTTTCAGCTTACCATATGAGAAGCACGATCCAATGTAGGAAATACATAATTCCAAAGACAATCTTCCCACATGCTCTTTGAAAGCTTTTGCCCATGAGTTCCTAAAGTTTGAAAGAGTGTCCTGACAGCAGAATTTCTTACCTGCATAACAAACTTTCAGTGCCAGAAAGCTTTCACATCCAGCAGCAACAGTAGAAAGCAATTTTATTTAGGAGCTAATGGGTTTTGTTTTATTGTCCAAATTTCCCTGATTAGTATAGTAATAGTAGAGAGATATGGAAGTTTGAAGGTCTATTTAAATGGTTGTAAGTTGTAACACTATTTAGGGAGAAGGTCAGATTTATAATTTATGGTCTCTTGGTTATGCAATGTAATCGAAACTCTGTTGTGATGCATGAGACCCAAGGAATTTTATTATGATTTCTTTAATTTTCTGCTATTTTATTCTTCTTCTCATTCTTCTTTATTATGATTTCTGCTATTTTATTATGATTTCTTTGAATAGTATTGATGTGAAGAATGAGAAGAAGAAGAATGAGAAGTAGAAGAACGAGAAGAAGAAGAATGAGAAGAAGATGAATGAGAAGAAGAATGAGAAGAAGAATGAGAAGAAGATGAATGAGAAGAAGAATGAGAAGAAGAAGAATGAGAAGAAGAATAAGAAGAATAAGAATGAGAAGAAGAAGAATGAGAAAAAGAAGAATGAAAAGAAGAAGAATGAGAAGAATAAGAATGATAACAAGAAGAAGAAGAAGAAAAGAAGAAGAACGAGAAGAAGAAGAATGAGAAGAAGAAGAATGACAAATAAAAGAATGAGAAGAAGAAGAAGAAGAATGTGAAGAAGAGGAATGAGAAGAAGAAGAATTAGAAGATGAAGAATGAGAAGATGAAGAATGAGAAGAAGAAGAATGAAAAGAAGAAGAATGTGAAAAAGAAGAATTGGAAGAGGAATGACAAGAAGAAGAAGAATGAGAAAAAGAAGAATGAGAAGAAGAAGAATGATAAGAAGAAGAATGATAAGAAGAAGAATGTGAAGAAGAAGAATGAGAATAAAAAGAATGAGAAGAAGAAGAATGAGGAGAAGAAGAAGAAGAATGAGAAGAAGAAGAATGTGAAGAAGAAGAATGAGAAGAAGAATAATTTGATCCTATGTAAAATTTGGTGCTATGTAAGAAGAAGACCCAATGTAATAGATTTCTGCTATTTTATTATGATTTCTTTAATTTTCTCTGCAACACTCATTTTCTATGGGAGACAGCAGTAAAAATTCAACTCATCAAACAATAGTTGTTCCTTTCCTCAAGCTTCCTTAAAACCCATCAAAATCAGAAACCTAATCACAAAGATAATATTCACTGCTCCCAATTTGACACTCACTGTCTGCAAATATCCCTTACTCTCTCACACAGACCCTTTGAACTTCCAACTCTTACTTCCCACCCCTCCCTTTTCCAGTCAAAAAACTCTGATACTTTTGATAATAAACTTCAAGTCCCCAGTCTTCATCTTCACTGTTCACCTTTCTATAAAATGCATGAGAGAAAAATAAAAATTTCTTCTGACGATTCGTGGTAGAGGCAACAAATGCAACATATAACTATCACATAACAGTAACTACATTCTAAGCAGCTGAGAAGGAAAACAAGAAACAATAAAATGAGTGGTTTCAAATTTCAATGCAGAAGTCAATCTCTATAGCTATATCAAGCTGCAAAAAATATAACTCAACAGTTATGCAACTATATGACATCTCCTTGCTTCTCACTGGGCTCCTAACCCTACCCATTCCTCAGAAAGGATTCTGAAATACCACTTGTTCTCTTTAAGCTTTTGGAGTAGTTGATTCAAGACATGGTATTAGAGCCTCTACAGCCAAGTGTTCTAGAGTTTAATCCTTATTGCACATTCTTCTAAATAAAAGTTAAATTTCAGCATAAGGTAAGATAGGCCTGTGTATAGCCCTCACCTATAGTCTAAAGCTAACACATGATTTCTCCCAATAGATTAAGCTTTTCCGATGGTTAGATCATGGTAAGTATCTTCAAAGAAACATTCACCAGGCTTAGCTTAGCTTACAAGAAAAAAATAATCACATTCACATAGACCAAAGGGGGGGGAAAAACCATTGTCAGTTTGTCACCTCTAAAAATTGCTTATGACAATCCTTCAACCAATGTTCTCATCAACACTATTCATATCAATACTATGCAAAGTATTTCAGAAACTGAAGAAATGTGTGATACCAATAAAGATTCAAATAAGAAAGGAATAGTAAGAGAGAGTGTTGTAAATTTCATAAATATGTCATTAAGATATCATAAATATTTCACTTTATCTTTATAGTTATTTTTTATTTAGAAATTGCATTATTCATTCAATCAATACAAGTTTCTTTTACTTCCAATTTGGTACTAGAGCTCCCAATCTTGGGAGCTCTGTTTCTGCTTCTTCACTCCAGTGAGCTCTGTTTCTGCTTCTTCACTCCAGTGAACCGCTACCTTCTAACTCAACTCACGTCGACACCAGCACTCGTTAAAGTCCTTTTGAATTTATGGCAAAAGAATGGCAAAAGAAAAAATTGTTATCTTGGGAGACCTAATGAACTTTTGAATTTGGTGGGTTCTTTTCGACTTGACAATGGAAATTCTCAAAAATGAGTAAATTAAATGACCTCGAATCAAGAGATTGAAAATTCGTCTACCTTGCAACTTAACCAAAATATTCAAGTCTTTAGTAAGGAGGAGATGGACCACCCCTGAGCCCTCATAAACCTTTTATGAAACAGAGTCATTCTTTGTTAGCCCTCCACTTCAAGGGAGAGTTATCTAGAAGTCACTCCTGAAGAACTTATCACTAAAAAAGCCCACAATGAAGTGGGAGAGGAAGATCGATACTATGGAAAGCAATACCAAAGATGCGAGAAACCTACTCTAGTCCCATAGTAAGCCCAATTGTCCAAGCCAAAGGTAAGTATCCCTAAGAATCCCATTGAGGAGGTTCCTGATGATATGTCGAAGTCGAAGGTAAGAATCCCTAAAATCTCATTGAGGATATTACTGATTACATGCATATTGCTTTGAGGAAAGGGAAACGCTCATGCATCAAGTATCCTATTTCTCAATTTGTGTGTACTGACCATCTCACTGTACAACATCAAAGTTTTATTGCAATCATTAATATAATCAAAACACTTACATCAGTACAGGAAGCTCTGAAAGATGAAGGCATTAGAGAAAAATTCAACCTGGGAGATTGTTGACAAACTGTAGATTGCAGATGGATATACACTATAAAGTGCAAGTCTGAAGGGATCCTTGATCAATACAAAGAAAGATTGGTTGCTAAGAGGTATCTACAGACTTATGGAATAGAAGATGAATAGGTAAGAATTATTCTTTCCCTAGCCGCCAATTTTGGCTGGAGCTTGCAACAATTTGATGTTAAGAATGTCTTCCTTCATGGAGACTTGGAAGAGGAAGTTTACATTGAGATTCCCCTACGATTCTATTCTCATAATGAAAAGAATAAGGTATGCAGACTCAAGAAGGCATTGTATGGACTTAAAAGTCTCTCCGAGCATGGTTTGGAAGATTTGCTTAAGTCATGATATTCCTACGATACAAGTAAAGTCAAGGTTATCATACTCTCTTTATAAAATATTCTCCTAATGGTAAACCCACTCTTCTCCTAGTCTATGTAGATGATATGATCATTGCAAATGATGATGAGATTGAAAAACTAACTCTGAGAGAGAAGTTGGCAACACAATTTGAAATGAAGGAGTTAAGAAAGATTAAATACTTCCTTGGAATAGAGGTTGCCTATTCCAAACAAGGTATCTTTATCTCCCAAAGTAAGTATATATTCGATCTCCACAAAGAAACAAAAAAATTGGGATACAAGGGGTATTAAACAGAACCATAGGATTGAGTGTGAAGAAAGTCCAACCATAGATAAGTCCTAATATTAAAGATTGGTAGGGAAACTGATATACTTATCTCAAACTAGGCCAGATATTGCCTATGTTGTTAGTGTGGTCAGCCAATTTATGCATGATCCCAGGGAAAGGCACCTTTAGGCAGTTGAAAGGATCCTCTAGTATTTGAAGACAAGTCCACGAAAAGGAATGTTGTTCAAAAAACGGAGGTACATTGTCCAAGAAGATATATACAGATGCAGACTATGTAGGATTAGTTGTAGATAGAAGAGCAAGAAGCAAAATGTGGATGATCGGTCGAAGCAGAATTTCAAGCCATGACACACGGTATATGTGAAGGGTTGTGGATGAAAATTATTCTTGATGACCTCAAAGTAAAATATGAAGGACTTGTAAAGTTGTTCTGTGACAACAATTCAGCTATTAGTATTACCCATAATCCAATCCAATACAACATGACAAACATTTCATTAAAGAGAAGATGGACGACAGTGGACTTATAGTCACAACACATGTTTCTATGGGACTCCAAGTGGTAAATGTTTTCATCAAAGGGCTCTCGACAGCTAAATTTTAGGAACTCAATGACAAGTTGGGAATGACTAATATTCATTTACCAACTTGAGGGGGAGTGTTGTAAATATCATAAATATCTTATTAGGATATCATAAATATCTCATTAAGATATTATAAATATATCATTAGGATATCATTTAGGAAATCATGAATATCTTATTAAGAGATCATGAATATCTCATTTTATCTTCATAATTATCTTTTATTTTTTTATGTTATTTTGTTATCTTTTAGTAATTCACCTTTACCCTATAAAAGGGAGATTAGAAATCATATAATTCAATATTCACATGACATACATAACTGGTACACTAAATGAAACTCAATTGTTAAATAGCAAGATGGTAACTGGGCAATCCACCTCTACACATAAGAAATGTTTCATGAAGTCCCTTATGGTAGAAAGCAAAAAAAGGAGGGAAAAAGTGGAAAATTAGAAAATAAAACAAGATTAGAAACTTATTAATTGTACCTCTGGTCTCTCATCTGCTCCAAGGTTTTGAAGTAAGGAGAAAACAGAGAATAGAAGCTTCTCACAATCAACACCATCTACAGAAGAAGCCTGGTCTCTCACATTATTAGGAATACGTGTTTGAACCTCCATCTTTTCACTGCCTATCCGCTTCACTATGGAACCAACACCTGAAAGGTAGAACCACCATAGAAGATTTGGTATAATTTCATAATAATGACAGGTTACAAACAGATGGCTTCACAAAACAATATGAACCTGCATCCTTTTCTTCCAAAGGTCCATTGTGAAGGCCCTTTGCGATGAAATCTGTCATAGTCCACAGAAGTCCAACTGCTGTCAAGCTTATATTCAATTCAGTCTTCTGAGCACTGTATGCTCCTGTCACATCAACACACCTGTAATATATAATAATACATATTAGACAACAGGAGGAGTCCATCTAGGAGTGCTAATATATGTGCGTATTCATGTGCATAGGTCTGCACATACATGCATGTCAGTATGTGTAACATTAATACAACTTCTGAATTTGGGCTAGTCCTAACCCCTAAGATGAGGATTGTCCAAGCCTTTGTATTTATAAGCTTTACTTTAGCCATAATTGATGTGGGATCTCAACACACACCTCAAAACCCAGGATTGAACATCTGAAGGGTGGAGGTTTGCACTAGGAAAGCCATGGAGTCGGGACCAAGAAGATATTTGGATAGTTAAGGATGGCCAATATCAGATCTATGAT
Organism: Mucuna pruriens; assembly: GCA_025330945.1. NCBI lineage: Eukaryota > Viridiplantae > Streptophyta > Magnoliopsida > Fabales > Fabaceae > Mucuna > Mucuna pruriens. The sequence goes on from JAENHJ010000154.1 coordinate 4,518,690, forward strand.
AAGCTATCATACCATCTTAAATTTAGACTAGGCCTAACTTAACCTAAAAGTTAGTTCATGAGATGAAGTTTGCACAAGCCTTCATAAGCTCTACTTTTGTCATACCTATAGTCGATGTGAGATCTCAACAACATTCAAGAAGAAACTCAATTTTTTTCTCTCAGGATTGCAGCCCACTATAGAGTCAGAAAATAAAAGAAATCATATACACACATGTATGCAGTATGCATGTCAGTGAGGTGTGAACTTGAGATCTCACACTTGAAGGCAGTCTGTAGGTAAGGTGGACAGTCCATCGTTCATTATCACTCTTAGGTTCTAGAAAGAAACAAAAACAGGGTTACTGGAAAATTAGTACATATGATAATGTTACATAGAAAGGATAATACGAAAAACTTTTTTAAGAAAATGGAAGCATATGAATTATTAAATCAAATATGAAAATGAAACTACAGCAAGTCTTACAGAAAACTTAAAAATAAGCATTAAGCATAAAAAAACTGAGATTCAAGAAATGAAATAATTCCCAAGTTAACTTGTAGATTGTAAAGTAATGAGAATTGACACATCAAAAAATTTAATAGGTATGCACTGATCATTATATTCATGTTCTGAAAATTCCATATATAGCGTATGAATATTAAAATCATGATGATGACATGTGTGCCCACAATTTTTTTTTTTTTTGCATGTAATAGTTCAAAAACTTAAGAAAAAAAAAAGATGAATCAGAAGTACACCAGAGTTTGGTGCAAAAGAGATATAGAAAGGAAAAAAATAACACCATACTTATCTGCTAGATCTGTATATAAACAGACCTGGGCGGAAAATTCAACCACACACAAATAAAGGCAGAACAGCTCTAAAGATGATATTCATTTGCTTTTGAAGTAGAATTCATAATCCATTTTTAGTAATTTTAAAGAATTCAATTTGTCTGAGTTGTGTAGGCATAGACTAAAAATAAATAATTAAAAGTAGAGCACACCAATAATTTCAAAACAACACCAAGCTCCCTCGTACACTGGAAGTTTGTAAAAGGAATGGAGCTTCAAAAAAGGTTTGGGAAAAATCGGGGAAAATAGGGAAAAAAAACCAAGAACGATTGTGTAGGTTTAACAAATAGAAGGTATGTGAAAAATGAGGAAAATAGAAGGAAGGAAGGTATAAATAATTTAATCTAAAAACTTTAGACTAATTCCTTAAAAAAGGAAAATTAAATAGCAAAAGAAATATAAATAAAAAGTTTACATGTATGTTCAAGGAAAATTGCAAGAGTAATTAGAACAAGAGAGCCTAGACAGACAAGTAGTGTAGACAACAATAAGTTAAGTCTAGAAAAGATCACCATTTAATAATGGGTACTTTTCAAAATCAAGATCACAAGTAACTAGAGAAGTGATAATAATCAACTCAATATACCAATAGCCCCATTTCAACAATAAATGCTGCAAACTAACTCAATATACCTGGAAGCCAAGAGTAACTAGATCCTTCTCCGAAACATCTGCTACATACCTTACAGTAAGACAAAGGTACATAGATTAACCACAAGAATACCTATAGAGAGGTGTACTGAGGGTATAAGAAGGCCAACCTCAACATTTCAAGTATATTAGGCCAGCTGTAATGAAGTTTTTCTCCATATCTCTGGAAGAATTTGTAAAAATTAATATCATGTAAACAAACAAAGAGGAAATAAAAATGACAACAAAACTTGACCAATCAGCAACAGCATTACCTCTAAGACATGCAAAAGAATTTTCAAAGATCCAACACGAACATCTACACTTTGAGTAGAAAAATAAAGAACCTTTAGTGGAGATATGGCAGAACATTCAAGAGACCTCAACTTATCGAGATTGATTTCCATCTGCATATTGAGGACACACAGTAAGTCCTCTTTTAATGAGTTATAGGTTGCCAGCTAAAAAATGGTACAAGGTCTCACTTCCTGTGATGGTTCAAGAGACTTGGATAGTTTGTAGTCCTGGAACTGATCAGAACCTAAGACTGCAGATATAGACTGATCAAGCGCATCAAGTGCCATGTTTTTCAGATGTGGATTAGAATTATCAGCTAGCTGCAAAAGTGTGTCAAAATATCAAGTGGGAAGAAAATGAAACTATTATTGCCATATTGAAACAAAAAAGAGAAAAAGAAACCTCAAGAAAGTGGCTAACAACTTGATCCCAAAATGGCTCAACTCCTGGTGAAAAAGGATAATATAATAATTTTAATACCTTCACTCAACAAAAAATTCAAGAATGAATATTCATAAAATACTAATAAGTAAATAGAACCTAAATATCACAACTCACAAGTATCTACTGAAGAAAAATATACGTGAGAATGAACAATTAAATAACATCCAGCATAAAAGATTTACTATCATGTTTATAGTTATTGAAGCTACATACTGTGAACATTATTCACAAGGATGGATATCATTCTTTCCACTGAAAAGCTGATGTTTCCAATTTTTTGACTTGCTGTTGGTCCCAAACTGCTTGAAGTACCAGACATGCATTGGTGTGAAAGTTGACATAATGCAGAGAGGAGAGACTTTACAGCAGATATATGCATAAGAGCAGAACTCTCAAAGAGCTTTCAAACAGAAAATAATACCAGGTTAGATCAACTGGCTCCCGACAGAAAAATGCAGAAAGAAACAGAATAAATGTTTAGGTAGCAATAAAATCACAAAAATACAGAATGAAAAAGGATTTCCAAGAAAAGAAAAGAATTATAGAAAGGAAAACATATTTTGGAAAGGACTTTTCAGATGACAAGCCCGCAAGCACAAGAAGATTATCATTAGGACAATTTTAGTGACATTCATGTTCATCATAAGTTGGATGTAGGTGTAGTAGTTGAAAGTCATCTGTTATGCTGACCACCAAACAAAATTAAAATTAGTTTATTCACCTGAGAGTTCAAAGAAGAGAGTATATTGAAGTCACTGTATTGGGAAGATAACTCCCTTGTGAACTTTGGGACAGGGGTGGAGACCTCCTGCAGATTTAATGGTAATGTACTCTGTAAATTTGTATATAAGACACGTCTAAAAGAAATGTCCAACAAAACTTTGCAGCATATGAAATTTAATTTGAAAAAAAAAAATCATATTAGAAGTAAGAAGAAAATAGAGTATAACATGAGAGTAAAAAAATTCTCATTAGCAGAGGCAGAAAAAAGAAACAGAAAAATCAAACAAACAAATCAGAAACAATAAAGCTCTCGAATCCCTTCATGTATTATTTGCTAGGGACAACCCCTTAAAAAGACCTTTCACCAAGCACTAGAGAAGCCAAAAGGAAAATTATGTCCGAAAACAGAGTTGTTACTTATTAGCTGAAAATCCTCCTCGCCACTACACAGAAAAGCCTAGATAAAACATCAAGATAGAGATATTCCATCATCTGTTGTACAAAAACCCTGAAGTTGAGCCTAGGAAACTGATCCAGATGGACCAAGTAATAGAACAAGCCTCACCAGATATATGAAAGGAGAAAGAACAAGCATTATAATTCACCTAATTCGCAGCAAATCATTAGAATATAGTTTTATCAAGATCTGCTAATAAAAATTAAAGACTTAATCTTGGACAGAGCTACAGAAACAGCATTTCACTGTACCTCTTTAGAGGGAAAGAAAGTGAACGCAGGGCTTACAAGAATATTCACAAGGGCTATGAAGAGTCCACACTCATCTATCGAAGTAAAAGGACAAATGAAAAGATTCTAGTGTTGGTGGTGCATCCTATTGGAAATAGGAGCAATTAATGAATATTACATTTTCAAGTTGCTTAGTTATTGTGTTTAGCTGAGTTCAATGTATCTTAGGAAATACTATAGTAGTTATTTATTATCTTTGTGATAGAACTGGTATCCTAACAGTAATAAAGAATTTGTTTTTATTGAAGGAAACTAGGGAGAAACCCCCTAGCAACCAATATACTGCTCCAGATATTTTGAGAGGTCTGGCTCCACTCCTTACATTGTTTCTCAATCACCAAAAAGTCCCCTAAACCCTTCACGGTTATTCCTATTTATAGAAAGCTACTTGGCTGCTAACATAAACCCACCCCTTAATGGGCCTAATCAGTTGCAGGTCCACTCCCCTTCTTTCTAACACAAACCCTCGTATTTCTTTGGCCTAACCAACTAGTTACTAACATAACTAATTAATGGGTTTCTATCACTTAATAATTATTATTATTATAAACACACCGCTCTGCTGAGTGGAATACTCATTCAAGCAAATTCAAAAAATAAAATCTTTTTCTCTTCTTACACGTCCTTTAGAACAATGGCACCATCTAGCATCAGCAAGAAAGATATCAACCTGTAGCTTCTCCATAACAAAGCCCTAAGGAAATAGAGATTCCCAGCATTATCATTGTATTGATTATTGACAAAAAATGGAAAGGCTACAAAGGCAATGGTGGTGATGGAGGAATCCCTGATCCAACAGTCCTCACAAAAATTTATTCAAGAACAATCACCCATTAAAAAGGTGAGAAGAATAAAAAAGGAACTTGTACTATGCTACTGCAAATACAAACAGCCACACTATGCAACATAGCTGTACCACTTTAGCTTTTATCGTAAAAGAAATTAAGAGAAATGCAATAATGGTAAAGTACAACTTGAGAGAGGATAAGATATCCTCCAAACATAGAAGACAAAAGGCAACAAGGAACTACAAATGTAATATTGGTCAGCAATGGAATGAAAGAGAACATAAGTTGAACTAACATTTGGGGATTAAAGAAGGGACAAAACAACACTAAATTTGCGCTCATTGCAAAAATTTAATTTCAATAATGATAGCCAGTAGAGAGAAATGAAAATCAAACTCCTAACCACTTGATTAAAAAAACTCAAGAAGCAATTATCCAAAAAGCTTAACGTATATGTAGAAGGGCCTGAAATGGTTTTGACCTATATCCCTAGCAACAATGACAATTGGACTGAAACGATATGTCTGTATTCTACTTTTACTGCTTTCTTGTCACTATTTCATAATTTCTGCAAATATCTTGCATGGCAATTGAAGCCAATTTTCACTGAATAATAGAACAATAGATAAAATTACCTGAGTAGTGGCATGTGGAGAATGAATTGTTCGATCTAAAGCTGCCAGAGTTTCCAACACCTGCAGGTATTCATCATGACCACTCATTCAGGGCGAAAAAATCTACATAACAGATAATAGGAGAAAAATATAACATACCAAAACCCATGATGGGCCCAGAACATTATGCAATCGATGAGCGATGTTGAAAAGAGTTCTTAAGGCCTAATTCACATGATCAGTGTGGATGAAATATATGAGTAGTTGCAATGACAATCAAATATACAAATCCATGGGAAAAAAATGAACAGGAGAAAAACAAAATTACAGTCAAGTGGGGGAAAAGTACACATTGCCATACACAGAACCAGAAGGACCACCTGCACATTCTTGGGAGTAAGCACAACGATATCCCTCTGGTCAAGTGATAGTTCTGACCGTTTTGATACAGGAGACGGCAAAATACTGTTAAAATCTCAAATTTAAGCCAAAATCTCAGTACGGTAAGCTTGAATGCTTGTGAAGCAGCTTAATAAATGATAAACAGAAAGTACTAACTAAAGGTTTAAAACATCATACCTCCTTTTTTCTGTTTCAACAGGAAAATTGATGGTAAATTTGCAAAGAGATGCAAGAAACGAGTTTAAAGGTTCTACAGCTCGGAGGATCCCACAAGCCTGTGAAAACGTACAATCCATATATAATTTTGAGTTCAAAGTTGATTTCAAATGTCATGCAAATAAAATAAAAAAAGTTAAAGGCCAAAACTCTGTTACCTGAGTAAATGCCTGGTATCCCTTTAATATTTCCAACACAATGGCCTCTCCTTGAGACCTTCCAATTAACCACAAGTCAAACATTAAGGAATATAATGAAATCATAATAAACAACATAGGGTAAAAATTAATTTTTTCAACCAACATAGTATAAAATAAATCTTAGATCACTGAACAATACTTTACAGGACGAGTTACTCGCAAAATCCAGCAGATTATTAAAGCCCCACTATGCTGTTCAAACTCAATTTCAGATTAATCAGAAAGAAGTTTATGATCTCTATCTGTATGACTCAATACTAACATAATACCAACCATGCTTATACATGTCCGATTGTTCTAAAATTTTGCATGCAAAATCAACATGATTGCTTAAGAATCAAAATGTTGAGATAGCAGAAAGTTATTTTTATTTATACAACATGAATGCAGAAAAACAAACCTTGATAGAATAAGGGATAATGCATCAAGTATCGTCAACCACAGTGAGTCAACCATTGAGATGCAGAGAACTGCTGTTTTACCAGTCCATTTCACAGGTGGATCATTGTCACATCTGGGAGACTCAAGCTGAATGGACATAAGAGAAAGCAGACCATTAAGAAACATAACCAAAAGAAAACACAAAATGGAAATGGAAAAACAACAGAGAATATAGAAATTACCTCTCCAATATCTATGGCTTCATCTGTTAAAGTTGCAACAGTGAAGACAACCCCTAACAGGCCTTCAACTGCCAAAGTTATGGCATGTGCTTCACTGGCAACCAAAACTGCCGCATTGGAGGCATCATTATCTAGACTCCATTCAATACCTGCAGGAGGAAAAATATCTCATTCACAAGTCATTCAAATACCACAATGTCCAATATCACTGCTAAAGTTAGATAACCACCAGGGTTAAGACTTCCAGCAACTTTCAAGAAGGTTTAATCATAGCAAAGCTTAGTGGCAATGTGCAATTTATGCTACAATATGAGGTATTTGGTTACAGCAGAACTCTTGTATCTTTAAGGGCATTACTTTGACTCAGCACTTTGACTTCAAATATAATTAGACAGTTGGCATCTGTGTGGTGCAAAGCTCATGGGATTGGGAAGCTTTATTACATAGATATTCTCTTTTTCATGTTTTTTTTATGTTTTGTTCCTTTGTTTAGAGGACTTTTTATCCTCCTCGCTCTTTATAATTCTTTCTCTCAATAAAATTGTTTGTTTATAAAAAATTCACACTTAAAAAAAATCATTCCAGCAAACCAAACTAACCTAAGGGCGACCAGATATGATCTCTGAACCATTAGGTCAAATAGGTGTTGATAGTTTGATTAATTTTTCAAAAAAAAAATAAAAAGAATGGACAGAGAATAAAGAAATAGAGGAAAGAGGATGCCAAACAAACAATACAAAGAGCAGAAAATATACAACACCAGCACATAAGAGCTATCAGCTAAAATGTGTTGAAAGATGTGAAAAAACACAACTCTAAAATAAAACCTAACAAACAGAAAAATCTAAGGGTTGGCATAATATTAAGAGCAATTTATGGATCCAGGAAATGATATTAACAAAGTATCAACCGAAATAGACAGAACAAGATAAACCTCCCAACAGGATTACTATCGGACTTCCCACTGAGTTCAATATGAAACTCTGGGCAAATAAGGGCATCAAAACAAATATTTGACTTCAAAAAAGAGATGTAGATAACAAAATTGTTCTTGTTCAACCTAAGTACAAAAATCAATACCTTTGGCTTTGCTACTAAACATTCCAGCAACAGCTGCCAGGCTCTCCTCACTTGATTCTTGAACCTACAGAATCATTTAAGGTTTCTTCTTACCATAAAATTTATTTTCAAATATAGAAAAAAGACAAAGACCCCCAACCCCCAAGTATATGCAGGTTATGTAAGAGCTGGATGAAAAGAAAAGACATATTAATTAAAGTCAACTGAAGAAAGTAACAATATTCAAAGCAAAACAATCTGGAGTTAAACCATTCAATTTTTCTTAGTAGTTTGTACCATGACCAAAAACGTGACTCAGAAGTCAGAAATAAATGGAAGCATATGCAGTTAAAATCATACCTGTACATTTGAAACAACCCTGGCAAGAGCTTTGACCATTACCTCCACAACATTCGTATTCTTGGGGTGCCTATGATGCCAATGGATAGCAGCAACGAATATATAATAATGAACTTAGGTCATGTTCTTGTAATCCATATATCTTTATTACACTAGAATTTGTCAAATCCTATAACTATAAACATGGTAAACATGGCTTCATCAATACCCAATCAGTAATTGAAAAGGTTTAGATATGATAGTAAACTTCCAACATATTTGCACTGGATCAAGTGACCAAGACTAACTAGAAATTTCAGGACAACTCATGTAAGAAAGCACAATTATAGATTTACTGATGTCCATAGTACTGAATATACTATAATACTATATGGAAGTTTCATATGACTAAAGGTTCCTATATCCATCTTTCACTGATAAATTCTTGGCATTTGCGCTTACCATAGAAGGAATAAAGGGAGGGTTGGGTAAAAATGGTAATGAGTCAAAAATAGTAGAGGAGGATTCAGTTGTGAAGGGTCAGAGGGGTCTAACCGAATGCACACATGATAGCGAGGTTTGGTGGGAAAAGTTCTGGAATCATAGTTTGGAATGTGAGTGGGGTTTGGGAGCAGAACATTGGAGCATCTGGGTTTTTTGGGTGGCTTAGGCCATGCAGGCAGATGTAGCATGTTGCTTCTCTGATTTTCTTCTATGTTCCATATTGGCTTTATTTTCTCATTCCCAACTGTAACTGAAGCTTGCTCCCTGTTTTCCGACTGATTTGAATTATAATATCAGAGCCTAACAACAACATTGTTGGATTGTTTCATCAAAGACAACAGCTACATAGTAGACAAAAAAGGGGAGTGGTTGGTCACACATTGAAAGTCCTTAAATGACCGATTAATAAAAGGCAATTTTATACCATCTGGAAGGTTAAGGAAGAGCACAATTTAATATTTTCAAGTATATTATAGGCAACAAAAAATTAGTCTCCAGTCTGGGATTAAAAACTGCCATAAAAGAGCAAATTCTATGTCTTACCAAATACCAACCAGAGAAAACTCTGGAAGTCGCAAATATACCTCAATTGTTATTCTGTAACAAAAAACTGAATCTTATTTCATGACTCTTCATGCATTCAACATGACATGGTCCAATTCTTGCAGCCAATCAGAACTAAAGAACTTATACTAGTCTACCAAACAATTATACATTTCAGCCCATTTATCTTTTTCAAAGAGATAGCAATTTTATTAAATAGAAAAGAGAGTTCAAGTATCCAGATTCCAGAGGAAAGGTGCTGTGGGAGGCACGAAGGAGGGGCCAAGGAGGACAGAAACAGGAACCACCGACAAAGTATGGGTTTCAACGATGATGGAGCCATGGATTTTTAGCATAGTGACAAAACTGCTGTTGCCGGAACTGCCAGGTTAGAAGTTGCAGACAGAAGCCATTGAAATCCAAGTTACACAGTGCCCCCTCATACCTTGACCGCCACTGGAGCCACTGGACTCCAGCTTACATGTGGTGGTTAGTGGGTCGCTATCGGCAGAGCAAACATGGGTGTTGTCAACAACAACAGCGCTCTTCCCGGGCACACTAATTCTGATGGAGATAAAAGACACGGGCAGAACAGACATTCTTCCTGTTGGGCCCCATTTTAAACCTAATGGACCAGAATGGACATTCTTCCTGAAACAGGGCTGTTGGAGCTAGCCCAAAATCGAAAGGGGGCAGAATGTGAGGAGAAATTGCACACACTTCACAAGAAGTGCAGGCAAGTGAGACAGATGAATAAAAAGGGTGTTGATGCTCACTGTGTTATCATGACATCTAGTTGAAGAAGACTTTTAGAAACATTTTGGGTGGATCCAACTTCCACAATTTCAACCTTGAGGACAAGGTTGCTTTTTAGGAGGGGTGGTATTGTTAGGACTAAGGGGAAGGGGGAGTTAGTTAGGACAGTTAGAATATTAATGAGTTAGTGAATTAGAGGGCTGGCTTAATTAGATAAGTAGGGGAAAGGATAGAAGGGTTTGGGAAGTTGTACTGCCATTTGTGAATTGAGCTGTAGCTCTTTGTGAAGGAGAAACCCTTGGAGGAGAGATTTATCTCCTATTCCTTGTTCTTTTCATTCTATTCAATAAAAATTATTGGTTCCTAACACCCAATGGGGGGCTATCCCACTTTCTCTCTAATGATTGTACTCCCAATCTTATCTTGTCAAGTATACCCACTCATCACCACCCAACATCATCCCATTTAGTATTGCAGATCCTATAGTTGTGTGGTAAAATTTTTGTCCCATATAGCATTGCAGTTCTTATATAACTCTGCAGTAAATTTTTCCTTTAGAGTGTTACTTTTCTATCACATATCACACTTCAAGCAATCCTCCATTTCATCCATCTTGCTTGAATCTTGGGTTCACATCACTCTCTATGTCCCCATTAATTCTATATAAATCTAAATCTTAAAATTTTCAATGGGACCAATAAGCAATAAGCTATCTTGCAAGGTTAGTAAGACACGCATACTAGTTGGACAGAACACAAGTTATAAGGCAGTTCAATACCAATGTCTTCTAGCATTATGCACAATATCATTAAATTGAGGGGAGAAAAAATTGAGCTTACATATCAAAATTTTGGAAAAGAATCCGCAATGTCCGTGCCTCAACACAAAAACCCTACAAACCACCATTTCTGGTTGTTAGGTTAAAGACTTACTGAGTAAATCAACAACTCATGAAAAAAATAAAAAGAATATACAACACAACTACATTACCCTCAAAATCTCTAGAACAAGAATGCGATGCCATAATGGCAAATCAAGAAAAGTAACCTTCAGTAACATACTGAGAAAAACCTGAAAATTTAAAGAAAATTTTAGCATCTGTCAATTTTGTTGAGATGTGACAATATATAAAAGGGGACTGCCACCAAAGGTCAATATAATATAAGGTTGGTATCTTAGATTATTTACAAAAAGTTAGATCTCAGTTTGGAAGCAACTCTTCACATGCTTTATGCTTATTGTACATTATGTCATACAATTGACAAATTTATCACTCTCACTCAACGCAACAAAGAAATTTGCACTGTCCATTTCAATAGCTTAATTGGCATGAGCTGAGTGGTTAGATGGAAAGGGAAATAGGAAACTTACCTCACATTCAGTTATAAGGGAAGAACTGTAAAGTCTTATAATATGAGCAACTGAACGCAAGAGCAAACGACGAAAGCTAGGTTCACCAGTTTCTCCTTCAAGCTAATTAACATATTAAAGAATTATGAAAAGTATCATTTTACACTTCAAATACAGGGAAAAAAGAATCTCAATGGTAAAATAGCAATGTTATACTACGTGTTTCAGGGCACTAATTACCTCAGCATTGGTACGAAGTGAAGTCATAAGAAGTGAACAAATTTGACGTCGTAAGGCCTGACAAATTATGAACAAATATATTAACATAAAAAAACAAAAGATAAGCTGGTATAGTACGATTCAAGCCAATTCAGCAACAGCACACAGAATTACAATAAACATATTCACCTGTTCATAGGATAACAAGGTTCTGAAGATAGACACATAATTGGACAAAATGAACCTGTAAAAAGTGTTTGGAATATTATAATGAAAATTGAAGAGCATTGCAAACTCATATTGTTTCAGTACAACAATTAAATAGAATTCACCAGTATGGTGAAGCCAATTCAAAAGCATTGGGATGACCTAATTTGTAGAATATATATGTCAATGTCCTTCACTTAAATGACATTTTAGCTCAAGAGAACAAAAGAAGAGATCACCAATTCCAGGTATCTCAATCAATTATCTGATTGCATAGAATCTGCAAAATGACATGAACCAGTAAATCACATGTTGCAAAAATATTTCTTACTCAAGAATATCAAGTGCAAATGTCCTCTGAAGAATATTGACACGTAACCAAATTGCCTGTAGAATAGATGGAGGTTAATGTCATCTAGTAAGAAATGGCATTTAATGAATATCAGCATAATCATTAATGATGTGAATAAAAAATAAGAGCACTTAAATGGGTTTCTAAATACCCAGACAAGAAATTCCAACAAACTGGATCTAATGCTACAGGAAGAAAAAATAAGCACATACAGATCCACCTGCGGCAAGAGATGTCAAGTCTTCCAGCAAGCGCAGCCCAAGTTTCCCAGTTTCAGTTAAAGTCTCCCTCATCACAGGGGGGCCTCCAGAAACCGATTCATTATCTAATGAGCTGTGCATGATTATAAACATGGCATAACCATAAGTTCAAATCCTGACAATTAAGTCAACTTGAGATGTCATCATTAAGCAAGTTTCTATTAATAACCCCCTCTAATAAAAAGCAAAAATTAAGTTACATACTCACTTTCATAAAAGGAAAAAGAATAAAGAACAGTGATCTGGAATTGTGTTCACAAGGGGGGGAGAAACATACTCTGACAAATTGATGCTACGGTTAACATCACCGGTAACTGAATTTGTCCGGGAGAGCTGACCTCCAAAACCAAATTTGCCAGCAGGAAGAGACTCAGCCAAAACTACTCGATCGAAAATCAAGGCCACTGCTTGCCTGAAGGTAGCTGCTGCAGTACTGCAAAATAATTGCATAAGAACACATACAGATAAAAAGGATACATAAATACATCTCTAGAAACATAAAGCAACCGATGAAGGATATAATATTAATATGGACAAAAGGTCACCACAAAGAAAAGTTAGCTAAATTGCAACATTATATATCTTACTTCCGCACACTATCAGAAGATCGAGTGTTTTCAAGAAGCCTGAGACAGATACCAAGAGCTCGAGACATGGTATCCTGAAATTAACAAGATATAGTTATAACAAGTCAGACACATATCCAAAGGTAATTCCAGACTATTTATCTTTCAGATAAAATGTTGAAATGAAACAACACTAGGACAGCATAATTCCCATATCCTTTTCTTAACAGTATTTTCTTTCAGTAATCACATAATAATTGGGGCCATTTGTCTGGATGCTGCACCGCATAGTTTGTCCAACACTCCAACCCCCAATTCCCCAAAAGCCAGGAGTATAAAAAATTTAATCTTAAAATTAGATTATCCATCTGTTCATAACGGTGTTATATCATCATATTTGTCTTTCTATGCACAGATGCATACACAATCAACACAAAAAAAAATTAAAAAATAAAATGAATTACCATTCAACCTACCACTTATATTGGGCAATTTCTGTAATAAATCTATCTTTTGATCCTATTTCTGGTCCAGTCCTATCAGATTATAGCTAAGGATTAGTCCTTGAGATTGGGGAAGGAGTTTGAAGATGGGATTTCCACTACCGAAATGTGGCTTTGGGGTGGCAAACAAACTCTAGATGCTTCCCTAATTGCTATAGCTACAATGAATAATGGTATAGTGTTAGAGTTATATTTTGAGAAGGCATGTGATAGTGTAAGTCTGTGGTTTTAGGATAAAGTAATGAACTGCAAGGTTTTCAACTTTTCAATAGATGCAAAGCAGAGAATCTTTAGGGTCGTTCCTCGAAATCTTTTAGAAAATATTTATTGCATAATCCTCCAGGCCATAATTCAGTTCCTTCTAAGGTGAAGGCCCCCTACTCCCCTCCAAGGCTAAAGTTGTTGTTTAGCCCACAATCCTTACTACATTTAAATGATTTATGCAATGGAGGGAGACCACAAAACACCCTGCCCCAACATTTGTCTGATATGGTTTTGGAATTTAGAAGGAAGTAATTACTTGTTTTAACATGATAAATTGGCTTGGCAATTTTGGAAACAACTCTTTGCTGTTTCTGGATTCTGGAAGCTTTGGGATTGCCCTGCTACCTTAGGAGACTTACTGCCCAACATCAAGGTTTTGGGGAAGGGAAGGACTAAAAAGGCTTAGCAACTGTGCATGTTTTACTGATGGTTGGCATCTTTGGTAGAAGTATAGTGCTATAATTTTATAAAACAATGTTTTCATCCATTATATCCTGTCAGATAAACTCCTGTTTTTGACCTCCTTGGTCCTTACCAATCAAAGCCAACTGTTTCTTTAGGGGAAGGGAGTTCTTAACCTGTTTTACAAAGGGATCCTTGCACTCATTCAAGTATATGTATTCTATTCCCTTTCTCTTTTTGCTCTCCACCCTATGGTGTTATTGGATACAAGAATTCTATCTCTTTCTAATAGAATCCTCTTTTCAGAAAAGAAAAGGAAAAAAACATTGATGATGTAATTTGAGCTTAAAAAGAATAATCTGTATATTTAAAACAATTCTCTTGCTCAATGGCATTTTGATTGATCCATGTAGCCAACCCATCATAGTGAAATATGTATTCTATTCCCTATCTCTTTTTGCTCTCCACCCTATGGTGCTATTGGATACAAGAACTCTATCTCTTTCTAATAGAATCTTCTTTTCAGAAAAGAAAAGGAAAAAAACATTGATGATGTAATTTGAGCTTAAAAACAATAATCTGTATATTTAAAACAATTCTCTTGCTCAATGGCATTTTGATTGATCTATGTAGCCAACCCATCATAGTGGAATATGGCAATTTTGTTGTTGTATTGACTTACAACTTATATTCAATAATTCTAATGAGACTCGTACGTAACTAAGCAGATTTAACTCAATCATCCAAACATGTTCTTAATAAATTTTTAAAAAATAGGATAAGGTTCAACCTCCTCCAGCAAGGAAATCTTCCAATCTGAATGTTTTAACTGTATCACACAGTCCATCTCCCAATATATATTCCTTATTTAGGTCTATTACATCTTTTATTGAATAAGATCAATTTATTATATTTAACAGAGTACAGTCAGCTTACCAGGCAACTTCCAGGTCCAGCTATAATACAGTTTATATACCGTAAACAATAATACATAGTTCATGTAGTTGAAACTTACCTCATTTTCTGGGAGCAAACGGGATTGAAATATTATTGATATTGTTTGAAGGGTCTTCAGCTGAACACCCTCATCCCCCATTTCAGCATGCTGCACAGGCCAGGGGACAAGAAAAAAGAAAGATTGGCAGGTTATTGATGCATGAGTTAGCCTTCCTACTAGAATGAAACTAAAACATAAAGTAACAGCTCTTGCATAAATCTACAATAATTAAACCTAAACATTGAATTGAAGTAACAAGATTCGAAAGTCTCTATGATCAAACATAGCAAGGCCACACAAAATAAACACTATGATACAATCAATACGGCCAAAGAGTAGAGCCAAAAGTAAGGTCCAGCTGAATGTTTCCAAATCATCATATGATCTAACTAGTTATCTAAGCTTACGTCTTTCAGTGTAGATAAAATCTCCCTCAAAGCGGATGGAGAAACAGCATCATGAGATATCAGTTTCTGCAGACACGAAAGTCCAATAATGCTAAGCTTGACTGTTCGGACCTCACACGCCATCAAAAAGATTCGTAATATGTCCTCATTATGCGCAATCTCACTAGGACTGGACAATGAACGAAGCTGCAAGTGAATAATGAGAAGTGTAAAGATTTTATAATAGCCATTTTTCTATCTAGAAGATAAAATAGACAAAACGCGAATACAAGTGTCCTTCGAAGATTGCTTATTATCAGTATTATTACATTTCTACATCTAACAGAATAAATTCAGAACGTTGCCAAAATATTTTCCGCCGCTCACGCTTCCTTAAATATTGATTCGAGTATCATTCAAAATTTTGAAAGAAAAAAAAAATCACACGTTCCTCATTTTCCAAGTAACCAAGCGTCAAGCATTGAGGTTACTTCAAACTAAATCCAACAATTCTCTCCAGTCACGCCATTTCAATAGTTGTGACGATCTACTAGCCGGGAAGTGGGAATTGAAATCCGTAAAGTCACATTTTCTTCCTGTAAAATTAGTTCCTAAAATAACCAAACACCGGCACGAGCACAACTTTCATATTTGCAAAATCGAATCGCAATGCAGCAGAATCTCGAAGGTCAGAAATAGCTCAAAACAGATGCAATTCAAAAGCACTAATGCGAAACGAGACATGAGCAGCGAAGAGTAACCTTGAGGATGGCGTGCTCTGCGCCGTCTTTAACAGCGGGATAGCGACGGCGAGCTTCGGCGGAGAGAGCGCGAAGGTCGGATTCCAAGACCGCCATGAAAGCCATCTCGGAAGTGCGTCGATGGAGTGAAGACTCTCGTCACTATGATCGGTTGTTATGTATTTTCACCGCACGGGGAAGGAAGTGCAGTGCTCGTAGATCTTTGTCCCGGGAGAGAGGCGTAGATCCGCTACGCTGCAAGTCACACGTGTGAAGGACATGGATCGATGCAAGAAAAGGAGCTTTGGGCTAAGCGATGTTCGAAGCCCGTTAATAAACCCGTCGAGAAGCCCGTTAATCCTAAGATTATTTAAGAAAACAAAAAAATGTTTTTCTGTGTAATGAATTTTTTATATTTTTACAGCACATTACTTCTGAAACTTTATTTTCAAAACATATTTAAAGTAATTTAAAAAAAAAAACTCTTTCATAATTAAAAATTTATGTAACGTGGATTCCGAAAATTTACCAAAAACAAGACAAGTCTCAAGGTCATAAAAACGTTTACCGAATCATTTTTGTCTTATATTGTATTTACAAATTATCTTTTACATTGACAGTATAATTTGAATACGTCATATAAATCTTATCTTTACTAATTAAACTAATTTTTGTTAGTTTTTAAAAAAAATTAATTCTTGAATATATTAAATAGTTTTTTTCAAGTTTAATTTCAAAATATTTTGTATATCACTTTGAACTTTTAATTCCAAAATGCATTCACAAATTTTAGAATTAACTTTATAAATGAGTGTTTAGTAAATTCTAGAATTATATTAATAAGAAATAAAATCTTTTGAAAATTTAATTCTAAAACATTTTATATATATTATTTTTTGAAATTTAATTATGAAATACATTTATGAAAAAATTGGAATAAAATTTCTGATAAATTATTTAATAAATTTATAAAATATCAAATTTTTAGTTAAATTGTTTAATTTTATATTCTATGTAAATATATTAGTTCATATAAGTATGAAATTTTGAAGTTTAGTATCAACTCAACTTATCTTTTATATGTATATAACAGCTCTTAACTAAAATATATAAAATAGGGTGAAATTTCATTTTGGTTCTTGAAAGTGTATGTCGTTGTTACTTGGATCCTTTAAAGCATTGGAGTTCAAAAAAAAATTCTTAGATGTGTAAATGTTGCTTACAAAAGTTTGGTCGTTAGTTGGACTCCATTAAATATAACATTTGTGTCAATATAGCTTGTTACATGTGTGTAACATCTTACCTTCTCATATGGCCTCCACGACTGCTACTTACTCATTCATACTAAATTGATAGAAAGTAGTTACCACTTTTACAAAGACTCGATAGTTAAAATAGCTTCAACAGATATATTTTTGACTTTGTTTAAGTTGTGGAGAAATGAACGTTAAGAGAAAGTTGCTTGAATGAGGATGGATGGTGGATCGCGATAAGGTGAATGCAGTGTTGGAAATAAAATCAAAGGTAGTGGTCAAGGTTCTCATGGTGAATCTCAATTTGCTAAATCAGTGGTTGAAGAATAAGGCATAAATGGTATAATATTCAATATTGTTGCTATGGGAGTAAGGTTGTGATTCATACTTCAAAAACTTAGAAAAATTAGATAGATTGTTATACACTTATGCATTGCCTAAAGGTAGGAGGTGAAATTTTGTATATCCTTTTTTTTTGTTTTTTATTTATCTTTTCATAGTCTAATAAAGGTGCATTTGCAGGATGCTAAAAATTATGATTACTTTCAATGGGTTGATGGTGTACATGAAGATAATAATGAGGTTGAAAGGTTTGTTATTAATGAAAAATGGAAGGCAAACATGGGTTTGAAGATAGATGTAATGGGGATTCAAATAAAGATGTTAAAATATAGTTTATTTGGACTTTTTTTGTATCTTAATGTTGTTGTTGCTTTTGTTAACTTAAAAAATGTAACTATTGGTTGTTGCAGTTGATATAATGGTGTTGTTGTTGGAATTATGTAATAATTGACTTGTTGAAAAGTAAGCAGACGATGTTGATACAGGACAATTCGTGGGATCTTCCTCAAAGTCAAAGAAAGAGAAAAATGAGCTAAGCTAAAGAAGGTATGCCAAACCCATGAAATTCGAGCACAAAGAGAGAAGAAAAGGAAACTATTTAGCAAGAATCACTTCAAGTTAGCAAAGCACTATAGTAGCGTCAAAGCCCTATGTACTATAATGTTGAGCCAAGGACACTCCACCTTATTTATAGAAGCAGTCAATTGAATTCTTAACAAATTAGCTCCTTAGTAATGGCTCAATCTATATATAGAAAGTCATATGATGGGAAACTCTCACATTAGGTTTAGAGAGAGATCATACATATTGTTGTATTACATAGGGGAGCAGATGCAAGTTTTTTCTTTCAATAGTCGGCAAAATGACTACAAGATCATTGATCTACTATACCTCAATTCACCATTTCGAACTTTATATAAAAGGTTTTTTTGTACTAGCTCCTTTTACCTATGTTGTAATTGAAGCACCTAAAGGAGAATTTGGTGTCTTTCTAGTAGTAATGGAAGCAATTGTCCCTACCATCGTAAAATAAGAGCACTTGGCTCTGCCCATTCACAAGGACTCGATCTATGTCCAAATATCGCATGTCAACAGATGCAGTCACCATCATAGGTACTTAAGATATTGTGTCTGGAGAGGTGGATAGACAATACTACATCTTACTCAATTAGGACGCTAGCTTTATTGCAAGCCAAAAACCTTGTTTTATGGATTCCTTGCAGCATTCCCCCTATTAGATAAGGTAAAAAGAATGGAATTGAAAAAAACGATCAAAAATTTTCTTTTTAATTTTTCTTTATTGGCTCTATATTTATATCATACTCTCTATATTTCATATAGTAAATTTGGACTTATGGCTATGGGGTCTCAGCCCCTAGACTTTGAGTGGATTTGCTATTTTGACAACGAAGTTAACATTTCCAATCTGCTGGGATTGGAATCATCGTCATCATCAAGTTTCTCCTATTTTTTAACGAAAAAAAAAATTCCTATGAAATTTATCAACGCATTCATATTCTTGAGGCATAAGAATACTACAATATATCATTTTTTAATGAATTTCATTTACTTTAATAAAAGAATATACCACTTAGTAAGTACCATTAAATCTAGCACTGATAGAAAACACAGAGAAAAATAATGATCAAAATCTTCATATGATTGACCATGTACATTTGACAATGAAAAACATGGTGAAAGCAATGAGAATACTAATATAGTTGACAAAGGATTAATCATTGTCATTATCGTGGGTGACAAAGTTAAGACTAACATTAAAATTCATTAATATTATGATTTAAGTTAAAATTTCTAAAGTGACATTTCAAATACCAAAAAATACCACAATTATCCAGCCTAGTGCTACCCTATTATGGGAAATTTTTCCAAAATATCTACAACCAATTAATGAAATACATATGTTATAAACGACATAATTGCCCAAAAAAAATAATTGTCCTCAATTCATATTATCAAGGCGATGCAACCTTAGCTTTGGGATGAAACTCATGAACTAAGGTTGAGACATCCTTGAAGATGGTGCAACTATGTATAGAATTGTGATTACAACATTAAGAAGAGATTGGTACCTAGTCATGACACTTGTTACAAGTCTTATTAATGGGATCTTGAGAAGTCTTGAAGAAGTCTTGAAGAAGAACCTCAAGCAAAGAATAAGAGCATGGAGACCAAATTACTTTTTAGACCTATGACATGGGAAATTATGAGGATATTACAAGAAGATGAGTCTTCTCATGAGTCAGGGAGAGTCTGCCCAAAATTCAAACCTATACTTTGTATAAGTTTGTACTTTGACTTCATGATGTTTAGTATTTGCTTTGTATTAGTTTAATTTTAATTGTAATTGTTTACTTTGTAGGTCACATAGGTTTTAGTACTTAATATAGGATTTACAGGCAAATCCTTAGTTACTCTAGTTGCTACCTTGGTTAGATGGCTTAACAAGTTTCGTCCTTGCATGGATGGAAATTTTAGCCTTACATTCAAACACCAAGCTAACTTAGGTGTGAGGATCAAAGTAAATATAAACCTTTTTCATAACCTTGTAAACTCAAAATTTGATGAATAGTAATAAACTTGTGTTGCAAGCAACCAAATAGAAGATTTGCTTATCTTGCTCGTGAGCAAGAACCTTCATTTTTATTGAGTTTCCATAAGGCTTGTGGTGAATCTCAATTCTTTTATCTCTTCCTTCTTGGAATAGTGGCAAGTTCCCTTCTAGGTTTATTTTGTATCTTTTTTCTTCCTTTAACTTTAGCTACTACATTTCGGTTTCTACATTGGTTCTCTTGAAGTCTATCCAAAGCAAGTGGATTCTAGGTTCTCGTCACTTATAGGAGGTAGTCTAAAAGCAAGTGCAAGTTTAGCATGGGAAGAGTTGTTACTAGAGTTGGAGGTGTAGGTGGTGTAAATTGAGAGCATTGAATCTCCTCTTATAAGTAACTAAAAACAAATTATCAATATGAATGGATTGTAAAAATAAAAAATAAATCAATATATGAATTCAGTATACTCAAAGTTGTAGTGTGGCTTGTGGTGTATTTTCTATTGCTTTTATAGTTACATTTGTTTTATTTTTTGTGTCTTATGTCTCAAGTGTTGGTACCCAATTCTTTGATTGAGGTCTTACTCCTTAATTTTTACAATCATTCATATTATGATCCTTGCAAACCATATATTGTACAAGTAATATTAAGGTATAATCTCTTTAACCTGTTGTTCCTAAATTCACCCTCATTCTAATTTTTTTTTGTCTTCCAAGTATTCTCTTCATTGGTGATGGAATAGGTTTGTCATAATTTATAGTCTTCCAATATTGTTGTCCTTGTTTAAATTGTATGAAGTATTTGTATGTTGCTAGGTAAGGTTCAAGAATGAGCCACCCATGACAATGATCTTCTAGTTTTTTATTTTGTAAGAAATTGCAGCAATTCCATGCTTGCATAGCATATCTGCAGACATTTAAACATGACAATTACAAATTTATCGAAGGCATAAAATGACAACCCAAACAAATAATTATGGGTATCTATCAACTATCACATCCTGCAAGTACATATTTGTGTACTCATATTGACATCTAATCTCCCAATTTTGAACTTAAAATTTGTTGTCATGTTCATCACTAAACCAAAGAGTTGTCCACCTATTACTTTCAATCTTTTCCTTTTTTAACCTTGATTGTTGCATGAGAGTCAATTTCCTCGACTAAGGTCAAAATTGGCTTCGCCTTAAACTTTAGTATTTTTGCATTAAAAGTTTCACAATTATTGTTGTAGATGTTGTCCAACTTTGGATGCTGAATAAAATATGCTTTAGTCCATGCTTGAAAGAGTTATTTTGTCAGATAAACCCATGCCTTCTCATTCTTCCTATTTAATGCTTCAATATGCAGCTTAAACTCAATAATAATGGATGCTCCAACACATTGTCAAACACATCCCTTCAACTTTTTATCTTTTCATTGCTCTATGAAGTTTCTCCATAAATTCATCATATAGTACCTATGTTGAACACCAAGCATAACTTCGTGCGTGCATGGCAAGAATGAGACTCTATATATATTATTAAATTTGTCCCTGAAGTTCACAACTTACTAGCAATTTCGTCATTGAATGTAACAACTTATTATCAATTAGATCATAATATGCATGTATTATCAATTACATCACTTTTTGCACATTTAAGATGAAGTTTCACTCATACTATTTATAATCTCCTAAGCCTTCATGGAGTAAAGTAAAAAAAATATATTTCTAATTCTCCTTATCGTTCACATCAACAATTGAATAAGCAATTACAAATATCATTGTTAGCATCTTGACCAACTACAAATAACAATTGGCAACCATAGTAGCCTTTCAAAAAGCAACCATCCAGGCATATTAATGGTTGACGACCAACTTTGAACCCTTTTTTACATGCATCCAAACAAACATAAGCCCTACGAAAGTGTGGTTCAAAATTAGACATTGGAGTACAATCAATCTTCATTATTAATCCTAGGTTGCTTATCAACTCATGAACATAATCTCAAATGCGAGCATATTGCTCTTCTATACTATTATTTACCATGGCTTTTGCATCTTTCAAAGCCCTAAATATTTTATTGTCATCGACAAAATCAATTTCAAGTATTCAAATGCCTCAATATAGGTTAGAGTAGGGTGCATTCTCATCTTCTCCGTCAATTTGCAAGCTATCCAATTTCTTGATGCTTGGTTATTCTTGAAGGTCCTATCACAACTACTTCTTCTACAAAAGTTTTAATTTGATAACTTTTATTTACTTACTCCATGCACAATAGATCTCCCACAAACATTCTTTTACTTTTCATCTTGCTATATCCCTACTTTTATCATTCTTAATCCATTTAATCTATCTTCCATGATATATGGTATAGTCGCTAACAACATCCTTGAAAGTGTTTACATTGTCAAACTCCATTCCTATCTCAATATGCACACAACCAAACTATCCATTTTAACTGTATTAAGGATAAATAACATTTTATGTACTTTTCACATCCATCATCCATGATAATTGGAGACTTTAGAACTTCTGAATAATGACTATCATTGATGTGGTCATTTGACTAGTCATCATTTTAATCTCTTAGTTCATAAAAATTATCCTTGCCATTATCATAATTATCATCGGATTCATCACAAAGTTGGCCATCATGCACATTGTAATATGTTACATTCACATAGTCTTCACATACATTTCCTTTTTCTCCTCCTTCTATATTCATACCCTCGTTAACATTCACATGTTGTCTATTCACTGTTCTAGCTTGCTTTGTATTGACCTTCTCATCACCACACATTTGCTTTTCTCTGGCATTTTCTCCTCCCGCTATATTCATCCCCTCACCACCATTTAATTCTTGTTCATTCACATTTTCAACTTGCTCACACTCTTACTTTGGTCTAGAATTTTCTCTTCCCTTTTTATTTATCTCCTCATCACTATTCAAATGTTGTTCATTAACATTTTTAGTAACCTTTAAACACCACACCCTTGCTCTTCTCTTGAATTCCCCCCTTTTTAATTTCCACATCACCACTCACATGCTTTTCATTTATGTTTTCCTATTCCCTTTATTGATTCTATCATCAGCACACACTTGTTAGTTAGGAACACAATCGAGAATCTCTAAACAATTAAGAGTTTATCGGTCAACATCTAAGACATGATCAAAGTAGATGTGTATGCCTTTCACAGGATGGACACGGGCTATGCTACACATGCTCAAGATATCTTCATTGTTCTCCAACAAAGGCAACCCACGGTCCATTCCGCTTTTAGAAACCAAGAAGAAAACCTATTTAAATCTACTATAACTTCCATATGTTTTACATAAATTATGAAGAAGACAATCAAATAATGTATCTCCATATTTTGCCACACACACATTTCACCATTAACACACTCTAATAACCCTATCTCATTTTGTGCGAACTCACCCTTATGGTGCAAAACAAGGTTAATGAAGAACAACATCCTACAAGTTCCACTAAATTTGTATTCATTTTTTCATAAAATTTTTTTCAACCAAATTCAATATGCTAATAACAACAACAAAAAAAAACATACAAAACCTATCAAAACAGAAACCATCGAAATAGAGAAGCAAATTAGAAACAAAAATCATAACTTAAAACTTTGTTGTATGAACTATTAACCCAAACAAAAAAACACAACAAATAATAAATATGTGCAACACAGACACCATCATTCCTTTTTCATTAAACAATCAAGATCGAACAATGTGTTAAAACTTATCTCTCGTCCTTCAAACACTAAGGTCATGTTTTGTTCTTCAAACCACGATTCCACACACTCTACAGAAGCTTAGCTATGACCAATGTTGAGTAACAAGTTCTCCTTTGTAAATTGGTATGTGCAGAGGGGGGGGGGAGATGAAAAGGGTTACAAGAGAATGAAAATGACAATGCTTCAAATGTGATGTTTGACCTCTATCAAAAGTAAAATTTGTTATTTGTTAATTTAATTTGAATGACTAAGCTGCAAATGTGGAGCGCCATGTTAAAGGTCAGATGTCACGCACATGCATAACATGTCACATTGGCACAAACATTACACTTTATGAAGCCACAAACACAATTTAGTGAGTAACGTTTTACATTTCCAAGATTTGTTTAATGTTATCAAAGACTTAAGTGACAAAGACATACACTTTTAGCGACCTAAATGCATTTCCACTCTAGAAAATATAATTTTCTATATATGGAGAGAGAAAGACAAACACACAGAAGCTCATGTATTCAAGGAAGTATTTATACTTTGACCAATATTGTGATAAAAAAAAAACAAAAAAAGGACTATACACACAAATATCTTGGTTGTTATTATGATGTACACGTACTTATAAATGTGAGAAGTGTTTGTGGGACATATTTACTTATGTCTCTATTTGATCAAAATGTTGTACAATGTAATTTTTATTTGAACTCGACTCGATTAATATTAAAAAATATATAGGATAAGATTGAATTTATCTTATTTATTGACATAATATATTAATTTTAACATTATGTATATTTATATTATAAAATAAAATAAACATGTAACTATAATTAAAATATATTTTACAATATATATATATATATATATATATATATATATATATATATATATATATATATATTGTAAAATATATTTTAATTATATATATCAAGAAAAATAACATAAACATATATCATGTCATGCAAAATGTTATCAATTAAGGAAAAAAAGATACATAATTATTTAAAAGATTATATTTTTTTTAAAAGAATTACAACATTAAGTTGAAATGAAATAGTTCGAAGTATAACTTAAATTCATTATGATAAAAAATTGAGTTTAATTTTAGGTCAAGTTAGTAAGATGGGATGGATCATAAACACACTTAATAAACATTGATAAAATAAAAAAAAATAGTATACAAAATAAATAAAAAATCTTAATTGCAATTTTGGTCCTCAAGTATTGTTGTAATTGTATGATTTTGGTCCCCAAGTTATAATTGTGTCAATTAGATCCCTCAAATATTGTAATTATATGATTTTAATCATTTAAGTTTTAATTACACATATTAAATCCATGAAATATTACAATTGTGCGATTTTAGTTTATCTATTAATCTTTGTTAACTTTGTTAAATATCTACCATATTATCTTGAGGTGACATTACTAACTAGTATGATAGATTATGTGACACTAACAACTAACAATGTCAGTGATGTAAGTGTTGTTAATAATAACAATT
The DNA here is from genome assembly GCA_025330945.1 of Mucuna pruriens. Taxonomy (NCBI): domain Eukaryota; kingdom Viridiplantae; phylum Streptophyta; class Magnoliopsida; order Fabales; family Fabaceae; genus Mucuna; species Mucuna pruriens. The sequence goes on from JAENHJ010000154.1 coordinate 4,544,050, forward strand.
AATATAAATATCTTTCATCGGTCACATCATCTCTTAAGCTGATTATTAATGTTATGTTAATAAAATCTATTAATATATTTAACAACAGGTATACAAAGAAAACTAAAATTGCATAATTGCAATATATAGGAGACGTGATTTGTATAATTAAATCGAAGGGTCCAAAATTGATTAATTGCAATACTTAAAGAACTCAATACAATTAGGAACCAAAATTACACAACTATAATACTTTAAAAATTAAAATTACAATTAAGCGTGAAAACAACTATACAAATATTCTACTTAATAAAAATATTTTAGCATAATAAACTATACATAATCCATGTTGATCAATACAACTAGTCTATTTTGATCTCTTATTATAACTCAAATTTTTATTCATCTGTTTTTTTTTACCTTGCAATTTTTTATAGTAAGTATGTAACGGAGAACAGATAATTCGATCTAATACTAAGAATAAAGTCAGATTCATAGTTTATACATCGTGAAAATCTTATAACTATTTTTTATCCTTTATTTCATTTGGAAATTTACATGCAAATTCTAATTGTATTAGAGTTATTGTTCATCGATGAATTCATACCCTAAAAACCTTAGCAGCTTTAATCAGTAGTAATATAAAAACTGTCACACTAGTAAACTACTACCACATGTTTAATCTGAGTGCACTTTTACTGTACGAGCCACTTTTCTTTTGCCTGTACCCACTCTTTTGTTCTCCCTTTTGAAATTTACTAAAAGTATTTTTTTAATCATATAGCTTTATGTTTCACTTATAATTACCAAAAGAAAATACAAAGGCAATTTTATATATGTTTTCTTCCATTACCAAGATTTCGTAGTAACCAAATTTCATATCAAGTTGTCGAAAAGTAAGGCATCGTGTAGCCTCCTAGTTGATGACACCTTTCAGAGAGTTTTTTTTTTTTTTTTTAAGAATAGAAAGAAAAAAGAGAAAATGTTTGATCACTTGTGATATGATAGTGAGTGAACCAGTTGTAGCAGAATTTTTTTTTTCTTAGAAGAACGTTATTCACGAGAGAGCAAATAAAATAAAATAAAATAAAATAAAAAAGAAAGAAAGAAATAGAGAGAGAAGAGAAATGGGAAAATGGGGGAGTCATGAGTGGGGCACTAAAGTCGAAATGCTTACGAAAAATATGATACCCTAAATCCAATAAGCGAAAAATAAATCAGGAAATTAAATAATGAAAATATTAATGGGTGAGATCAATTAGAAATAAAATCCGGAAAAGGACTCCATAGTTGTGAGCAAAGCAATAAAATCACAAGTGATAATTAAATTTCAAATAAAAATTAAAAATAGTAATAAAATATAATAATTTATTACAAAGCAAAGAAATTCACATGAGATAAAATTTGAAAAGTAAACAACTTAAAATCGACAAAGGTAAGTAAATAAAATTAATGAGGTCAAATATTTTTGTTCTTGCCCTCAAGCTCCACCAAATTTCATTATAAAAAAACAAGCAGCACCAGATTTTTTTTATAGCTTTTGTTGATCCGTTTTCTCATTTGCTTATTATTTGATTTTGGAGAAATAATTATGCTGTTTATAGTAAGAAAGATATATAATTTGATAACGATTTAAAACTATTTTTCATTGCCTTTGTATATCATTAAACTCTAAAAAAAATCTTTTAAATGTTTTGATTAATGAATAATATCTAAAAATATTTTTCTTCCAGATAATTATTTAAAAATTTATATAGAATGAATATTCTAACTCCTTGTAACTTATTTGATCAAAAGATAACTCAGTAATTTTTATTTTTGTTAAAATTTTAAATATTCTTTTTATAAATTTACAATGGTTATCTGAGAAATTATTTTAAAAAATTCAAGCATATCAAGACCTACGGGGTATATAATTTAACCTTATGTTATTAGATAAAATCAAAACTAAGACACTGACCACCCTCAAATTTTATTGTTCTCAAGGTGCATGTATCAAAGTTAATGTAATTCTTGCTCACAACATAACTAAACCCAGCAGGTGTTTCATGCCACAGCTTTTAATATTAACATAAATGAAGTACTTCAACCCAACTACGCAGAAGGTAAAAGAGTGAGCAAAATAATACATTATATACACCCGAGATGTTGGCGCATAGTTTAATACATCATTGAAACGACGGAAACGATTTATTTAATGGTACTACCCATATTTAATAAGAGTGTTTGCACATGAGTAAGGATCAATTTTGAGCCCAAAAAAATGGTTGTGCAATTTAGTTTGATTTATATTGTTTTTTTTTTAATTGATCCAATCTCATTCAAATAAATGTGATTTGTAATTGATTAAATGATTCGATTTTTTCATCATGTATTTTTACCAACATTTTAATTGGATATTATTTGGTCTTTTCCTTAAACATAAAATATTATTTTTAAATTAAATAAATTATGTTTAAGTGTAAATATATTAATAATTTATTTAAAAATAAAAAATACATAAGTTTATATATATATATATATATTACATGTAAAACATATAATAATATCGGTTCAGTTTTATAAATTCTATCCAAAAATCCACTCGATGGATTGAGAAGTAAAATTAATCAAAATAATTTTTAAAAATTCGATTTTTTGAGTTTTCAAAATTTGTTTAATCAATTTGCGATTTTCTTTTTAATTTGATTGGATGTGAAGATCATAATATTCAATTGACCAATAGTACTTCTATGTGGGAGTAAAGAACCTGTCCCACAATTCTGTGGTAGCTTTTTCTTTTCTTTTCTTTATATTAATAAATTTTAAATAATTAATAAATACCTTATGCATTGTACAAATATTATAAAATTAAAATTGAAAAAGAACTTTGACAGTATTTTACTTTAATTATAAAACATATATATTTAATTTAGATAAAAATAATAAAGTAAATCTAAATATCATATAAATAATTTTTAAAATTAAAATAACATGTGTCATTTAAAAATAAAAATTAAATTAAAAGGTTTAACGACTTTTAAAAAGAAACACTTATTATATACACAATAATAAAATACCAATAATTAATATTCTATCAGATACTTTGTTTATTTTAATTTAAAACACAATTAATTACTTTTATATTTATTTCAATTAAAAAATAGAATTTAATCATGATAGTGATTTTTTGTGTAAAATAACTTTACGTTTTAATCATAAGATAGTATGACATTAAAGTAATTATTATAAAAGTAAATATTCTTAACTTGCATGAGAGTTTCTAATTGAATGAATGTGTGAAAAAAATTATATTATTAGTATAATCTAATGTGTGAAAAAATTATATTATTAGTATAATCTAATTTTTTTAGACAGGTTAATTAAATAAAGGGTAAAATATATTTTTTTGTTTTTATAAAATAATTATAATTTGATTTTGCTTCTTCTAAACTTTTTTTTTTTTAGTTTTGATCTCTTAAAATATAAAATGTATTGTTTTTTATCTGTATATTTTACTTCATTAATTTAATGCTAACGTGGTTAATGGAATTTTACGTCAATATTATATATGTAAATTTTTAAGTGATATGATATTCACATGATTGTCACGAATGAAGTAAATTTGTTCTGTTCTTATACAAATTTAATAAATATGATTTTAATTCCTATAAAATTTAAAGTTTGATTTTAGTCCAAATTGAAATGTTTGATTTTAATCCCTATAAATTTTTAAGTTTGATTTTAGAATTTAATTCAGAGTTTCATTTATTAGAATTTTCACATCATCTACAATATCATCTAATATCATTTTAACTACTATTGAGAAATAAAGATATAAAACATTTAAACACACTATCTAATATCATTTATTAGCTAACAAAAGTTCTAAAAATGATAACTTTATTTTAACAACCTATGCAAAACTCTATTATTAGATAAATATGAAACAAACATTATAACTTTGTAAGTTACTAAATAATGTTAGAAAGTATGCAACATGAGTTTTAATGTGCAATTTGAATTTTAGTCATTATTTAACAGTATATAAGGTCTCATTATCTAAGTTTCATTTCATTAATCCTTAATAAATAATAATAACTTGAATTAAGATTTTTTAAATTAGATCAATCATTAAATCGATAAAGACAATAGTTTAAAGTTTAATAGCCTAATTGTGATTGATTCATGAAATTATAATATTTTATCTTTTTAATGTAATAATATATTTTACGAAATATTCAACAAAAAAATAATATTAAATTCATAACTTCATAATATTATTGATAAGGATAAGCGTGAAACAAGTTTATTTTTATTCTTACCTAATTTGAAATTTTGTTACGATCATTAATTTGAACTTGAACTTAAACTCAATCAAGACTGAAAGTATCATAAACAATATTAAATCAATCCAAAGGTTGAAATTTTACTGACTATTAAAAGATGATAGATAGTGTCTCTATAAGGTTTTACGTTTTTAATTCCCATAAGTAATTTGAATAATGTTGTATGATGTTGTTGAAAAAGTAAAAATGCTAACAAGTGAAACTTTAAATTAAGACTAAATTCAAACTTTTAAATTTATAAGAATCAAAATCAAAATTTTAAATTTAAGGAGGGTTAAAATAAAAATTTTAAATTTTATAAAGACTAAAATTAAAATTTTAAATTTTATAAAAATTAAAATCAAAATTTAAATTTTATAGAGAATAAAATTATATTTTAAAATTTTTATAGGAATGAAAAAAAAAAAAACTTATTACATGACAGCCTTATGCATTCCCGTTACCCAAAAAAATACACGTGTACAATATGTATAGATATACATAAGTTATGAAATGAAAAATAGAGATACTTGTTTCACTTTTTATATGTTATTGGATAAAATTTTGTATCGGTGGAGAATAGTATTATTGTTTAGAGGAAGAAATATCAGGAGAATGAGACAAATTTGACATTTAAATTAAAAAAATGAATATTTATTTTAAAAAATATTTTCACTTCTTCTTTAACTAAATAAAAAATTAATATCAATAAAAATTTAGTCTAATACAGATAGTCAATCTCTCCCTATATATTGAAGCAAACTTTGAATTTTCTTTAAAAAAAATGTCTATATTTAGTATAGACTTCCAAAAAAAAAAAAAACGATTCATGTATCATTATCTGTACTTTCTCTTTTCTTTATTTTTTTCCCTCTTATAAAAACATACCGTGTAATTCTGGACAAATTTAATTATATTGATGGCTCTGTTTCACCGACTCTGTTGTTTCAATATTGTTTAAGGACATAAAAAAGTAAAATAAACTTTGTTTATGAACATTAATATCGTACAGGCTTTCGGTGAAGTTGGCGTTATATGGTAAAGGCTCTATCTATGACGGAAGATTTACAGTGGAATAAGATGTCAGTTCATGAACGGAAAGAAGAAAAGGACACAGGAGAGGGACCGGACTATTTCTGTGGTACACGGGTGAAGATCAAACACATAACAATAAGGTTAAATTATAATTTTAATATTTTATTTTATAATAAAAGTTTGATTTAGTCTTTTATTTAAAAATATCATATTAATATTTTAATTCTTAAATTTTAGTTAATATGATTCTTTAAAAAAAATGTTTTTATTTTGTAACATAAATTTAAATTATTTTTAACTAATTTAAAATATGAAACTTATTTAATTTGATTTGTTTATATAAAAATTATAAGAGTTAATTAAAATTTAAATAAAAGTGAGTCACGTGAATATTTAAAAAAATAATTTAATATAATATTTTAAATTTTTTTATTGTTTATAAAACTTATTTTTCATACAATTTTTATATATATTTTTATTTTTAGAATGTATTTATCATTACAATTGATACACTTAAATTATTTATATTAATATATATTATATTTTGTTATTTATAATTTTTTATATTGATATGTATTATATTTTGTTATTTTATAGTACAAATAACGATTTATGGTTTTTTTAGTTTACACTAATCGAATGATATTTTATTAACTTTATATAAAAATTATTTTATTTAAAAAAATAGCTCATAAACCAACCTGTTTAGCTTGTAAAATGTTAGGGTATGGTTAAGCTAAAAAATTATAATCCCACCTAAATTTGGCACAACAAAACTAAAAAATTATTAATAAACCTAAATAAGTTAAAATGATCCAAATTAAGAAGATATATATGAAGTGTAGCATGTTTAACAGAGGTGAGTCACGATTAGTGTATAAATTTGATTAATCTAAATTAATTCAACAATTGTTTTAGTGAAATGAGTCAAGTTATTGAGTTGATTTTATTTTATTTTAACTTTATTAATTATAATTGAATATTAATTTCAAGCTCCAACTCAATCCAGTATAGTTATTTTATAATATTTTTAGTAAAATTATAATTATTTAGTGATAATTTTGAATTTAAATAATTCAACTTATATTTTTATTTAGATATATACTAGAATCTTTAATAACATAACTAGTGTCTATTTGTGAAATATCATAATTTTTTTATAATATACTTTTGTTTTGTATTATTGTATATTATTATTGATCGATTAGCTAATTTTACAGACTTATTTAGCTTGATTTTGAAGAATGAGATTAATTAGAATTTTTTTCTTATTTATTTTAATTTATTTTTTTAAAAATATATTATTATTTTATTCTATCAATACTATTATCCAATAAAACTCAACCAAATGAAAGTTATATAGAGTTACTTGAATTAAATCAAATATAACCCAACACGGACTACTTGCACATGTATCAACACAAGTAAGTTACCAGTAAATAATTAAGAAACTTAATTCATAAACGAACAAGTTTAGGGGCAACCTGCCAGACCAACCCATGACCCAGTAACATTGTTCACACACAACTTTATATGGTACAGTGATAATACTCCAAGGTTTAACTCGATAATTAACCTTTTGCAAACTCTCATCTCAGTCCACTAGCAACGCAAAACACCGATCTCATACGCAATAAATAAAACTCTCTGAAGCACACATTAGACATTAAGCTGCTTTGTTGGTGTGAAGCATATTGTCATCCAACTCCTTGGCAAACGCTTTCATAGCTTGGGAAGGCAAGCAAACCAAAACCAATATACCTTCCTCTCCCTTCGCATTCTGACTGGGCACGTGAAAGTTAACCGCCGGAAACGCCCCAGCACCAGCAATAGCCATCCCACCGTAAAGCGCCTTGCCCCACCCGAAATCCAAACCTCTGAACCCAGCATGCGTCGTATCCAACACCAGGCACGACCTCACCACAGTAAACAAGGGCCGTCCCTCACTCACCATTAGATCCGCCACGGACTGCACATACTCCTCGCTCACCTCGCTACTCGCTTTATGTATCAGCCTCACCGCGTACTCCAGCGGCTCCGAACAAAGCTCCCCCGCCGCGCTCACCGCCGCCGGGAACGCGAAGCAGTTGCCGTAATACCCAGCCGCGAAGGCGCCGTCCAACTTGCCCCGCGCGTCCACCAGGCACATCATTCGAACGTCTTCCTTTGGGTCTATCTCGAGCGCTTTCGTGCGGCACCGCCAGACGTATGACGTCAGCACCTCGAACGTCGTGGAGTTTTGGTCGAGGTCGCGGGGGAGCAGGCCGCGGATGGTGGCTACCTCGGCCGGCCCGAAGAAGAAAGACCGCTGCTCGAAGTCGGTTGGAACGGCGGCGTTGGAATCTGCGAGTTGTTCGTACTCGCGGTGGTTAAACGTGACACGTGGCGGATCCCTCGCGCACAGAAGCTCCCTATGCCACGTGGGCTGAATGGAAGGTTGTGCTCCCCGTGCTATCTCTGTCAGGGTGTATATGAAATGAATCACGCCAACTCCGTCGCTCATTGCGTGGTTAAAACGGAGGGCGAAGATGAAACCACCGCACTTCAACCGCGTCACCTATGTAGTTCTTATAATAAAAATATAGTTAAAAGTTAAAATAATAAAATTGATTGAGAATGAGAGATTAATTAAATAGCATGTTGGATAACCAAATTATATAATTTTTAATCAACTTCAACCCATTAAAAAAAGTTTGTTAGTTGATGGCGTCTAGTCATTTTTAAGTGTTATTAATTTTTTAAATTTAAAAAATTAAATATATGGTATATTGAAATTGTTAATCATGATACAGATTAACAATTTCTAATATTAGTTTAGAAATGTTTTAATAAAAAAATTAAATATATTTTTAGATTTTATAAAATGAAGAATTTTTATTTTATTTTTTATATTTTTACTTCTAAAATATAAAATTATTTTAATTTTTATTGTTTTATGATATTCGTTGCCTGTTTATATGTTTAACGAAAATTCAATAACTATATTAAGTAACATTCAATGTCGGTAGATTTTTTATTTTTAAGAAGTAAAATTATTATTTTTAATTTTTTACTATTTTATAGCACTTTTATGTGATTAATAAAATGTCAAATGATTTATAAAATGACACATACTGATATATAAAAAACATGTCAGCAGGCAATATCATTTACTTTAAATATTATTTATTTATTTTAAAATGAATTTAAAAAGAAAAATAATAATTTTAAATTTGAAAAGATATAAATAAATATTTTTGTATGAAGACTAGAATCGAATCATTTTATTAAAAAAATTAATTTTAAATATTAGAAAGTTGAAAAATAAAAAATATTTTTATAAAAATGAAAATTAAAACTCACCTACAAGAAATAAAAATATATTTAAAAAAATTGATGATATTTTTTACCCTTTTGTTTTTACGTGATAGGTCATATTTGAATAAGTTTTTCTAGTCCACAAAGGAAAAAGAAAATTGATCTATAAATTAAAATGAATAAAGTCGTATAAAAGGTATGTTGAACCTGTATAAGAAAAATAGGGGTATGAGTGATTCCCTCTGAAGCGGGAGGTTGGTAAAGGAGTTGTTGGAAGCATGGGAAAGGAGGTTTGAGAGCGTGACCGAATTGGTCCAGTGTGACATCTGCATGGGCCTCGATGAACATCACACCCTCTTCGTTACAATCCACCACGAGTTTGCCATCGGAAGTTTCCTTGAGTCTACCGGCAAACGGGTAGTACAAGACAAGTGTTTGTGCTAGAGCGTGTCTAATAACTTCAACTGGGTCCTTCCCTGCCATTGATGGCTCGTTACGATAGAACTGTATGATTGGAATTTGGGCACGTAGACCCGTTTGGCAATCTATGTCGGATAGGAGCTTGATTTCGTGGGGAGTGGGTTTCGCCGGAGCCACCAGTTCCGGTTCGCTCCTCCGCACTGAAAACTGCAGAGAGGGAGAAGAGGATTCTAACTCCAAGTCTTCAGAAAAGGCCATTGGTAGTGAAGGAAGAGTAAGAAGTAGGTTGTGTAGGCGATTCCGTGCGTATTGAATTATATAAGCGTGGAATGAAGTTCGACCCCGTTATTTATTAGAAATTATATGTTGCCCTCCATATTTTGGATTTTTAAATAAATAATTATTAAGTTGTAAACTATTATATATTTTTAATTAATTAAAATATTTTTAAATATAAAAATTACAAAAAAATGTATGCACAAAAAAATATTTTTTAAAATTAAATAATTGTGAATATTTTAATTAAGCAGATTTAGTTATTCTTTTAAAATATATTGTCACAAAAAGATTAAAAATACTTTAAATCATATTTTTAATTAAAATACTTATAATTTATTTATTTTTAAATAGTTTAATTTTGTAAGGACTAAATTAAAATAAATAATTATTTTACTAAATAAAAAAATAAATAATGTGATAATAAATTGTATTTTATTGGTTTACAAATTAATTGTTGTAAAAAAATCTATTTATTGGGTATCATAATAATTATTTTATTTATTTATATTTATTTTGTATTTTTATATTATTTTAAAATTATCAGTTTTTAGAAAACAATCAATTAATTTGGTCTTTTTGAAGTATTATTCCCTCTCTTAAATATATTTTAAAGTAATAATTATTATTTAAGTACATTTAAAATATTAAAAATATTTTTAAGTAATTTTACATATTAAAAATATTTTTAAGTAATTCTTAAATATTAAAATTTAAAAATTATTTCTAAATTTTACTGAAATATATCAATTTAAAAATTAAAATGATGAATACGTAATATTACTTTAAGACATTTGAGAGGATGGACAATAATTTGAGTAAGAAATATCATTTATTCTTTTTCGTTCTTATTATGTTGAGTAAATATGTTTTCGTACGTCGTGCCATTTTTCTTTATGCTCTTTTACATTTCTTTATATAAACAGCAACGCTGTTTAGTAACGAGAAAAATAATACGAAATCTGCAAATTCTAAAAGTTAAGTGATATTCTTTTTTAAAATAAATTTGAATTAAAATAAAAATATATATAAAATAATTTTTTTCTTACCAAATAGCTTTTTTCTTTTATAAAATATCAAATCGTACACGATAAAAAAATGTAATTGTACATATATAAAATATGATATGAAATAATTACTGCTCCCTCTCGCTCTTTCTTTTTCTCGAGGAGTATAATAACAGTAGAGTAATATAGAATGAATATTTTATAATAAAATTAAAAAATTCTCCCAGAAATATAATATTATTTATTTTTTATTTTTAAAAAAGTAAAAACATTGATGTGACATGATCTCAACTCTCAAGAGGTTGTAAGATAAATGTTAATGGGTTAGTTGTTTCTTTTGCAAAAATCTTTTGCGTTTTAAAGTTTTATGAGCTCTGAGAGACCAAATTAAAATTAGAGGTAGAAGTAACAGAAAGTGAATGCGCTGTGGATATCAAAATGTATAACCCGATTTCTTGCTTACTGAAACATGAAGTAATGTAACGGATAATAGGATAAAAATATGAATATGGGACACTATTTGTTAACTTTGTCCAATACAATAACTAATCCGACATATATGTCAAATTTAATGATGAATATGATAATGGGTCAAATCAGACACTAACATTTCGTTTATTAAGGCGAAAATAAAGAGGAAGAGTAAAAAAAATCAAAATTAGTTTAATTGTGACGAAATAAAAAAAAAATCTTTCATTACCCATAAAAACACAACCTGTAAATCATATGTAATTAATTATATACATGTATATAATTGATCATACATTTAATTTTATCGATTATGATTATATAAATATATTTTAATTATATATCTAATATATATATATATATATTAATTTTTAATAATATATCTATTTTATTTTATTTTTATTTGTTAGTATGATTATATTTAATTTTTTTACATCAATGAAAAAACAGAAAATATTTTTCAATTTATATTATTGTTTTTTATAAAATTATAAGTTACAAAGTTATAAATTACATTAATCAATTAGAATGACTGTTTTAATCGATTATAGTCAATATATAATTATATATTTAATGAATAAAAATAAAAATAAAATTTTATATATTTATATATTTTATTTTATTTTTTATTTTTTAATATTTTTATTAAATCGTTAAATTTTACTTTATTTTTTACTCTATTTCTTTTTCCAATTCGTACTGCATAGCTTAAATTGTGAGGACAGTAACATTTTACATCTAGTCATAGATCTTTCATAGTGATATGTATCTAAGTGGACAGTACAAATGTATACATCACATTGATGTGTCATATGTTTTTATATTCGTAATTCATCTATTTTTAACAAGCTTTCAAACATCCACCTAATCTGTCATTAAGAATGTTCTATTAAAATTAATAGAGACGAGTTAATGGTTTGATTAATATGAGAGACAAAATATAAGTATAAAGATTTTTTAAAATTTAAAAACTAAAATAACAATGAAATGTAGATTCAAGGATTAATAAATGCTTTATTAAAAATTACATAAATTAAAAATTATTTTTCTAAAGCTTAACTTTATATAAATTTAAAATAAATAAATTATACATGTACTAATAATATAAAAGTTTTTATACTATTATACAATGATAAATTGTGATATATTATAAATTTATTAATTTAAATAATAATCAACTAAAAAAATTATAAAAAATATAATTTCTAATTAGATAAGAATACGTCCCTTATTAAATTCATACACGGAAGCGCAGATGATGGGACGTGCTCGAAGGAATAATGGAGAGAGATAAAGACAGGAAAATGAAAAATCCTTTCCAATCCATAATTATTGGATGTTGTCATAATTAAAGAGTTTTTCCATGTTCCTCGTGTGGAACGTTTTGCATTGATTAATGATTTTATATTCGTCATTCTTTCTGTCACAAGTACATGTGACAGAATATGTTAAAATATTAAAAGACTTTAAATATTAAAAGAATATGTTAAAATATTAAAAGCTTAAACAAATAGATTAAAATATTAAAAATATATTAGTTTGCGGGGTATAGATAGACCCGCTTAACTATTAAAATATTAATAAGTTTTAAAAAAATATAAATATAAAAATGTAAAAGTAAATAAAAAGTAATATATATAATTTGGATTTGGAGGTTGGTCTATGAACCCCTGATTTAATCGAATTGGACAAAAGAAAAAATACTGCATTTAAATGAGTTTAATTTTTTTTTCTAACTCTAATCCATTTGAATCACCAGTTATATGGATTAGCTCACGGTCTTATATCCAACTCTTTATTTTTTTAGTTCAACTTAGTTGATTACGAAAAACAGAACGAGCTACAATCATATTTTTGCATTATCATATTTTATATTAAGATATTATGTATTAATGACATTTAATATAACTTGATGAAACTCGTCAATATATTTAATCTTTAAACATTTTTATTCAAATTTTTAACATGAAAATTTAACTTAATAAAAAACTAGTGGAAACGAATAAAGTTTAAAATAATTTAGAAAATAATATAAATAGAAAATTGGGTTAGTGAATAGGTGCAACTAATTGCATGCATAACTCCAAAACTCCAATGAGTTAGCTAATTTTTTTAAAGCTAAGCCAACATCATACCATGTCTGAAAATTTAAATCTAAGTACACTATATATTCTGGTTAATCATCAAATTTAATTTGAATCCCTTGAAGGGAGTTATGTTAACAAGTATTTGAAAGTATTGATTAAAAAACATTTAATATATCCTGTTAAGTACTTTTTTTAATTAATAAAAAAGTATTAATTGGCCAAAAAAAAATATTACAATGAAACATTATTTGGGAGCAATGGTAGACAAAAGAAAAAAATGGACATCTTATTAAGTGGGATACCTTTCGGTGTGGAGCAAGTGTGTCCCATACACTTGATAGTTAGACACTAATTTTTTTTAAGATGCAGAAATCATTAAAGTTATTAATTTTGTCTCTCTTAAAAAAGGTCCTTTTTGCATAAATAATTAAAAATAAAACTCTGGACTGTTTAACAATTTTACTTTTTTATTTTATTTTATTGGAATATGATATTATTGACAAGTCCCATAGTATGTTCTGAAAAATTGAATAATTGAGCGAAAGAATATTTAGAAAATAACGATTCAACTTGAGTAGTTATTAAGTCGAAAAATTAATTAACGTTATTAATGTTATGTTAATTTATCTATTATTTGTTTAATATTAAGACCAGTGTATCCAACGTGATAGTTGTGTTAAGTACATAATATATTTTAACACATATATAAAATTAAAAAAAATTCTTTTCCTTCTCACACCAAACCAAAAATTGAAAAAAAAACTAAAAAGGATTTTAAAAATAATTTTTGTAAAAATGTCGTTTTCTATCAAAAGAAATGAACAAACGAACCTTAAAACATTCACCAAATGCAAATTATATATTATGGTGTTAAATGAGTAACCGAATTTCTTTTACCATGATTCAATGCAAAAGCAAGGATGTGCTTTAAATCCTGTTTAAAATTATGTAAATTATTATAACATGTATAAATTAAAATTAATTTTAAAAAAACTAAAACGAAATAATTATTACAAATTAGATTATTTCAACATTTAATTTTATGTTCTTGATAAATTTTTTATTCCTTTTAAAAACTATTGAAATTAAAATAGGGAGATTTCTAATCGTTCTGAATAAGGGATCACTGGAGACTTCGTGTAAAATTCTTATAAATTACTGAAGTCAAACACGTGGATCGAGGATCATTAGGGAAAAAACAAACAAACTACAATACTATAATATTCGGAGAGCACAATTACATAGGATTTTTGTTCTTAATCAAATGTCATTTGTTCAGCTTCATGCCTAATGGATTCAAACAATGGTGAAGATAAATAACGCTCCCCATAACTGGGAAATACCACCTGCAAAGCAACAGGAGCAAATGACATGATTTAGCATACGCAAATCACTTGTACCTCTACGTAGAATTATCACAAATTCACACACAATTTGGAACATTCGATAGTATATGGTTGGTATCCAAGGAAGGCCGATAATAATAATCACTCCAAGATGACATACTATATCTCATAACAAAGCATAATCATGAATCTGTCAACAACAACTTCCTAGTAGTAGCGTTTGCAAACTCCTATTTTCTTTTCTTGTGTTTATATTTTAATTCACAATCCTTTGTTTGCATAGCTTCGTTATCTTGTGTTTATCTTGCATTTTTGTCGCTATAGTGTAAAGGAAAGAAGAAATTGTGAATCCAACCCCAGAAACGGGTTGGCTGAACCCAACAACCTGGCGAACTGCATAATATTCATTCAACACATGATAGTTGGAATCGCATGAATCTCCATACGATTCATGGAAACGATACGAATCGTCAATTGTATCGTTTTTGGTTCCGAATCGCAAGTAGAATCATTTGAATCGCAGCAGAATCGCATGAATCACAATTTGCACTTGAATCGTGCGATTCTGCCTAACCGGGTTGTGTATGCTGGGCGGGTCGAGTCGTTCGCGACCCGATTTCAAAAACCCTAAAAAAAACACTTTTTATTTCAAAAACTGAAGGAAAAAACGGAAGAAAACGTCGATCTTCCTTCTCTGTGTGGTCCGATGTGTTCCCGTCCTCTGTAGCACGAACTACTGTGCCCTTTTTTTTCTGTTTCTGTTCATGGTGCTTTCTGTTCTTCTATTTTCATCTTGTTGGAATCTCTATAGCACGTTTCTGTTTCTGCTGTGCTGCACTCTGTTTCTGCCACTGCTACTCTGTTTTTGCTGTGTTGCTACTCTGTTTCTGCCACTGTTACTCTGCTGTGCTGCTACTCTGTTTCTACTACACTTTGTTGCTGTTGCTAGGACGTGGTCTGCAATTGCTACTGGTTTTTTTGGTTTGTTCACTTTGTTGCTGCTGACTTGTTGTTTTTTTTTTTCTGTTGGTTGTTGCTGCTAGTTGTGTTATTAGAGAATGAGTCAAGGTAAAAAGAAAGAGGCTGATATTACATGACAACATTGTGAAAGTATTCCTCCAAATGGACTTCAAGTGAAATGTAAATATTGTTTTCATGCTTGTTGGGGTGGGATTGCAAGAATGAAACATCATCTTACTGGAACAAAGATAAATGTTAGTCCTTGTACAAGTGTTTCAGATGATGTTAAGGAAATGTTTGTCAAGCTATTGGAAAGTAAAGACAAAAAAAGAGAGGAGAATGCCTTGATTTTTTAGAAGAAGTAGCAAAAGGAAAAGAGTGGGCATCTAAAGTTGTCAAACAAAAGACAATCAATGAAATTTGTAAAGATAGGGATGTTGCAATTCAAGAAATCTGTAATTGCATATATGGTAATGCATTACCATTTAATTTGGTAAGGAGTCCTCTTTTTGTCCAAATGTTGAAGGTTGTTGGAGAATATGGTAAGGGTTTAAAGCCTTACTTATCATGAGGTGAGAGTTTCTTTTTTGAAGAAGACGGTTGATAATATCCACAAAAGTCTAGACAAATATAAGAGCGAATGGGAGAAATGGGGATGCACCTTGATGTGTGATGGTTGGACAGATGGAAAAGGAAGATCACTTACTAATTTTCTTGTTAATAGTCCAAGTGGGAGTGTTTTCATGAAGTCTATTGATACTAGTAATGTGATAAAGGATGGCAAAAAAATGTTTGAGTTGTTGGACAGCATTGTGGAAGAAATTAGGGAGGAGAATGTAGTCCAAGTTGTGACGGATGGTGCTGCTAATCTTATGACAGCTGGGAGGATGTTAATGGAGAAGAGAACTAAATTATTTTGGTCCCCTTGTGCAACTCATTGTCTTGATCTAGTCCTTGAGAACATTGGAGAGCTTCCGATATTCTATAATACCGTTGCCAATGCAAAGAAAATCACTACCTACATATATAGGCATACATGGGTTCTTAATTTATATAGACAATATTCTAAGGGAAGGGAATTGGCAAGACCAGCTGTGACAAGGTTTGAAACTTCTTTTCTTACATTAAATTGCATTAAGCAACAAAAGAATGCTCTTAGATCTATGTTTGCATTGGAGGAATGGGCTACTAGTTCACATGCTAGTAAAACTGAGGCTAAGCAAGTGATGAACTTGGTGTTGAGTGATGGTAGATTTTGGAAATCTATCACATATTGCCTAAAGTGTGTGATTCCAATAGTAAAAGTGTTAAAACTTGTAGACAATGATTCAAAACCAGCCATGCCATACATTTATGAAGCAATGGATAGGGCTAAAGAGAAAATTGCTAAATATTTTCAAAAGCAAGAGTCAAGGTATAAAAAAGTGTGGAAGATTATTAACACTAGGTGGAACATGCAACTACATAGACCTCTTCATGCAACTGCCTATTATCTCAATCCTAGGTAAGTTATTTGCATCTAAGTATTACTTTATTTTGTGTGCCTAGTAACTTATTTCTTATTTGGTTAGGTATCATTATGGCAAAAACTTCAATCCGGATAGCGAGGTGTTGATTGGTCTATATGAAACTCTTGAAAGAATGGTTCCGGATAGAAGAACAAGATTTGCAATTGATCAAAAACTTGAAAAATTCAAGGGAGCTAAGGGACTTTTTGGAATGAACATGGCAATAGATACTAGAGATAAGAAACAACCGGGTATTTCTTTACTTTAGGCTTTACCACTTTACTTTGTTTATACTTTATAAAGTAAGCATAACGTGCGTACTTTGTTAATTATATTCTAATTGTACACTTTGTTTTTATAGCTCTTTGGTGGGAGAGTTATGGTGGAGAAGGTAAAAGAGTTACAAAGAGTAGCCATGAGAATTTTGAGTCTCACATGTAGTGCCACATGATGTGAAAGGAATTGGAGTACATTTGACCAAGTGCATACTAAGAGAAGAAATCGATTGGAGCAACAAAGATTAAATGCACTTGTGTTTGTTAAATATAATCTTCAACTTGAGATGAGGCAAAAGAGTAGAGAAGAGAAGGGGAATACCTATGATCCAATATGCTTGTTCGACATTGAATCGGATGATCATGGATCACCGAAAAAGAAAATCCTTGTTTACCAATTGATGCTTCATGGATGGATGCACATGAGTGTTTTGATGTTCATGAGGGAGCTCTAAACAAGAAAAGGAAGAGAGGTAATTATTTATATTTAGAAATTAGAACTTAAAACAAACTAGAATTGTAACTTATTTTTTTCTTTTGATTACATAGGTCCAAGAAATTTGAATGTCAAGGTAGATAAGGGAAAATCCAAAATAGGAGATGAGGATGAATTTGAAGATAATGAGGAAGGGGAAGAAGAACTTATATTAAATGATGAAGATGAACTGACTGATGTTGATCTTGGGGATAACGAATGATTATGGGAAAAAAGTTTTTTTTGAGGCTATACTGCTAAATTTGTACAATAGCAGCAACCATTTTAGCAAACAACATTTTTTTTAATTTATTCAGCAACAACACTATTTTTTTGAAGGATATGTTGTTGAATTGTGTAGTAGCAAACAATTTGTTTGCTGAATTTGTATAGCAGCAGGCAGCAGCCACTTTTTTTGGCCATGTGGCTGTTTTTATTTGTATACTTATTAGCTATTTGACTTCAAAATGCTATATATATATGTATGTTTTTATTTTCATGTTTCTTTATCTTAAAATACTTCCTATAATTATATTTTTTAGTTATTGATAATGAATTTGTAGTTTTATGTCTTGTATACATATATATAATATATTTTATTATTGATCATGAATCTTACGATTCACGATTCGAAAAATAGGTTTTTCGATTCATGATTTGTATCATATAAGTTGAAAGGAAAAATATTATCTGAAGTTGGCCTAATTGATTCACACAGTGCTGAAAGGAAAGGAAAAGTTGAATCACCTAACAGAGGAAGGACCTAATAAAGTGGTCCTGAGTTTACCACATGGGACGGGGAGGACTCAATGATCATGGATTCATGGCATGCCTGTGGAATTCCATTATCCTAGAAAGAAATGACACTTAAATGTTTCTTAACTCGGCGAAAGAGATTTGGGATGCTGTTGAGAAAACCTACTATAAAGCCAAAGATATTACTCGATTATATGATTATGAAGAACAGGACTATGAATGAGTATGCTAAACCATCTTTAGTCCGTATGGATAACTGGACCAATAAAGATGTTCCAATGATGCAGCCGTTCTCAAGAAGTATATTGAGCAAGACAGTCTATGATTTCCTCATTGGCTTGAAGAAGTGAATGATGTATCAAGTGAAGAAAGTAGGAGTCTAATGTTAGATTTTCCAACAATGAAAACCTTAGCTATGGTGGTTGACCATAGGAAACCATGGCCTGCCAACACACCATTAGATCCAAGCTTAAAACTTAGCAGTGCAAAAGAAAATGTTGCAGTAGGCAATGAGATGTATCAGTGACTAGTGGGCAGGCTTATATATTTGTCGTCACACGGGCAAGATATTGCCTATGCAGTGAGCTTAGTTAGCCAGTTTAAGCACAACCCAAAGAAGATCCATTTACAAGTTGCTTACAAAATCTTACAATACCTTGAAGGAACTCCAGGAAGAGAAGTTATATTCAAAAGGAATAGAAATGTGAAATCTAAACCCTATATGGACGTTAACTATTCTGGGTCAATTGTGGATAGAAGGTTAACTACAGTACAGAGTATTGCACCTTTCTTGGAGGAAACCTTGTGAAATGGAAAAGTAAAAAAATATAACGCAGTGGCTAGTTCTTGTGTTGAAAAAAAATTCCGGGACATGGCAAAGAGTATATGTGAATTGCTCTAGTTTAAAATCATTTTAGAGACTTGATTATAAGATGGGAAGAACCAATGGGAAGAACTTGGTGTAGCATTATAGAAACTAATAATTTCTGTCAAATAAAGTGGTCAAAGATTAGAACTCACAACGATGAGTTTTCCGGCATTTTCTGGTCTCTTCCCCAATTTTATGGCAGCAGCTGCTGCGGCTCCTGATGAAATTCCCATCTGTAAAAGAAGTAATAATATAAATATAATCAGCATTTAAAACTAATAATTTAAATACTTGGAATAAGATAAGTATAGAGTTCGAATTTTACAGGAATAACTGTACAGAAATTACTGTGAAATCATTAAGAAAAGCCATAAATTATCATCATCATACCAACAAACCTTCTTTTAAAGCAAGCAGCTTAGCAGTTTCTATAGCTTCTCCACTTGATATCTGCAGTTAACAAACCTTGTTATTCTTGACAGAATGCCTTGTAATAGTAGCTACCAGATCAAACGTTATGTGTGTTGAATAGTTTGCTCGTACTAATTGTAGAGCTTTGTCAGTCTTAGCCCGTAATAGGAAAGTTTTTATATGCCTAAGATTGCTAGCAATTAAGGCCCTAATTTTTTATTCTTTGCTTATAAATGCAAAGGGTATGGAGGATTTTCTCGCTAATAATTCAGTGATACTTCTCCTATTTTCTCAAGCATATCAATTTATACATTCCTATAAAATTTAAACATGTTTAAAGAATCAATATGTCTCACTGTGAAGTGTGAAATTTTAGTCATACGTGTCCAGAATGTAACCCATTTGGTTATAGAAACACATGCTAAGGATCAGAGGTTCCCATTATATTAAGTGTTGAGAGCTACCTGAATAACTTCATCTAGGAGATTAACATCTAGTACGCTCGGAATAATACCATTACCAATCCCTTGGATTAGGTGATCACCTGAACATGTGTACAAATGTATTAAACAGTCAGTAAACAGTTTCAAATCGTTGTCTGTTTCAAACCATTTTTGACAGAACATATATTCTAATATAAACTACTCTTGTTTAGGATTCAGGAAAAAGTACTATTTTGTCTTTTATTTTTTTACAATTAAAATTTTTAATAAATAAATATTTATAATTTATATTATAATTAAAATTCATAATGAATAAATTTCTTTGAATATGATTGTATTTTGAATTTACAATAAATAATTTAAATTGCTATATAAAGTTATTTTTTTAACTATTCACCATTTAAAAAAAAAAAGGAATATTGAAACTTAATTTAAAGATAGAAATAAAATAGGATTAATAGAAACGATTGAAAAATAAATCTTTTGGTTAATTGTATGGGATAATGTGT
This sequence comes from Mucuna pruriens, assembly GCA_025330945.1. Taxonomy (NCBI): domain Eukaryota; kingdom Viridiplantae; phylum Streptophyta; class Magnoliopsida; order Fabales; family Fabaceae; genus Mucuna; species Mucuna pruriens. The sequence continues at coordinate 4,564,477 of JAENHJ010000154.1, forward strand.
GAAATACACTTTTAAACAAGAAAAGAAAGAATGTTAATAATGTCTAAAAGATAAAGTTAAAGCTATGTTTGGACTTTTCCGGTTACTTCCTTTTAGGTTTTGTCTGCTTATTATCTTTGGATGGTTTTTCAAGCTTAATTTGGGTATTTCCATAAAGAAAGCAATTAGCATTCTCCACAGTGAGAAATATATTACTAGGTTGTAATCTTTTACACACTCTCTTAAATACAATATTTATTATTAGTTAAAATTTATATTTAATAATTTTCTCTCTTAATTTTATAATTTTTAATAAATTTTAATTATTATAAAATATATATTAAAAAGAATATGTTAGAATATATTACTGAAACTTTGCTGCACATCATTTTTATTTCCCAAAACACTTTGTCTCAATAGAGAGAAGACGAGGGAAATGCAATTTTTAAAGCAATAGATGATAATATAAATAAAATGTATTTTTCTCAAATATTTCACTGATAACAAGAAAATGACTACTACAATATCCCTAATACTTATTTTAACTTAAAAATTAAATTTAACCATAATGAATTAACTCCTTTAGAAGATATCTCCCTTCAAGGAATTGTAATAACTGATTAAAAAAATCAAAAATTAAATTCAAAAAATTACACATTCATAAAAATAAATTTTCAATAATCTTTGAATTGAATGTTATAACTCTTGGGTTCGTTTATAGGATTTAACAATCAACGAATTACCTAAACACAACGTAATGAGAAAGATAAAAAAGAATCTGCGCATTTGCATAATGGTAAAATTACCTGGCAGTGCTCCACTCAGGACTGCACTTTCAACTGGTTCTATGCCGTACAGCTGGGGCCAAAAGAAGAACAAGAAGATCGTGAAGTTAGCATAAAATGTTAAACAAGCAAAGTTAGTTCCCTCATTTATTAGCCCAATAAAAAAAATGATGGTAAGCTAAAGAATAAAACCTTGATATCGGGGTTTCTCTCCTTGAGGAATCTGCCAGCACCAGTTATGGTACCCCCTGTTCCTATCCCTGCAACCAAAGCATCAACTTTCCCTCCCGAGTCTCTCCAAATCTCAGGGCCAGTGGTTTCATAATGAATCTATATATATATACAAGGAAGTGACCATTGTGAATATGTCAATCACAAAATAATAATAATAATAGGCTCAAATATGTGTACATGAACATAAGGATAGAATTAATACTTTTGGATTGGCAGGATTATCAATCTGGCGAAGCATATAACTCCCGGGCGTGTTATTTACTATTTCCTCGGCCTTCCTAAGAACTGCATCGGTTCCTTTGGCAGGGTCTGTTAGATAGACCTCAGCTCCAAAGGCTCCAAGTACAATTTTTCTCTCAAGACTCACAGAAGCTGGCATAGCCACTATAACTTTATAGCCCTTCAATGCTGCCACGAATGCCATTCCAATGCCCGTGTTGCCACTTGTAGCCTCCACAAGAACACTCTTTTCAACCATTATTAATACAAAAACAAAATGAACAAGAACTCAGCAATTTGAATGACATAATAATAGTAAGTATAAATATCTGAAGACCATGTAATTAATGGAATAAAATTAGGTTTAATTTCTTACGTATACTTGCACCATATTTTGTTCCTTATATCTAAAAGTTATTTATTTATTTTTAATTTTATTTTGATATCTGCAATTAAATATTTTAATTCCATCGATTAACACTACCATAAAATATAAAATGATAAGATAAAATCGTCACAAAATTTTCTGTAGTTGTTAAACTAACAAAAATTCATGGTAATAAATAAATGATTTTTAACGGTTTTACAATCATACAAAAATTGTAACGATTTTATATATCTAATAGAATTAAAATACCACATGAACTAAAACAAAATTAAAAGTACATATTAAAAATTAAAACAAATATTTTTTATATAAAGGAATCACAACGTAAAAGTGGTCAACACATGTATATATATTCAAGTGAGGAATTAGACCAAAAGATTATTTTTTAAGTAAAAGAGGCATATCTAACCCTAAACAAGGGTCCACATGTGATAGGTGGTAGGTTTCAGTTTCATGTGTCTTCTTGAGATAAGTAGAAGGGTCGGTTTGTTTTGGTTTTATAGATAATCCAACCAATTAGCGGTTTGGTTTGAATGAAAAATTAATTTGAATTAAATTAAATTGTTTTTTTTATCAACTATTCGGTTTCTAATATTTTAAATTTATTTTTATATAATTTAAAAATATTCCATAACTAATAAAATAATTTAACACAATGTAACATTTAATAACCACTTAAATTCTAATCAATATCCTTAAAAATGACATTTTATTTAATCATATGTAATAGAACAATAATAAATCATATATAACAATGATAATATATATCATCAAAACTATTGATAATTGAATCTTGAGTCACATATACAGCCAAAACCATATGAATAGTTATTCCATAAAAAATGTATAATCAATTGTTTGGTAGAAGTATACGCATTACAACCCTCCATTAATAGAGTGAGTATACTAAGAAAATTTGTAGTTAACTAATTATGTATTATCAATGTTATAATTAACTTCATAATCGACCATAACTATAATGTCCAGTACATATAATCATTAATAGAAGTTCAAAAATACTACATTAGGGTTTGATAGGGTTAAGAAAAGAATTTAATTTTATACAAAGTATAACTAAGAAAAAACAATATAAGTATGTTAAAAGTGTCTTCTGATTTTTTTATTAAATTCAATTTTAACGTTAGGAAGAAAAAATGGAGTCAAATTAAAATAAAAAAATGTAAAATTTATTTATTTATTTTTATCGATTTCACATTTTTTTAAAATATTATTTGTATAATAATTGTATACAATAATTTGTATAAAAAAAAACAAAGAAAAAGAGAGAAAAAAAATAAAAAAAAGAAAGAAATATGTGGTATAATTACTTATAAAATAGACAAAAAAATAATATTATACAATAATATCTTTTCAAATAGTTTGATTTGCTTTTCCAGTGCAAGTAAGTTTTTTTTTTTTTTAATTAAGTCTTTTGAATTTAGTATTTTTTTTTTTTGTCTTGAACCCAGCGCAATCCTTTTCCTTAAATTTTACCCACAAGAAAATAATAGAAAACACACAAGGGTACCTAAACTCTATATATTGTGACTGACTAACCTTTCCCGGTGTAATGAGGCCTTTTTCCTCGGCATCTCTAATCATGCTAAATGCTGTCCTGAGTGCGAAAAAGAAGATTATAATTAAAATTTCTGAAATTGAAATCTGAATCTAGCATCTCCACATGCACAGCTCTACTTTGTAAAATAATTAATTAATGCCATGCCTATCTTTGATACTGAAGCAGGGTTGCATGGACTCTAACTTAGCAGCAATGCGGGCCACACACCCCTCCGTTATCTTGTTCAGATACACCATTGGGGTATTACCTATTAACTGCACATGGGAACCCAAATATCATAATTACTATTTTTTTTACTTCAAGCATGGAAGAATATCTAATAAATGACAAAACTATATTAATTACTTCAGTGGCATCTTTCTTGATTGCACACTGTGGCTCCATGTTACCTACTCCAGAAATTAAAACCTGCAAGCTGAACAAAATTAAGAGCTTTAGGTAAGAAAAAAATTGAAAACTCAAAGAGATATTTAAGCAGACCTTATAATTCTTCAGCAAGGGTTGTGCAGAATATAAGAATGACCTGTTTGGCTCCCTTTACAATTTATAAACAACCCTATCAAAGTCTTTCGCGGAAAACACTAAACAATTCAATTATTGTGCACGTACAAATTAACCAAATTAATACTCAATGCACGAAACTAGAAAAGCAATCCCTCTGAGCAGAGCAGGACAAGTTGTTCGTTAAAATAGATTATCTTGTCATTTTAATGACGGAAGCTGGTTCTCAAAGGACATGGGTTGTTGTTTCAGATAAGGACTTATCTTAGAGGCTAATAAGTGGCTATAAAATGCCTCGAAAGAGTGGTGTAGGACGTGTTTAATTTGTAAAATTAATTTCACACTCTTTCTTGGCCGTATATATATATATATATATACGAACACTTCTCTCGTTAATCGGAAGCCAAGCCAGGAAGGTTGAGACTTGAGATAAAAAATCCAATTCAGCAAACCAAGAAGTCTTCCTCTTATCCAATTTAATGCTTGCAATAATTCAACTTGTTGTAGAACACAGAGTGCAGCTTTAAACCAGAAAGTAGTTTTTGTATTTCTTCTTGGAGTTATGCTCATATAACATATTTCATGAGCACAAGAATCCAATCCGTACTTGAAAGATAATCTTTTCTTTTGTCTTGCAAGCACAGGAGGCTCTGTTACGGACGCCAACAAGACAACACGAATGACTACGTCTTCGTGTTTGCCTTGACGTTTCCTGCCACTTGACTCACGTCCCTTCTGAGTTCTCAAGTCGTATCAACTACCTTTTGCGTTTCGACGTACAATTTAATTACCATAAACTCACGTAACTGATGCGTATCCAAATAATAATATACCACCCAACCACCAAGGTTTAAATTAATAAAACAATCCTTCAAATATAAATTATTAATTTTCTTAGTCTTTCAAATTATAATAACCTATTCAATTCATTTTTTTATAATATTTAAAATTATAAATTATTAATCAATTTCGTATCTTTAGCAAAGTTTATGTAGCTAATATAATTAAAAAGTTTCAATTTCTCCCCTTTAATTATTATTTATGTTTCACACAACTTAATTTTATGGATTATTGTATTGATATTTTTTTAAAAGACTAATATAAAACTAAGGACTGGTGGAGGAAAAATAAAAACATAGGAAATATGTTGACATTTTTTTATGGATAAATTAAAAGATCAATGCAAAACTTAACTAGTGTACAAAAGAAAAATAAAGACATCAAAAAAGAAAAATCAATTATTTCACTGTTGTTTGAATATTTACATATTTGTGACATGAAAATTACACTAATGTATGTGTTTAATTAATTGTTACTAAGACACTTGGTATACCAATTTAGTCTTTTTAACAGTGATCGATAACATTAATTAATAACAGAAAGAATAAATTAATTTTATATTATAATTTTAATAAAAAAAATTAATTTAAAAATCAATTTGACCGATTATTATGACTTGAGAAATTATTTGTCAGACTAACTTTTTTAGTATAATTTCATTTTTCTGTACAATTTCAGCGAAACTAATTTAACAGAATATTACAATTTAAAAAAATAAATTGATGATTATTGAATAATAGTATATATATTAAGTGAAATGGTGGACGAGAAACAAGTGGATCGAAATAGCATTGCATGTGGGGACATCGTGAATAGAAAAAGAGAGGGAGAGTTAGTTTGTGACTAAGAATGGTTAGCGAAAATAGACTTGGGACCTATATTGCATGGCATGCAGCTTGGGGCCGGTGCTGTTAGCTTGCGTCATAATTAGAGAGTTAGGGTCCTTATTATACATTTCAATTCCAATCATTTCCTGTTTGAATTATAGCCCACAAACACGAAGAGGCAGATTCTTTGAATAAATAAATGTGGGGACTCTCACAGCATGACGGATTCTCAATGGAAACAGAAAAATATAAAAACGTCAAAGGAGGGTGAGTCTTTACCATTTAAATGTCTTTTTCTTTAACCAGAGTAGTGGAGGGCTATTTTTAGACTAAGTATTTTTTGTGGATATGGGAAAAAAAATATGGATAGAGGAGATTTTTTTAAAGCAATGTATTTTCCAATTAAAATATGTTTACAAATTTTGTAATAATTATTTCAAGGGCATTATGTCATAAAAGAACACAAGAAAAACGATAAAACAAACTTAGCTTTATAGTTTGTACTTTGTACACTTTATGTTGAGTAATTTTCATATAGTGTTCGTTTGGTTTAAAGTTTTCGAAAAATTTTACAATTTTTACGGAAGTTTTTTTTTAATTTAAATAATTAATTTTTAAAAAAAATTATAAGTATGGATAGAAGATGTTAAGTCACTTGAGAAATTAAAGATTAGTTGAATATTTTTATAACAAGTGAAATTGAATGAAATAGAATTGTTGTTTTATTTTTATATCTTAGACAGAATGTATTAAAATAAAATATAATTTTATCTTATTTTTAAATAGTTAAAAAATGTTTTGGATGAAATTAAAATAAAATGTATTTACTTTATGTTTTATTTTATTAAACTTCAAACAAATGAAGAAAAATTCATTTTACTCTACTTTATATATATTTTTTATTTAGTCAAATATAGCTTAAGAAAGTGTTAGTTACAAATGATGTATAAGCATAACAATAACACTCGAGCACGACGGATGGATTCACCTTAAGAAAGTGTTCTTTAAAATATATATATATATATATATATATATATATATATATATATATATATATATATATATATATATATATATATTATAAATATGTATGAAGTATCCACTCAAAAAAAATAATAATAATTAACTTTTGTTGAGAGAATCATGAGTTGATTAAATAAAAAATATTTTTTTCTCAATATAATTTTTTCCATGCGCAAGATACGATTTTATATATATATAATATAACAGATACTTTCAATTTACCACTAGATCTATAAAATTCGTATTTTATAAAAGGGAGAAATTAAATTATACTAGTATAATTTTTACCAACTATTATATCATTCAATAATTTTATAAAATATAAATTTTATAGATCTAATCAATGATATGAAAGTTTCTCATATATATATATATATATATATATATATATATATATATATATATATATATATATATATATATATATATATATATATATATATATATATATATATATATATATATATATTTATATTAATATAAAATTATTAGATATCTTATTTATATTGATAAAAATTAATGAAATATACACTTTTAAAATATAATAAAATATGAATAATTTGATTATTTTTTTATGGTTGTTCAATTTTAATAAAATTATATATAAATAATCAAGATAATATAATATTAAAATTCAATGGTTAAATGATAAAATTTTATTCTGTATAAAGTTATTAATAATGTAATAATTAGTATAAGTTACACTGATGTAATCTGATTCCTCCTCATACATTTTATTATAAATAATTTTTATTTTAAAATATAATAAATTTATTTTTAGTCTTATTAATTATTTTTCTTTTGATTAAATATTTGTAATATTTTAATATTATCTTTTTAGATTTATATTTTACACATTATAATTATTATTAATCAAAAAATTCTTCTCAACTATTTTAAATTATTTTCTTTTATCTTTATATATATACACATATGTTTAAATTTTTTAGTTATTTAACATTTTCAACCTATCATATTTTATCTTTATCTTTGAATTAAATTTTAATAGTTTTTAAATAAATTATTAATAATTAAAAATAATCTTATGTCACAATCTAAATTGTTCATTGTATTTAATTATAATATAACTTATATATTAACTTTATTTATTATCTAAATTTTAATTATAAAAAATAAATATTTATTATATATGACATCTAAATCAAGGAGAAAGTAAATTATAAATTGACAGTATAAAATAATTTTATACTATTATCCAATTATAAATCATCACGATCAATTTGTTAACTTTTACAATATTTTAAAAGTTATCCTAATTATGATTTTTAATTAATTAATAATGTAAATACTTTATACTATATTTGCATAGTTATTAAAACTTAAATTAAAATATTGAATTACATATATAAATATTACTTCATACTTTATAATTATGATTGCACTCAAGTACTTACTCTGTATGATTTGTAATGAGATGAGATGTAAAACTGCTTTAATTTTAATTAAAGATGCTGAAGATGCATAATTTTTTTTTCAAATATTTAATTATTTGAAAGAAATAATATTTTATTTTAATTAAAAAATAACTAATTGTTTTTTCTAAATTAATGTCAAACAAACATGTTTTAGACATGACAATTACAGTCTTGCCTAGACAACAGCTTTTGCACTTTCAGAAAAAAAAAAAAAAAATAAACAGTAACTTCTATGGGATGAAACGAAGTTGGTTTGTGAACAAAATCTCCTGCAACTTGATGCAAAATTTGAGGTTGCAACCTTTTCTATGACCATATTCATACCCACATCGTCAACTTGCATATTGAGGTATGGAGAGCCAAGTTTTTGTTTTTGACTTCGATAGCCATTGTCTTATACATAAATAAGAGAGTTTAATAAACTAGCTTATGCAAGCTCATTTTAACTTATGAGAAGGTTATTTTATTTTATTTTCTTTTTCTTTTTTTTATAAGTAATTTGGATGAAGTTTATCTATACAGGATTAATGTCCATGTTGATCAACTATCAAGATAACTATACGATAATTAACACGAATGAACACTGCAAGTCTCGTTTTTTAGGGTTCAATTCCATCTTAATGATAAATAACTACAACTACTTTCCCAGCTATATACAAGAACATCCGAGTTTTCCTCTTCACTTTTGTATATGGGTGTTTGGAATCGCATTTAAAGAGAAAGAAACGTCCATCCAACCATATGCTACATATTATAGCTTTTGCATTAGTGTGGAGTCCTGATACAGTTCCGAACACACTAACATATATTGCCAGTGCTTATGGATTTATTATCTTAGGCTCCATTTAAAAGAGATTGGTTTTAACTTAGAAACTTATCTTCTAGTCTTCTACAAGCATTTTGATTCTATTTGGATGAGCTCAAAATAACTTTCGAAATCCCAATATAAGTAATATTTTCATAAGATAGAAATCGAAGCTTGAAGTGTCAATCAAAATGTTATTCAACTTATTTTAGTCCACACTACCGACAGTAGAGCTTGCTTAACGAGTACTCGAGCTATTTATGCACCTTAGTCAAAAGTCATTTGTTCAGCTTCGTGCCTAATGGATTCAAACAGTGGCGAAGATAAGTAACGTTCTCCAAAACTGGGAAAGATAACCTGCACAACAACGATTCAGCGTTGACATTAATTAACTAATAATCTGCAATTCAACGGCAAAGTAATTTTTGTAAATTCAAAGACAATAGTCATCTAATAAACTTATTGAAGATTACAAACTTACAACAATGAGCTTTCCTGCATTTTCTGGTCTCTTCCCCACCTTTATTGCAGCTGCTGCTGCTGCTCCAGATGAAATTCCCATCTGCAAAAGACTTGTTCATATAATCAACATGAAAAATAATAATTTGCATATTTTCAATTACAAATGTACAGGGTTCGTATTTAACAGGAAGAACCGTATCGAAATTGCAGTAAAGGCAATGGCAAGAATCACAAATTATCGTTACCATACCAGCAAACCTTCTTTCAAGGCAAGCAACTTGGCAGTTTCTATAGCCTCTTCACTTGAAACCTACAGTTCATAAAACCTTGTTCGTCAAAATAGAATCCCTTATAATATATAGTAGCTAGAAAAGGAAACATTTAGTAATTCCCATAAAATCTTAACATGTTTCAAGCATCAAAGATTTAAAATTAATATGCCTTACTGTCATAGAAGATTGGTGGATCACATATAATAGCTAATGAATGACCAGATATGTTGCTTTACTATTCATATAATATATGCCAAGTATATGATGACACCCAAGAAAATTGTTAGGACTAAGATGGTTCACCCCTTTAATTTTGATGAACAACAAACAAAAATGATTAGATGAATAGTATGTTATAATCTAATGTGTTTACTTTTTAGTAAATAGGAATCACAAAAGGCCGCATATATCTACTTCGTCCAAAGGGTCTACAATCTCAAGGAGATCATCCTAAGACAAATAAGCAACATTATCCTAAGAGACAGAGAATGAAGTCTTAAATGTTGCTGGCTACTGTTTTTTCCTTGTATCTGTTTGCCTACTATGTTTAATTAATTAATCTGAAACCTTTTATGCAACTCCTTCACATAAGGATCAGAAATATATTTCCCACGGAGGTAATAATATGCATAGCATTTCATATCATATTTTGCATGTTAATTCATGTAGGTTTGCATGTATTTTGAGTCAATAGGAGTAGTTCTACTTTTGTTTTTCTTTATTTTATCATTTAGAACTTTTTAGCCTTTTATGTGTAAAAAACTTGGAGTTGTTTGGCGTCAATAAAAAAACGATGAAGAGCTTGCCAAAAGAAAGTGTTGTAAGATAAAGTAAATAGCAAAAACTAAAGAAAAGCTATCAAATGCACTACTAGAGTCGCCCATGGTCAGGCCATAGTGCATCATCATATTTATTTTGTAATATTTGTGTTTTTGTTCTTGTTTTGCTTGGACTTGAACCCTAATTTTTACTTTTCATATGTTATGATTTGAATATACCACACCATTTTATTATGCATGAATGATGAGATTCCATTGATACAAAGTTGCTCATTCTTTTTTCACTGACAGATGGTTAGAACTTCATCTGGGTTCAAATCCCACTGAGGGGTCTACAAGATGTCAGAAATTGTTGAAGAAAGAACAAAAGAAACATTTTATTCTTTCCAGGCAATTTGAAAATAAAGAAATAGTGAACTTATTCAAGATAATTATCAACTTACAAAATATCATCTCAATTCATCCTATTTCATCGTATCTGGAATGCGATATGGTTTCGAAGGATAGACTGGACAGTTCTAATAAGATTTCATTCTTGAACAAAAATCTAATTAGTCCTTTACCTATAAATAGATCTCTTGAGGTTAAGAAAGACATTCAAAACCTTGGGAATTAGACTGCTTAGAGCTAAAAGCTAGGGATTATCTTCTCGATTCTTTCTAATTACTAGTTTGATTTTTTTCCTCTTTTTGTTATTCTGATTTCATGACTATGCGCAAGTAGTCTTCTTGTTCTATGATTTGAGTTAAACCCTTGACATTATTTATGTTTAATTGAATTATTTTAGTGTTTTACTGGTTTCTCCTATTGAGCTTCTTTCTATCCTTTTATATATGCGGAATGATTGACCTTCGTTTTTCATAACCTTAGATGCTTAGGGAAGGATTGAAAGGTAAACCTAATTGTTGAAATATTAGGAAGAGAAATTAGGTTTTAAATCAGGAAAGTGATTTAATCCTTTGAAGAATCAATGAATTAACAAAGAACGAAACAAATTTAATTGAACATAGTAACCACGAAAGTAGGAGTCAATTTAATTAGATGCATCTTTGTCTCAAAAGGGAATGGAGATTACCTTAGGTTAATTTACCTTCAAAGATAACCAATAGAATATTAAAATAAGAATATTAGGCAAAATAGAAAGTTAAGGTGTGAATCACAAATCTAGATATTTTCCTTGATTAAATTCCCTGATTTTACTTGTTAACATGTTCTATTTTTGAATTTAAATTTCTAGTAGATTTATTCTATCTCTTTCTTTTCTAAATCAATCAATTAAGTCCTTTTAAATAACAATATTTTAAAAATCAAATATGCAGTAGCTATCAAATAACCTGTGCATTACTACTTCTAAAAAAATACAAGTCCTTCAAAAATTATTAGGCATATAACAATTGAATAAAATATAATTTGAAATATTTTAAAAATACAATATACAATAACTATACGAATATTCATTTCCATTGTTCCCTGTTGTTTGATCATTCAATGGTGGGATAGATCTTCTTATATTATTCCAACACGTTCAGAGAAAAACACTAACAAATTATGAGGTTACACTTCAGCCAAGAGAGAGAGATTAATCTAAATAAAAGTAGCCAGTTTTTTTTTTATCAAAACTGAAAACTGAATGCCAATGTATTAGTGTTGAGAGCTACCTGAATTACTTCATCTAGGAGATTAACATCCAGAATGATGGGAATGACTCCAGCACCAATTCCTTGGATCAGGTGCTTACCTTTGACATGTGTGCAAATGGAAAAAACAGTCAGCAAACAGAAGACTCAAGTGGTTGCCTAAGAACTGCTCAAGAATAAGGAATAAAATTTTAAGAATTTATATACGACATCTGAAGGAAGACATATTTTAACAATTCAGATGAACAACAATATTTAGTGCCTAGATTATAATTGAAGTTAAATGATAAACAGGATGACTGAGTGCAGCTTACAACTTCCAATATACATACAGGTCAATCAACAATTTAACAGGACATATCAAAATAGGACAACACAAATGTCTAACAGTGCTGCCTGAGTTTCAAGTTTTTTCCGTGCAAGTTTTGACGGAACATATGTTAAGCACATCTCAGATAGTTTCCAAAGGATGATCCAATAAGCAATTTGATATTAAAAATTCTTTTCTTCATGGCTGACTCAAGAAAGCTTGCGTGAAATAACTACCACACTTACGGCTTCCCATTGTTATTCATTGTACAACCTAATTATTACTCTAGGTCTAAGCATATTGAAATGAATTCAGATTCTCTAACGTTGTGACGGAAACATTAGAGTGCAGTTCCATTGTTTTGAGCCGTTCAATTAATATAATGTATTTGATTTTTAACATGTGTATTGTTTTTTAATCACTCCTACCGGGAGCAATAAGCGCTATCGCCCACGATCCAAAACATTACAATAATCCAACTGCCCAAATCATCAATGTTGCCATAACGTTCCTCCCAACATAGAGAATCCAAATCCGAATGAGCAGACCTGCTATGTGTCCTGGTAATTGCAGGTTCTGTCCAAGTTCTACATCTGCCCACATGACCAGATAGTAAATTTGTTCACAAAGGGTCTTTTGGCAGCATGGTTTTGTTGTCTTTGATCTAATTTGGACTTAATTCCAAGTTCCAACTCTATTGTCCAGTGCATGTAACAAATTTACTTCTAATCTTCTATATATGGTGATACAGAGATGAAAATAATATAAAAATGACTCTTGGATGGTTTGGTTTCTAATCTTTCATAAATACAGTAAGACCAAACAGAGAGATATATACAGAATGGTAAAATCACCTGGCTGTCCTCCATTCAAAACTGGACTTTCAGCTGGTTCCACACCATACAGCTGGGGGAGGGGGATGCAGAAGAAATCATAAAGTTAGCATAAGAAATCATATATCCCATGTTCACTCCCACAAAGTAAGCATGCATGGTAAACAAATCAACCTTGATCTCTGGGTTTTTCTCCTTGAGGAATTTTCCAGCACCTGCTATCGACCCCCCAGTTCCTATCCCTGCAACCAAAGCATCAACTTTCTCTCCTGAGTCTCTCCAAATCTCAGGGCCTGTTGTCTCGTAATGAATCTACAAGGATGACAAATTAATCAGCTAAAATTTTCTGAACACGGCAACCAAATTAGAAATGTGTTGTGAATGAAGAGAATACATTTGGATTGGCAGGATTTTCAAATTGGTTGAGCAAATAACTACCAGGCGTCTTAGCTAGTAGTTCTTCTGCCTTCTGAATAACCCCAGCAATTCCTTTGGCAGGGTCCGTAAGATATACCTCAGCTCCAAAGGCTCGCAGTATAATTTTTCTCTCAAGACTCACATAAGACGGCATAGTCACCTGAAGTTTGTAGCCCCTCAATGCTGCTATGAATGCCAATCCTATGCCGGTGTTCCCACTTGTATACTCAACCAGAACCGTCTTTTCAACCATTAGTCAAAAATATTAAACTTACTTAGATGGAATTTTCAACAATACAGGGAACATAATAAGTGACTAAGGAGTGAAAACACTCACTTCAATATTGTAAGCAGTAATGTTGGAGAATCTCAATAAAACATGTTTACTGACTATGATGGATAATTTATGTTATGGATTGAAAGAATTTGAAAAACATTATTGTCCAAATAAAAGTCATGTTTAGAAGTGTATGGCTGTATCGCAAAGAATCTCCAGATATGTATCTTTAACACAGCTAACCTTTCCAGGTGTAATAAGGCCTTTTTCCTCAGCATCATTAATCATGCTCAATGCAATCCTGAGTGAGAAAGAGAAGATTATCATTACAAATCCTGAAATGAAAATCTTAAAACCTTATAATTGCAGATAGCTCTAGTTTGTGAAATCAAAGAATTCCATGCCTATCTTTGACACTACAGCAGGCTTGCATGTACTCCAGTTTAGCAGCAATACGGGCTACACACCCGTCCACAATGTTGTTCAGATATACCATTGGGGTATTCCCTACCAACTGCACAACGAAGAGAAGATAATTAATAATTTTCTTAAACTAAACATAAAAAGGAAAAGAAAACACTGTAGACATGGTAGAACAGATAAGAAGAATAGCTCTACTTCAGTGGCATCCTTCTTGATTGCACACTGTGGCTCCATGCTATCTACTCAAGAACGCCTGCAAGACCCAGCAAGAGAAGGATGACAATATGTAGAAAATACGAATAGACATTTAAGCATGTTATATAATTAGTCACTAACGACCACAAGCTGTGTCTATTGATTGCTAAACAAGTTCTGAACAAGCCAATTAAAATCTTTCACAGACAAGACCCACCAACTAAATAAAGCACCATAACAGTTCAACAACCATCGTTTACATGAGTCAAAACTCAAAACCAAAAAATTCACGGCACAATAATTTGGAGGTTGGAATATTGGAATTATCAAGTATAGAACTTCACTTTTAGGTCTTTAATGACAGGAAGCCAAAACTTTGAAACCAGTAATGTGTTACTGTTTCAGACAAAAAAAACAGAATCAATTAGCCAACTGTGGACCGAAAATTATTGAATTGCTATATTGTCAAATAATTATTTTTTTGAGGGAATATGATAATATTAGAATAATAAGATGGTGGTAACTTTTTGCTAATATCTAAGAGCCAAAACAAAAGGTTAAACGCCGCCAGTGGCTACCGTAGAAAACGGGTGGATAAGCCCGCAATTATAAATATTAGTTTATTTCCGTTTAATAGGTGAAATACCTTTTAGGTGTATCTAAAGATGCATGTCGCTTCTACCAAAAAAATTATTGTACCAAAAATGTATGTGGCTCACTATTAGTCTCTAAAACCATTAAAATTCATCTCGTGCTGCATCCCCATCCCCACCCCCACCCACTCCCTACCTTTCCTCTCTAGTCAGATTCAGACTTTTCACTCAGATCCTCTTTAGTTAATGTGCAATCAATAACAGCTCCTACTGTGGCCGGTCACCATTATCAAAGACCCTTAAAAAAAACAAAGTTAATAATGGTTAATGAAAAGAACTAGAGATGGTCAAACCTTACTTTGTCTTTCACTATATGTTTGACATTTCTTCTCAAACGTGGATCAAGAGAACAAACGTGAGTTTTATTGAAGCTACTTCAAGTAGCTTTTGGATCCAACAAAACCCAAGTCTATTAGGTAATATTTCCTTCTTCCATATACACCCTTCTCTTGGATAAAAGGGACAAGGTTCTTCAACAACCTTCAATATACAGGGGTGTTGTTCATCAAAACTAAAATAAATTTTAAGTTTTTTTACAAAATTCTGCATTAAAACTTCAAAAGCTAATACATTATGCAAATATTCAAAAGCTAATACATTAGTGTACATATTAATATTAATATTAATATAATTAGAATATTAAATTATAATATAAAAAAAAATATATATATATATATATAAACGTTAAAATGCATTTTGATAATTATAAAGGCCAAATCAATTCTACTTGCAAGTATTCAAACAACATTTTATCTAAAAATTAATTTTTTTAATATTTATTATTTAAACAAGTATATTATTTTAAAATTTTAATTAAAATCAATTTCATAAAAACACTTAATTCAAAATCAATTTTATAGACATAAATTTAAACATGTAAAATATCTAAAAGCACGAACGTGATTTTCAAAAACCCGTAATAAGAAACAAAGTTAATAATATATATTTTGAGAGAAAAACGGACCGGATCAACTTCTTCGTGGTGACCATATATTTTGTCTTTTTTGCACGAATACTTGGTCCTCATTTGTATCATAAAGAATTCATTCTCACAACGATGACAATCACTTGTTTATTGTTTTCGATAATCCACTCTCACGATAATTAGTTTTGTGTGCATTAATATAGTAAAATACAAAAGGTGGGGTTGTTTGTATCAGAAACAAAAGGGAATATGTCTTTTATTTTTAATCTCATTTCTTTCCTCACTTTCAATTACAAACCAAACAATCTTACAAGAAAATTTTAAATTATTTCTTCTTAATTTTACTTCAATTTCTTTTAAACTAAATAACATAAAATTCATCTTTTTTCTATTTCGATCCCTTCTGTTTATTTTTTCTTACTAAACATACCCTTTCCAATGTTTTTTTTTTATATATATAAGAAATATTATTAGGACTAATGATATTTTTCGTCTATGAAAATTTCTAAATTTTTCTTTTTGTCCTTAATTTTAAAAAGCAATCATTTCCTTTCCTATATTTTAATTTTTTTTAAATACCCAAATTTTTAGTCTCTAAATCTAACATATAATATAGATATAGAATGATATTTAAAATGAATCATATTTAAATATAATTTTTACCATTCATATAAAACTGGATCATCATTTTTTTTTCTTATATTTTAACATGATGTGCACTTATACTCACAATGATTTTCAATTTGAAAAATAAACAAGCATGGCTTTATATTTAGTAATATATGTGACTTGTTTATACTTTAAAGTAATATCTTACAAATAATTATTTCCAAATATTGATAGTCAAGTAAGTTTAAATTTTTATACATATGTAGTTTAATTAAAATCATTAACGATAAAAGACTGGTCAAGTAAGTGTCAAAATAATAAATAAAAAAGTTTGTTTTTCTTTCCATTTTTATCTGTCAGCTTAAAACAATATTTTTATTTATTTGTCAATTTAAATGATTAAAATAATACTAGTACTTTAATTTGTGCCGTGTATAAGATAAATACAAATATTTATTTTATATAACTAAGTTTTATAAGAAATAAATATATTTTAATAAATAAATTATAGTAAAATTAAAATTCATAATAAATTTAAATTTATGATAAATAATTTATATTACAATACAAATTTTTTATAACTATTAATATTTTTTAAAATATTAAAAATTAATTTAAAACTAAAAAACATAGATCGAAAAATACTAGAGATTGAATAAAATTTTTATAAATACTATCGTTGAAGAAATATTTCTAACAACATTCTTATTGAATAACTCGTAAAAACATTCACATTTTAAATAGTTATTCTAATTTATATATTGAAATTTTCTTTTACTTGTTTTAGCTATAATATCTTTATTTAATTTTCAAATAATTTAAATATTTTTATAAATAATAATAATAGTAAATTTTATATTAAAATTATTAAAAAATTAAGTTAACAAAGTAATATAAAATTTTTAATTTTCCTACACCATTAATATAAAATTTTTTATATCATTAACTAATAGAAAATAGATATAATTTTTAAAACATTACTATAAAAGTTAATAAACATAAACTAGGTAATTAAATAACAACATAATATATTTAAATTAAATTTTAATATTAAACACATAACATTTTTCGTTTATATAGCAATTTATTATTAAATAACAGTATAATATATTTAAATTAAATTTTAACATTCAACATGTAACGCTCTTGCTATGGAACCTGATAATAAATATGTTTTAAAATGTTTAGTTACAACTTTAAATAAGTAAATACTTCAATAATATTAAAATAATAATAATAAATTTATAGATTAATGAAAATATTATTCTCAAATCTAAACCTACAATATATAGTCAACCCTATAAATAACAACTTAAATAACTATAACCGTAATTTATATAAAAGAAAAAAAAATCTAACCAAATTAAAAAAATAAGTAATTAAGTAATAGTTAAATCTTTCTATTTCTTCATCCTAGTACATTGTCTTTGTACTTTAAAAATAATATTTTTAATAATATTTAATTATCTTAGTAAATAGAACAATGTTCAAAAAGATTGATCTTAACTGAAGTATTAATAAAAAAATTACAATCATAATATTGATTAATCTCAAATAATTTTTTCTTATGATAAGAATCACAATCAAAATTTTTAAATCTAATAATAATAGTAAAAACACATAACTAGTTAACATAACCACTTAATTTGACTAGTTGATTCTCTGACACCTATATAAATTATATATTCACGATTTTTTAAATTATTAAAATTTTAAACTTATTTATTTTATTAATTTTTACTATTAATGGTGATTCCAATTTTACTGGGAATTTTATATTTACTTTGATTTATAATTTCATACCCACATAACAATTTTTTATTATGTTTTTCCTTCTATATAAAGATTTCTCATATTTTATACAAGATGTACACATGTTAAAAGAATAAATATCTGAAAGATAATGTCCCTTGTCCTATTCTAAAATCAGAATGTATATGATATATTTTTTTCATAAAAAAATTATTGACTCCCACATTAAAAAAATGCGTCATCCGATGTAACTCTCATTCAATTCTAAAATCCCTAATAATAATAATAGGTATCAAGTGATGTCATGTCAACACTATATTATTATAAACTCAATTTATAATATGAAACAACACTTTATATACTATAACTATATATATACCTGTATATAATAACTATATGCATGTTGCGTTTTCTCAAAGAAATCTGTATAATAATTACATTTATATGTACCTATATATAATATAATAATTGTACTCAAACTGGATCTTCAATTCAAATTCAAAGATACATATATAATAATTGCATTTATATAATATATAGATGCAATTATTATATATATGTCTTTGAATTTGAATTGAAGATGCAATTTGAGTACATTTATTATATAAATAATAATTGCATTTATATATAATAATAACTATACGCAAACTGCTTTCTTCAATTTGAACTTCAAGACATATTATACAGTTATAAATTGCAAATAAAGTGCAACCACTACTTTATTCCATTAGATACGTATACAACAAATGAGTTTTCCATTCCAGCATTTCATTGTGTGGACAAGGATGGCAACTCACTATCATGGAGATTGTAAAATGTTTACGAAATAGCAAAAAGGAAATTTTCGCAATACCCGTAGAAACAAAATCATTTTATTCATTTAGAAATCATATCCGGCGTAGACAAATATTCAACGGGTAATTTATCCATCATGGTTAATATTTTTTTTTATTGTTGCTCTATTTTTTTTTCTATTATTGATGGGTAGTATTATCTGTATTCATTGTGTCGAAAATATATTGACATGACTCAACTTAATTTGGTATAAGTTGATTATACTAAGATCCTCTTAGCACTTTGTGCGCTGAAATATGCGTTAAAGATTTCTAGACATCGTGATATGGAGTGGATGAGCGGTCAACGCAAATGGATCTAACTTTTATAAATAGGGAAACTCACTTCTCATATTAAATACATTTTTACTCACCATACACTTATCTGCTTCAACCTATATTGACTTAAGCGTCAAAGTGTTTTTGTAGGATTTTTTCACCATTAACATATTGACCTACGTTGAAGAAGGGAGAATGGGAGATCAAAACCTATACAGTAGCACAAACAAGAAGAGATACTCTTATGCCGCTTAGCGTGAAAATTATTGATTGGAACATTATTTAAATTATTTGGAAACATGGAACCTTCAAGTAACTCCATTTTCTTTTTTTTTAATTTATTTTTATTCTCTTTTATAGTGGTTAAATAATTCTAATAAATTTAATTATAATCATTTTATATTTTAAAACTTATAAAATCTAATATTTGTATTATTTAAATAAAATATATAATTAAATAATTATTTTAAAGTTTAGAATTTCACATAACACAAATCTTAATTTATATATAAATATAGTATATTTAAAATTTAACTAAAATTAAAATATATTACATTTTCATTTAATTATAATTAATAATTTATAATAAATAATTTATAATAAATTTATTTAGTTTTATTATAATTACCATAATAATATCCATGTGTAAAATTTGTATAGAGCCCATGGAAGTTAATTAAATTCTTCTTTTAATATATTATAAATAAATATAAATTTATATAGGTGCATTTTAAAGTGAAGAATTAAAAAAGTCTGCATTCATTTGAGGTTAAAAATAATTATTAAATATATTATTAAAATAAATACAGGATTATGATGCACGCAAAACTGAAATAATTATAATCATTTATTTATTTTAATAATATATTTAATAATTATTTTTAACTTTTTATCATTAAAAATTTATTTAACCTTTTACATTAAAATTCACTTAAATGAATCAATTATCTTTTTTATTTTTATTTTTATTTTTCGACATTTGTTAAAATTATTATTTTTTTTGGGAATGTGTTCGTATTATTAATTATAATTTATTAAAATTATAAATTGTAATAAATTTTACTATTAAATAAAAAACTTAATAAAAAATAAAACTCATTAAAATTTATGCTTTTAAATAAATTTTCAACCATAATAATGTCAAAGAAGTGTTCTAACATTTCTCTCCCTGTCGATTCTCGAGATATCTGTTCTAGACACTCGTCTTCCAACTGTCATTCGAACTTGATTTACCAGAGACACTAGCTCCTTGAGCTGAACCAAGTAAATTATCCAAACTAATATAATTTAATTTGGATAATTTGGTTTCACTATTCATGTCTCTCCCGTCTGTGACCCAACACTTGCCCGTGCATTCCAAACTCTAAACGACACGACGACTCAGATCCAAAACTTTCTTCTCCTAATCCTCTCTCTTCTCGAACCAACCGAGCTAATACCGTTACTATGGGAGTGCCAGCGTTTTACCGGTGGCTCGCGGACCGGTACCCGCTCTCGATCGCCGATGTAGTGGAGGAAGACCCCGCCGTCGGCCACGACGGTGTTCCGTTGCCTATCGACGTGTCTAAACCTAATCCCAATGGCATGGAGTTCGACAACTTGTACTTGGACATGAACGGTATCGTTCACCCTTGTTTTCACCCTGATGGCAAGGTACGTTTCAAGTTCTGCTACCGATTTTCCTAGTTCAGTTTAATTAGGTATTATATAGTGAACTGATGCGATGTTCCGTTTCTGTTTCTGAGTTTCTAACTAGTTTTTTGGCGAGCTACATTACTGTGATTAATAAATCTTCAAATGCAGCCGGCACCTGCTACCTATGATGATGTGTTCAAATCTATATTTGATTTCGTTGACCATCTCTATTCGCTGGTTCGTCCAAGGAAGCTTCTCTACCTTGCAATTGGTATGTTTGAGTATAAATTTATGTGTTTTCTCATTTTCGCTGTTATGTAACATGTTAGCATGACTAGTAGCGGAGGTGTTTAATTTCTGATGTTAAACCCTAGGGTTTTTAGAGCTTTATGTCAAAATATAGACAGAGTTCACTCTAAAGAAGTGTATCAACGTCTGCCCAAGAGGTTTGGTTTCAAATATTTTTGTGTCTTTGAGGATGTTTATTCTCTTTCGATGTGCTATGCTCTTTTTCCTTAGTAAATTTTCATTTTCTATCAAAATAATTAAAGCAAAATTCTATTGTTATGTGTAATTTTCTAGGGTTCAATATACAATAAATTACATTCTAGAGATCTTAGACACCATATTTCTTAGTTCTCACTACTATTATGCTATGTAATTTCTATCATGGAGTTTTGGAAACTTACCTGGATCCATATTGCGGTCTTCTTTAGCATTCTTCGTGTACTTCTTGGAATCCTTTTCTCTTCTCTTACTCCCTTTAATGATGCTATTTATGATACGAAGCATTTCGTGATTTTGTGACCTTTTTCCATAATGATTCTCTTATAGTATTTACAAGTGAGAAGAGAGGGATTTATTTTAATAATTTAAAAATAAACCCCAAGGACTCTAATTAATTTTAAGCCTAACAATTATCACACTAGGCACACTTTTATTAAAGTCATTCTATAAATTACATGAACTAATATTTAATTAAAAATAATCTAACATTCTCCCACTTGGTTCATGTGATGACTCGAAGATTCAACATTAAACTATAAGTGCGCACCATACAAAAAAATTATCAAGTTACCATCCTTGATTGAATTAAAATGATTGAATTATGGTGGTTGCAAGCTATCCAATAACTTGGTTCCTTCTGTGTATCACAAGTCATCCAACTCAACTAACTTTAATAACCTCTATAACATGTGTCTTTTCAAACACACATGTTGCTATTTCACTAAAACAATAATGTATACTATATAATGTGAATGATATAATAAAACATAAATAATAAAACAGAAACAAAACTGTAATTGAGTTCACAAGTGTCGTACAATACGAGCATTAAATCTTAAATGTATGTATATATATCATTAACAAGGACTTATCCATAATATCCATCCTCTCGACATGGCCCATGAATGTCTTGGGTGGTAGACTTTTAGTTAACAAATTCGCTATCATCAAATTTGTACCAATATGCTCAATTTTCAACGGTTTGGGTATATTGTTGACAATACCAAACTGTGAATTAAAATTTTGCAACCGCAATGCTTGAATTGTGGCCTCAAAGCATGCCACAAACTTAGCCTCCATGATAGAGGTGACAATCACAAATTGTTTTGTACTCTTCCATGATACTACCCCTCAGGCTAAAAGAAAGATGTATCCAAATGTGGATTTTCGTGAGTCCACGCATTTAGCATAGTCTGAATTCAAGTATTCAATCACTTCAAGGTGATCTTATCTTCTATATGTGAGCATGTAACCTTATCTTTTATGCCTTGTAAATACCTAAGAACCTTCTTTGCAGCTTTCCAGTGGTTTATTCTAGGATTGCTTTGATATCTGCCCAACATTCATTCCAACAATAAAGCTAATATCTGGTTGAGTACATGTTTGGGCATACATCAAGCTTCCAACCATTGATGCATATGAGACAGACTTCATCTCCTTTCATTTCAAGTCATTTCTAGGACATTGCATTGGGCTAAACTTGTCCCCTTTTCTAAATTGGAACAATCCCTATAGAGCACTTGTCCATTCTGAATCTCTCTAATACCTTATTGATATATCTTTTTGAGACAACCCCAATAGTCCTTGTGATCTATCACAAAATATTTCTATTCCTATCACATAGGATGCCTCATCCATATCTTTCATTTCAAAGTTACTAGAGAGAAACTTCTTTACATTATGTAACATAGCAACATTAGTAGTAACAAGTAGAATATCATCAACATATAAGACTAAAATTATAAATCTACTCCCACTGACCTTCATGTAGATACATCGATCAATAATGTTCTCTACAAAACCATATGATGTAATGGTATCATTGAACTTAAGATACCATTGTCTAGAATCCTGTTTTAGTCCATATATTGATTTCTTTAATTTACACACCAAACTTTCTTTTCCTGTAGAAACAAAACCTTCAGGTTGGTCCATCTAAACTTCTTCCTCTAAGTCACTATTTAGAAATGTGGTCTTTACATCCATTTAGTGAAGCTCTAAATCATAATGAGCCACTGAAGTCAACACAATCCTCAAAGAATCCTTCTTAGAAATTGGAGAGAAGGTCTCTTTGTAGTCAATGCCATCCTTTTGAGTGAAAGCGTTGGCAACTAGTCTAGCTTTATACCTTTCAATATTGCCTTTCGAGTCACGTTTAGTTTTAAAGACCCATTTATAACCAACTCATTTTGAACCTTCAGGCAACTTAACTAAATCCCAAACTATTATTATTATCCATTCATTTCAACTCTTCTTTCATAGCATTGAGCCACTTTTCAAAATTGTCACTTTTCATGGCATGTATGAAAGAGACTGGATCTTCATCAATGCTCAACTCACATTCATGTTCAAGTGAATGCACAACATAATTGTTTGAAATAGCAGGTCTTTTTTTGTCTTTCAGACCTTCTTGGTGCTATTATTACTCCTCTTCTATCACTTGTTCATTTGTGACTTGCACATTGTCTATTGGTTCATCAATTGTATGTTCATCCTGTGGGTTTTGAATATTACTTTATTGTCTTTGAGTGTTGTTTAACTATAATATAAACCAGAGGAACAACATCACGAGTCTCTACAATATCCACCTTTCGTGATTTCTCACTCCCACTAAACTGGCCATTCTCAATGAACTAAGCATTACTAGACTTGACTATTCTCGTACTATAGTTAAAACAATAGAATCTGTAACCTTTAGACTTTTCAGAATAGCCAACGAAGAAACTATGAATGGTTCTTGCATCAAGCTTCTTTTCATGTGGATTGTACACCTTTACTTCTGTCGGACAACCCCAAACATGGAGATGCCTCAAATTAGGTTTCCTTCCCATCCACAACTCATAAGGAGTCTTAGGAATTGCCTTACTAGGAACCTTGTTCAGGTTCAGCAGATAAACAACGGTCTTTAATGCATGCATCCAAGAAGATAAAGGTATAATACTATAATTTAACATAGACCTGACCATATCCATTAGAGTACGATTTCGCCTTTCAGCCACACCATTCTGTTGCGGTGTGCTAGGCATAGTATATTGTGCACATATGCCTCGATTTTCAAGGAACTTTGCAAATGGACTTGGACATTGTCCACTCATTATATTTTCCATAAAATTCACCACTTCTATAAGACCTTACAACTTTTACTTTTCTATCTAACTGCCTTTGTACCTCATCAATGAACACCTTTAGGACATCCACTGATTGAGACTTTTCATGCAGAAGATACAAATAACAATAATGGGAAAAGTCATCAACAAAAGTGATAAAATACTTTTTGTTGCCCTAAGATGGAACATCAAAGGGTCCACAAATATCAATGTGTATTAATCTTAGAAGCTCATTACTTCTTGTAGCAGAACTCTTTGATATTTGTTTGGTTTGCTTTCCTTTAATGCAATCTAAACAAATATCCCAGACACCAAATTTGATTGAGGCAAAATTTCAATTTTCATTAGCCTCATTATTCTTTATTTGGATATGTGACCTAGTCTTTGATGCTACAAATAAACAGAACTATCATCACATATATTATGCTTACTACCAACGACACATTCAACATTAACCAAGGATTCCATAAACTTTGCATCAAGATTGAAACAATATAAACTATCACTTAAAGTACCAGATCCATAACAATATGTCCTTAAACAAAGAAAATACATTGTCTCCAATCTTCAAATTAAAACTTAAATCATCCAACTTTGAAACAAAAACTAAATTTCTAGCACATCCAAGTACATAAAGAAATCCTTCCAAATCTACTGACATCTAGTGTCCAAGATTAATCTGTATGTCCTAATACCTTCTATCCTTGCCTTCATTCGATTCCTCATGTAAAGAAACTTTTCAGTTCTTCTTATGGTTTGGATTGAAATGAATCCTGCATAATATGTGACACATGAGTAGTAGTTCCAGAATCAAGCCACCAGGTATTATTAGGTAGTTCGATAAGATTTGATTTAAAATTTACAAATATATAATATATACCTTTCTTTTCAAACTATTTCTTCCTTTTTGGGCAGTCTTTCTTGAAGTGACCATTCTACTTGCAGAAGTAGCACTTCTTCTCTTTACAGACTCCTCCCTCGTTAACTTTTAGTTGGACTTTGCCCTTGTCCTTTTTACTCGACTTGCCCTTACTAGTACTAGCTCCATCATGAGTCATGAGATGAATGGAGTTATCCTTCAATTTCTTTAATCTCCCTTCCTCCAAATTCAATGATAGCCTATTAGACTGCTCCCAAGCCTCCAAGAGAGACTCATTAGCATCTATACTAGTCTCCGTAATGGTTGGACGTCTTTCATCCATTACTAATGGCAAGTCTAAGTCCATTACACCCAGTTGAAACTGGATCAACTTAGACCGGTCAACATAGTTTAGCCCATTGAATTTAATCATATAGTTACCCATAGCAAACATATTATTCATAGCTGCATACATTTAAAGAAACTCACACGTTAATGCTTTGAATAAACTTAATGATTCAAACTATATAAACTAATCATGCATCTAAGTTCACCTTTGAGTCATAATTTAACACATTTTCATATAAAAATTGTTAAATATATTACCGTTTTCCTGTATCTTTTCTGATATGACTTTTATTTTCTCAGTATTTTCTTGATATAGTTTCCTCATTTCTTTTTTTTTAGGCTTAGATGTTTACTCTATAAAAGGAAGATTAGAAATTGTATTATACACACTACTCAGTTCAATATAGTGGTCTGTATAACTTGGTATTGAAGTAGAGTTTTGCTCTACCTGTGTCCTGTGCGTCCGCCACCGTGGACCACTGCCGACCGTTGCCATCTGCCACCAACCACTGCCATCTGCCGCCAACCGCCGCCGTCTTCCGCCAACTGCAGTCGGAAAGTTTTGTCTCAGTATCCAGTGACTGAGAGTCGTCGTCTATCGCTGTTGTTGTCACTGTCCGCTGCCGTTTGCCACCGTTAGACCGCCATTCTCCGCCACAAGCCCACCATTCTGTTCATTGGCTCATCTACCTATTCCAACTCCCAAAAATTTGGTGGGAAGTACTACAGCTGGTAGATATAAGTTATCGTGCTGCTTTTTTTTTATTGCAAGTGTTTAGAACTGTTATCTCTCCTCCTCTATTCACTGTTTGAAGATAAAAATGGCTACTGCCATTTCCGTTTCACAAGGATCTACTGGTATCGCTGTTGAAAACTCTGCTATGGTAGCCTCTCATGGTAGAGGAAGAAGAGGTCGGGGTACTAGAGGAATATTACGAAATGGTAAAGGTGGTCGTGGTAGGCTTATTTGCTCACACTGTGGAAAAGAAGGACACCTACAAAATAGATGTTATGATTTGATTGGTTGGCCAGACAAAACTGCAAATATATCTTAAAGTGATACCCCTTCAAACGGAAGGACTAGTTCTCAATTAATCTCAGATGAAGAGTATCAGGAGTTCCTAAGGCTCAAGTCCAACAATCACACCCAATCATCTGCACTACCAAGTGTTTCAACTGCATGCATTTCCTAGTTCATGGGGAGTCAAGGTCCATGGATAATTGATTCAAGTGTTTCAGATCACATTTTTGGTAACGAGTCTGTATTCTCCTCTATCTCCTCACCTAAGTTTCCTCACTTCATTTCATTAGCTAATGGTTCCAAGAT
The DNA here is from genome assembly GCA_025330945.1 of Mucuna pruriens. Lineage (NCBI taxonomy): Eukaryota > Viridiplantae > Streptophyta > Magnoliopsida > Fabales > Fabaceae > Mucuna > Mucuna pruriens. Next base: position 4,591,532 of record JAENHJ010000154.1, read on the forward strand.
GGTATCTCAGGGAGTTGGTCAAGTTTCTCTATCCTCATCAATTAGTTTAAACTCTGTGTTGTACTCCCAAATGTTCCTACAATTTGATTTCTTTGAGTCAATTGACCGTTCTTTGAATTATTTAGTAACCTTTTATGCTGATTCCTTTGTTATACAGGACCAGAATACAGGTTAGTTGATTGGCAAAGGACATGAATCAAGAGGACTTTATTACTTATCCAACAATCCTTCTACGTTGTGTTTTGCGTTTGTATCTCCAAAGCTTTTGCATAATCGTTTAGGGCACCCTAGTCTTACAAAGCTAAAGTTAATGGTTCCTAGTCTCAATAAACTGTCTACATTAGAGTGTGAGTCCTGTTAATTAGGCGGGAAACATGTCAGATCCACCTTCCCTAACCAAGTCAACAAAAGATGTAATTCGCCTTTTTATATTGTCCATTCAGATATTTGGGGACCAAATCGAGTAACATCTTTTGGTTTTAACTACTTCGTCACATTCATTAATGAATACTCACGATGTACTTGGGTCTATTTGATGAAAGAAAGATATGAACTTTTGTCCATTTTAATGTCCTTCTCTAAAGAAGTGGAAAATCAATTTGGAAAAACCATTAAAATATTGAGAAGTGATAATGCAAAAAAATAATTTTCTTCTGAACTAAACTCATATTTGTCCTCAAAAGGAATCTTACATCAATCCATGTGCCCTCATACTCCTCAACAGAATGGTATAGCTGAAAGGAAAAATAGGCATCTGGTTGAAATTGCTCGCTCCTTACTTTTAAATGCAAATGTCCCTACTAATCATTGGAGCGAAGCCATTCTTACTGCCTGTTTTTTAATAAATCGAATGTCATCTGCTTCACTTGAGAATCAAATCCCTCATTCAATTTTATTTCCTAAAGATAAAATGTATCATGTGCCTCCTAAAGTCTTTGGTTGTGTATGTTTTGTTCATGATGTCTCTCCAGGTCGTGATAAACTCTCTGTAAGAGCAATCAAATGTGTGTTTTTTGGATATTCTCGTCTTCAAAAAGGGTACAAATGTTACTCTACATCTACAAAAAGACACTATATGTCAGCTGATGTTATATTCTTTGAAGAAACTATGTTCTTCAACAAAGATGATTGTGACTCTATCCAACAGGCACTACCAATTCCATATCTTAGTCCAACAGAGTCGTCATCCCTTGAAATACATAATCAAGACATACTTCAACCTTCCTCTTCTGTTCACTCTCAAGCTGAACTATCTCCACTTTCAATGTCTACATGTCAAAGCAGGACACAAGAGATGGGTACCCTAGTATGTGAAGATTCACTTGATTCATGTCTTCTATCCTCAACTGACCCCACACCGGATCCTCTTCCATCCTCACCTTCCCATGATTCTAACATTGGTTGGCTCATTGCTCTTCGGAAAGGTATTCGCTCCACTCGTAATCCTCATCCTATTTATCTTAGTTATCATCGTTTATCTCTTTCTTTTGTTTCCTTTGTCTCATCCATTACTATTCCTAAATCTGTCTGTGAAGCACGTAATCATCCTGGATGGCGACAAGCCATGATAGTCGAAATGCAGGCGCTGGAACAAAGTGGTACTTGAGAGTTAGTTTCTTTTCCCTCAGGCAAGAAGGCAGTTGGTTGTAGGTGGGTATTTGCTATTAAAGTTGCACCTAACGACACAGTTGATCGCCTCAAAGCCTGGTTGGTGGCCAAAGGGTATACTCAAGTATATGGTCTTGATTATGGAGATACTTTCTCTCCTGTGGCTAAAATCACTATCCGCCTCTTACTTGAAATGACTGCTATTCGTCACTGGCCTCTTCATCAATTAGACATCAAAAATGCTTTTCTACATGGTGACTTGGATGAAGAAATATACATGGAGCAACCTCCTGGTTTTGTTGCTCAGGGTGAGTCTAGTTTAGTATGCAAGCTTCGTAAATCCTTGTATGAACTTAAACAGTCCCCAAGAGCTTGGTTTGGGAAGTTTAGCCAAGTTGTTCAAAACTTCGGGATGACAAGAAGTGAAGCATATCACTCTGTATTTTATTGTCATTCCTCTTCCGGTAAATGTGTGTATCTGGTTGTGTATGTGGATGATATTGTCATCATAGGAAATAATGATGTCAAAATTTTCCAGTTAAAGCAGTATTTATTTAGCCACTTCCAGATGAAAGATCTTGGCCACCTGAAGTACTTTCTTGGCATAGAAGTCGCTCAATCCAAGGAAGGCATTGTTATCTCTCAAAGAAAATATGCTCTTGATATCTTACAAGAGACTAGTATGAGTAATTGCAAGTAAATTGACAATCCCATGGATCCAAATATGAAGCTAACGGTAAAATAAGGTGAACCTTATTCTGATCTAGAGAGGTATAGAAGACTAGTGGGTAAACTCATTTACCTCACTATCACTAGACCTGATATCTCCTTTGTAGTGGGAGTTGTAAGTCAGTTTATGCAGGCACCTTGCATTGATCATTGGGCAGTAGTCCTCCGTATTCTTAGATATATCAAGAAGACACCTGGATATGGTTTGCTATATAAGGATAAGGGAGACACCCATATATCATGTTATTGTGATGCCAATTGGGCAGGATCTCCTATTGATAGACGATTTACTACAGGTTTTTGCATATCTATTGGGGAAATGTGGCCTCTTGGAAAAGTAAGAAGCAAAATACTGTTGCTCGTTCTAGTGCTAAAGCAGAATATCGGGCTATGGCTTCAGCCACTTGTGAATTGATATGAGTAAAATAATTTATTCAAGAATTGAAATTTGCTGATGTCCAACCAATGAAACAGGATTGTGATAATCAAGCGGCTCTTCACATTGTTTCTAATTCTGTATTTCATGAGAGAACCAAACACATTGAGATTGACTATCACTTCTACGGAAGAAGTTGCTGGCCAAAGAAATAAGTACAGAATTTTTCAACTCGAGTAATCAACTTGCTGACATTTTCACTAAATTTTTAAGGGGACCATAGATACAAGTTATATGTTCCAAGCTTGGAGCATATAATTTATATGCTCCAACTTGAGGGGGAGTGTTAAATATATTACCGTTTTCATGTATCTTTTCTAATATGACTTTTATTTTCTTTATATTTTCTTGATATAGTTTCCTTATTTCCTTTTTTTAGGCTTAGATGTTTACCCTATAAAAGGGAGATTAGAAATTGTATTTCACACATTACTTAATTCAATATAGTGGTCTGTTTAACTAAAATAATGTCAAACAAATATATTTAACAGGTAATAAACCATACTATTCTTGACATGTATAATATCTTTGGATATACACACTCAACAAGTATGAAAATAAATCCTTAACATCATTAATTATAAGCAACAATTTACCTTTGGGTGATCCATATATGCCTCATAATTAACAATTCCATTCAACCCAAATATACTAATCTCATAGCATCATTATCTCAAACCATTCATGTACTTTAGAATTATAAACTTCAAAGATTTGATCACTTTAGTGACTAACAAATCTTACTTCAATGTATAATTCTAAATAATATATATATATAAGCCCGCAACATAGAATGTAATCCAGAATTTAATTTCAATTCAAAGGTCAATAAGATAATCGATAATGTTTTTGAGGCCTCCGCACTGTGATAACAAAACATAAATCAAATATTTATGGAAAAATAATGTTATCCCTAACCACTGTTACATGTAATTTTCCTAGGGTTCAACATATAAGAAATTACATTCTCGAGATCTTAGACACCATATTTCTCACTACTATTATGCTCTGTAATTTCCGTCGTCGAGTTTTGGGAACTTGGATTTGTATTGCAGTCTTCTTTAGCGTTCTGTACTTCTTGGAATCCTTTTCTCTTCTCTTACTCCCTTTAATGATGCTCTTGATGGTATGAAGCGTTCCATGATTTTTTGTAGTCTTTTCGATAATGGTTCTCTGATAGCATCTAAGTGAGTGCTCTCTTTTTTTGTTTTTAGATAACGTAAAAAATAAAAAATATTTGAAAGAGAGAGTATCTGTGGTGGGAATTAACTCTTCTGTAACCCTTTCGTGGCCTTTCTTTCAAATCTTCTTTTTTAATGCCACAATTGTCACCTTAACGAAGTGAGTAGAGAGGAATTTATTTTAATAACTTAAAAAAAATCCTAATGACTCTAATTAATTTTAAGCCTAACCACCATCACATTAGGCACACTTTTACTAAACGAGAGTTCTCCTCTTAGCAAGTACTCCCTTGGTAAACCTAGAGTTTCCTCTAGGATGGAGTGTTCCTTTAACTCAAATTCACATTTTATGAATTAAGAAAAGTCAACATCATGTAATAATCAAAAGCTTATCTATATCTATAGACCCAACAAAGCCAAACATCCTAATAAGCTATTCCTATTCTAAGGTAGAATAAGATGATCTAAAATAGGAAAAGGCTCAAGATCTCTAGGATTAATTAAGTGTCTAAAATAGTCACCCACATTAAAACTCTGAGCCTGGCGTATCAAAATTTCATATATCCAATTTTCCTTAAAGCTACAATCTTTCTGTCTGTCTGTGATGTTAATAGTCTTAGTCTTTTAGCATGTAATTTTCAAAATGATAGTTCCCAGCTTCTGTTTATACTTTAAACCACTTTCTCATTTCATCTGTTCCTTTATACATGTACTTTTCTTACCACTTCAGCTTTTTCCTCTTGTTTCCTTACTTTGAAATTTGCAGATGGTGTTGCGCCAAGAGCCAAAATGAATCAGCAACGTTCTCGGCGGTTCCGAGCTGCAAAAGATGCAGCTGAGGCTGTAAGAATGTTAATATGCTCATGCTTACAAGGGGCTCCTACTTTTTTTTTGTGATAAAGTTTGAGTTACTATGCTTATGTGTGACATTATAGGAAGCTGAAGAGGAAAGGCTGAGGAAAGAATTTGAGGGTGAGGGAAAAGTTTTGTCTTCTAAAGACAAGCCTGAGACTTCAGACTCAAATGTTATTACCCCTGGAACTCAATTTATGGCATCACTGTCAGTGGCTCTGCAGTATTATATACAGACTAGATTGAATCACAACCCTAGCTGGCAGAATACAAAGGTTCAATTGACACCTCATCCAATTAATTCTTTATGCCACTTGATACCTTCAAGATTGGATGGTTCCTTTCTGCGGAGTAATCCTGTCTATTTTTTTTTCCTTTATACGTCTGGTTTTCAGGATACTTTGTCTCTATATAATTATTTATGCGGCTGCATTGGGTGATTAATTATTTGAAGGTTATACTATCTGATTCAAATGCACCTGGTGAAGGAGAACATAAAATAATGGAATACATTCGCTTACAACGCAACCTTCCTGGTTTCAATCCAAATACTCGACATTGTTTGTATGGGTTGGTGAGTTTTTGTCCTGTTTTGAATTTTCATATTATCTGCTTTTGGTGTCTTTATTCTTTCTTTGATTTTTGCACGACATGATCCTTAAACCAGGATGCTGATTTGATTATGCTCTCCTTAGCTATACATGAGGTTCACTTCTCAATATTGAGGGAGGTTAATTTCCAATGTCTAAACTTTTTGATGATATTGTTAGCTCATTGATTTCTATGGATTGTCTCAAATGATTACTTAATGCATGAACAGGTAGTTACTTTACCCGGACAACAGGATAAGTGTTTTTTGTGTGGCCAAGTTGGCCATTTTGCAGCTGATTGTCAAGCTGAGGACTTCAATACTCCTGATGATAGCCCAATTCACAAGAAGAAATATCAGGTTGGAGAATTAGAGGAAAGCATGTTGATCTGAATCCTTTTCTGTTTATTTTTTAATTTTAAACTAATACATAGTATTCACATCACAGTTTCTTAACATCTGGGTGCTGCGTGAATATTTGCAATTTGAATTGGAGATACCCAACCCTCCTTTTGAGATTGACTTTGAACGAGTAGTGGATGATTTTGTATTTATGTGCTTTTTTGTTGGCAATGATTTTCTTCCGCATATGCCAACATTAGAGATCAGGGAGGTAAGCATCCAGAAGGCACTGTGTTAAACTGAGCTGTAGCTTGAAACAGAAAATATGGCATTTCCATCTGCATCTCATTACTGCTATATTTGCGATGTGGCATCTAACATGCTTAGGTTATGACTTATGCCCCTGGGTTCCACTGCATATTTGTCTTTCTATCTATTTGCCAATGCTATTATCTTTAATAAACTTTCTACTATTTCAGGGGGCTATAAATTTATTGATGCATATATATAGAAAGGAATTTACTGCCATAGGTGGTTATCTTACTGATGCGGGTGAGGTAAATTTCTTCTTTCTGTAGTCAAACTAAGTTATATAATGTTTTTTTATTTGTTAGTATGTTACAAGGTTGTAATTTGTTATTGGACATGATGCAGTCTTCTCCAGCAATTATCTCTTCACTTTTTCAGTTGCTTGTTTTGTGCTTTGGATATTACTCTTAAATCATCAATCTTGAATTTCTTCTTTTTCAATGAGTGTTGCGATGTGAATATCTTCATACCTCACAGGTTTTCTTAGATAGATTGGAACGGTTTATCCAGTTTATTGCTGTTCATGAAGATCAAATCTTTCAGAAACGAGTTCGTATTCAGCTGGTATTCTGCTTTCTAACTTATTTCACGAACTATATTCCTTAGCTATATGTTCCTTTAGTATGCTTTTATAGGTTACTTCCTGGTAGGTAATTCTTGTGATTGTATTTACAGGCTGTGGAAAATAATGAAGAGATGAGAGCTAGGGCAAGAGGAGAAATGCCTGTCGAACCACGGGCTTCGCATGTGGATAAGGTTCAATATTAAGATATATTTCCAGATTGTTTTCTGCACTTTTCTTTGCTAAATTTAGTATTTGTGTTGACTTTCTGCAGCATGTTTTGGAACTCCACCAGAATTGCTTTTCAGGACTGCCAAAGTAATTCTACTGGTGTGTTCCCAAACACGCCTAAGGATAGCATGTCTGTGATAGCAAAGCTAGGCTAATGTTGGAGCCATCAAATCCAATGAGCAATCTAGAGAACTGAATGTTTCTTATTTTCTCAGGTTAAATTAGGGGAGCCTGGATACAAGGAAAGGTATTATGTTGAAAAGTTTGGTGTATCAAATCTGGAGGAGATTGATGAAATTAAGAAAGATACTGTAAGTTCTATTAATTTTTCTAACCTAAAACTAATTAATCTTGTAAAAAAATTTCTAGTTCTTGGATCACATGATATGCTTTTATATTCTAATACACATACATGTGATTGATTCTTTTAAATTCCAACAGTTTCCTTTAATACATTCTGACTTAGAATGAAAGCATTGAAATGTTTTCTACTTTTTCTTTTAAACTGATGTGGCTAGAGTTTTGATTCTTGAACTTTTTGGTACTGTACCCTCTGCCTGTGTTCCAAATGAGGAAAGGGAGTTTGCTTATACCCTCTAACTGTATGTTGTCTTCATGAGTTTAATACGTTGTTACTGGTGTAAATCAAATTTAATGTTACACCAAAGGATAACTTATTTGATAAATATTTCAGAAAATCTAATGTTGGACTGAAATTTGATCATTTGCATTCTTAACAGTGAGCCAGTGACAGATGGATTTGTTAATTCTGAATATTTTGCTTTCTTGTGACAACTATCCTACTCATCCTCATTAATTTCTGGCTATTGGCTAAGTATTTATTACATTAATTAGAACTCAGTTCATTGTAATTGTTGTCTTGTAGGTCTTGAAATATGTGGAAGGCCTTTGTTGGGTTTGCCGGTATTATTACCAGGGTGTCTGCTCATGGAAATGGTTAGTGATAATTTTTTATTTATTAGTTTTAGTTTATTTTTGTTTATCATTTTTTTCTGCAATTAACTTGATAAGTTGGTTCGATTACATGCACAATATATTGTTAGTAACAACTAACAAGTTTTGGTGAAAAAATGCCACTACACTCGTGCTGAGAAAATATAAAGTTATCCACTGTTGGTCTCTCAGAAAATCGAATGCAACTACTTGGACCTGTTGAAAGGCTAGAAAGCTGTTTGTTTAAATGTTTTGTCATTATTATTATTATTTGTTTAAAGAAAATCCTAGGGTAATGGATGGGTATATATTAAGATGTTCTGAATATTAAAAATTATAATTATTCACTTGAAAGATGATAACACAGTGAAAAATAATGGATTTTTTTTTTTTTTTTTCATAATTGTATTACATTAATTGGGTGTAGCTTGATGAATGTATTCGTTCACACTTCACATCTGTTCTTCACTTCTTTAAGCAAAATTTCCAGGTCCCACATCTTTCTATTCTGTGTGAACTTCAGTGCTACTCCTCTGGACTTCAAGTTTCATTAAACTCTGTTATTGTGATTTTAGAAACAATTTAACAAAACACAACATAGACTGGATGCCTTGACTTGTCTGAGTTGCTTTAAGATAATTGACGTGAATTGCTAGGAATGTTCCTTCATTTTAGTTTAATTATGACCCATGAGACTCTTGTTCAATCTGCTTCCTATTTACCTTCATTGTTTCTTCAGGTACTACCCATATCATTATGCTCCATTTGCTTCTGATTTTAAAGATCTACCTGATCTGGAAATAACTTTTGTCCTGGGAGAGCCATTTAAACCATTTGATCAGCTCATGGGCACCCTACCTGCTTCAAGGTTTCTTCATTATCTTATGGTTAGATCTATCATATCATGCTTTCTGTTCAACTTATTTACTTCTTGTTACAGTTCAAGTGCACTGCCTAAAATATATAGGGATTTGATGACTGATCCTTCATCACCTATTTTTCACTTCTACCCTTCTGGTGAGATAATTTGTTTATTAATTATTTATTCTGTTCTGTTCTACATATTTTCTTGTTCTGATATTACATGGATACTTTCTTGACAGATTTTGAGATTGATATGAATGGAAAACGATTTGCGTGGCAGGTATTATAGTGTTTTTACAAATTAGGAATGCTTTAAAATGAAGTGGGAGTTAAGGTTTTTTTTTTTTTTAACTACTGCTGGGGGTGCTTTTCAGGGTGTTGCCAAACTTCCATTTATTGATGAGAAGAAATTGCTTGCTGCCACAAGAAGGATTGAAGATACATTAACGGTCTGGAATTTATAGTTTTTATTTGTGTGTGTGTGTGGAAGCGGAGGGGGCTTGTTAGTATATTTATGATTATTGACCAATAATACTAGTTTTGTGGTCCAAAATTCTTGGTTGTTGAATTGCATGAAATAATAAACTGTACAACTAAAACTTGCTGTTCTTCTTGAATCCACTAGGAAAAAAAAATATGTTTAAGATTATGCAGTAACTTAAAAATGCCACCGCAAATTATCAGAGTTGTCTTTATAGATTATTTATTTATTTTACAGTTACTATTAAAATAATATCAGAGTTGCATTAAATGTGTGTCTTGCACCCTGGCAGGAAAAGCAGCTACAACTTTTGAAATAGGAATTGTCGAATGTTGATTGGCTGTAGCAATTTTTAAATAGATAAAATTTGTTAATAATCCTTCGTTCTATTTTTGCTACCTAATTGGTGGAAGATGTTTGCTTTAGATCTTTACTTCAATAGATGTTTCAAATAGGTAATAACTCTGATACATTTTTTTTTTGTCAGAGTTCATGTTTTATAGCAAAAGAATTCATGAAAACAGTGATTCTTGCGTTTTTAGTGTTTAATTTCAGTTTTGTTATATGCAGGAGGAAGAACAACTTCGGAATAGTGTGATGCTTGATTTGCTGTATGTCAACCGTGCACATGATTTGGCTTCACATATCTTATCGTATTACCATGCTTTTAGTCAATTACCCCCACATGAAAGACATGTTTGGCCAATTAACACAAATGCTAGGTTGGTGAATATGTTAATGGTCATCACTCATCACTTGGAATTCTGGTAGCTATTTAATAGGCTCATATGCTTATTTTGTTATCTTCGCTAGCAGTGGTAGGATGAATGGATATCTTTGGTTATGTGAAAGAAATGTTTTCAGCACTTCTGTATCTTCTCCCATCAGTGGATTGCAAGATATTGAAAGTAACCAAGTCTTGTAAGTTCTGTCCTCTATGACTATGGAACATTTTAATCTTCTGTAGAGAACTCATGTTGAGTGTTTTTGAATTTCAGAAATATTACATTTCTTAACCCTTGTAGACATGATCATATCCCAAAACCTCCAGATGGTGTAGTAATACCCAAAAAGGTTTGTATTCTCTGACTGATTGCTCTTAGCATCTGACTTGAAAGGTTAATTAGTTCATCTTGTGGATGGAGCTGTGACTGTTGTTTATTTATTTACTCGTAGAACCACATTCTTGTATCAATAACTATTAACTAGGTATGGATAGTTGGTATGGACAGACTCATCTATGTTTTGACCTTTTTTTTTTTTTTCTTTTTAATTAGATTGTGATACATGTTATAAATAATAATAGTAAATGCAAATGTACTTAGGAAATAGTATCTTCATGTATCTCATTTTTAAATGCATTTAGTGTTCATGGGTATTGGTGTCTAGGGAGCTTCACTCAAGATTATCCTAGGAAATAGTCTCCACTAAAAGCCTATATATATAGATGTCTTGCATAACCTATGTACTACATTCTGCTAAATAAAGCATTTCTATTCTTTAAATTCTCTCTAAAATATTCTGGTTTATCCTCCTCTAAATTCAACAATACTTGTTCATAGAAAGGCATTTCAAAGCTTAACCATCCAGGCCCTTACTTATATACACTATTTAGACCATCTCACTAGTCGGCCCCCACTTATATACACTATTTAGACCATCTCACTAATCTACATACCCCCTTCACGCCATCTTAGAAATGCATTTCAATGCTTAAGTTTCCATGACAAAAACTAAAACTAATGCTTAACCACCATGGATAGAAGCTTACCATCATAGAATTGTGGGTCTTAGGTCTAATTCAACCTTATAAAATTAGCTTGTAAAGTGAGGATTACCTCCACGATATACACTACTTAGGCCATCTCACTAGTTGATGTGGGATCTCTAACAGTTTCCTTCTTGGTTCAATAATGGGCCCATTATGTATGGGTATGGTAGTGGCAAGGAAGTGAGGAGATGCTCATGAAGGCAGAAGTGGGGAGTGGAATGTGTGATTGTTTTTTATATTACTTTAGTTTTATCATCCCTATTCTGGTTCCTAATATTCAATTATACGGACCACACTTTCACCTTGTTTTTGTTTGCAGGTATTAAATGCCATTGATATTAAACCAATTCCTGTGCTATGGCATGAGGACAATATTGGTCAGCGACAGCACGCAAGAGAAAGGTGAGAATCTATTCCTATGAGGATGTATGGTTGCTGCAATATAATTTTCATGTTCTTGCTGGCAGGATTCAAACATATAACATTGCACTCTGCCAAAACTTGTGGTTAAGTATAATGTTCTGAAGGTTATCAAATCCTAAACTGCCAAACTAATTTTTGAATCGCAAGTTGTAAATCATATCAAATTGTAAGATTCAAACACAATAATAAATAGCTTGAAATTTATCTTATTAAATGATGTAATAGTGCTGAATGTAATACTTTTTAACTAATAATTTAGAAAACAAGTTAACTACAAGTCGAACAAAACAATTGAGACTATCAACCCATATAGAAGCTAATATATAAAAACCTGTAATACATAAGTAACTGAGTTGCATGTTCCTTCTAAATGGTATTACAACCTAAGAGCAGCACTCCACATTGTTTGTGGACATTGGATAATGATTACATTTAATGTGTAATCTTTTGTCAAGAACAGTACAATGTTCTCAGGTAAACACCCTTCTCCTATGTTTTAGAATAATGAGAACCGAGCCCTGATATAGCCAAATAACGGAAGTATAGAGTGAGCAAGAGACTGTGTGAAGTCTCTTTCTGAAAAATGAAATTGAAATCAGATCCCAACAATGGAATAGCCACCAAATACTAATAGGGTGGGTGAGTGACTGTGAAATCCATATTTCAAAAGAACGAAAACAGAGCAATGAATAAATAGAGTGCATTCAGTAATGCTCCTTCAGGTCTTCTTCACTTAACAATTTAAGCATATCTAATTTTCAAGATGGAATTGATGAAAGAAAAGCATAAAAGGACAAAAATTAATGAATCACTGAATCATATTGGTGATATGGAATTACAGCCCATTGTCCTATATTGACAAATTTGTGAGAAGCAATTATCCGTTTTGCTTCAAGTAATATACTTGTGGAAAATCTAGAAAAATCAATGTTGTGGAAGTTAAGAAGTTCTTAATGGCTTTCAAGCCAGGCATGTAATTTTCTTGATGCATGCTGGTATTTATTCTATTGGAGATAGTTTGAGAGACTTGCCTTACCTTTCTGTATGTGATGCATCCGACAGGCCACAGGTACCTGGAGCAGTAGCTGGATCTCAACTGGGAGAAGCAGCTCATCGACTTGTCAAGAACACCCTCAACATTAAATCAAATAATACATCCCATGGATTGCTGAAGCAACCTCCAGTCCTTCACACAATGAACAGGCTTCGATCAGCTGGATATGGAAAATATCATGGTGAGAACACAAGTAGTTATTATGGACAATATAATCAACATAGCGGAATGACCAGACCTAGATACGGTGGACAGAATGACAGACAGAATTTTAAGATACAAGATAGGTTACAGCATCAAGAACAGTTTCACAATCTGAAAACTGAGTTTTCTGCTTTAACAATGGAGGAAGGAGAGAAATCTAGGTCATCGAGGCTTCCAAATTCCAGACCAATAACCAATTTACAACCCCAGTTTGTGCTCAACATGAGTCCTTCGATACCATCTCCAAAGTGGATGACTAAAGCACCACCTGTGAATGAAATGCATACTTGGCATCAAGAAGCTGTATTGGGGGCAGGAGCGTATGATAAGCAGCCAAAGAAGGTTTACCAAGTTAAACGTCAGCCAGATACACCAGAATATGGGAAGCAATAGTGATTGTGGATTTTATCTGGCCTTGTTTTGACGTGCTTTCTCTTCTCTCTGCCCTCTCCTCAAATTGCAGCTATTCTCTCTTTATGTTCAGCCTAGTTCAGTAATCGAATGTAGGGGTCCATTAATTTGATTGCAATTCGATGCCCTAATGCCATTGGCAGAGCAATGCTGTTCAAAGCTCCATTTGACTCTAATGTGAAGTGTCTTCAATCGACGTGGTACCTCACGGACAGTTGTCCAGGCTTTGGAAAGGTGCAAGAACTAGCCAGATATTTGCTAACTTATATTTCAAGTTTTAAACAAATACAAATACTCAAGGAACTGGTATCGACTTGCGAGTTGTTGAACACAATTTGCGGGCTAGGCATCAGCACAAGTGTTGTTTTGTTCCATGGTATCGGTATGGAACTATGTTCTTGTGTTTGTAAAATCCTGTAGGGCTTACTAGCTTTGCATAACAACTAACCTGTATATACCTGATGCGACTAGAATTTGATTCGTTTACAAAAAAAAAGTAAAATTGATTCATTTAATGGGAATGTAGGATATTTGTCTGGGATTGTCATGCCCAGCATCTGTATGTTGCATGGGAATATATTAGAAACTATTACATGGAGCGAACTGCTCTAGTGACTTTGTGACAATTCCGCTCAGCTATATTTGATGAAGGCTCCGGTTCTATTTTGGGCCAGATTATGATTTATTAGTATTTTTATTTCTATTAATTCGTTCAAAATATTTGTGGTTAACCAAAGTTATAAAGATAACCGGATAAAATATTATAAAGATAACAGCACGTTTTAGTCTATATTTCAACTTCGTACAATAATAATTGTTTATTCAATAATAAATTTTAATTTAACAATAAAAATAAAGTGAATAGTTTTAATATTTTGAAGTGTGTATCATGTAATTTTTCGGTTTTACCACTAGAATCATTTTTTTTACGAAATCATCCGGTATAAAAATCAAATCAAACTACGATTGGGTTTACGATTTTATTTGGTTGATTTAAATTTGTAAGCACCTGTAGTTTTCTCCTATGCAGATTTGACTTATTTAAAATAAGTGTTTTAAAAATAAACGTGAAATTATAATCGTTAGTTTATTGTTTAATGATTATAACTGATAAAATACATATATGTCTGTAATTATGAAAGCATTAAAAATTTACTATTTTAGTTTTATTATTAATTATTAGAATTTTATATTTATATTTTAAAAATATAATTCTTATTTTAGAGAGGTTAAACCCACAACCTGTAATTTTATACGCCCGATTTTAAAAATAAAATCGTAAATAAAAAAGCTTTTGCGTTTGACAAATTGACATACATGACATGCACTTCTCACCCTGCTCGATGTTTCAGACTAGATTGGATAAATAGATAGATAATGTAGTTTATTCAGAAATTATGCTGAACTTCCATTTCAGTATGAAATTCACTGTTCAAATTCATCATTCCAGGAAATAAAATTATAAACAGCATTTTTTTATTGCATTTTTTAAACACTTAGAAATATATCGAATTTACATTATTTTTATATTTATATCATAATAATTAATCCCAGATAGCGGAACGATCGAACCCCTGGGACAGCGGATAGCGGGATAATACTATTCTAATATTATATATATATATATATATATTAATATATTTATATTATATATATGTTCTCAAAAACATAAACATTACTCAAAATTCATAAACATTACTCAAAATTCATAAACTAACAAATATCATTAATAATAAAAATTCATAAAAGGATTAAAATTCAAATAGTACAAAGTAAAACAAATAGTCAAAATGTCAAATACAAAATTGCAGAATTGCAGAAAAAAACTGAAGAAATGCAAAAAAAAAAATTGCAGAATTGCAGAAAAAAACTGAAGAAATGCAAAAAATAGAATTGCAGAAAAAAAAGAAAACAAAAACTGAAGAAATGCAAAAAATAGAATTGCAGAATTGCAGAAAAGAACAGAAAACAAAAACTGAAGAAATGCAAAAAACAGAATTGTAGAATTAAAAGAAAATGAAGAAATGCAAAAATTACTTCAAAGTCGTCGGAAAAGGTATAAGACAGTGAAAAAAAAATAACACAGGGAAGGAGGAGGAAAATCGAATGGAAGAAGGAAGAGGAGATGTAAAGTTATTTAACTTTTAAAATTCTAAAACACAAAAAGTCAAAAATACCCTCATTAACGTTTTAAACAGGAGGATATATTTGACTGTCAAAAATACCCTCATTAACGTTTTAAACAGGAGGATATTTTTAACTTTTTCCCTTTTTAACTTTTTCCCTTCCGATACACAATAACAACGCTCCGCGATACTGCATGATTTATATGTATTGCCTTTTCTTTCTTTCTTTTTAGTGACTACAAGGGGCCTAAGCCCTTATATGTATTTTTTGTTTCCCTTATATTCTTTTTGCCATGCGATCGGGCCATTATTATATTTAAGAATTTCGAATTTGAAAGTTGAACTAGTATGATCGCCCGTAAGCAGAAACGAAAAATGAAAAGTGACATAGGATAAACTAATAATTGAATAAATCTGAACGAGTAATAAATAATCTGTCTTTCAATCCTTGCCCCAGCCTTAAATTTTAAATTTTCAATTCTCCTGTGTCCCATGACCAGAGGATCCAAATCATTGAAAGGCAGAAATATGGTGCTCACTTCAACAGAAATTGACAAGTGACAACAGAAATTGCTCTTCCTTGCAATCTCAATTCTTCAACTTTCAGCAGTATCAAGTATGTAGAGTAAATGATCGCACTGATCAGAGATACCAACAGTGATGAGGTTTTCTAGAATTCGAGATTCATGTGGATGAATACCAATAAAAAAAAAGCTTAAAAAAGTATGACAGGAATCATCCAAAAAAGGTTACTGGAACATGCCATTGCATACCACTGTCATACCAAAATACAAGGCCGTTCATCTTGTGCCAATTCTCTCATTCTATCTGAACATGTACATGTACATGTAAATTACTAATTACTAATTAGCGAAGAAGAAAAATTTACAGGAGACTAAAATAAAAAATCAGAACATTTTATTGAACAACTGTATGCAATAATCAAAAGCTAAACTAGAAAACAAAAAGAAAAAAAAAAAAAAAAACTAACTGTGTACCCTATCAACCATGGATGGATGAATAATTTAGGAAGCAAATCCTTATGAAGTAAACACCTAAAAGCTTAGTTTAGTTTTTGGGTCATCCTCCTCCAGGCGATCGCAACTCCTCCAAAGCAACCTTGATCTCATTCTGCACCAATTCCAAACGCTTGGAATACACTTCCAGCTCCAAAATCTGTTGCTTCCTCCACTTGTCATCCATCACTATTTCCCCAATCCCCAAATTCATAATACTCAATGGCATTGGCAAGGGATTCAATGCGAACCCCCCTCCAACTCCAAAACCTCTTCCCCCAAAACCAAAAGCGCTTCCCATTCCCAATCCACTTCCCACCACCAACTCCTTCAACACAGGCGACACGCAGCCCCTCACCGTCTCTGCAATCAAAACCTGTAAGCTATGACTACTGTTACAATTTTCATTATCTTTATTGTTGTTGTTATTATTGCCAATACAATTATTATCCTTATTCAACGCTGAACCATCGCTCAATTCGCGCTTCTCCGTTCGAGGCCGCGACCGCTTCCGCGACAGCGGCGTCTTCACCGAATGGCCGATATTAGGGTTAGCGTTAGGGTTAGGGTTGATCTCGTCGTCGTCTTCGACGGGACCGGTGATTGGAGCAGTGCTGCTCCAGATCCTCCTCGAGATTTCGAAGGTGGCTCTGTCGTGAGGGCTCTTGAAGGAGAATTCCTTGCCGGAGCTGATTTTGTTGAGGACGTTGCGGTACTTTTTCTTCAACCTGCGGAGCTTCTCGACGAGCTGGTTCTTGTTGAAACCGAGTTGAAGCTTCGACTTGATTTGGTCGTAGAACAAAGCGGTGTCGTTGTGGTGAGAGGATCCTCGCTGCGCCGTGTACTCCAGAAACCCCTGCAGGAGCCCGATCTCGTCCTCGTCCGTCCAGAGGCGCTGGAACAACCGCCGCGAATCGTCCAGCGCTTTTTTCTCCTCGATTTGCTCCGTGCGCGGTCGTTTCGGCAAGGAATCCGCCACGGCGGTTGGAGTTGGCGCCGTGCCGAGTGCTTTAGAGGCGGCGGAACCGGGCGCGGCGACGGTGACGACCGCGAGGACGGAGGGAGGGGGTTCGGTTTCGTCGTCGTCGTCGGGTTCGCCTAAAACGTCGTCGTCTTCGTCGTCGTCCTCCTCTTCGTCCTCTAGAGTTTCGTCGTCGTCGTCGAGACCTTCTTCGGGAAAAACGGTGTCGTTTAGATGGGATGCCATGGTTAGTTAGGCGAAGGGCGTAGTGGGTGCTTGCTTTATTTCTTTCACGGGGTTTGTTTCTTTGTTTGTTTGTTTGTTTTATTGGCGTCACTTCCCTCACTCGGTGGCAATAAGAATTAGAATGAGAATCTCAGAGGTGGTTTATTAGGTAGTGGACCAACCAAGTTGCCCCACATGATTTTCTTTATTGCTTTGTTTAATACCCTTTTATCAATTTTTCACTCAAATGTGGATTCAATATTTTTAAATATATTTTCTGAATTTAATTATAAATATTTTTACATTACAATCTAATAATTAATCAAATTCTTAATTTTTAAATAAATATTTTAAAATTTATATTTAGAGTGATAATTAATTTAGTAATTCTATTTTTATTTAATTTTAGTATTTTTAATTTTTTTATCTTTTAAATTATAATAAAACCAAATCAAATTATATTTATAAGAATAAAACATGATTAAGTTAAAAATTGATAAAAATATATAAAAAAATAAGTCTTACACAATCATAATAAAGACTTGTATATTCTATCATATATGGTAAGTTTGTTGAGTTTTACAAAAAGTATCTTTAAATAAAACTGATATTAAAAATATAGAAACATGGAAGATATTAAGTGAAGAGAATACTTATCATGAAAGAATGCAATGAATAAATATAAATTATATTATGTATAAAAAGTTAAAATTAAATAAAAATTCTCATATATTTTTTTTATTCAAATACTTATTTCACTCTTTATAGAAATAATAATTTATACTTTTTCATATAAAAAATAAGAAGAGAATCCAACGGACTTTTCTATGTTATAATAAAATCAAATAAAATTATATTTATAAAAATAAAAACATGATTAAGTTAAATAAAAACATGATTTAAATCTCTCACAAAATAATGTTTTAAATGATAAAATACACAGTAAAGTTGATATTAAAAATATAGAGATAATAATTTATACTTACCTATGAGAAGAGAATGTATTAGAAGTGAGAAGAGAATAAAAAGACTTTTCTCTCTTATTTTTCTTTTGATATACATTTCACATGTCACTATTATAATTAGTGTAAAATTTGTCATAAATATTTTACCTTTTTAATTATATCTCTTTTATTCTATTATATTTTATTTATTTATTTAAATTGAATTTAAAATAATTTATAAAAAATCATAAATTTTAATTATTATAAAAAATAAGGATTTATTCTATACAATTACAAAACTAAAATGCTAGTTTACTTGTCAATTTGTTGCAGAATTTGGGTTATCTAGTAAATGGTTCCTTCCACTTTCATGTGAGGTGAAGTAAACATGGCTATTTATTCAGCATAAGCGATGGGACTTAAAACCTAGGAATTCCCTGATTTTAAATTTGTTGTGTTGCGTGTATATCTCTATATCTAAATCCAGCTGGTGGTTGAATGTTGAAACTTCAAACCTTGGAACTTTGCCGAAACTCCCTGCTTTTATAGTTGTTCCACGAACTATTGACGTGTTCCGTTCACGTAATCAAGTACCAAATACCCTCTTTTTTTTCTTTTCTTTTCTTTTCTAATGATAAACGTAAATTCCAAAATAAGGTGTATATATGATAGAAGAAAGAAATAATAAAAAAGTAACAAAAGTAAAAGTAATATGATTACAAAGAATTGATTTAGCCGTGTACGAGTGTTATAAACTTTTCAATATTTTTATGAATAAAAATAATATATGATTAAAAAGAGAAAAGAAAATAAAAATAAATAAGGAGTATATAGATTTTCTTGGTAAAGTATTTTTAACTATTATTTATGGCACACATAAGTCGATGTATTAAATAATTATCCAGTTATTAAAGTCAACTTCTAGATTTAACATAAAACTTAAATTTTTTAATACATATTTATAGTTATTTTTATTTGATTCACGTTGTTCGCACTCGAATTAAACAAAATCACTAAAAGATAACAATGTCTTTTTATCAATTTTTATCCACTTATCAAATATTTTTAAAACTAAAATTAAACATCTTGGACAGTATGTTTGGTTGGGTAAAATCAGGAAGGAAAAATAGAAGAGAATAAAAAAGTGGTAGTTTCTTTTCTCTTTCTTAGTTTGGTTTTACAATAAAATAAAAAGTAGAAAAGGAAAAAATTATGTAAGATCCACATCATGAAAGGTAAAGCAATTTTGACAGTTGAATTGCATATATTTGATATTAATATTAATATATTATACATTCGACGTTCTACGTCATATAACTAACATTTGCCTACACATCCTGATATTGAGTTACCCAATTTTAGACATCGGCGTGGGTCTTGCATTTGATGGACCTAAGATGCCTCTTGTACGTTCCTTCCCAAGGCTAACAAGGTAGTCATAGGCCCTCGCCCAAGATCCTTTTTTTTTTTTTACATATTCTTAAAAAGAATAAGTTTAACTTAATTATTAGGTGATAGATTTTTTTGCATTATTTACAGTTAATTTGTTAGTAAGATTATGCAATTTAAACACATGTATATACATAGATACTGCGATTTGATGAATTTTAATAAACACTAATTTATATTAGTGGTCAATATTTTTTTTGTTAAGTTAAAAGTAACAAAGAAATACTAATAAAATAAATTAATATCTTATCAGAAGTATTAAAATAAAAAAATATTTTTTAATGCATGTAATGAAGTTTAATATCTAAGCGCCGTAAATGTAAAAATTTCTACATGGTTAATAAATAAATAATTATTTTAAATATGACTTTTAAAATAATTATTATAAAATTTAAAAAATTAATTATATATATCAATTTGTGATTAAATAATAATATAAATTTTTTTTATATTCTCTGTACATAAACTATTTAATTATATAATATAATATTATTAAGAATGAATAACCAATTTAGTCCCTAAAATTATAATAATCTATTAAATTGGTTTCTAAAATTAATAGAATAGTTTCTCAAATTGTATATTACTATAAAATTTAATCTCTTAAATTATAATAAGTGATGAAATTGGTCTCTGAAATAAATAAAATGTCAAAATAATCATTGAAATTATAACTATCTATCAATTTAGTCATTGAAAATGTAATAGTTGATCAAATTGGTCCCTAAAGTAAAAAATAATTAATTTCATATTTTTTCTAGTAGCTTTTAAAATTTTACAAATTTATCCATAATGTGTGTACACATGTTGACCCTTAAACTTATAATTTTATAAATTTTTACAAGAAAAAGATATTTTAATGAATAATTTGACTAATTTGAAACAAAATGTGTAATTAATTATTTTTAATTTAATGGACCAATTCAATCGACAATGACAATTTTAAAGATTAAATTGATAAATAATTACAATTTTAAGAATTATTTTAATATTTTATTTATGTGAGGAATCAATTTGACTGTTTATTCTAATTTCAAAAATTAAATTGAATAATAATATATAATTTGAGAGATTATTTTACTAGTTTATTAATTTTAGAAACCAATTTAATAAATAATTATAATTTTAAAAACTAAATTAGTTATTCATTTTGTTATTAATAATACATGTACTTATTGTCATTATTTTTTTAAAATTAAAATTTTTTATATTTAATTTGAGATCAATTTTATTATAAGATAATGTTTAAATAGATTACCAGAGTGAGATATTAAATTATTTAATTATTAAACTTTAATTCATAAATTTTTAGTTAAAAAAATTAGAAATATAAAACAAATAAATTATACTAAAGTACGAGTCGAGTATAAAATTTACTTAAAAAACTCAAAATTTATAAAAACCACCATGTTGCTTCCATACACTCAAACCATTTTTCAATAATTCATAACTTAAACGTTAGAGTCTCGTGACAATGACATCCACACCCAATTATGACGATAGGACAACACTGAACCTAAGCATCCCCTTCGGACGGACGCTACACCAGCCCAAATAAGGACTAGAGAAGAACAAAATTGAAATTTCAAAACTTATTTCTCCTTATTCTAATAAATAATATACGAACTAAGGATGTCTGCAAAATCTGTTGTAAAAATGATTTTTTTTTAACAAGAGTTTTTCTCATCCAACTGTTATATAGGAGGAGTACTGGAGTAGGGGGAGGATTTTTTAATTCCAATGGTTGTAAATTATTCGGAATCAGATCATTTTTTTTTCCTAATATTTTCATTTGAAAGACAGGAGGAGACCAATAACAAATTTTTCATATCTTTTTCAAAGACTTATTTTTTCATGATTTTGATAACTAGTATTATAACATGTGTTCCATGTAGAATAAATATTTATTTTATATAATTAAAATTTATATAAATAAATATTTTTAAATATATAAATTATATTATAATTGAAATTTATAATAAATAAATATTTTGAACATATAAATTATATTTTATATTCATAATAAATAATGTATATTGCTATACAGTGTTATTTTTAATTATTGATAGCTTATATTACAAATATTAAAATTAAAATTAGAATTAAAAATGATAGATTGAAAGAGATAAAAAATTAAAAAATAAAAAATATTTTCATTAAAAAAGTTAAAAATATCTTTGAATAATAATAATTAATTAAAAATATTCTCATTCAAGATAATTATCATAATTTATATATATGGAGAAATTTTTTAAGAATGAAAACTACTGTTAGTTAAATCTATTAAAATTTATAAAATCATGTAAGTTGTAAAATTTATTTAATAAATTATAGTTATAATTTTATAGTTTTCAATAATTTTATTTAATATAATATATTAAAAAATATGATAAAAAAAGTATTACTAACGTCTTCTCTCAATAAAAGCAGTTTTTTTTAAACAACCTTAACCTCGGATCCAAATATACAAGAATATTCATGATTACCCAGCAAAAATGTACCACCACAGTAATCTATGAGATATAAGCATTTAGGATAGAATAGAGGTTTGATTGAACTTTTTCGCTCACTTTTTTTAGTTTTGGGAATTTTGTTTTTAATTTTTTTTAAATTTAATCTCTCACTATTTAAATTATGTAATTTTAATTCATTTATAAACTTAACATTTAATGTCTCACAAAAATGTTGATATACCACTTTAATAAACTGTCACGAGAATATTTTAGTTAAATATTAAACTTTAAGTTAATAAATAAATTAAAATTAAACAATTAAAATAGTACAAATTAAATTCACAAAAATAATAAGATGAAATTCACAAAACTGAAAAATAAAAAAAATAAACTTAAAATAAATAGTGATTTTTCATCACCTAATGTTTCGTTTCACCGTTTATCACATCATTAAAGCAATGATATCAAAATAAAATAAATTGACTTATTTACATTTTTAGTTTCTCAAGTACATGATATGTATTTGGTATCTTAAGTTTCAATTTTACCAATTGAATTTTAAAATTTTCTCTCATCCAAATTTAGGCATTTTGATTTTATCAAATATTTAAGTTATTAAGTTGCTTATAATGGAAAGACAATTTTTTATTGTTCATTGTTGTCCTAAAAATAATAATATACTCATGCATGTTAACACAAGAATTAAGTTAATAGAATCAGAATACTTTTTAGGTTATTATAGTTCAAATATTCTATATTTTTTAGTTAGTACCTTATATTTACTTACCATTATGTCATGCCCAATTTACCATGTATTTATTTTGTTAAACAGTTAGTAAAATTAAAATAAAAAAAAAACTGATTGGATCCAACTAGAATTTAAAGGACTTAAATCTCAACGAGAAATCTAAAAATAAAATTAAGTAAAAAAATTATATTACATATAATAAATTTATAAATTTTATTTTATAATTTTATTTTTTCATTATCTCTTCCATCACATCAATTATATATTATTAATCATACATTTTCTTTCTCTTCTTTTTCTATCCCACTTTTTACTAAGCATACAACCCATTTTAGAGTGTGTAGGTGAAAAGAAAAAATATAAAAAGAAAAGAGAGAGAAAATGACACGTGTAATAAGTAATGGAATTGAAAAGAAAGAAAGATAAAAAGAAAATAGAAGAAATGAAAGAGTATATATATGGTGTTTTGTAAAAATTAGGGAGGAACATAATTTCTCAAATAAAAATATGCAAAAATTCTATAAAAAAAAAAAACTAATTACAGCAAACTGATTGAAAGTTTATAATCTGTCCACATGATTAATATTTGTTTTTATGTAATTAAAATTTATAATAAATAAATATTTTTAATATATAATATATAATTATATTATAAAAAAATCATATTAAACTTATATTTTTGAACATATTAAAATTCAATGTAAAAATAAGATAAAAATAATAAATAACTAAAATAATCAAATATATGAAATCAGGATAAAACATGTGACAACTCCTAAAATTATTTCTGTTTAACAAAAATTCTTAAAAATTTATTATCATTGAAAAATAGCTACTAAAAACATTCTTGTTCAGAGTATTTATTCTAACTTATACAAAGAAAGAATATATTCGGATAACATCTATTTTAGGCAGAATGACTGCTCTAGTTAGCAACTAATATTCAAAATCAAATCATAATATGAATGATTTTCTAACAAATACTGTTTGTCATTGTTTTTAGTAAAACAAAGAACAAGCACGTCAAACTGTCCTTGTATTTTTGAGCCGAATTCGGATTATACGGACGTGAATTTATGACGAGATTTTCTCCCTCTTAATACTGTGGAGATTATAGACATGCATTCTATTGATAGTAAGCGCACAAGTGCCATAAACGAACAAACGGCTACCTTGATACTCTAATATGCGCAAAAAGCAAGTGTCGTGTCTCCTCAACAATGCTTTTCCCGTTGGTTTCTTGGATCTTGTCGCCCTCCTCTTCCTCCTCTTCCGAAGAAGAAGAAAACCTTAACAATAACACCGATGAAGACATTAACTACGAAAACGACCAATTTGTCAATGCGGAAGATGAGGAAAACGACCATTTTCTCAGTTCATGCGATGTGGACGACACCATTCCCGTTGCACTTGCCGTTCCCGATGCCTCCCCCGCCGTGACGGTGGCCTTCCCGGCTGACAATAAAAGAAACACTGCCGCCGCCGCCGCCACTATAGTAACACGCTTGAAAGGACAACGCTCGGCCAAGGATTCCGGCACGGTGAGACAATATCAGAGGCTGTGGACGAAGCGGGACGAGATGGAACTGTTGAAAGGATACCTTGATTACATCAAGCAGCATAGAAGGGAAACCACCACTCTCCAAAACGACGTAGCCTCGTTGTATGATCACGTTAGGCCCAAACTAAACGTGGGTTTCAACAGGAACCAGCTTGTTGAGAAGCTGCGTAGGTTGAAGAGAAAACACAAGTTGGCTTTGGACAAAGGCAAGGATAGGGACGCTCCCTTTAGGAACCTCCAGGAGCAGGCCATTTTCGAAATTTCCCACAAGATTTGGGGCAATGACACGGACAACATAGTAGACCATGATGTTTTGCATTGTGATGAGTCAGGACGCACACCTGAAAGTCATGATTTTGTTGGCAACGTTAAGGTTAAGATTGAACAAGTTGACAATAGTTTTGAAATAGACCATAGAGTGCCAAAGCGGTCGCGGCTAGATGCAGATGATGTGAGCAGAACAAATGACCACAACAATGTTGATAGCATACAAGGCTTCATTGAGGAGACCATGAGGTCCTGTTTCTCGCCATTGCTGAAGGAAATGTTGGATGAAGCACAGGAAGAGCCACTTCCTGGGTTGGTGCCGTTATGCCCCGGGGAATTGGATCGTGAGCAATGGAGAAAACGGAGGATTTTGGAGCTGGAGGTGTATTTGAAGAGGTTAGAGTTGTTGCAGGAACAGATCAAGGCTAGATTGGAGGAGTTGCAATCTAGCCGAGGATGACGAGTTTTTTACTACTCAAATTTCTCCCATATGTGCACAACAGAAACAGCTTGTGCTTTATTCAACACCAACAATTGCAATGTATACTAGAATAGCTCTAGCAATTCTGTAATCTTTTGTAGCAGACAAGAAATTTAATTATATGTATATATGGACAACAAACTTGGATTCTTGTGCACGCAGCATGATAGGCTTGTCATTTGTAGATTCAGTGCATTATCAGCCCACTTGCCTTGTTCTCTGGTTTGAACTACCTTTCCCTCCTCCTACGCAACTCTCCAACAATCAAACAGATCATCCATAAATTTAACATATCAATATAATCATTTGCATTGCCTTAAGGTTTAAGAAAATAATATGAACAAATGAACACAAACATAAGAGCATGTAAATTTTATATTTCTTGAATTCATGAATGTAGTTATAGCAAGAAATTGAAGTTTTCCCGAACAATTGTATCTTGTGTTCACTTTTATTTAGCTGATTAAAGCAAATCAGTACAGAGGAAACTTGGCTTTTGTCTTCTCAAATACTTGTTCTGCAATAACAGCACCACTACCGTCAGCCTTTTTAATCTCTAACTGTGCCTTCTGATAAAAGCCAGTGCCCCTCAGTGCATCGGCAATGAAATCATCAAATCCAATTGCTATTGCCGCTTCTGCTTTAGCTCCGTAAACCAATCTCTGTTTGATGTTAATGGAATGAACAATGTGATCGTTTAAATAAAGCTAGAGAAACATGTGGTGAGAGGAAAATATGAATGGTGTGGAAGGCTCACCTTAATTCTTGAAAGATGAATTGCACCAAAGCACATTGGACAAGGCTCGCAAGAAGCATAGATTTCACAGTCAGCAAGTTCAATTTGATTCAGCTTTTGACAAGCCTGCAGATAATATCCATTTATAACATGAGATCCAAAATGATGTATATCAAGAAAATAAGTAGAAAAGGTGATATGGTTTAGGAAATATAAATGTGGTTTCTGATATAAAAATAATCTGAGCCCCCATACATATATATTATATACTAATATATACCAGGATGAAGGGAGTCAAATGAATGCTTTTAATGTTAGAGCAAACAATGTAAACTTTCAGCAGCTTGAACTCACACACAACCTCTTCACCGTATTGAATGGTGTTGAAACTCCCAAAGTTTGAGATCCAAATATGTCTGAGACAGCCAAAGCCAGTAATAGATAGATGATTGCAATATAAGATTAAAGAATGCTCAAACTACAAGTCATTACTTTTGATACTTTGATTGAGAAAGAAAAATAAAACACCAATATTTTTATCTGCCAAACATGCCAGGTTATACAGATCCAGATGACATGTTGCCTGTTTAAACAGTTATTTTGCCACACCTAAGAACGTAGGAAGGGATGCACAAAAAAAAACAACAAAAGAACGAACAAAATAACTTATTAAAAATAGTATAGTCACAACCCCTCACTTAATCCATCTCCAAGATTGGAAACCAAATTGGCAGAGTATCAAGATTACAATTCCAAGACCTCTTTGTTTTCATAATCCATTTACTCTTGAGGCAAGTGATAGACCTCAGATTTCAAAAATCAACAAGAAAATTCTCAATGCAAAGAATAACAACTGTTAATTTAACCTCTCTTATAGCAGTAACTTCAGCATGGGCAGTGGGATCAGTGTTTCTTAAAACCATGTTATGACAGCTTACAACTACTTCATCATTTCGAACAACAACTGCTCCAAACGGGCCTCCATCGCCACATTCAACCCCCTTATACGCTTCTTCAACTGCTTTTGTTAGGAACTTGTGGTCTCTATCCTGTACAGCTGGAACAACAAGAGAAAATAATATTTGGAAAAAAATAAAAAAATCGGGGGTTGGCAGGAGCGCAGATGAAACAGAAATTATCATACCTTCTTGATGGCCAGGAAATGCTGAAGCAACGGAAATAGTTCCATCTTTGGCTCCCAACACTAAAACAAAAGCCAGGTAAAAGAAAGTACCAAAGAATCAGATCCTTCCAGCTATGGAAGCAAAATCAACAAAGAGCATTATCATACTAAAATTTGAAATTTTCGATAAGGAAAATGGAGTGTATCATGGATAGCTGAAAAAGGATGAGGAAGAAAACGGATTTGGAAAACAAATAGTCATTTCTTGAGATATTATTTTCAGTGTGCTATAAGAGCAAATCAAGTTATATAAAAACATATATACATTACAGGTGATAAACCGCGACTGTTGAATAGCTAAATCTGAGTATACAACATATAATGAAAGAACGATCTGTTTGGCCTCCATATTGCAAGTAAGTGATAATTTTACATTACAATTACAACAACGATTGAAGTGGAACATACATATCATAAAGCATAAGGGAAAGAGAAGTAGTTAGAAGAAAAAGCGATGATTATGAAGAATTTAACCATTAGCAGTAGCAGCATCCTCCATGATGGTATTAGGATCTGACGGAAAAAGAGGATTGGAGTCCAAGGAAGTGGTGGAAAGTAAAAAAGGATAAAGAGAAGGCGATGCCACGAATTTCCCTTGAAAAATGAAAAGTGAAGAAAAGGTAAGGAAGCTCAAGAACACACAGTTGTCAATGTTTTTTTGCCATCTGTTTATGTTTATGGACTAACCCGACAAAAGCCTAACACGCAATTTTGCTCTAAATGGAATCACCCGTTTTCGCTCCTTTTGTTTTTTCTCTGTAAATGACAGTAACTTATTTTGAATATAAGATATCATGCAAACTAACTACTAAAATTTCACTACTAAACCGACCTAATAGGATGGTCTTTGTCATTTTTGTGCTAAATAATATAAAAATGTATAATTATTCTTTATTTTTTTTTATACAGTGTTAGCTTTATTTTAGTATTTTGGATGAATGCGTTATTTTTTATCCTTAAATTTGTTTTTAGTTTATGTAAAATGAGTGTTTTTTTTTATTTTGATCCTTGTAAATTTATTTTCTTAGTTTACATTCCTAAGAAATATAAAATATTATTTTTTTTATCTTTATTACCATGTGTTACTCATTAGCTTTTTATTAATCTAATAAAAAAATAAATGACTATCCTAAATAAAATCTACTGCTAATTTCTTCTTTCAAACAAAAAAAGTGTTCAATTGGAATATGAAAACGTGATTAAATTGGTTCTAATTACTTTTCATGACGGAATAGAAGAAGGGGGAGATTCTAGAACCGAACTAGGAAATGAATCTAATGACTTCAAAAGTATTGAAAAAGGAGTAATATGAAGTGAAAATCTCATATACGGTTCTGTAGAGTGACAATAAGGATAATTTTTCTGTCAATTTTTTCACTATTATACAAAAAAAAATCAAACTCTATCTTACGTAAAGTTGCTAGAGTACGCTTAACCTTTGGATTTGAAATTAATTCTTAAAATAAATATTATTTATTTGTTTTGAATTAGTGTTAAGGATAAAAATAATAATTTTAAAATTTGAAGAGATAAAAATCAAATTTTTTTTATAAGAATCAAATTTTATTTATTTTACAAAAATAAAAAATAATAATTTCAAATTTTAATAGAAAAAATTCTTACATTAAAACTGGCATATAGAAGACAAAAAAATATAAATTTTCTCATTAACTATTGAGAAGCCTCTATGTATTTGCTCCTATTTATTTTTCATTTATTTTCAATTTTGTTAATTCATAATCGCATGCAATCTATTTATTTATTCTTTACTAGCTCTATCTTAACCATATATGTTCCTGAATACTTGTGATAATCAATTTTAAGTCATTTTGACTATTTCTGTGCTTTATAATTACATACGATATAATAGCACAAAATAAGTTCTCATGCAAGTTGTATTAACATTCTAATTTTTTAAGTTATAGTATCTCTCTTAAGCTTTATTTTAAAAAATACTGTATTAAAGTAAATATTATCAAATATTATTAATAAAACTAATATAATAGTAGTAGTCTAGTAGTCAAAATTAGGTTGGGAGGAAAAAATACATCTCTTGATGAGTTAAAGATCTTCAATAGAGATTAATCATTACTTTCGATAATGAATATTTCATACATATCACATGAATAAAAAAAAGTAGTTTAATAAGGTTTGAAACTAAAAAGTTGTACAATCTAATAAGTTTTGAAAATTATTTATAAACAATAGAAATAAATGAAAAGTATATTTCTTTCTTTAAGGGAGGACAATACAACCATAGTTGTATGATGCATTTTAGAAGGATGAATCACTTTTGAAAAGGAATCAATTGATTATTTCCCAATTGGTTGGAGTGTAGGTGAGATGATTTATTTCACGCGTAAAGTCTCTGCCTCAAGTTTATGATGACCTAGTTGTGCTAAGTAAAAGAATAGAAAACTAACTTGATCCCTTCATGCATGCTCCACTTGACTCCTGGGATATAATTCAGTTGGTAGAACTTTGCTCTTGCAATTGAGTCATTGTAGTTATGTGTTGGATGTCTAATTCTTCAAACAATAATAATAGTATTTTGTACTTGATTCAGTGACTCACTTTTTCAATGTAATGAAAAAAAAGATCCAAACATGTCACTGAAATACTCTATTAAAACAAAAATAGGTTGTCAAGAAGATAATAATAAGATTGACAATTAGTCTGGTGTTCAAAGGACAAAACTTTCAAATGTACAAAGAATATAGACAAATTTTAATAAATAAAAAACTATTTTTCAAAAGACAAACAAGAACTTAGTTGTATTTCAATTTTTATTTTTATTTTCAAAAAGTTTAGCATTTGTTTAAAATCCTAGCCCCGTCGTTTCCACGTCTTATTCCATTATGAATTGGTTGCATAAACTTTTTAACAGCCGTACGTAAGTGACTTGCACCAGATAAATGCCAATGCCAGCTACACTATCAGTTTATAGTAGAACGATATACAATAATGGTGATAGCATACAGGGCTTCACTGAGTCATGTTTCTCGCCATTGCTGAAGAAAGTATTAGATAAAAGCACAGGAAGAAGCACATCTTGGGTTGGTGCCAATCCCAATGCCATTTTGTCATGGTGAAGAAAACGAAGGATTTTGGAGCTGGAGGTGTATTTCAACATTTAACGTACCAATAATCATTTCCAATGCCTCAACAAAAAAACATGAACACCAACATAAGAGTTTATATTTCTTGAATTCATTAATATAGTTATAGTAAGAAATAACTTGCGTTCACATTCAATAAGATGACTATTAAAGCAAATCAGGGCAGAACAAAGTCGGCTTTGGTCTTCTCAAATACTTGTTCTGCAATTACAGCAACACTGCCATCAGCCTTTTTTATCTCTAAGTTGACCTTCTCATAAAGACCAGTGTCCTTCATGCATCGGCAATGAAATTATCAAATCCAATTGCTACCGCAGCTTCAGCTTTAGCTCCATAAACCACTCTCTGTTTCCATGTCAACACCATCCATGAATAATAAAATGTGGTGAGAGGAAAATATGACTAGTGTGGCAGGCTCACCTTAATTTTTGAAAATGAATTGCACCCACGCACATTGGACAAGGCTCGCAAGAAGCATAGATTTCATAGTCAGCAAGTTGAGTTCGATTCAGCTTTAGACAAGCCTACAGATGATATCCAGTTATAACATGAGGTCCAAAATTACGTATATTAAAAAAACCAAGTAGAAAATGTTACATGGTTTGGAAATATAAATGTGGTTTCCGATATAAAAATAATCAGAGCCCTCTAATATATACCAGGATGAAGGGAGTCCAATGGATGGTTTTAATGTTAGAGCAAACAATGTAAACTTTCAGCAACTTGAACTCTCACACAACCTCTTCAAAGTATCGAATGGTGTCTTTCAAAACTCCCAAAGTCTGAGATAACAGCAATAAAGAATGCTCAAACTTCAAGTTATGTGGTTTGATACTTTGATTATTTTTTTTTGTTTCCCACATTATCTTCTTTCAAAAACAATCCTATTTGAGACAAGATTAGACACTACATCCAAACACCTCTTTGTCCACCAAACTGTGGGGACTAGCCCCCTCCTGTTAAACCCAACCCCATTAGTTGAGAGAAATAAAGGGCCAATATTTTCATCTGCTTAACAATAACATGCCAGGTTATACAGATCCAGATGTCATGATGCCTGTTTAAACATTTTTTCTCTTTTTGCCACAATTATGAAAGTATGAACGGGAAAAAAATAACAAGATAACTTATAAAAAATAGTATGATCAACCCCTCACTTAATCCGTCCGTCTCCATCATTGAAAACCAAATGGCAGGGATATCAACATTACAATTCCACGACCACTTTGCTTTAAGAATCTGTACATTCTTTAGGCATGTGATACAGCACAGATTTCACAAATCAACAAGAAAAATCTTAAAAGGAAAAATTAACAATTGTTAATTTAACCTCTCTTATAGCAGTAATCTCAGCATGGGCACTGGGATCAGTGTTTCTTACAACCATGTTATGAGAGCTGGCAACTATTTCATCGTTTCAAACAATAACTGCACCAAATGGGAAACCATCGCCACGTTCAACTGCCTTATATGCTTCCTCAACTGCTACTGTTAGGAACTTGTGTTCTCTATCATCTGCAGCTGGTATAACAAGACAAAATAACATCAATAAGGTGAACATGTCTGGTACTGAGCAACCACACTTCTTCTGTGAGTTGAGAGTTAACAGTTTAGGTAAATAAATGAACTAAATACTGTAGTTCCATAATCCAGGAATCATTATTCAAGATGTGCAACAAACTCTTCAAATCATGATTTCAAGTTTATGATCCAACAATAAATGAGTCAGGTTTTCATAAGATTTAAATCTGGTATTGTGATTCTAAGAAGGTGATAGAACTGGTAACATAACAGTGAATTTGTTTCTATCGAATGAAACTGGGAGAAGCCCCTAGGAACCAATAAACTGCTCCCAGATATTTCAAGGAATCTGGATCCACCCCTTACATTGTTGCTTCTCAATCACTAAAAGTCCCCTGAACTGTTTGAGTTATTCTTATTTATAGACAGCTATAGGGCTGCTACATAAACCCACCCTTAATGAGTCTAATCAGTTCCAGGCCCAGTCCCCTTCTTCCTAACACAAGCCCTTATTTTTCATTGGCCAATTAACCTAACTAACTCATTAGTAACATAACTAACTAACTAATGGTATCTATCACTATTCTCCCTCCTAAAGTTTCAGCTTGTTCCCACTGGTGGCTGCTTAAATAAAGTCTCACTGGTGTTCAAGCTGATTGAAGTGCTGTGACCAAGCCAACCAGACCACTGCTGCCCAAAATTAACTTCCAATTCTTCTGGGTCAAACATAAACAATTGGGTGCCACCAATTGTCTCTGCAAGTGTATTGAGAGTCTGGTCTATTTGGTAAAGAAATTTATCAAAATTTTGACACACATTATGCCTTACCCATGCAAAGGTCTTTCCCTCCGTGGACATTAAAACCAGTTTTGTTTTCTGACCCTCTAGAACTTCCTCTGGTTCTTGCTGTTCTTGATTCTTTTGTAGGTACATCCGCCCATTTTGACTCTTTTGTGCCACCATGATTCTTTTCTTGACTCTTGATCTCTAGAACTTCATCCGCACTTCTGTTTTCTTCCTCCAACATGGAATATTGCTCACCTTGGCTCTCAATTGCTGATACCCAATCCCATTAAACGTTGGAAACAGAATCTAGGTGGTTCTGCCATTCACCGATTGACTGAAGCTTCCTCTTCTCCTTCTCTCGGCCCACTAGATTGTGTTAGAGGTTCAGGATCACCTGTACTTCTTTCTGCCAACAGTTCTTTCATCATCTCCTTCAAAGATTCCATTCCCTGCCTCAGTGCTTCAAACTGCATCTTGTTCAGATGTTGCGCCTCATCATGTTGGCGTTGAATCTCCTCAATTCTGGCTTCAAGCTCTCGGTTTGACACCATTATGAATCTTTCATGAATTTTCGATCAAGAAAGCGACAAGAACCCGTCACAAAGCCTTAATACAAGTTGGTAATATCTCATTAAAAAGAAAAAATAGAAAGAAATCCCCAATTTCCAAAAAAAGCTACATCGTAGAACTCGGAGGGTATGCACTTCCAAGGTGAAAAGGCCCTAATCCTCTCATTTAACAAAGCTAAAATCACTCTCGGTCCATTAACAAAACCACTAGTATTTCTTAGACTAACTAACTACTAATGGGGTTAGGATTATCCAACAGAAGGTAAGGTTTATTTGGTAAAAGAAAATATCAAAGAATCAGATCCTTCCTGCTATAGAAGCAAAATCAACAAAGAGCATTATCATACTAAAATTTGTAATGTTCAACAAGGAAAACGGACTGTAACATGGATGAGGAAGCAAAGGGATTTGAAAAACATATACTTATTTGTTGAGGTATTATTTTCCGTGTGCTATAAGAGCAAATCAAGTGATACAAAAACAGATATACATTACAAGTGACAAACCGTGACTCTTGATCAAAACGTATACATAAAGATAAAAAGATCAAAACGGTACCATTCAGATAATTTGGTCCGTTGGATTATTAATAAGAACTAGGACACCAATAAGTAATATTTTTTAATGAAATTTACATTATTTACAAAGAAGCTTTAACTTCATTGGTCACAACCACTTTTTATGAGGAAAGTTGGTCTTTCAACACAGTTTAAGAACAAAGGATACGAAAGTTGCACTTCATAGCGTCCAAAATCTTATTTACTTTTCATCACATAGTTTATCACACTTTTGCTTCACGATCTTTCTTCACAGCATTTTACCCAGGTAAGTTTTTATTTATTTATTTATTTGCTTTCCATAGTTACTTACTGAAAAGATGGTTTTAGTTGATGATTATAGAATAAAATTGAATTGTGATCTCCCATTTTGATTTTAGTTTAATCTATTAAGTTTAAAAAGTTTTATTTTAATCTCTTAAAGTATTTCTATTACACAAGTTAGTCCTTCCATTAATAAAAAAAAAATTGATGAAATGACTCATTTAGCCTGCTAGAGACATTTTATGAGTTCACTATAATGAAACTTTTCAAAATTTAGAGCAGCAAATTAAAACTAAAAATTAAAACGAAAGACCAAAAAATTATTTTATTTATATAACTATATAAATATTAAATTGTTCGATGATTATTTGAAAAAATCACTCTAAGGAAATTTTATTTTTGAACTCAATAGCAAAGCTATTGATAGAGGAACATTGTTCTTCACCTTGATTAATTTATAATGTAATGATTTTAATTAAATCAAATGCATGTTAATATTTAATAAATGTTGTGATAGTTAACTGGTGTTCAAACTATCAGTTAGAAATTATTACAATGAGATCATTTAAGTATTTTGTATAAATTTACTAAATTTAGTGTCTCATCTAAAAAATGTATCAAATAAAAATTATTATAATTACTATAAAAATTTTTATCATTATTTATATTTTTCATTGCTTTGATAATAGGAAGTAACATAGAATCTTTAAATGTTGATTGGAAATCAAACATTGGTATGGAATTTGATAATACATAGGCAACTTGGAATTTTTGACTTACATATGGTGCAAATGTTGGTTTTCGAGTCAGAAGTTGATACATTAATACAAGAAAAGAAGATAATATTGTCATTTCATGCTAGTTTGTTTGTTGTAAGGAAGGGTTACAAGTGGTAAACAAGAGAGATGTTTTAGGTTAGAGAACACATAGTTGAAACTAGAATAGATTGCAAAGCAAGAATTTCACTTGGATTGAAGAATGAAAAGTTAGTCATCCATGAATTTGTAGAGAACCATAACTTGCAACTTCCAAAAACAACATACATGCTTTCATCTCATAGAAAGATAACTAAAGTCCAACCTTACAAGATTGATTTGGCTATTGACTTTGTATTAAGGCAAAGTCAACATTTCAGCTAATTAGTACACATGTGGGGCATAAAACTAATATTGAATGCACACAAGGAAGATGTACTTTTGCAATATTTTCAATGACAATTGTTGGAGAACACATCTTTCTTCCATACATATCAAATGGATATAGACGAACAAATCGCAAATGCATTTTGGGCTGATGCAAATATGGTATTGGATTATGGATATTTTGGTGATGTTGTGTCATTGGATACTACATATTGTACCAATCGTGCAAATAGGCCACTTTCTTGTTTTCTGATTTTAATCATTATAGGGGTTTAATCATTTTTGTGCAACATTATTATATGATGAAAAAGTTGAATCATTTAAATGGTTGTTTGAGACATTCTTAGACGCACAACCAACAAAAATCCTAGACTATCTTTATTGACTAGGACCAAGCAATGGCCAAGGCACTTGCTGAAGTGATACCTAAGACTCATCATGGTTTATGTACTTGGCGTTTGTTGCAAAATTGAATTAAACACCTTGGTAACTTGATGAAAGGAGGAAATTATTTTTTAAGAGATTTCAAGAAATGCATGTATGACCTTGATGCTAAAGTAGAGTTTGAGATGACTTGGGCTCAATTGATTACAGAATATAATATTCATGATAATAGTTGGATTAAATCAGTTTATTCCATTAGAGAAAAATGGGCATTATGTTCCATGAAGGAAGTCATCACACTTAGGATGCAAAGTACCCAACTCAGTGAAAGCTTAAATTATAATTTCAAATCTTGTATGAAATCGAATGTGGATATTTTTTAATTTTTCAAACACTTTGAACGAGTTGTTAAGGATAAAAGATACAACAAGTCAACTTGTGAGTACAAACGAGTCTTTGCATAAACTTGCAATATGAGTTGCCACTAATATTAATACAAATGGAAAATACATACACATTGTATTCGAGTTGTTCCAGATCAAGTTTAAACTTTTCTTAGCTTCATTCATATTAGAGAGAAATGAATGCCATTTTTTTTGCCAATATGTTATCACTAGGGTCACCAGTGAAAGATCTTGGAAAGTATTATTTGATCATGCTTTAAATTCCATATCTTATAGTTGTAGAAAGTTTGACAATTTTGGCATACTTTGTTCACATGCATTGAAAGTTTTTGAAGCAAGTGATGTTAAGGTCGTTCTTAAGAAGTATATTTTAAAAAGATGGACAAGAGAAGCCCGTAATAGCATTGTGCATGATGTGAAAAGAAAATAGGTTGAAGGAGATCTTAAATTATCAAGCACGTAGAGATTTAAGTATCTTATAACAAAATTTGTTAGATTAGCTTGCAAGGTGTCAATTTACGAATAATATCACAGGATTGTATATACGAATGTAGATTTCATCTGCAATCAAATAATAGAATTCTACTTACAAACCAAAAACATTCATAGTCACAATAATGATAATCTTGCATTTGTGGGTTACGGTGTTAAGCAACCAAAGTGATTCAAACACAAACTTAACTTAAAGAAACATAACCAAATGAAAGGTTGGGTTGAGCTTTACTCTAATAGAAGAAAAATTACTCTAAGAGATAACAACAAAGTCATGCATCTCAGGTATACAAGTTAATATATATACTGATTTTTAATATTTTGTAGTTTGTATTATTTGTTTTAATTTTTCATATTCATTTTAGGATAAATAATTAAGAAATCAACCCAACATGATGTGTTGTTCTGGGCCTCCAACTTTTGAGCCCCTCAAACACTAGGAAGTCAATTTAGTTTCATACAAGAATATAAAGTCTAAATCTTGCTGTCAATGTGAGAATTTGGTAAATAATCTAAATATTTTTTAAGTATTTATTAAATCTTAATCTTTATGAATCATCAAAATTTAATTCACTTAATTTTTTTTCATAAAAAACAAAATAAAATATATAAGTAGGACATAATTCCTACTTAAAAACTGATTAGGTAGGATTTGAATTAGATTCACACGAATTATTGTAATACAATTCCTCAAGCAAATAACATGAACACCAACGTAAGAGCGTACAAATTTTGTATTTCTTCAAAATCATGAATGTAGTAATAGTAAGAAATAACTTACATAATAACATGACGATTAAAGCAAATCAAGGGAGAGCAAACTTGGCTTTGGTCTTCTCAAATACTTGTTCTGCAAGTACAGCAACACTACCATCAGCCTTTTTGATCTCTAAGTTGATCTTCTCATAAAAACCAGTGTCCTTCAGTGCATCAGCAATGAAATTATCAAATCCAATTGCTACCGCAGCTTCAGCTTTAGCTCCATACACAAGTCTCTGTTTCCATGTCAACACCATCCATGAATAATAAAACGTGGTGAGAGGAAAATATGAATAGTGTGGCAGGCTCACCTTAATTTTTGAAAAATGAATTGCACTCACGCACATTGGACAAGGCTCGCAAGAAGCATAGATTTCGCAGTCAGCAAGTTTAGTTCGATTCAGCTTTAGACAAGCCTACAGATGATATCCAGTTATAACATGAGGTCCAAAATTACTAATACTAAAAAAAAAAGTAGAAAAAGTGAAATGGTTTGAGAAATATAAATGTGGTTTCCGATAATAAAAATAATCAGAGCCCTCTAACATACACCAGGATGAAGGGAGTCAAATGAATGTTTTAATGTTAGAGCAAACAATGTAACCTTTCAGCAAGTTGAACTCACACACAACCTCTTCAAGGTATCGAATGGTGTTTACAGAACTCCTGAAGCTCAAACTTTCGGTTAGAAGATACTTTGATTGTGATAAATAAATAAATCGCCATTAGACTTAACTTTAAAAAATGATTCGATTTGTAAGACGAAAATTGCTTCAGTCAATGTAATACTTTGGGTTTTTTAAGATACTAACAATAACATGCCAGGTTATACAGATCCAGATGTCATGATGTTGGTTTAAACAGTTTGTTTTTGGCAAAAATTAAGAAAGTACGAAGAGGAAAGAAATAACAAAATCACTTATAAAAAATACTATAATCAACCCGTGACTTGATCCTTCTCCATGATTGAAAACCAAATGGCAGGATTTCTTTAGGCATGTGAGACAGCACAGATTTCACAAATCAACAAGAAAATCTTAAAGGAAAAAATAATAATTGTTAATTTAACCTCTCTTATAGCAGTAATCTCAGCATGGGCACTGGGATCAGTATTTCTTACAACCATGTTATGACAGCTGGCAACTATTTCATCGTTTCGAACAATAACTGCACCAAAAGGGCGACCATCGCCACGTTCAACCGCCTTATATGCTTCTTCAATTGCTATTGTTAGGAACTTTTCTTCTCTATCCTCTGCAGCTTGTATAACCAGACAAAATAACACTAAGGTTATCTACGGAAGAACATGACTGGTACTGAACAACCATACTTCTTCTCTGAGTTGGAGTTAACAATTTAGATAAATAAATGAATTGAATACTGTAATTCCATAACTCGGGAACCATTATTCATGAAGGTTTTTAATCGTAGATAAAGAAAATAGTAGAAAATAAAAGAAGAAAAACAAATAAAATTATGAAAACATAACTTTCATTAGATATAATTAATACGTAATTAATATTTAAATATATTGATATGATAAAATAAAATATCATTCTTCATGATATATTCATAACAAAAATAAAATAAAAACTAATTTATTTAATAACTACAACAAAATAGATTTTTAAACTAATTAAAAAAATAATTTACTTGTTCAAACTAAACTAAACTTCTTCATCCAAGGCACATTCTCAACCATTCAAGATGTGCAACCGACTCTTTGAATCATAATTTCTAGTTTACGAATTATGATGCAACAATACATAACTCATTCAGGTTTTCATAAGATCTAAATATGGTACTGCAATTCTAAGAAGGTAAGGTTTATTTGGTAAAAGAAAGTATTAAACAATCAGATTCTTCCAGCAATAGAAGGAAAATCAACAAAGAGTATTATACTAAAGTTTGTAATGTTCAATAAGGAAAATGGAGTGTATCATGGATAGCTGTAAAAGGATGAGGAAGAAAACAGATTTGGAAAACAAATACACGTTTATTGAGATATTGTTTTCAGTGTGCTATAAGAGCAAATCAAGTGATATACATGACAAGTAACAAGCCGTGACTCTTGAATTGGTAAATCTGAGTATAAACATATAATCAGAGCACGATCTGTTTTGCCTCCATATTGCAAGTGACAATTTTACAATACAATACATAGTTGAACACAGTAACGACAACGATTGAAGGAATGAAAAGGACATATCATTAAGCACGAGGGAAACAGAACTAGCTAGAAGAAAAAGCGTAACTATTTAAGATTTTACCATTAGCAGAAGCAGCATTTTCCATGATGGTATCTAGACAATTGGAAGTGGTGGATAGTAAAAAGGATACAGAAAAGGAGAAAGTAGGCCAGGCGTTGAAAAGAGAGACGAACACCAAGTAGCACAAGCCACGAAGCAGTGAATCACGTGCTCCACGAATCACAATCATTTAGCAATTTTATTATTTTTATAGCATTTAGTGGACTACGCACTACAAATATTTAAATTAAGATGATGTCAATATCTTTAAATATTTGAAGTGTGTAAGAGCATTAATTAGTTGTTATATGAAAATTGGTCAGAGTTATTGAGCATCACTTACAGATGTATTGGAAGAACGAATTGAGTGAGCACACACAAAGGAAGACATTTGTATAAAAAGCTGATGAAGAACATTGACCTATGAGCCAACCGAAACACACACTGGCAGCAGTGTATCACCGGGACAATTCTTCTGCAAGAGTTGTGTGCTTTTATTATTAGCCCAATCTTAATGGTTAAAACATTTGTTAGCGTACAATGTGCTTTTTAAGTTATGGTTGAAACATTTTAAAGCTCCATATGCATGTAATAACACGGTACGACGTTAAACTCTCACATGTTCCATATTCTAGTCTTTTAGGTTTTAAAACGAAATAATCTCTCTTTTAAGCTTTATTCCCAAAATAATGTATCAAAGTAAATATTATCGAATATGATTAACAAAAAATAATTAATCTAGTGGCAGACTTCCGACCGAACAATCGTAAATTTGCCGCTTAGTTTAAATTAAATGACACCTAACATTCAAAAATCAGTTACATCTAGTTCAGTCTTTTCAAATTCTTTCAGAATGTTTAGCCCATTGTTTTCCCAGTCTTGTTCCATTACGACTTGGTTGAGAATAAATGAATTGTGTTTAAGACAAAAGAAAAAGTTATAATTATTAACTTCTAAAAATCACCTCCAAAATATAGAACCAGATACACTATACATTTTACAGCATGTTCGGTTGGCGTCTTTTTTAAGTTGGATCCGCATCAACTGAGAAGCAACAGTCTAGCATAGCACATACATTTTTTGACGTGAAAATCTTGGTACACACCTTTTCGACACCTACGCAAACACGTACTTAATGGTCCAACTGCGCTATCGATTTATAGTAGAACGATTATTCGTTAGACAATTTGACAATCACTTTCTTTAAAAAAATAAAAAACTTTTATCGGTACATAAAATAGGATAATATAAGACAAACTTAAGTATAATAACATTTTAGTATTATTTTAATTGAAATTAAAGTTTTATATAATCAGAGTTGACATTTAATTCTGTTCTTCATTACTCTTATTATTGTCCTATAGTATATTTGTTTCTATTGAAGACTATAGGCCAAGAATACTTTCAACAATAATTGCAATTAAAATGGAGGTTACATAAAAAAATTAAAAAAAATTCAAATTACAGGTCGAATGAATATTAATTAATATCAAATAAAAAATACATAAAAAATAAAAAAGAGAAAATATACTACGCATCTAGCTCCAGAACCCAAATTGATATAATCATATTCATAATTATCAAATTCGAAACTGGTAGTTGAAACCAACCCAAATTTTCTCTGTTCAAGTCAACTCAGACCCATGAAACCCCTTGCTCGGGTCATGAGACTATATCTTCCAAGGAAGGAATATATCTGACCAATCCAAATCATCCATTTTCCCATATTTAATGCGAAATTTGAGAAAGACATAGCTCCAATGATTTGAATTATCTATTTTCACTTACTAAATGTGGTTTTTTCAAAGAGATAGATGAGCTCATTAATTTTTTGTATAAAAATGAATCCCTTTTTGTAAGTAATAGGAGAGAAACGAAATCCTAAGTTTCAACCAAGGAACTTATAATAAATAAAGAAAAAAATATTATTTGTACAACTCATAATAAATTATACAAAAGAAAAAAAAAGTAAGAGATGTAAAATAAATAATGCAATAAAAAAATAAACATTGTTGTAAAAATGTTGGACGAATTGATGTAACACAACTGTAAATTATCAGTGAGTAACGAATTCATGGAAATTACCCGCCAACCCCATGATGGCCGGTCGTCAACCATGTTCCGACCAAGATGGTGTGCAATAGGCATTTCATCATATTCAACGCTAATTACCAGTTCATTCATAGTCCAACATAGTTACCCTTCAAAACCAGTAGCATTTCAAATATTTCTACAAGTAAACTATAATCCACCATACCTAAGAATGATTTCAAAAATGCATAAAAATCCTTTTGTAACAATAATCGACTGGTCTATCCCATATCAAACAACATCTGAATTCAATATCACAATCTACTAAATATTTGAATGAGGACAAAGTGTTCAACTGAATTCTCAAAATTAATCATGCCAGTAATATCAATCACATTCTAGGAAGCTATTAGAAAATAAAATAACCATTAGAAAATATCAATAACAAAAGAACTTCAAAATCAGGACACAATGTCTGGAAACTTATTTCTTTTTTCCAGCCTTGGCGGCATCAGAAGCCTTGGTCTGCAAAAATAACAAACACCAGAGGTTAGTTATTCTTTAATAAAACGAAAATTCTACAAGAGGTAAACAGTAATCAACTATACACGATTGTATTACCTTCTTTACTCCACGAATCTTCTTAGCCCTATTCTTTCTCTCCTTCATTTGCTTCCTCGATTTCTCTACTTTGGTATCAAGTCCATTCTGCAATAGAAGAGATGTTAGTTTTGTTCACACAAAACAAAGTTGTGCGTGACAAGATACAAGGATAGTAAGACGTGGCTACTAAAGTCACAAGCAATAATTTTTGTTAAGTACTAAGTAGAAAAAAAAAAAAAAAACCATTAGTCACATACAATATAAAAAGGAACTATTAATACCCACAAAACCCTCTAAGCAAAGCACAATGTTATTTAAGATGGACCAGCAGTCACTGGTCCCCAACTACAGAGTACTATATGATTTCTTCAGAAACTACTGAATTCTGATAGGCACACTCGTTCAAATTATATTCTCCCCTAAAACCCTTCAATGTTACACAGCTTATAACAAAATATGAAACATAATTTGTCCAATAGCAGCAACAAGTTTACAACTAATCCACTCCACTCCAAACCAAAAAAAGAATGAAAGAACTCAAAAGGAATAGTAAAACAGAAAGAAAAAAAAAAAGGTGCAAGGATAATGGAAAAGGATTGCTACATAATTACTAAACAAATCATCTAACAAAAAATCATAGGTAAAAACAATAATCATATTCAACAGAGAAAGATTTAGTTAACTCACCCTGATAAGCCTGTACTTGGGCTCATACTTCTTTGCATTGTCAACTGAATCATAAATCAAACCAAAGCCAGTGGACTTGCCACCACCAAAATGGGTTCGGAACTTGAAGACAAATACCGTGTTAGGGTCCTTGACCTCATACATTCTTGCCAGTTTCTCCTTCAGTTCAGCCTTCACGCCAAACACAACAAATTAAAAAATGAAAGGTAAAAAATACAACCAATAATGGATTAAAACATAACATTCATATGCTTGAGTATGAAATTAGCCGGTTTTCAATTTCCTACATCATACAAAATCATAAAAGAAAATACCTTGGATACATTAGCCCTCCCTGGATGAAGGACATCAACGATCTGCATCACGCAACTAAAAGGTTAGCCGATAAAACCCTAGGAATCTCTGCCGGGTGGAATCAAGAGGTTCAAGTTCAACCCTCAGTATGTCATTAAATTAAAATTTAACATTATTTTGATGAAAACAGAAACCTAATTGGGTCTTTCGGAATCGAGACGATAGAGGAAACTCTATGCAAAAATAAAATGCATGATATAATGCGAAGATCCAAACCCGAAACAAGAAAAGAAAACAAAACGTACGAATTGCTTTCTGGAGAGAAGCCTATTTGTCATAAACTTTCTGGTACGGATGGTCACTGCCTTGTCCGCCATGTCGTTCAGCGCCGGCTAGTGGAACAACTGATAACCTCAGCTCGACACCACAACGGAGGGGAAGAAAGAACAATAATACTTAACCCTACCTTTTTATAAACCCTAGTTCAATTATCTTTTTTTTTTGGGCTGGCCCATATTTATGTTTTGGGTCCAAATGTTATGTGTACAATACTGAGATATTATTTTTGGGCTCGACTTCGGCCATCTTTGCGCGGCGTGCCCTTGATTTATATCCACCCAACCAAAACAAAAATTTAAACAGAATATTTTAATGAGCAAACAAAAAATATTTGGAAAAAAGAGCCATTCTCTTTTCATTGGAAGTCTTCTTTTTTTTCTTTTATTTTTTTTTAACTCACATGGACTAACTATAGCTGTGTTTCTTTTGGTCATCCTGTAGCTTATTAAATTTCATTATCGTCACAACAATAAAATATTATAATGTATAATATAATAGTAATAATAGTAACTGATAATAATGATAATAATAAAGATATGATAAATTAATATATGATGATATAATAGTTTTGAGAAGGAAAATAAGATAGAAAAAAAATTAGAAGGAAAATCCTCACGTATAACATAGATTGATGAGATGCAGCTTAATTTTTGTTTCATGACTCGACTAACATGAATTGACTAAAAAATATAAGAGAGGCGTTGTCAAATAATTTAAACAATAAATTAACTTAAATGTTTTATAGATTAAATATAAAAATTTAAGTATTGTGATCTAAAAATGTAAATTACATTAATATATTTCTTAAAACTTTTTTTCATTAATTTGTTGCACCTAAAAAAATGTTCGATGAAAAAGAAATAAATTATATACATTAAAAACATAAAATGTATTAAATAAAACATTTTACCAGTATCAATAAAAAGTTATTAAATATTTAAAAATAAAACTTATTTAACAAATACTTTATTGATTTAACAATTAATGTGATTAATATATACGAGGATTTGTCAGGAATGTATAATTTTTTAAAGTTTAACATAATTACCAAACCAAATTCATTTTATCTGCGTAGTATATTAACGTGATAGTTCTGTTTCATCCCGTTTAATGCATGTACTTGGCCACAGTATATATGTCATTTAAAACCAACCCTATAAAATAGAAGCAGAATTTCCTATACGATTGCCCGCGTCACGCCCACCAATCCTAATGTCATAAAACTTGACCATTATCGATGTACTCTGAAATGTCTCTTTTTGTACAATGCTTCGATTCAATTTC
The DNA here is from genome assembly GCA_025330945.1 of Mucuna pruriens. Lineage (NCBI taxonomy): Eukaryota > Viridiplantae > Streptophyta > Magnoliopsida > Fabales > Fabaceae > Mucuna > Mucuna pruriens. The sequence continues at coordinate 4,636,167 of JAENHJ010000154.1, forward strand.
TATTCGTGTTAGTGTACGAAGACAATGTATTATGCCTTTTCAAAATAGTATATGAGGATCAAATCTATTGTTATAGAAATACAGAAAAATTATAAACAATAATTTAAAATATGGAGTTGCTCGTGTTTGTTATATTACATTGCTCACGAGACTGGATGACCTAGTTTAATTTTTATTTTGGTTATACCTAAATACTTATAATTTGAAACTAGATAATCAAGGTCTTTTTAGTTTCATCATTTTCTGTAATTTGAAACTAGAAAATCAAGGTCTCTTTAGTTTCATCATTTTCTGTTTTTATTTAAAGAAAAAAGGGGGGTTGAAGATGTCTTTATTTAAAATTAGAAAATATTTTTCAAAATTATCCCAAATAAAAAAAAATGATTGTTTGCTGTGTTTTGATAAACACGGTGTGACATGAAATAATTATAAAAATCTTAAAGCAGTTAAAAAAATCTTATATCACTTTTTTAAGTAATTATAAAAAATCTTCTACAACTTCGCTGATGCTATTTTAAGAATATGAAAATTAAAAAGTATACTAAACGTGTTTTTAAAATCTTAAAAATTAAAATTATTTTTAAAAAATTAAAATTATTTTTAAAAAATTAAAATTATTTTTAAAAAATTAAAATTATTTTTAAAAAATTAAAATTATTTTTAAAAAATTAAAATAAGAAGTTAAAATAGAAAATATTTTACAAACAACCAGTTAGTTTTTCAATATTTTTGTTATGTTTTAATTCTTTAAGATATTGTTTACACAAAGATAAAGATATTGTTGTTGTTATTTAGATTTAGGATTCGCAGTTTGATTTTAAGATTAGAAAAAAAAATTAGTATTTAAATTTTTGTTAATAGATAATTTGGAAGATAATTCCTATTGCGTTGTGTTTTCAAAGACAATCTCTATCTCATGTTAGATTATTTCTTTTAAGACTAGTTATTGTACATGGTTAGCTTTATGTTGCTGTGTCTCAAGTCAAATATTAAAAAAAAAAAAAAATCATATTCCTGATGGAGAGGGGAATCACTAGCTATCACAAACAATATTGTCTACGTATAAGTGTTTGACAACATTTGAATAGTTTGATTTAGACTAAGAAAAATCTAATTGTATTTATTACGATAATTTATACAAGTACCGACTGGTATTGAGTCATAAACAAACTACAGATAATATCATCCTTCACATTTAATTCAGATTTATTTTTAAGACATTTTATCTTGATCTCGAATTTTTGTGCAATTTTTCTGAAGCAAGCTTAAGCCAGCAAATTTTGTTTTTTAAGACGAAATAAGATGCAGGTTCCATTGCAGCTTCAAAATGGTTACAACAACGTACTCTTCTTACATTTTGTTTTTTGTTTTATTGGAAGTTTTATGTATTCTCTTTATTGGATAGTAACTCCTGCGCTATGTCATTTAGTAGTGCATACTTTAATTTTAAATTATCTTATTTCAAGTAATTTAATATTAATATAAAAATATATTATTATATTAATATTTTTGTTCAATATATATTACAATTTTATAAAATATATTCTCATGTTAATTCCTATATAGATCTGACCATGACGCTTACTATTCTCACTATTTTTCTTTCACCAAAACACATTGGGCTTGGATATATTCTTAAGGAATGGGCTGGGCTTTTGTAAACAAACAACAATAGTTTATAGGATTGGTTTAATTAGAGTTAGTTTAACAAGCCCACTCAAATCATTATCTTCTTGTCATTTTAGTTAATTTTTAGTAACTTTCTTCTTCTCCTTTACTTTTTATTTAAAACTAATAAATCAATAATTATTTTTATAAAAAATTACGTAACTTTAAATTTTTCGTTGCATCCAAGAAATAGTAGTAATAGATCTTACCTTATCATGTTGAATAATCAAAAGTTTAGCTTCTCTTACCAAAAGGTCTATTTATAAATCTAATAAAACAACAAATCTAATCTAAATTATAAACGAATTAAATTTAACTCAATCTTAATATATCATAATTAACAAAGCAAGTCCTAAAGAAGATAAAATTACTAAGATAAAATCTCTAAATATCAAATAAAATACCTAATAATATGAAATTTCCAAATAACATATCAAATCAAAATGCTATGGAATTAAAATACTAGCAGCAGAAACAAAAGAAAAAAACAAACCAAACAACACCTCCATTAATTTTATATATATATATATATATATATATCAAAGCTATGAATAACTGAACGTGTGTAGCTATATATATATAACTCAACTAAATATTATCTTTTTCTTTCTCCTCTCTAATAATATTTAAATTATATTATAAAAACATATTATAAAGTATTAAATATTTTACTTGAAATAAAATTAATATTTAAATTACAATAGATAATTTTTTAAAAGAAATTATACATTAAATGTATTATATTTTTTAATGTATATTATGCATAACACGCATCTACATGCTATAAAGCTTCATTAAATTTGTTGTTTATGTAATGCTGTAGAATATATATTTTACAATATAATAAATATTTTTAAAAGATCCACTTTTTATAAAAAAATCATCTACAAAAAATTATAAGATGTTTAAATAAAAAAAATTAAGAATAAAAAAACATGTTGGAGGATAAGTTTTATTAAACAAATAAAAATAAATAGAAAAGTATATAAGAGTGAAGAGATTAAGATCATTGATTTGAATCTTTTAGTCAACACTCTTCTTTTAATCAAAGCCACATTCTCCTATTAAACCCACTCTACAAACTTCTACATGATATCATAGTCAAAATGATATAATAGCCTATATTGATCCAACAAAAATAATAAAGGAAGATGAGATAAATAAATAATTGAGCTTTGAGACTTAAGAAGCACAAGTTCATGTAGCAAAAAAAAAGGCATAGATCTTAAACCTACTGACTTGAATACAAGTCTCAAAAAGAGAACATTGTGGTCTACTCAATGATGGTATACATGTCACAACTAAACACATACAATTAAATTTGAGTAAGAATTTTAGAGAATAAATTTCACGTTGATTAAATAAAGATAATTAAAAGGATATATAAAAGTGAAGAGGTTAAAATCATTGGTTTGAATCATTTGGTCAAGTATTATTCTCCTAACTCAATTTGTATTTTTTTTATTGGATTTACTCTACAAATTGAAAGAAATGCACGTACCTTCCAGAAATGAAATTGAAAAAACATAAATTTTTATATAAATTTTTTTTTTAATACAGAAAATATCATTCGTAAAATAATTAATATATTATATTATTGACAAAAAAAAATATGAACGTAACTGTAAATTGAGATGTGTTTCTCACATTAAATGTAATAGTAATATTATACATACATAATTTTAATTAGACATGCAAAATATGTATATTTAATTTTTTTTATGCATGCATAACCATTCCTCACACATGATCTACTTACATTTTCACTAATAAAATTTTATTTAGAATTTTTTAATAAAATGTGAAAGTTTGGTCAGAGAGTACAATGTCCTAATTATAAAAAAAAATTAAAGGCGATAAATTAAGTTGGCCTAACTCGACACATGCCACGTTTCTATTCTAGATTATCATTTCAGTACAAAAGAGAATACGTGGAAGTGGCTGTCTAACATCCAATTAAATGCTGTTGAAACTTTTGTACAATTGTTATGAATAAAGAAAGACCTATCATCCAAGAAGATATTAAATCAGTTCTTTCATTTTCTTCCTATATAATAAAGAGAAGTTTGAAAAAGTACAAGCTAATGCCTGTATAACTAAAACAAATTAGTGTTTGTTTTTTATCACCTAAAAGATACATTTAAATTTAATGTCAAGTTAATAGTATCTGATTTCAACTTGGGAACAATAACATTTGTTTTTCTTTGAGTTCATAAGATCGGTGTTATGAAACAAATTCCATGCAGACAAATAATTGATTGCTCTTGGATAGTAAATCTACACAAATGGAACTAAAGGTGACTGAGTTTGGTTGATGAAAGCATCTAAATTAATGCATACATTTCCTGACACTTTACCTATTTAATTAGGGATTATATGTTCAGCATGACTGAATAAATTTTTTATTTCTAGTGGTTAGGGTAATCTAAAGAGAGATTAGCAATTTTCTTTATAATTGTTTCAATTTTTTCAATTTTAAAATTATTTTAATTCAATTTCAGATGTTAGTGGTGGCCATGAATTCAATATTTTCTTATTCATAAAATTAATTATAAATATTCAAACCACAAATATAAGAATTATATCAAGCGAGAGTAGGAGAGAGGCCAAAGAAATAAATTTTAACTATATAATATTTTTTTTTTACAATCTAGATATATACTTTAAATAGGTGATTAAAATTAAATTTAATTAAAATAATTTTAATTATTTATATATAATTATATAATAATTGTCAAAGTTGTTGATGCAACCCTAGTAACAATTTGTTTTGCTTAAAAAAAAAAAAAACATTTAACTGCTGTTAAGGGTTGTAACTTGTTCTCAAACGGACACTCCTTTGCAATAGAAAATCCCAGTCCAAACCAAATTCTTGAACCTTCTTGTTGCGTGTTAGCTGTCGAAACCATGAGATCTTGAAGACCAAAATTTTACGTGGAGGAGATTTGGTGGACTACATCATTGGAGAATCATTTTAACAAGATCAGAATTTTCTACTATACATATGCACACGCTTGCTGTCATTAATGAAATTAATGTGCACTGAAGCAGAACATCCTAGAGAAGTAGCAGGCGGGTTCCACCAAAGGGGTTTTTTGGAACATAATATCTTTTATCATATCGGAGGTACTGTAGACTGCAGCTTTGAGCCTATTATTTGAGTAAATTGAGTGGCATATCAAGAAACACGATTCTTAATTGTGTGAAAAATGGGACACTGTCACACTGATAGCAACAGATTGAAGTTAAGTTTGGTATATCTTTTTCCAACTATATATGTCTGTCTCTCCTCTGCAACCTAGTTAACTTATTAAGACAACTAGTGGAACATCAAGACTTTGCTTAAAATTACAATAACTAAAAAAATAAATAAATAAATAAATGAAAATGCAAAGCGAACATATATGATTAAAAAAATATATTATACAATGATGAACAGTCTAAAATAGTTTATATTATCATTTGTGTTAAATTTATTAACTTTAATAATAATTATTTAAAAATCATGTTAAAGATAATTTGTAATTAGATAATCGTGTAAAATTATTTTATGATATCAGTACATAAGTATTAAACTAAAATATATAATTGTTAAATACATAATTTTAGTGACTTTTATGTGGATAGTTTAATGTGTAATTTAGATTAAAGACTTATCCTTTATTTGGTAGGAATGATATGAGTGAGAAATTAAGAAAACAAAATGAAATAGAGGGGAAGATAAAAAAAAATGTGATTGTTTAGTTGAAATGAAATAATAAAAATAAAGTGAATCCCACGATTAAAATTTTCATGGTGAAAAGTAAAGAAATAAAATCAACTAAACATTCTTCTTTACTTACTTAAAATAACCATCTAAATAGATCATATGACAAATTCAATTGATTAAATGAAGTTTATGACAAACAGAAATAGGTTAGAAATTTGTAATTTTTTTAACCATTTTGATATTATATTTTAAATACAATTATATCAGTTATTTATTTAATGTTATTATAATATTAAGTGATTCAATTTAAGTAATCAAATAGATTTCTTAAAAAAGGACTCGATATGAATTTAATGAATGGATATTCATGTTGGTCCATCAAGGGATAATAGAACTCTATATGTAAGCTAACGTATTAAGAACGGTTATGTTCTCCAATACATCAAATCAAAATACACTTTCCATTCTCTCCATTAAAAGAGAGAAACAAATATCCTTAGAAGAATTAAGATTATTTGGTTAAGGAAGATCAAAAATCAATTGTTTGTGATTATTGAAGGTTGCACTACGTTCTCTAATATGTCATCATGGATCTAGGTATTTATACAATTGTTAAAAATTTTGATGATTTAACATTATGTGATAACAACATATGAAATTTAAAAATAGAAAAACTTCAATAAGTAGTCTCAGAGCCTCAATTACTATTAGATTATTAGACTTGATAATTTACCGTTACTAATTGTATGAACATTATTTTGTTTATAAGCAAATTAAGAGAAAGTTTTCCATCATTTTTAGGTGTTCTCAAGAGTTATACATGTTAGGATTTTTTTTTTTAATTCTGGATGATTTGATTTTTAGCATCCAAGGAAAGTTTCCGATGTTTAGTTTCATTTATTTTTATTCTCGAAAAGTTCCCAATCGTCACTTTCCTTTTTTAATTATTGGATGTGGTTTCCTCATGCATTCCTGTATAATATGTTAATGCACGTTTCTTGGATGGGGTTTCTCTTTTGTATTCCTATATAATATGTTGTGCAACAATAGCAATATGGCTTGTTGGTTTTTTTTTTACCACTATCTTTGGATCATGAAACATTGCTAATTAACTTGAGTTATATGCGTTATTTTTGCTGTATTAACCAATTCTCTTGGTATAACTAGTTATTCCTAGTAAAAATTATAATAGGTATACCCGAAGCAATCCCTGTAATAGGGTATTTTTTATAGAGTTATTACATAGAAGTTTTAGTGGGAAGCAATCTACCTTAACTCGTTAAAAAAAATCCACATACTTTTATATTATCGCTTCTTACTACCATATTTATATTAATGTACTTTTCAATGACACGTAAGGAGGATATTTATGGTCTTTTTAAGTTTTATTGGTACTTAAAACAATAGTTTTTTTTCAATAATATAATAAACTTTTTTTATAACGTGCAATTAGGTGCAATTATTTTATTATGCGATGATTTTTTATAACTTGTAATTATTAGGTGTACTTATTATTATCATAAGGTTCAAATTTTTCTATTATTATTATTATTATTATTATTATTATTATTATTATTATTATTATTATTATTATTATTATTATTATTATTATTATACATTTAATAATAATAAATAAATAAATTATATTATAAAAGGCATATAGCATATTATATCATTTAAGGAATTTTGGACTCTTCTCATTAATTTAGATTATCTGGTAATTTTTTTAAATTAAATTATTAAAGCAATATATTGTCAAAGTAATCTCTATTGTATAAATTGATTTAATTTAAATTACATAAACGTATGTTAGTATGAAATTATTTATACAAATTGTGCTTGGCCCAAAGGAATGGACAGTTTGGCCAAATAATAACGTAAATATTATAATAATTATGTTCAATTATAAAAGTTTTATTTTTCATGTGAATAATATTCGATCCAAAGAAGTTTTTATTTGACAAAATTAACTATCAATATTTGATTATGAGATTGACATTACCGATTACAAATTGATTTTTCTGTTCAAAGGCTAACTTAATATTGTGTTGAGTATTTTGTAAAGGGTCTATTATGTAGTTTATTTTCACATGTTTTGTTGTATACTTTGGATGTCTTCTCTCTTTTATAAATTATTCACTTTCATTTTTTAGTTGTTGTTACTAGTGTATCTAGTCAAATAAATAGTATCCTAACGTTGAATGAGATAAATTTTAAAGTCTGGAAGGAAGTCGTAGAGATAGTTCTCGGCTGTATAGATTTGGTTCTAGTGCTTCGGGTAGAGAACTCTATTCCTACTCTGAATAACCTTCGAAGAGGTTAAATTTGAGAAATGGGAACGCTTTAACCAAATGTGTTTTATGATCACAAAGCACTCAATTCCAGAAGCGTTTTTTACCTCTATTTCTGAGAGTCAAAATGTAAGCAAATTTCTTGAAGAAATTGAACAATTCTTTGTCAAAAATGAAAATACAGAGATGAGTAACCTTTTTGCTAAAACTCATCTCCATGAAGTATAAAGGCAGAGGAAATATAAAAGAATAGATAATGAAAATGTCTAATCTCACAACAAAGAAGTTACTCAAGTTGGAGCTTGATGAAGACTTGATCATGCAAAGAAAGGAAGAAGATTAAGGGTGCTACAGAAGGGTCTTCTCAACAAAAGAGACCAAAGAAGAATAAGAAATTTACTTTATACTTTTGTAAGAAATTAGGATACATGAAGAAACAGTGTCCCAAGTAAGTCACCTGACCTGTAAAGAAAGGTAAATTTTTTTACTCTAGTTTGTTCGAAGTTAATTTGACCTTTGTGCCTGAGGATACTTAATGGTGGATTCTGGTGCTACTACTCACACAAGTGTGACTATGCAGGATTGTCTGTGGAGCAAACCGCCAAGTGATGATGAAAAAATCATTTTGTGGACGATGGTAATAAAACTACAGTAGAGACTATTGGAACTTTCATATTACAATTGAAAATTGGATTTCATTTGAATTTAGTCGAGACTTTTGTTGTGTCGTCTTTTAGGCGGAATTTAATTTCTATTTCTACCTTAGACAAATTATTTTTTTTTCTTGTTCTTTTGGAAATAATAAACTCAATCTCTACCAAAATTCAAATGTTGTTGGTTTTGGTTCTTTGATTGATAATTTATACATGCTTGATGTTGTTAGTTCCCATAATGAAATACTACAAATTGGTTCACAAGGTACAAAGCGAAAATTAATTGTGAATTTAGTCATCTTATGACACAAGCATTTAGATCATATCTCTAAACAGAGAATTCAAAGACTTGTCAGATGAAATTCTTGAACCCTTGGACTTATCGAACTTTGAAGTTTATGTTGAGTACATTAAGGAAAAACGAATAGACATACGAAAATTAGGTGTCGAAAGAGCTAAGGATGTCTTAGAACTAATACATATGAATATTTGTGGTCCTTTCCCTACAACTTCATGGAATGGACAATAATACTTTATTATGTTGGTAGATGATTACTCTAGGTACGATTACTACATTTAATACACAAGAAGTTTCAATCCCTAAATGTTTTCAAGTCTTTCAAAGGAAAAGTTGAACTTCAACATAGAAAGAAAATTAAAGCCGTCAAATCTCATTGTGGTGGAGAATACTATGGTAGATATGACGGATCAGGAGAACAACATCCAGGACCTTTTGCCCCTTCTCTTAGAAAGTGTGGAATTGTTGCACAACACATCATGCCAAGCAAACACATCATGCCAAGCAAACATAGCATGAACTGTATGAGAGAACAACAAAACCACACTCTTAAGGATATGGTGAGAAAGATGATCACTCATTCTTCTTTACTAGAGTCACTCTAGGGAAAAGCTTTAAAAACTGTAGTTTACATCCTTAATAGGATGTCAACTAAAATAGTAAACAAAACCCTTATGAACTTTAGACTAGTAAAATGCCAAGCATCAAACACTTGCACATTTGGGGTTGTCCAACTGAAGCACGACCTCATAGGCCATATAAAAGAAAATTGGATTCAAAAACAGTTAGTTGGTATTTTGTTGGTTATGTTGCACGCTCTCAAGGCTATAAAGTTTATATTCCCACTTGAAGATCTTTTTTTGAAACAGGAAATGCGAGATTGCTTGAGGAAGTTGAGTTTGAGAAGAAAGAGAACGTAAGGAATGTTGACTTTGAGGAAAAATCTATTAATGATATTGGTCAAGTCCTTGTGCCTATTACTTTTCAATAAACAACTCTAGTAATAGAAGACAATGTTCAAACTAATGTTCCTAACATTGTTCTAGAACAATACTATGATGAGGTTCTCCTCAAACACCTATTAGAGCGAGGAGACATACAATTCCAAATGACTACATTGTCTTTCTCCAAGATCATGAAGATGGCATTGATTTAACAAAAGATAATCCAATCAACTTCTATTAAGCTATATAGAGTTTTAACTCTCAAAAATGAATTGATGCCATGAAAAATGAGATGAAGTATATACAAGACAGTGACATTTTGGATCTTGTCGAATTACCTGAAGGTGTGAAACCTATTGGTTACAAATGGATATTTTAAACTAAAAAGGATTCTAGGGGTAAAATCAAGATATATAAGGCTCATCTAGTTGATAAATGTTTTATTCAGAAGGAAGGCGTTGACTACAAAGAAATGTTTTATTCAGAAGGAAGGCGTTGACTACAAAGAAATATTTTCTCCGCTATCTTCAAAAGATTCTTTTAGAATCATAATGGCACTAGTAGCTCATTTTGATTTAGAGCTACATCAAATGGATGTTAAGACCGCGTTTCTAAATGGTGACATTGATGAAACAATTTATATGGTGCAACCTGAAAACTTTGTGTCAGATGACTCTAAGTCTATGGTATGCAAACTAAAGAAATTCATTTATAGCCTCAAACAGGCTTTCCATCAATGGTATCACAAATTTCATCAAGTCATTACCTCTTATGATTTTGAGACTAATGTAGTTGATGATTGTGTATATCACAAGTTCATTGGGAGTAAGTACATATTCCTGGTATTATATGTTGATAATATACTACTTGTTAGTAGTGATATAGGCTTGTTGCATGAAACCAAGAGATTTCCAACAAATAATTTCAAAATGAAAGATCTTGGAGAAGCTTCTTTTGTATTTGGTATTTAGATACTAAGAGGTCATTCTCAAGATATCCTAAGATTGTCATAAGAGAACTATATCGACAAAGTTTTAGATTCGACGTGAAAGATAATAAACCAAGAGACACCCCGATAGTTAAAGGAGACAAATTTAATCTCAAGTAGTGTCCTAACAATGATGAAATGGTTATGATCCTCAATATACCAAATCAAAATGCATTTTATATTCTCTCCATCAAAAGAGAGAAACGAAGGTTTCTCGAAAAATTAAGGTAATTCGGTTAACTGTTTGTGGTTACTGAAGATTGCACTGTGTTCTCAAATACGTCATCATAAATCCAAGTATTTATACAATTGTTAAAAGTTTTGATAATCTAACATAATATAATAGAAACGTATAGAATTTAAGAATAGGAAAACTCCACCAAGATACTCTATAAAAAAAGTTTCCTCAGTTAATATGAAATCCATAATCGGTTAAATACACATTTTTTCTTCTTATAATCAATTGTATGTTATTGGATTGTTTTTGTTGAGACATGATAAAAGTTACATATAAAGATATATTAAATTTTTATTTATGATCTAATTTCAAAATCAAATATTTTAGTAATATTATTTCTTTTTAATTTTTCTTCTATTTATCTCAAACAAAACAACCCAAAACTTTACTCTATTTTTTTTTTATCTATTTTTTTCATATTTTCTTCACTTTATATTTTTTCCACCAAACAGAGCTTTAGAGAGTGAATTATTAATATTATAAATTATATATGTTTTAAGTTTTTTTTAAGTATAGTTAAATTTAATTTGTCCATTAAAAAATTACTTGTATATATCTTAATCTTCAAAATTTTTAATTTCTTTTATAATGGTTCTTATCTTTATTTAATAGTGATATAACATACATATAAACATCTTACATCAACCATCATTTTAAGGTGATACATGATATGTGTAGATGTATGTCTATTTTTTTGTTTTTAATTGTATGTCTAATCGTTAAGTTTTGATAAAATCATTTTTTTTAATTTATGAAGACTACAATCAAATAAAAAAAAATTGAAAGACTAAACTAAATTTAATTTGAGAATAAGCCTAATACACACAGAATTTTATGTTAAGTACAATGGTAAAAAAATTGATCAAAAGCTTCGTTTACCATAACTTAATTGAATCTTTAGTCTTTGATTTTTAACTATCATTCTTTAATAACAATGTTTTAACTATTTTTTTCACGAGTATATTTTTCGGAAATTTTGTTAATCTCTTATCTCTGTCAATCTTATTATTTTTAATTTTATTAGTTCTAAATTGAATTTAATATTTTAAAAATATTAATAATTAAAAATAATGTTATGTCACAATATAAATTATTTATTATCAATTTAAAATATAATCTATATATTAAAATATTTATTATGAATTTTAATTATAATATAATTTATATATTAAAATATTTTTATTATAAAGTATTATATAAAATAAATATTTATCTTTACATTATATAGATTTGAAATATTGGTTTTCACACGCACATTGTAATTATATTGAATAAATATTTATTCTTACACCCATTATTTATTATAAATTATAATTATATAAAATAAATATTTATTCTTTGCATTACATAGATTTAAAATATTGGTTTACACACACACACAATATGCTAACAAATATATACACTTACGTTAGCTAACCTATCCTACAAATATGCTCAACGAAAAGAAAAATTACATGCATTACATGCATGATTTTCAATTAAAAATTGCTACCAGGTTTCCAAGTGAAAATTTCCAGTAAATAAAGTTTTATTACAGAATTTAATGTGTTTTCTGTATTAGAATGCAAATTTAACCATATGAAACTAATTAATTCAGCCTAATATGTACAGTGAATTACCAATGTTCTCCCACACCATGCGAGTTAATTATTTTTCAACAGACAAGAGATAGAAGTATTCTAGAAAATAAATTCAAATTTGATTTTATGCTTCTTCATGAAGTAGCATATGAAAATTTTCAAGATTTACAACTACGTAATATTTTCTTTTTTTATTAAAAAAATAGCTGTAAATCTTGAAATTTCCATATGCTATTTTAAAAAAGAACATAAAATCTAATTCAAAGACGATTGAATATCACATATGGGTCTATTGACCTTTAAGTTAAATAAAAATAAAAATATTTTAAACTATAAAACTTTTTTTCCCATGTACTAAGGTATTATTAGTCAATTATTAAAATCTAAACCCTTAAGAGGCAGATAAATTATTAAAATGGGTATAACTTTTTCCAATAAATATTTTCATTTATACAGATAAAATTTGTTTAACCGTATAAAATTATTATTATGCGTAATAATTATTGTCAAGAAAATGCAAATAGAAGTAATAAAATATTACACATATAAAAAGATTAAAAAAAAAATATGTATCGTTGAATTAATTTGCAGATTTCTACATTGTTGATTTCTTTTACATAGATAAATGACTATCAACAGTTTATTATTTGTTTAAAAGTTGTGAGTTTAACTCAACATAGACTAAATGGTAAGATATGAATGGTAAGTAATTAGGTTTCACTCACTTCCAATTCCCTTATTCTCCCTTCTTTGTCCTCATTTAAGTTTTACCATGACTCCCTTCTTAATTATTTTTTTTTTAAATTGAGTCATACGCAATTAAAAAAAACACTAAAAATTAACAGTTGTGTTTTTTTTAAATGAAAATAAAGTTTCTATAAAATTTATTTTTAAAAAATTAATTTCAAGAAGAAAAAAACTCAAAATTAACATTACTTAAAAAAAATTAATTTCTACGTACTTATAAAAAAAAATATACAGTCAAATAATTAAAAAATATGTTAACAATAATTTTTTAAGTTAATTATATTAACAAAACTATTATACCTAACCATTCTTACTAACGTATAAAATACCTATCCACTTACTATGCACCTACTATTTATATCTTAAGAAAAGAAGAAACTTAAGAGTTTGATATTTTTTTATCAAAAAAAATGTATATTGGAGTTTTACATCTTAGTTTTTTTAAATAATTATTACATTAACGAAAACCAATTGAATAAAATTAATACTATCATTAACTTTTGATAATTATCAATAAGAAAAAGCTTTCAAAATCTCTACTTCTATTTCTTGACAATACTTAAGAAAAAAAACCGTAAGTTACATTTATTACACAATTAAATGGTTTGTCAGTTCATGGTTCCTCAGATGTCAGATTAATAAATTGAGTATATGAGTTTTCATGATCAAGAAAAAAACCAGAAACTTCAGGAGTTGAAAATTTAAAAAATAAAAAATTTCCACCGAAGAAAGTCAGGTGTAATGAGGTCACGAAGTGGACTGATAACAAGATCCTTAATAATTTTATTAATAATATTAGTAAGTAACCATCTTAGTTAGAAGAAACATGGGACTTGATTCTTTTGGTGGGCCTTCTTCCTCTTATTCTCGGTTTCTTTTTCTATCCAATTAATTGATTGCCTTTAGAAAACAACCTCATCATCTATGATTGAGTAAAAAGCAAAGGGCCTCCGTGAAACAGCAAAAAGTTCAGAAAGCACCCCATTCAGCAATTCCCAGTCAGAACTGTCATGCCAAATAATTTATGGACCAAAAGAAATAATAATTCATTGCCTTGTCAACGCACCTTCAGCCCCATCCCTTACCAACTCAATTATCACCCTCATGTATATAAATACAACTACAACTACAGGAACAAATGTTATTTTATATAATTAAATTTTATAATAAATAAATATTTTTAATATATAAATTATATTATAATTAAAATTTATAACACCAACTTTAATACGATAACAGCGTGATGCAACCAGCATCAATCTAACAACCTATTTATAGCATGTTTAGAAACATGTTCTAGCTTCCAAAAAAATAACATTTATGATATAAAAAATGCAAAAGCTATAACTAGCTGTGTTCACTTTAACGTAAAAAATTTCGTTATTGATTAATTTCTAAACACGCACTTTAAGTGTTTTGGCCATAAACAGCTAAACGGGACGAGTACTGGGGCATTTCAATTTTGACTATGCTCTTGGATTTGGTATAATCTTAAAGGCATGCCAAATGGATGAAAATGCACGCGCTTAACTTGGGACCCGCTCGCATATGGTTTAAGTGTAGATTTGACCTAGTTGCTACACTAAATTATTGCATGTCTATTCAGGGAGGGAAAAAATAAAAGCAAGCAACTTAACACGCTAAGGTCTATAATACTGGTTTCATAACGTGGGAGATACAAGAAACTTGAACAGATTTACATAGACTCTACTACTTTCATATTTTACATGCCTCAATAATCAAATTCACGATCACTAACATCGTAACCAAAATCTGATTTTCTTTTTCCTAGGTAAATGACACTCAAGTGTATGTTGATGCCTTTGTGGGGGGAAAAGGATTATAGCTAGTAGCTACCGATTTCCATGTGAGTAAATTGAAATTCCTATAGAAAAAAAAAAAAAAAAAAAAAAAAAGTGGGAGGGATGTAGAAATCAGATAGCCTCTATATGGGGATTTATATATATATAATCTACAAAAGAATCCAATGAGTGCCTCACAAAATTATACATCAACAGCATCAACTGGGAGGGAAAGTGTCCTGTGCAAAGAGTGTGGAAGCAAGGAGCCTGTGTAAAAAGTCTTTGCAGTAATCATACCTTCTCCAGGGGATTCCATCGCCTCACAATTTTGGGCCCTTTGGGTGTCCGAATTGGGGCTGCTTTCATGGACATGAGGGTGGCTACTGGAATCACAATTCCACTTATTAGTAATGGGTTTCAACTGAGTCCCATTGTTGCCTCCTAATGTTTCTGTCAGTGAAGGTGACAAAAAGCCATTTTCTGTTTTGTGCTCTCTGTTGTTACTGCTATGTGAAGATTGCCCAAACTGTCGATCCTTGTGTTCCCTTAACTCCATTTGGTACTTGGCTCTGAGCCACCTAAGTTCCTTTTGGATCTCTTTCTCATAGTCATCCTCAAGGTCACAATAGGTAGATCGGATACTAGAGAAATCATGACTTCCTGATAATTTTCTTAGAGAATTTGCTGCATTGGGGGGAAACTTGTCTTCCCAAACATCTTGTCCTTTATCTTTAGCTGATATTGGTTTATCTAATTGTTCATATTGTTCATCAGAATGGCTTTGGTCAGACTCTACTGGACTCAGTTCGCGACTTTCATGCTGATTCCATAACTCCTGATACTGCAAGCTGTCTAATTGGTTTGACATGTTCAGATCCCCTCTAACATGATTGTCATACTCTTCAGATTGGAAGGTAATCTCCTCAAACCGCCCATGCATTGAAGCACATCCATGCCTACAACACTCAAGAAGTTGCAAGTTCTTGTTACCTGGATTGTGTGAAAGAAAATCCAGAAAAGAGCCGCTAGAAGTATGATTAGACACACAGTTGTGACAGAAACCTTGATTAGCAAAACGGGGAGTTTCATCAATTCCTGGTCCTGGTCTCCATTCAGGTACCAAGGATGCAATTTCCCCATCTATCATATCAGCTATTCTGGTAACATCCTGATCAGTAATGTCGAGTTCTGCCACCATTTCAGTTGCCACACTTATTGCTGTGTCCATCTCTATGTCAAATGGGAAATAAATATTTCGGATGCGACCTGTGACAATCAAGTCAGACTGTTAGGCTTAAATTCCATATTGAAATATACAAATCACAGGTTTAAAAAGACACAATAAAAAGTGGCATCCCAATTCCCAACCTTCTTTATCAGCAATTCTTAGTCTCAAAAAGATGCCACCATCATCTTTCCTTTTGCCCTTGATGCTTATGTCAACATCTTCAGAGGGTTCATCATGGTACTCAAAAAGTTCAATTCCACTAGGTTCAATCTCAGCCGGATTAGGACACCAATCTCCTTCATACCCAAAGCCACTTGAATATTCATTACTGAAGTTACTATAGCTTCGATGAAGATCAAAGAACGGCTGTCTGATGAGAGGACCAAGTTCATCCAATTCCCCATTGTCTACAGGTCTCAAATCATATTCATAATCATCAATTCTAAGAAATGGATCATCTAGAAGCTCCCTTGCAGAAAGCCTAAGAGACACTGTGACCAAGCATTTCTCAACAAATTGTCGCACTTCCGGATCCTTCACTCTATACAAAGCATCTGGCTTTTTTCCCTGGAGATAGAAAATGCCAATGAAATTTCATCACCACAGAAAAATCCCTTATCAATAACACATGGAGAAAGGGAAAGAACTTACAGAAATAACTTTCTTGTAGATTTGTGCTGGATGAGTACATTCACTATAAGGATATTCAAATGTGACCATCTCTAATATGCACATCCCAAAGGAATATATGTCAACTAACTCATTATATGCCTCTTCGTATACTTCTGGGGCCATGAACTCAGGCGTCCCTGTGAAAATAGAAGAGGAACAGATGAAGCATTAACTAGAATAACCGATCCTTGTTATTACCAAATCATTTTCAAAAGGTATCAACCAAAGTGAACTAATAGCCATTGGATTTTGAGCTGGCTAAGTCTTTTCTTTATACCTTCTTATATGATGTTTATTTGCTGAAATTAAATAAACACATACCTACACAATGAGCAGCATGGGATTTCCGGAGAATCGCTGCCAAACCAAGATCCCCAATCTTCACTTCCCCTTGGTTTCCATTGACAAAAATATTATCACATTTTAGATCTCTATGGATCACAGGCGGGTCGTGACTATGAAGATAGAGAAGTCCGTTCAAGATCTGTCTACACCAATGCTTCACCGCTCTGATGTTAACTCTCTTGTGCTTTAGCCTATACCTGTTTAACAATTAAAACAAGAGAAAGTCAGAAAGAAGAAGAAACAACACAAACATACAAGATCTAGAATGCATAAAAATGACTGACGAACAGAAATAATGTAGCTGCAGAGAAAGTAGTGGCAGCTAAAGAACTTACTGTCTAAGTGTGCCAGAGGTGAACATTTCGGTGACGAAGTTGATATTTCTATTGGCCGTATCGACCCAAGAAGTGTAGAATTTCATAATGTTTCTGTGCTTCAATGTTTTCAGGAGGTGAATTTCGCAGTAGAGCCTCTCAAGATCTTCAGGGCTTTGCAAGAAATCATACAGCTTGACCTGGTTCCAAGCAACTTCAATCCCTTGATACTCATCGAATGCTCTATATCTGCATCAGTTAAGAAGCCAAGCCAAAAAGATATATATATATACATATCAGATGCCCTTTTCTACAAACATAGAGAAGCTCAATTTCTAAGCAAATCAGTAGTAGAGCAGAAACATAACAAAGTAGAAGAAGCCAAAAAAAAAAAAAAAGAAAAGAAAAGAAAGAAATAGGATGAGTTTGTAAGCATACACGGTCTTTGAAGCTCCTTTACCAAGGATTTCATTGTACTGCAAGGAAGAGAGAAAAGATGATGAAAGTGAGGCATAGGAGGGAGAAGAGAAGAAGAGATGCAGAGAAAGAGAGTATATACTCTGCCGTATCTGCCAGTTGGATCAACTTCAACAAACTCAGAGTCATCTGGTTCAAGGTGTGTGACCCCATTCATCATCTGAATTTGCCGCACTTGATGCTCTCTTTTCCTATGATATGATTAGATTTCTCCTATGCCCTTCCTCTTTTGTTATGACACACGAACACAACCCGAAAGAGAGGAAGACGGGGAATAATATTTATTTTTTTAAATAATACTTTTTCCGCAACCTTTCGAGGAGATTTTTTTATTATAAAAATAGAAAACTCGTCAAATAATTCACGAGAAAGAGAATAAAAATGGACAGAGAAAGAGAGTTAAACAGAAGGCGAAGGCAAAACTGTGTGTGTCTCTCTACCATAATTTTTTGAGGGAAACAAACAGAGCCACCCAACCCATGACGGAACATGACAATTAGACAAGGAGAGAGACGTGCACAGTCATCACTAATGTTTTCAAATTTTATAATCCATCTATAAATTAAACATTTTAATTATAATAAGTTAATAACTATGACCTTAACCAATTGAAACTATCGATCACTTTACTGGTTCAATCCCTAATTTTGTTCTTAAAAACATTAATAATCACAACACGACAAACCCAGCACAGACAGAGCTGGCCTGTAAAGTAAAATTTTAAGTGAGAAACTACGCCGCGTCCGTACGATCTACGACACTCATGCTCAAATCTGAGCTGCCACAAAGAATAATGACTAAGCTTTTTTTTTTTTTTTTTCTAACAAAATTTAAGCACCAACGTTTGCTTTACCCGTGTAGGTGAAACTTTTAGGACACACGTTACAAACGCATGACTGCTCTTAAATTTGATGCACCGTATGAGTGTACTATCTTCCAATTTTTACTTAATTAAACAAAAATTCTGCTCTTCAAAAAAAAAAATCTGGGTCTAGATATGCTTGAAACAATTGAGAATGCAACAGATTTCGACAGATAATGGTTTCTCTTTTTTCTATTGTAAAATATTTTTTTAATGATTTTACATTACCAGATAAAATTTGTAACCGTGTTACATAGGAACAAAAATACATTAAATTTGCTAAGCAATAATTAAATTTTACAATTTTTACATATAAAATCAAAACAGTAAAATATAGAGGCCAAAATAATAATTGAGCTAGCAAATATTTGTTTCTTCCTCGTACAAAAATTATATGTCAGAATACACTTAACCTTTTTATTTGAAATTACTGTTTATATACTTATTTGGTCTATAATTGTTCTCGTTTTAATTCTTATAAGAGAAAAATGTTTTAGTCTATGCATAAAAATTAAGTTTTTATTTATTACGGTTGATACTAGAAAAAAAAATTCTTCCCATATAAAATTACTACAAAAATTTTTCATGCACTACAGAAAAAACTTAAAAATCTAACTTTTAACTTTTTTTTTTACTTGTTGACAAGTTTCTTTAACTTTATTAATAACATGAGGTAAAAAAATTAGTAGTTCTAATATTTTTTAAAACATTACTTCGAGTAATATTTTTTTAAATGCTAGTTTCTAAGTTTTAATGTTTCTTTTTTTATTTTTAAATATTTATTACATTTTTTATTACTTTTGTTTACAGAAGTTAAAATTTTATTATTTTTTTCTCTTATTTTTAACTATTTATTTTAACATTTACACTATTTATATTATTTTAATATTATACTTCGAAATATTTTAACTATGGTATAAAATCATGTCAACAACTAAAAACATATTTTATATTTAAAATAATTTTATGTAATTAGTTTAATTAAAAAAATATTGGACAGCTTTTTAGAAATAAATAAAATATTTTTTATTAAGAGTAGTAACTATTCAAATTACGTGCTTTACAATTTAGATAAAATTTATAAATATTTAAAAAAATTATAAAAGATATATGTATTATTAATTTAAATAAATAAATAAATAGATAATTGTAGATAGTTAATATTTGCCCTGAGAGATTATATTTTTTTTTATAGAAATTAAGCATTTTGAAAAGTCATATTGCAAAGTCCCACAATACATGTTAAATGCAAATAGGCAAAGCATAAACTATTTAAAAAAAAAAAACACGAGATCGTAGAAGAAATCCTTTAATTGTATATTAATTGTAAAAAAAAACATAGTTTAAGTCTCAATCATTGAACTTTCGTGAAAAACAAACACACACACATGATTTGAAAACAAAAAACAAAAAGAAACGGCAACCTGTGATAAAATTTACTACAATTAACCAATAACTAAAAGGAATTATTTGTGATTTTTTTTTATTTGTTGTTCCTATAGCACGGAATCTGTTCGCACAACTAAAATCTGCCCTGTAAGAAAAATAATGTTAACGTGGTGTTCTAAAAGTGCATGCAAAGGGTGAAATTTTCAAACAAGCAAAAAATTTTCGTTGTTAGGTTCATTTGACTAGCTGCTTTGAATGATGATATATATATATAACTTGAAATTTTATACAGTTGCTTGTATGTTCCCATTTTGACTGAATTTTGCTTCCGAAGCTACAACGTACTCTATTATATATATTTTTATATTATACTTTTTTTTAATGAACTCACGTGTATTTTTTATAAAAAAAAATAACTCTGCATCAATAATAAAACTATTATGGATGAGAAATTTTTTCTTTTAAATATATAATACAATTACATACGTTTTTATACTATAAATTTACTACTTTTGAATAAAAGAATTTTTATTTTCTCAATAACTCGCGTAATTTTTCTCACGTAATTTTTCTTCATTAAATATCTCATAATTTATTTTTCATATTTTTTATTCTTTTAAATATTATTACTTTAATTAATTAATTATACAATAAATTGAATTCAGATGTAGAGATGATATGTGTTAATTCAGATAATTTATTTTTTAGTGTTTTTTTACTCAAATTCTATAAGTCTTTGTCTCTTTAATTTATTCTTATATGATAAAAAATTCTTATTATTGACAATAAAACATCTCTTATTATACTTTATTCTTTATCTTACATTCAACAATGATACTATTTTATATTTTATATATTTTTATTTAAAAATTATTAAATATCAGAAGTACTTATAAAAAATTAGTATTAAAAAAATCGTACACTACTAATTAGCCATTGATTCCATTGATATAATTTTCATCTAAGAAATGGTAAATTATAAATATTTAGGGTTTAAACTAGTAATATGATATATCATAATTGTGTTGGTGTAAAACATTAGTATATAACATCAATATATCAAATATTACTACTATATATCATATAATTAATATAAATATGTGATATTTCTACTAATGGTTTAATTTTTATGAGATAAATATTATATTATTAGAAACGATTCTAACAGTTAATTCTTCAGTTAATAAATGGCATTTTCATAGTGATTATTAAAATAGTTATAATTCGCCGGGAGAAAAAGATACACTTAGTGCCTTTTACATTTTTATAAAATAAAATAAAATGGAATAAAAAATAAAATAGAGGTCAACTAGAAAATGGGAGAGAACGTAAGGAAGAGTAATTGATAATTTTAGTGAGTAATTTTAAAAACACTCGGAGGATATAATTATCTAACGAAAGTAGAGATCAAAGAAAATTATCAAAGGATGTATTTCCTTTATATAATTATATGGATGAAATAAAAGTGGAGTCATTATCGAATAAGCAAGAGTTTGAACGAGCAAATTTCTTATTAAATGGTTGGAACTTGCAATTCATGCATAGATAAAATCAACAAAATTAACGTGAAATTTCAATAATTATTTAGAATTATGATTACTAATAAGTTGATGCAAGAGTTATTTACGTTGTTGGTCGTTGTCATTTTACATTGTTGTAAAAATGTGAATTTTACTAGTTTAGAATGTGGTAGACAAGTTAAGCGAAGTTAACTATTACTATGGACATGTAAATAGTCATAAGAAATACTCAAACTAATCATAATCAAATTAATTAAATATGAAACTAAATTTATTCTTACTTTTCAATCTTCCACTTTTAAGCCTTTTTTTTAATTTGTTGTCATCTTTCTAATTTTATTTTTATTACATTCAATATAATTTTATAACATAAATTAATTTTCACTTTAAGTTAAGTATTCTCTAAATTAGTATGAGGTGTGATCAACAATGGTAAAAAATATCATTAATGAAAAAAATATAAAACATAAACAATAAATGACTCTTAATATGATTATAGTATGATGTTTACATAAATGAATTGAATATTCATTGGAGTGAAAAAAAAATATAAATATTATGCATCGAGACCTATGTCGCGATGGGAGTCCACGATGGTGCATTTAGCTTTCGATTTTCTTTTGAGGAAGAGAATTCGAAAAACAGGAGTAGTCACCTGTGTTTTCAAGGGAAACATTGAAAAACCTAATGATGGATAAATCTAGTTTTGGAATCAAATTTCGAGTTCGGGAGTCTATTACGCATAGTAAAGATATTGTCACCCTGCCGCTTCCATCTTGAGACGGTTACATGAACTAGATGCATGAAACTATATATGACTTTTAAACTCTATTTTTTACCTTGAACTAGGTGCATCTTGCTCTTACGTACCTCCAAAAACAATGGAGAAGTCAAAGTCTACATAGTTCTGACTGAGGTTTATGGACTAAATAAATAGGACAATACTGAATCGGTCGCAAAGGGGATGCCAACTAGGTGTCGATAGAGTAGGATGCCAATTAGGTGTCGACGGGGTAAGATGTCAACTAGGAGTCGACAAGGGTAAAGCCCACGGTCTGATTGTCTAAGATATACTAATTGTCTAATTCGAGATGGGGTACCGGATAAAGGTAAAACCGATCCAATGTTGGCTAGCTGACTTTAGGTACTGGTGGTTTCTTTCAAATGTTTGGCTAAGTGTTTGGTCATGAGTTTAATAAAGGCAAGATGCAGTTTAGATTGTACATTCAAACTAAAGGGAAGTTTCAGTATTTTCACCTAATTTCCGAGTGTGTCGTCGTCGTCACACAGAGAACTCACTTCACCCTCTACTTCTCTCGTATCACCACTATTACTTCTCTTGTATCACTATTATTTCTCTTTATTGTCTTCTTCTGATTTCAAAAGTCAACCCTTTTTTCTTTTGCAACTGTTCTCCACCCCTAAATCTTTTTGAGAGATCTTCCACCATTAATGTGGTGGCTCCCAGAGGACTCTATATAATAAATGCGTTGACATTTTATTTAATGCAATTGTGACCCTTCGGGTAGAGGTGATTTTTCTGAAAGGTGAGGGGACAGTAGGCAATTGTCTGCTGCTGCCACCTGCTCGAGGCAGATTGGGGGGTATGAGCCCGCTGGGACATGCTTCCTTTGCCTACCTCGCCATCATTTCTTCTCTTCCTTTTCCTTTCCCTTTTTCATTTTTATTTTCTTTTTTTTTTTGCATTTTCATTTTCCTTCTCTTTTCCAATTTGGGGATGTGGACAAAACAGGTGTCCATAACATGTATGAGAGTATACAATTGTAAATAAATTAAAATAACTTATTAATATTGTTTGTTGTAGCAACAAGTTGTGTCTTATTTATTATTGATAATCAATCACTTAAAAAATTTAAGTTTAAACATGTTTGATTTTAAGCAATTTTAGGATGAGTGACATATTGGAAAGTTTGATATGAAACTCACAAGTGAGGACAATTATAAATCCTAAAAATAGTCTAACATTAGATAAGTGTATCAGAGTAAAATCTTATTTTTATTATGTTTAGTTTAAATCAAGTAAAAATGATTGAGTATGTGATATATTAGCACTAATAAAGATAAAAGGTTATTATTAGTGAAAAAAAATGAAATGTAAATAAGAAGTGAAAAATGTAAAACTTCCATGTGAAAGAGATATATGAATTAACCTAATAAACACCTTAACGAAATAATTCAAAATTTGTACAAATATAAAATTATAGAGTCGATAATTACTAAAAAAAAAAATTAGTATTACCTATAAATAACTATACACATTTTTTTTTTATAATCTTTCACTTAAATATTTTGAAGTTAAACATGTCTAACTTAAAACAAATTTTAAAACGAGTGACTTGCTAAAAAACATACGAGTAAAAATAAAAGCAAAACATGTTAAACAAACTTGTATTAGTTTGCTCGAAGAATCATCAATTTTAAAAGCAATCCAATACACAATACATCTGAAAAACAAAGTTGCTTTTGACAAAATTACCCAATAAAAAATAAATCACTATACTTGTAATCAATTGATTTTTTTAGCTCATGAGCCGAATCATTCGGCTAGCATGATAATCAACGTGTATCAAGAATATTTTTCTTATTAATAATAAAATATTAATCTAGATAGAATAACTAAAGCCCCTTAAAAAAACTTTATTTTCATACACGGTCACATTTCATGGACCTACCAGTAGGCCTTGTTGCGGTGCCAACTGCCTAACAACTAGAAAGGGTAACTTTTAACCTTTATAATGCTTTGAATTTGTTTTTTTTATCCTGACTCACTTTGTTATTTTTTTTTCCACGGGTTACTTTTTCAGAGTCCTCTTAAAAAAAAAAAAAAAGATGCAAATAATTGTTACATCATAAAATTTTTGTTTTATCAAATTAATAAATACAATTTAAGAATTATGATTGTCAAATATGAAAACCACTAAAATTGAGTATGTGTCAAAATTAGCGGATTAACCTATATAATCCACCAATCCACACCCGGTTATTACTAGTAAAAATATAGGTCCATTTAAATGTTTTTTTTTTTTGCCAAATCCATTTAAGTTATAAGTCAAATATGAGTAATGGCCGTTGGTTAATATATTTTTTCGAATATTAATTGTTATTTTATAACTGTTTTATATTTTTCTCGTCCTTTTTAATATTTTAATATACCTTTTCTGGGATTCTATTTTAAAATTACTTTTCTTGTTCTTCTAAATTTAGTTTATTTTATTCCTTTTATTTGATTTTTATTGTGACTTTTCAACTTTTAATAAAATTTGTTCTAGAAAACGTCAAGCATGCCACGGGACTAAATTTTTATGTGGCCATTTTCAATGCTGTTGATTAAAAAAAAAGTTGGCATTTACTAGATGAGACGAGATCTTAAAGTTGATTTTTTTTAAACCTATGACAAAAAAACTATTTTCTTATAATGAAAATAGCGAATCTCCATTCCAAGTGTTAGGTCTATTAAATGATGCCTCCAAATTAATAATTGAAAACGATTTCCTGCCTTTGAAGTTTAATCCTTAGGAAAGCAATGCAGCAATTAAAAGATTACGAAGAAGCAAGTTCTGTTCATCCATTGTCTCTATTTTTTAATTTCTCGTATTATTTCCATGTTTAATGTTGTGTTTTAAAATAGTTTTATTATTTTATGTAGTAAGTAACGCATGCTATTCTAAGCAGTGTGGAACATGTTAACACCAGATAAAGACTAGTTTTGGATCCAACTTTGGAATCTGTTGAAATTTTTAATAATTTGTTTTTTCAATTATTCCAAAAGATGTAAGGGAATATCTAAGTTCAAACACTATGTGTCACTATGACGAAAATTTTGAAATTCTAAGTGAATGATTTACAATTGAATTTTTGAATAATATTAAATGTTTTAGAATTTTAAATTACGTATTGTCCTTAAATAAATGGGATACCATCAATGTTTCTAAGAAATAATAAAATATACTAGCTAGTTTATGCCGTGGAACGATACTAATAGTAGATGATTAGACAATAATAAAGTAAGAATATTGGAGACACAAAGATTAATTTAATACAAATTTGAGAAACAATTTGTTTATATTTTTTTATGAGTACTAATATAAGTCAAGAACAATTGTTGTCTTTATAAATATTTATTTATCTTTGACGATATAATGCTTTCTTTCTAATAAGGATTAAAGCGTCTTTGACGATATACTTTATTCGTAATGTAAGTACATTACTTGTATACAAGAGCTATCTTTTAATTTCACGCTCGAGAAGATTTATATATATAATACAATTTTAATGAAAAATATTATATATTCCTATATAAATATTATTAACCAAAGTTAACAAAATAGTGGCCTAGTTTACTGGTTAAAAATGTGAAATCAAATCAGATAAAATTGATCCAAATTTTATCTAGCCTATGAAAAAGTTTACTTATTTAGCTTATGAGGTTAAACCAATTTAGTCTATTTTATTTTATTTTACATGTTTTTATATATTTGTTTGTAAGAATATATATAAAATAAAAAACATTGCACTAAATAGTTTCAATATTTTTTTACCTACTTTTTTTAGCACGTCTACCTATTGAGATAGTCAATTTAGCCTATGCATTTTCGAACATAGATTTAAAAAATTCAGCCTAATCTATCGAATTGAGCCATTTTTTATCTATTTTAGCATTACCAATTTTATGGTGTTTGTTTTAGTTATTATTGAACTGATAAATTGAATCATATAAATCACCGTGTTTTCTACATTTTTTTATTAGTAAAAAGTTATTAATTTTATATTCAAATTATATGTTATAAATGTTTAAATTTTTTAAATAGAATTTCAAGTTTATGAATAAAAAAACATATTTTAAAAACGATACTTTATTAAAAATGATAAACAATTTCTTTTTATAGAAATTAGTCATTAACAAGTGGATAGATATTCTCTCTATTCTTATACTAATTAACAAAAAATCACAACTTTTTTTATTATTTATATTTTCATTACTTAAACTATAAGTTTGATTTTAAAGAAATATAATATTTATAGTATGGAAATATATCTCCCATCATTATCTTGAAGTAAAAGATCTTCAAGATTCCAAGTTTGATTTCTTTCCGTAAATGTCGTACACTTAAAAGAGTTAAAAAAAATAAACTATAAAACATCACCCAATTTTGAGGCCAAAAGCTAGCCAACACTGAATAAAACAAACGGGCAAAAAGAAAAGAAAGATCTTCCTTGACGAAGGCTTAATGGTCATTGGGATTTACAATTCTTAGAAATAACAATCCAATCTGCCATACAAATATAATTTATTGGACTAAAGTAATTGTTCGGTAAAATTAATTTTATACAATATGACATGCATTTGAACATAAAATTTATGAATAAAATTAACTTAAGCACACGTTACAATAATATCTGGCGATTTAAAATTAAAATTATAAAATTAATTTTACCAAATAGCTCATTTTTATTTCAAGATTTGGTACTTTGCTGAAGCAAAACACAGGAAAAAAAAAATTGAGACATAGCGATCATGTTATGACAAAGATCAGAACGGATTTGATGTCACGACTGGGCATATATCTCTATCTCTGGTGGTGATTTCCACCAACCAAACTACTCGTTCATAGATCATGATCACAGGCACACACACCAAGACCAACTTATTATTTATAACAAGTTATTTCACTTTAATAAAATTATTGGAAAGAAACAAAAAAGACAATATGAATACTAGGAAAACATTTGTTTCAAAGTATAAATTTGTATTATAAGAAATCACATTCTTAAGAATACTGTGCTTAAAAATATTTTTTCTATGAACATATTTAGTTGACATTGCGTAATTTAAGAAGAAAAAAATTATTTAACTAAAAAAATGTAGAAGAATCAAATGACAATATGTAGTTATAGTAGAAAATTACTTTTATTCTTACAAAAATATAAAATACTCATGTTTTATTATGAAAACAAAAAATAAGATAACTATAAATGATTTATACCTTAGAAATCAACGTTTTATAAAAATATTTTCAAGTTTACTTTTTCATAAATATTATTTGATATCCGAAAATTGGTACATCTAATAAAGACGAAACTAAATAATACTTATTCCATAAATATTTGTGTGTGATCCACACGGGCTATACCCTATAGCCACATACATGTGTATATATATATATATATATATATATTAATATTACGTTACTGAAATGAATTTATTTTCATAAATACTATTGAGTTATTTTTAAAACTATATAGAATCATTATTTTTAAAATAAACCAATCTAAATATACAATATACAAAGTAGATGTTATAGTATTATGTTTGTTTCTTCATAAATATTTATAGAAAAAAAATAAGAAGAATAAATAAAATAAATTTATTAATAAACTAAAATTAATTTATTTATAAATTAAAAATTATTTTTTGAAAAAATATAAATTAATTTTAATTTTTGAAAAAATTATCTATTTTTATTTTTTTCTCATATCAGTGCTTATAGAAAAAATTTATCCAAACAAACCCTAAATCTTTAATATTGAAAAAAATCATAATATACATATTTTATTCTATATTTTCATTTATTTATATTGGTGAAGGAAAATTCACTAAAATAACATAAAATGGAGACAAAGTGTTCAACTATTGCCTTAGAAATTTGAGATAAAATAAAACTCTTAAATATATATAAAAAAAAAATCACTCTTCCACGATTTAAAACTACTTCAACATGTCCATTTATAATTTCAAGATTCAACAATTTCTCCCTTGTTATATGCCGACTCAAGCTAAAAGGGACCTGTGGGAACTCAAACTAGATGAATAAGATCAGTATGTAATTTGAATTATTACTTTCAAATAATCAAGGCTGTTATTAAAGTAAGACCATATTACTTATCTATTTTACATAAACATTTTTTTCCCGTACCTAAATTAACATTGCATCCATTAACAAACACGGAATAAATTCGTAAATCATTTTGTGAAAACCAATTCATAAGATCAACTAACATTTTTCATAAATTACTGTTCTAATAAATACGGTTTTGAATTAATTCATTTTAAAAACTAATTTTCTACAACTTTGAAAAAAATGAAAAATACATGTTAAAAACAGTTCAAACTAAACATACGCAGAAAAAAAAAAAGTTCCATAAGAATAATAAATATTTGGATCTTGCATTTAAACGTGTAGGAATGATCTAAAATGTAAATTGAACATGTGTGCTGTATGGAGGTTAGGGTGCATTGATTATCAACAGCAGCACATGCACACATAAGTGGGATCCTATGCACCTCTTCACCCAATGTTTTGATTTTTATTTAATTTAATTAAACAGCCACGCGCAAATCTCTTTTATCTTTGTTTATTTAGCAGAGGATTTTGGGGCTTTCTTGGAGGGGAGGGTCTAATTAAGTGAGTTCAAGATTGATTTCTGGTGTGTTCTGATTGACACACAATTTTTAAAATTTTTATTTTAATTACAACTAAAAGTATAATAAGGGAATTTACGTTATACTTTTATCACAAAAAGTAATATTCATAAAATGAATATTGTTTTAATTATATTATTTAAAATCATTTTTAGATAAACAACTGCTTCAAAGAGCATGATCATGAATTTTATAACATGATGTTAATATTATACGTATAAATATTCAAAATTTAAAATAATAATAATGTTGTAAACATATATATCGCCAATAGATCATGACCCTGTGCACGAAGATGTTTAACTTTAAAATTTAAAGACTTATCGATCTACATCAAGAATTTTCTTCTTTTAAATTGAGTAAAAATAAAATAAATAATTTTAGCTGTTGATAAAAAAAAAAAACCATTAATATCATAACATATTTATGATTCGTTGTGCACTTAGATATAATTTCATCAACATGATTGAGTCTATCCAGATATGGGTAATTCTACAAAGTGATAAGTCAAAATTTGAATCTATGCTAAAAGAGAAACCTATATTTAGTACCTAATCCTGTTTTAAACATGATTATTACCAATAATAAATACTTGTTAAAAAAATAATATAGTAACTAATTTTTTAATAATAAATGAGATCATTTACTCCATCTTATAAATTGAGTTGTTTATTCCAGAGAAATTAAATTATTCATAAATCAAAGTATAAAATAACAATATATAACAATAAAACGCGTAGATAAAATTGTAATAAAAATTTGAAATATAAATATTAATTAAGTTTCATATGCTTATAGCTACTCCCTAGCTAACATAAATGCCATCAGTATGTTTAACAAAGTTTTAATTCATTTTGATAATGATTAAATTTAAGATTTATTCCAAATTTTCTTTTAATGTATAAAATTATGTGTAGCAATTAATTGTTGTACTCATCATATGAATTTTGAACTTAGACATGTAACATAAAATTACAAATTTAAAAAATAATAATAATAAAATTTAAATATGTTTTAAGTCTTGTAAATATAACTTATATAATTTTAGTCTTAATTTTTTTTTTTATTTATAGATCTTTAACTTTTTATAGTATTGACATGACTAACCAAGTAAAAAAAAATAATTAAAATAATTAAAGTAATAAAAATATTTTAAATTAAAATAATTAGATTATTTTTAGATGTGTAATTTAATTAAACAATATATTTAATATTTTATATAAATAAAATGATTACATGTGACTTAATTTTATATTTTATTTTTAATTTTTAAATATTACAAATAATTTTATTTTTTATTATTATTCTTACTTTTCAATTCACTAATTTACTTTTTACGAAAGAATATAATTTACTTAAATACTTATGATTTAATTAATAAAAAATATTTTAAAATTAATTAATTATGATTAATAATAAAAATTAATAAATAATACTAAAAAAATTGTGAAGATCTAAAAATATTAATAAAAGTTATAATGACTAAACGTGAAAGCAAATATAAACACGACAAATTAAAATATATTTATTTAAATATAATAATAATTTAATATATCTTATAATTCACAGATACGAAAAATCATGTTTGAGATTGGTTTGGTTTGCGGAAAAAAGTTTAATTGAACTCAAGAAATCGATTGATTTGAAAAAAAAAATGATTTATTTTGAACTAAATTTTTTGCCCAGAAAAAAAAGTACAAAAACCTAAAGGGCGGCAAAACATATTGGCTGAAGTTATTTAAAAAAATGCATGAAAAGCAAGTGATGAATTGAAATCACAATCATTGATTGAGCACCACGGAAACATTATCCAAACAAACACATGTTAATAATGTGATGGTATCGATCAAGAAGGAGGTGTAAAGCAGTGAAAGTTCGAGGACAGAACAAAAACGAAGCTGCTAGATCTTATATATCATTTTCATCTCAGTATTTACTATTTAGAATATGAAACGCGACTTGGCGATGGAAACGCGACACGATGAAGCAACTTAGAACAATGACGCAGCCTCGCATAATGAAGCTGCAATCGCTTTGATACACAGTTTCTATTTATTTGTTGCTCAAATTAGATATAGATAGTGCTGGGTCATGTGTCCCCGACTCACGGTGGTGGTGAAAACTGAAAAGTGGAGCTACTCAGATGGTAAAGAGAACAGTGTGTGAAAAATTAAGATTAGTGAGTTGAAACTTGAAACTTGCGATAAGAAGAGGATTTTATATATGGAGTTCTAAAATAATTAGGTATAGTGCATTTCCAGAGAATAATTATTTAAATGGTTTTAAATTAGTATTTTAATGAGTATATTACTTACGGTAAATGTTTATTTTTAGGTTAAAATAAGTTTTTTTTCGTTTCACTTTAGTTTTTGCGTTTAAAAGAATTCATTTTAATTTTTTAAAGTATTTTTGTTATACCAAATTGATTCTTCATTGATTTATTATATTAACTTGGTTAATTTAGTGCAACTAATAAATTATCAAAAAAGTCATATTAAATGAGCGTTGCCAAGTTGGTCATAATTAATATTATTGTTAATAGAAACAAAATTAATTCAATGATCAATTTGGTTTGAGAGAGATAAATATATATTTTTTTTAAATTTAGTAGACCAGACTAGAATAAAAAAAATATCAAAAGTATATTTTAGTTTTTTTTATAATTAAAATTTATAGTAAATAAATATTGAATTTATAAATATATTTTAAATTTTGAATGAATAATTTAAATTATAATATAAGAGTATTTTTAACTATTGAAAAATTCTTTTTTAAAAAATTATTAAACTTTAATTTAGAGATAGAAATAAATATATGGTAAATTTAAAAGAATAAGCGATTAAAAAGATTAATTATACATATAAATATAAAAAGAGGATAATCAAAATTAATTGAGAGATATTTTTTTGACTTATGAGCATGTAAAATACACATTTCAATAAGAGAAATAAAATTTTAAGAATGTAAATTCAAAAAATGGAGTAAATGTTTCGTTATCAAAGTTATGTATCTTTATTTATGTTATAGGAGCAAACTAGTATTACAGATATTGTTTTCAAAAAATAGTTATTAACTTTTATGTGGTTTTGGTACAAAATCTTAACATATTTCCTGTTATTTGATATTTGTATGTTACTTTTGAATATGAAGTATGAACTTTATAACCTTTTTAGAAGTTTGAATATGATTGTAGTTTAAGAAAATTTGTCTTTTAGATTATTGTTAATTTTAGTCTTTATATTTAATAAAATTGGATTTTTAGTCTTGGACTAAAGAACTTTTTTACATAAAAATATCATAATTTTAATTTAAGTGATTTTTTAACTCATAAATTTTTAAATGCTGATAAAAAAAAATTAAACTAAAGAAATTTTACTTTATAATTTTTATATTTGTATTTTATTTTATTTCCTAAGTCGAAATGAAATTATTTTTCAATATTCACATGTAACAAAACTAATTTATTAGTACAAAAGATTTTTCACTTTTTGGATTAGTTTAAGAGGATGTGAAATTAATTAATATAAAAAAATATTTTTTAAAATTAATTTTGAAAACACATTTTATATCAATTTGAAATTGATATAATAAATCATCTAGCTATATCGATTCTCACCACAACTAGTATAGAAAATAACTTTGTATTTGTTCACATTAGTTGGAATGTATAAAATCACTTTTTAAATCAATCACAATAACAACATATGTATATATTTTATTTTGTTTTTTAATCAATGATAACTACCTTACATACATTCAATATAAAATATTATACTTTGAAAACTACATATACAACAAAAGAAATATGAACAAAAAATTTGCATAACGATTTAATTTAATTGTCTATATAAATGATAACATCTTATATATATTAAAAGTACAAATGAAAAATACCTAGTATAATGACTAAATTGATTGTATATAACTCTCTATTACAAATACTAAAATCAAAACAATGTGTTAAGAGTATTTCTTGATTACATTAATAGTTATCTTTAATGATAATGATTTTAGCTATCATGTTTTAATATGAGTATTTTTTTAGTTTTTTTTTTGTTAATGAGAATGTTTTTATGGATTTTTTATCTTATTATATATTTTAATATATTATTTTCGATATCTTTAGTTTTAAATAGAATTTCAATATTTTTTTAAACTATCAATAATTTAAAAAATATTATATTACAATATAAATTGTTTATTATAAATTTTAAATATAATCTTAATGTTAAAAATATTTATTTATTACAATTTTTAATTATAATATAATTTATATATTTAGAAATATATCTATTATTAACTTTATTTATATAAAATAAATATTTATTTTATACAATATTAGTGTAATAAGAAAGACAAGGTTTATGTATTTTTTTCTTATTGTTTGTGGAAACAAATAATTCTTTAAGAATATTTTCTTTAAAAAAAACTACTCACCTGCGAGACAGAGGGAGAGAAAATCACCTTGTAAGGGTAGGGTTTAGAAATAAAAGACAAATACTCTTAAAAAAAAAAAACAACGAGAGAAGTACGTATGATAATTTGACTATCTTTTCCTCAAAGCATTTGGGAACAACAAAACTAAGGTTTGAAAGTTGAAGAAAAAAGAAAATACAACTATACAAGTAATTAACCTCCGCTGTCCTCCATAATTTAGAGAATTTTACTAAAACATGTATTCTATCCGCCGTGTTATTTATTTGTTCGTTTAAGATTATATATATATATATATATAATTATTTATAGTATTATTTTTAGAAAAAAATATTTAGAAGATAATTAATTATATAAATTTCCATAATAAAGTTATATTATTATTTAACTAAAATACTCTTATTTCATAAATGAATCGTAGTAATAATTAGGTGAATAATAAAAATGACTAATTAATATATTGTAGGTTGAAATGTTAATAAATAGCGGTATTATTGGAAAAAAAGTAATGAATACTTTTTTTATATTCTAAAATAACAAATAATTTAAGATAGAAAGATATTTTAAAAATAACACAAAATGAGATGGGGGAGTATATACTACAAAATAAAAAATAAAAAATAAAAAATATGAAAAATTATATATAATATCAAATTGAATATTAATGGTTGAATGTTTAAATAATAAAACTGCAATCCAAAATTCTTGCCAGGACAACTTTCAACATCTATATCCAAAAACCAAATAGTTAGGTTGAACGCTCTATCAGATTTAAGGGCGGTAACCAACCCTCTCTATACATTGGCACTGTTTAATTTGGTATCACGAAACGAAAAGACAATAATTTCAGCAGTGATGTCTAACATTTTGTCATTTTGACATGTGCCCGAGTTGGTTCACACAAAATCTATTAGTATGAGCTCTGACAAGGTTTTGACTGACTCCAAAATAAAAAAAATTAATTATGCGTCAGGTTATTTGCTAAAATATAATTATTATTACAAGTTGTTGGGAAGTTAAATATACGCAGACAGCTTACAGTCTGGCAGAATCCAGGGCCATTTTCATGTACCCCTCCAAAATGTTAAAGAAATTTTTTATGGAGTAAAATTTAAGAGAGAAGATGATGTCTCGGTTTAAAGTAAAAAACATTCAATTAAAAATATATTTATATTTATCCTATTTGAAAGAAATGAGTAAAAATTTGAAAATCTACAATATGATGACATTGTTTATTTTACTCTACTGGATCGAGTTCTTGAGTCTTGAGAAAGTTAAATTTTATTGGATTCATCGAATCGGTTATGGTTCGTAGTGTATTGAAAACTGGAAGCCAAGCCATCAGTTGTGCTGCCACACCCATTGTTTTTGGGTCCTGATTTTCAAATTCAAGGGAAGTATTATATTTATGTTTTTTAATCTCAATGGTCCTTCAGCAAACAGCTTAAGATTTCATGCAATTAGCCTACAACTCACAAATCGTGATGAAGTTGAAGGCCAAAAAAAATGCTGAAAAATTAACTACGGGAAACATGCGCACATGAGATGCTTTACAAGTCAGCGAATGCGTCCCAGCACCAAATGTGACACAAAAGAACACAGATTAGTATCACCAGGATTTGTTTAGCTATAATTTTAGCACACACTTTCATGTCCAACTCAAAATTATTAGTTTTATTATTTATATAATTTTTTGTTTACATTTCTTATAATATTTTTTTTAATCTTTTTCAATTATACAACTTCTCTTATTTTTTAACAAAATCTGTCATTCTAATTATATTTGAATCCAAAAATTTAGATGAAAAATCTGAGTGGAATATGATTAGTAGCAATGTAACGTTGCGATCTTTCCTTTGTTTGATGTACATGTACTTAACCGTGCGTGCCATTGGGTCCCCATAAAGTTTGGGTAGGCAACTGCCAACTAGTGGCCAGCAATCACACTTTTGTTAACTCACACAGCTAAGGTTGTCTTTAATATTATGGAACATCCAATACGTAAGGATTTCCATGAAATTTTCTCAAGAAAGCATTGGTTGGCCTAGTGGCTACCTACATTATAATTATTGTTAAAATTCGTTTTCTTATTTATTGCAATCGATAAGGATGACGATTTTATTTTTTCAATTGGTTATATTTTTTCTTTCCATGAAGTGGGCTTAATTAGTTCGATGTGGAAAGCTCCTTTTTTTTCATTGGAAATACCCTTTCTAATTAGGATTAGTTAGTGTACCGTGTCTGTAAAGGAAAACTAGATGACTTCAAGTCTTCAACAATCTGTTCATTAGGTGCACAAAAAACTAACCTATGTACGTTGATTTGTAGGGGTATTCAATTAGAAAAAAAAAATGCATTAGTTTTTCCAATTAGGTTTTTGAAAATAAATATGCTTAATTAAATCTTTTCCTTTAATTTAAATTGTTTTAATTTTGGTCTCTTGAATTTTTCTTGAGGTATTTAAGTTATTTTATTTTTAAAATTAAGTAAATTTGATTCTTTTGTTAATTTTCTTCTATCTAAAATATTTAAATTTTTATTTTCTATTCAAATATTTAAGGATTTACTATGGATTTGAGATATAAAATAATTATTAAAGTTTAGAACCTAGGAATTCGGTAAAAATTATAACGGGGAAGGATTTATTCGATGTGAGATTGAGATTTAAAAGGAAAATATATATATTTTTCTTGGATAAATTTTGATATTTTGGTTAATAAGTTCTAAGCAAAATAATATTTAAATCAATTTATTAAGTACATTGGACATATCTTGAGTAAAAAATAATAATTATATGCTTTTAGGGAAAACAAAATTCACAATGAGACTAAATTTATTTAATTTCTAAAATAGAGAGGCTTAATTGATTAAAAAATAAAGAATAAAAATGATATATAATTAAAAAAATAATAAAAATATAATCAAGTCATAAAAATTTTATTTATCTTGAATTATTTGTATAACAAAATGTAAAAAATAAATTGTTCTAAATTGGACTTTAAAGATTTATCTAGTTAAAATATATCATTTCAACCCAATTAATAATCCATGTGTTAAGGATGTTTAAGCACAAGTCCACTATAGAATATCTAATTATAAGATGTTGAAACTAAGGTAAAGACGAGATGACAAAAAAGTTTAAATAGACATTTTAAATAAATAAAGTTGTCACCAATATTTATTAATAAAAAATATTGGAAAAATTTTAAAAAGAAAATAGTGGGATTTGAAAGTAGATTTTAAGTTTGAAAGTCGATTATGCATAAGGAATATATTAGCACTATGTAACATTCGTTAAAAATGATTACCTCTAATTGATTAAACAAATTATTTATGACTTTTAAAGTATTTAGCTCACCTAAAAAAATATAGCAAAAATATAGATGCAATTATGAAATCAAAGTTACATAGTTCTTTGGGATAAAAAGTATTTGTATGTTGATTTTGATTTTTGTCAGACCTTGAAATTTTTGAACTGTCACAGTAAAATTGACATATGTGTATTCCTATGCAAGAGGAAAGTTTATAAACATTAAATTGTCATTAATTGTGCCTCAAAACTTCATGATTAATAAGATGTCATATCTAATTTATCACTTCCTCGTTAGGAAAAGGATGTTATCATTACATTTTTTTTTCTTAAAAATAATGATTTCTATTAATAAGTTGTACAACTTGCATCCTTGAAATTTTTGAAGATTGAGAAGATGTCACCTCTATAGTCAATCTTTTTGAGAAAAAAATCCTTGAGCCTTGGAACAAACATGATCCAAAAAAGAAGGTTTGGGTACAATGATTTGGAGTGGGTCCAAAGGACTTAGGAGTTGTCCAAAATGCGTTCAAAGAGTGTTCAGTGTCCAAAAGGCATAGACGTATGTCAAATGTCCAAAAGCTATGGACACATTCAAAGAATGTCCAACGTCCAAAGGACTTGGACAAGTTAGAAAGTAAATAAATAAAAAGGAAAGTGAGCCACTTGAAGGGGCATCCAAAGGCTCCAACATCCAAAAAGGGCGTCCAAAGACTACAGACTACACCAGTATCCAAAAATCTGGATGAGTGAGATAGATAAATTAACAAAAAAAAAAGGAAAATGAGCTATCCAAGGCTCCAACATCAAAAGAGAACATTCAAAGGCTATGGACGTGTCCAAAAATGTCCAACATCCAAAAGACGTGGACGAGTTAGAAAGTAAATAAATGAAAAGAAAAGAAAGTCACTCAAATGGGCGTCTAAAGGCCCCCAATGTCTAAAGGGTATGAGCGCATCCAAAGACCACCAATGTCCAAAGACATGAATGGACCGGGAAGATAAATTAACAAAAAGGAAAATGAGTCGTCCAAAGGCTCTAGCATGTAAAGGAGGCGTCCAAAGACCCCCAACATCCAAATGATATGGATGCGTTCAAAGACCACCACCGTCCAAAGACTTGGATGAGTCAAAAAGATAAATTAACAAAAATAAAAAGATTTAAAGGTTCCAGCGTCTAAAGAGTGTGAATGCGCCCAAAGACGTGGATGAGTGAGAAAAACAAGTTAATGAAAAAGAAAAGGAGTTGTCCATATTGGCGTCCAAAGGGTATGAACGCATGCAAAGAGTATCAACATTAAAAAGCCTAGATGAGTTAGAAAGACAAGTTAATGAAAAAGAAAAGAAGTTGCCCAGGATAAGATCCAAAGGTTGCAACACCCAAAGGGTGTGGACTCGTCCAAACACCACCAACATCTAAAGACTTGGATGGATAAGAAGAATGATTTGAATAAAAAACATCAGACCATAGGGGATCCAAAGAGAGCATC
Source organism: Mucuna pruriens (assembly GCA_025330945.1). Taxonomy (NCBI): domain Eukaryota; kingdom Viridiplantae; phylum Streptophyta; class Magnoliopsida; order Fabales; family Fabaceae; genus Mucuna; species Mucuna pruriens. Next base: position 4,674,566 of record JAENHJ010000154.1, read on the forward strand.
CAGGAACCTCTAATGTTCAAAGACGTGTACGTCCCAAAGACGTGAAAAGGTCCAAACTCCGTTTATTTAAAGCGAAACATGCTAAATAATGAGTTTTTATATGCACAAACGAATCAAACAAATTTAAATCGAGGGGATTAGTAGTACCAATTTATGCTTTCACGTGGCTACTCTTGAATGACTCTGTCTTTTGGGTCTCATTTGCAATTTCATTGCTTAAAGCTTCACGAAAAGTGATATTTCTTGTGTTTTGTTTCTTTTTAGTTTATTCTTCACCATTTTTGTGATTCTTTCTTTTCAGTTTATTCTCCCTTGTTTTTGTGATTCTTTCCCTTTTAAACGCTCACGAATCACCTTTTTTTTTTGTCTCTTTCGGGCTCTATTTTCTTCATTTCTAACATGTTTTGCTTTTCAGCCTTTCTCTCCTAGTTTCTTGTTCTAGTATTTTTGTCTCCCCTTGATCTTCGTTTCATCTTGGTATTTATAGACTTTCAGAAAATTAATTTTTTAATTCAACCTGTCTACTTTTCTTTGCAAGTTGGCTAATTGCAATAAGACATTTGACAACTAGAAAGTAGAGCATGAGCTACAGATAACAGAGTAGCACAAAGCAGAGAGTGAAGCTCTTTTGGACGCTCGACATGCAGTAGAAAAGAGGGATTGCAAACATGAAGAGAGGAAAAAAAAAGGGTGCATCCCTTTTGGACACTTAATCACAATGCATAACAGAACAAAGTCGCAATATAGAATAGTCTTTCTACTTTGAATGCTCCTTGGACAGTTAGCCACAACGCAAAAAGAGAAATAGAGTAAAACAATGTTCAGGTTGTTCTGTCTCTTTGGACACTCGTCCAATAAATTTTATTTTTTCAAATTTTTTTTTAATTTTTTTCATTTTTGTTATTGAACTGGACATTTAAAATTAAAGGATAAGATAGAGTCAAGTATTCACACAAGACAATTTCAAAGCATTCCGAAATAAGAAAACATACCCTGTTCTAAAATATTCCTTTTTAGCAGCATTTTATTTCCAAATAGGTAAAAACTTCTCTCCCTCCATGTGTTATGCATTCCGTTCCATCTCAAGACACCCTTATAAATACAACGTTGTTAATAGACTCAGTCAGGTAGACATTTATTATATATGTTACTATTCTATCAAAATTCTTGTTAATTTGAGGGTTGTTTTGTCTTTACCAATATCCCAACTCATCTCCACTAGAGCTCAAACATGCTAGCAGAAGAAGTCACTATGATGCATCTCGGAAACTTGGTCTTTAGACAAATGAGATTGCATCACTAACATTTTATCGAATAATACTAAAGAAATATTAATGACTTGCTCTTTAATACAATATTTATTATTAGTTAAAAAATATTTAAGATAAAAAATTATATGAATTTTTTTTTCTCAAAAGTATATTTTTGTTGAGAATAAAAACATTGTACAACATTAAACATGAATATCTTTTTTCAATGAAAATTCAAATATTAATTTGCCATAGATTAAATAACTAATCACTTTTAATAGATCTAACCACTATTAGTAAATTATAATTTTTCTTCTAATATAATAATTCTCGCTTACAATTTTACAAGTCTTAATAAACTTCAAACAATTATAAAAGTATATTTAAAATCGTTACTAACATTTTTTGTTGACAATATTCATGAAATTTGATCAAGCCATACCCTTAGCAAGAGTAATGTTCCGTGTACGAAAAAAATCATTAAAATGGATTCTGGCGAAGTTCTCACCGTAGTAATACAATGACATGAGAATCGACAAGTCCCAAAAAAAACTAATGTGTGAACATTTTTTTGTTAATGATTACCGTGTATGCGTGTTCCACTAATATCTACTTATCGATGTATATAGTGTATAACCCGATTTTTTAACAGAGAAAACTTATTTGAGTGGCTCTAAGAAGATGAACAAGACCCTTTTAGAACAAGTATATCATTAAATGAACAAATCAATGAATGTCAATTACTAATTTAATTTAAAATGTATGTTATTCAATTATTATTTTTCCGGTGAATTGTTATTTATTGATTTGATTTAAAATGTACAGTGATCACAATTTAATTTATTCAAATTTAAAAATAAATATATTCTTATTTTCCTTTTAAATATTCTCTCCTAAATTTAAAAATTATTTCGTTTTGTTGTTAAATCATATCCCTTGTCTAAACGTATCTTTAAAAAAGATCCAAAAGATGGTTAAGAACATGATATGGTATATCCATAGGAGAAGCAAATAAAATAAAGAGAAAACCGAACAATGTAACTGGAGAGTGATGTTGTTGTCGATCTCCAAGATCCTCCCACAACATATGGTATTAAATAATCAAGGTTGAAAAGTTTGAAAAACTAGACATATTTATGCCATGAAACATTAAATAAACATGCAATGGATCACAAAGGGAGACAGTTAGATTTTCAAACAAAGGAAAAATGTTGCAAATAATTAGACCAAATCAATCTAATTCAATTTTACGTCCGGATATATAGTGTAAGCCTACATCTCATTGGTAAGAAATGAAAATGAGTCAAAGTCAGATTTTATTTTTATTTAAGCTTAATTTAGTTTTAAAGTTGAAGATGTGAGTTTAACTTATTTACTTCGTATAACCTTTTCTAAGATTAGTATGACATTTCAAAAAGTCTGTGTCTATCTTATCTACTCTAACGTAATGAATGACCCAACCAAAATTAGATATAAAAAATTCACGGTATATATACACTTCCTATCTTATAGGCTTTCTTTTCTTGTAAGTTTTATTACGCATAATACACGTTTTCCTTGAGTTTGAGAACATACAATGAACCCGCAAAATAAAACAAGACTAAGAAAATATCTTTTTTTATTTTCCAGAGTATATTGCAAGCATTTCCATTCTAACCTATTGATCTAAAACTTAATGGTTCCAGCTCCAAATGCTAAAAAATGGAGCCCTAGTTTTCATATTTGGATGAGCATCCTTGGTAATAATATTCTTGGTGAATTTGTTCGACCTAAAAACCCATATTCTTTGACTTTTGAACGAGAGATTCATCTAATTAAATTTATTAAACTTAAATTGGTTGTAATTATGTGTGTTACGTGTGTATAGCAGTGTGTGTGTTAATTCTTTTTTGGTCCAGACGTATATTATTCTTGGCGACGTCCATCAATCAACATTTGGGCCTCAAGCCTCAGCTGGACAGTGATCATTTTGGGCTTCTGGGCTACAAGTGCAAAATCTACTCATGCGTTCCACGAGTCAACCATGTAAGGCCTCTTGTTTATATCATGCCAAACATAGGATAAGCGTCTTGATTTTTTCTCATTTTGTTTCCTGTGTAAGTCAGTATCATACAACCAAGCAAAATATTAATTCAAAATTTACAGTTGTGATATTTACACTTTTTTTATTAATAAGTATACTTTATTTTTATTATTAAAATATACTTTATATAAAAATAATTTAAATTACATTCTTACCCTTTATTTTTTATCATTCTTTAAATTCTATTTCTACATTTCATTTTCATTATCTTTTAAAATTTATTTTTATAATTTTATTTTGTACCCTCTACCTCTATCTCTATTATTATTTAAAGCACGCATCTATTCTCCATCTCTATGTTTTTTTCCTATAGAAACTAATAATTTTTTTTTTACCATAACTGCATTTCTTATATTGAATAAAAGGTAAATAAATGTGTAAAAATACATATTCCATATGTGATAGTTTACCATTTATGTTATAATGTATTATTATTGTGATTTATGTTTTTTTAATGATACTTTGTTTAACAAGTATTAATTTATGATGTTCATTTTTTTTCAACACATGATTATTGATTTTTAATGTATTCTTTATTTTCTTTAATGCGATGAATATTATATTTTCAAAATATAATTTAATTTGTCTTGTTTTTAATTTTACCATAAAATATTTTTTGAAACAAACACATACATATTTCGAAATATAATTTTCAGGACTATGTAACTTTTATTAAAATATAGTTTCACAATTTTTTTCGGAACATGTTTATTCTAAAAAATAAATTTCCATACACAAATTTGAACCCTTAATAGATTAGAAGGGTATTTGGAAGAAGAAAAAAGGGGAAAAAAACTATTGAAAAGAGAAATTGTAGATATCATTTGCCAACATTTAAGATGAAAGAAAGAAACAAAGAAGTGAATATTGAAATGAATTGATTTCTTCGTAAGATAGACGAACTTAGGATACTAGGAAGAAGTTGGGCCTATATTCAAAACTGGGCCTTGACAATGAACCAATTCCTACCTTTTTTTGCTACAAATGGATAAACATTTAGGCCACCAATAGTTGACACGTAGATAAGAAGGAAGAAAGGGGAAAAAAAAAAAAGGAAAAAGAAAAGAAAAAGTGGTCGAGTGTGACAAGAGTCAAAGAGTCTCTCCGCGGCGCTAGTGTGTAGGAAGGAGGTGTGTGTGTTGGTCCATTATATATATCGCTGCTGGAAGTGGCAGTGGCACTTCCAATTCCCAGTAGAGTAGACAAATGCAACATATTCATTCAATGGCAATTATCTTATTTTAATAATTTATATATCCTTCGATTTGCGTGTGGTCAGCACTCACACAAACTCCAATCCCCTAAACTACCAGACAAATTTGCAATTTCCGGCATCTCCTCACAACCTACGTAGCCAGATACCCTCAATTCGACTCATCGTTCAAACACATAACGTAACCTCGTTTCTTTGTCCGTTGTTGTTTTTGTTTCACCTATGACTATGACTTCTTTGATTCTTTGTCCGGCAACTCCCCTCTCCGCTACTCGAGGGAATTCCGTTGGATTCTTTCTCCCTATCAATACCCGTTTCACCAAGATCCACAAGTGTCCGGTTCGTTGTTCCTTAGATTCCAATGTTTCCGATATGAGCGTAAATGGTTAGTAATCCTTTTTTCCCCCTTATGCTCTGTAAGTGATTACACCTAAGGAATTTTCCCTTAATTATGTGGAATCGAAATTTAATTTATATATTGATTTTCATCTTGGAGAGTCTTGGAGGAATAGGGAAATTAAAAGGTATTGTAAGTTTGGGAAGTGTCACAAAGTTTAGATAATGTTTCTTGAACTGTAAGTTTGACAAAGGAGATGATATGGTTTGCATGCAGCGCCAAAGGGGCTGTTTCCTCCGGAGCCTGAACATTATCGTGGACCGAAGCTGAAAGTGGCTATTGTTGGAGCTGGGCTTGCAGGCATGTCAACTGCTGTGGAACTCTTGGATCAAGGGCACGAGGTTTATCTCCTTCTCTCTACTCATATCATAATATTTTGAAATTGGATGTTATGGTATGTATAGTGAAGTTACTTTTGAAGCAAATGGGAGCGATTCGTTGATTGTTTGTTTGTTTTTGTAATTCACGTGTTGAATGCATTAGGATGTTATGACTACTGTTTTGTATTTATTATGTTTTCTTCAAAATTCTCTGGTTCAGGTGGATATATATGAGTCGAGGCCCTTTATTGGTGGCAAAGTTGGTTCTTTTGTTGACAAACGTGGGAATCACATTGAAATGGGATTGCATGTTTTCTTTGGTTGCTACAACAATCTTTTCCGATTGATGAAAAAGGTAAGCTGTTTTTACTTGCACTTGCGCATTTTCATTGTATCTGTCCGTTTGATAACTTTTTCTTCTTCAATGCTTGGACTAGGTGGGTGCAAATGACAATCTACTCGTGAAGGATCACACTCACACTTTTGTAAACAAAGGGGGTCAAATTGGAGGTATGTTTTGTGCTGCAATACCTTGCTTCATTTTTGTTCATTTTACATGAGACCAATAACTTGTTTTCTTGTGCAGAGCTAGATTTTCGCTTCCCAGTTGGGGCACCAATTCATGGGATAAGGGCATTTTTAACCACAAATCAACTTAATGTAATCACACTGTATATTCTACTACACCATGTTTGTTTACATTACATGACTTGGTCATCACTCATCAGTATTATGTAGAACAAGAAAATAATATATTTGAATGCTCAAAAAGAGTATATTTGTTCATTTTCCTCACGGAACTACCATTTCACCTAACTTTACATATTGTTTATGAACAGACTTATGATAAGGCTAGAAATGCTGTGGCTCTTGCACTGAGTCCAGTTGTCAGAGCTCTTGTGGATCCAGATGGTGCACTGCAGGACATAAGGAATTTGGATAGTGTAAGAGGATTTGTTATTTTCTTGTTACTTTTTAGTCTATTTCCAAATGATGCTTCCTTATTATTTGCACCCTCAGTTTCCATGTGTTCTTACTCATGCTCATGCCCATCCACACAGCATATACATACATGCATGCGCATACCATAGGATTAATTGGGAAGGTTGTATACCAAACAAAGTAAAAATACCAATACTTGCTGCCCTAGAATCCAAGTTTACTGTTTCACTTTGTATTGATTGTGTTTGTCAATCTTCTTTCTTAATGTCAAATCTTGTTCTTTTAATCATTGCGTGCAATTCTTACAGATTAGCTTTTCAGATTGGTTTTTATCCAAAGGTGGTACACGCATGAGTATTCAAAAAATGTGGGATCCAGTTGCCTATGCCCTTGGGTTTATTGACTGTGATAATATCAGTGCCCGCTGCATGCTCACCATATTTGCATTGTTTGCCACAAAGACTGAGGCTTCCCTTTTGCGAATGCTTAAGGGTTCACCAGATGTTTATCTGAGTGGTCCTATCCGGAAGTACATCACAGATAGAGGGGGCAGGTATAATTTTAGATACAAGAACATTTCCACCATGACTATCCAAATTTCTTCCTATTTAGATTCTCATTCATTGCTGGAACAGATTCCATCTTAGGTGGGGATGCAGAGAAGTACTTTATGACAAATCTGCTGATGGGAGCATGTTTGTTACAGGACTTTCCATGTCAAAGGTGATATCCGTTTTCTTGTTTGAAATCTTTACACGCTTGGTTAGAATCCAAGTGACATTCTCAAAATCTTAATAGTTAATACCTTACTAATTTTTATTTTCTCAGGCTACTGCAAAAAAAATTGTGAAAGCTGATGCTTATGTTGCTGGTAAGTAGTATACTCATCCTTGGTTTTTGTATTTATACCTTACTGTGTCAACAATCTTCAATGCCTTACTGGGATTTACATGATGCCAGCTTGTGATGTCCCTGGAATTAAGAGACTAATTCCATCAGAGTGGAGGGAACAGCAGTTTTTCAATAACATATATGAACTAGTTGGAGTTCCTGTAGTCACAGTGCAACTTAGATACAATGGTTGGGTTACAGAGTTGCAGGATCTAGAAAAGTCAAGGTAATTCTCTGAATTTTAGAGTTTGTATAGAAACTATAAAATGAGGTACTTTTGTTTTGACAATAAAGAATGATATATTTTCCTTCGATCATTATTGTTCAACTTCTTCATGAATCCTTACTACCTTGATGACAGGCAACTGAGAAAAGCTGTTGGGTTAGATAACCTTCTCTATACACCCGATGCAGATTTTTCTTGCTTTGCAGACCTTGCTCTTTCATCTCCGGAAGATTATTACATTGAGGGACAAGGATCATTGCTCCAGTAAGTGTTTGTAATCTCACACTTCTAAATTTTCACTTCTGTTCATGAGTTGTTTACTTGAAAATAAATTTTAAGAAGGATTGACTTGTTTGAGTGTTTTGCACACAGAATAATGATAATTATATACATGAAAAAATGAACACAACTTATTTTTGCGACAATAATGAAGAATTGGACTAGTTTTTAAGATCCTAATGTTCCCAATGCTTCATAAATTCCTATTGTTTCCATGGCTATAATAACTACTGTCATCATTTCCAACAGTTTATGCTTAAAATCATGCATGACTAAGTATGTTATGCATTGGAGGAAATTGCATCATCAATTCATCATGCAATTTATATCTGAGATTGGTAAAAGCATCAGCTTTACTGGTTCTATTTTCTCATACTAAGCCTAACAATTTTCATGGTATTTTAATTTGGTCACCATCATGCATGTAATATTTGATTTAGTATTGACCTTCTAAGTATATAATGTTATTTCATCTGTCAGATGTGTTCTGACGCCAGGAGATCCATACATGCCCTTACCAAATGATGAAATTATTGCAAGGGTAACAAAACAGGTTGGTTAAAAGAAATACTATTTCTCTTATTCTGTTTTTGATATTTTCTCTGTTGATTTAGTAGTGACATGAAAAGTGTGCATCCAAGGCAAGAAGCTTATGTACATACTTTTAGTAGCTGGAGTGTGTTTACTGTGTGTTGAGTTATTTTGATATTTCTGTTTTCAACGTCATATGATATGTTTGTTAATGGTGAATGCGTGATAAATATTTTCAATGAAATACCAATATGTGATCGGTTTATGGATCACAAAAGGCAGTTACTGGTTGGATTGATACTTGTTCATTTGGTGCATATTTGTTCATGCTGCTATTTGATGGCTGATTGGATTGTTCTGATATCATCAGCATAGCATTTTCTGTTATTTATATCACAAATCACATAACATGTTTCATTTTGTAGTCTATTTTGGGTGTTTTTAATCAATGGTAGGTATTTAGTTTTCTTGTCATAACATTGATTTAAATTTTTTTATTAGGTTTTGGCACTATTCCCATCATCTCAAGGTTTAGAAGTGACTTGGTCTTCTGTTGTTAAAATTGGCCAATCTCTGTACCGCGAGGGACCTGGTAAAGATCCATATAGACCTGATCAAAAGACACCAGTGAAAAATTTCTTTCTTGCTGGCTCTTACACCAAGCAGGTAGCACCTTCTTGACTAGCATTATAGTTGTGCTTCTCCTATGCATATATAACCCTTAAAATTGCATGTTATAAGATGCTTTGTAATTGCAGTGCAGTGTATGAGATCCTGTAGTACAGGTGTCATTTTAATGAGCTCATACAATTTTGCTGTGTTTGTTCAGCAATTTCAGTATTTTTTTTCTCCAGTTCAACTGCAGTAGTGAAATCTAAGTTGCATTGATGTTGCTCACTTTTATTATTTATTTACTTGTACTTTTATTATTTCAGGACTACATAGACAGCATGGAAGGTGCAACCCTTTCTGGCAGACAAGCTTCGGCATATATCTGTGGTGCGGGGGAAGGATTGGTGGCATTGCGTAAGGAGCTTGATATTGAATTTAAAGACGACTTTAAAATGGAAAATCCTAAAGATGAACTGAGCCTAGTGTGAGAATTTCCATGAGTTGGTCATGTTGACATTGACATGAAGCCAGCTCGTTCTTTTTGCATGCAACATTTTACAATGTATATGAATAATCGAAAACCAATTACAAAATTGATTGTTTCGAAGCAAGTAGTGTTGTTCATAATTCTCATGGTGTCTATAAATTGCGATTCCTATCCAGCCATTGACATTCTTAATGCTGTAATAAAACAATTATAAAAATTTAGCATTAAAACAATTCAAGGCAATGCTCCTGGAACTGATCACTGCTGCTAGAAAATTTAAGACTTATTTGGACAAACTTTTCATAAGTATTTAGAAAAAAAACATTTTTTTATAAATTAAAATTATTTAATAAATAGATCAAAACTAATTTTTGGGAAAGGCAAGAGAAAATATTTATATATAATTAATTTTAGCTTATAAATTCTTTTTAGTTTTCTTCTCTTATTTTAAAAGTATTAAAATATTAATACTTTTAAATTTTAATTTACAGAATGTGTTAAGTTATATTTCGGAAATTAAAGTACGGAATATATAAAAATTATTTAAAAGAATTTAAAAATTAGTTTGTAGAAAAGATATTTTTGAAAAAAATACAAAAACGCGAGAAGGGACGTGAGAAAGAAAAAAAAAAAGTGTATATAGAATCTCTCGGGAATGGTTGACCCCCAAAAAATAACATAAGGAGTAAGTAGCAAGTAGATAGGATATAGAGAGTGAGGGCCACACAAATAGTTGAGCAGTGGTCCGGAAACTGAACCAGAATGAGCATGTGAATGATAAAGGCGTTGTAGGAAATGGCAAAAATATGCTGCTTTAGTGGAACAGCTCATGTACACAACCAGGTATTCAATTTTTGAGGCTTTCAAGTTCATTATTTATCTTGTGACGTTGCACTTACTTACTCGCAGTTTCAAAGGAATCACGGCGTCCAAAGCTGCTCTAACAGTAACTCACTCAATAGCAGGAGGACTTATGCAAGTTTTAGGAAAGAAAATGAAAGTGAAAGTAAAACCCCCCAGTTATTGAAAATAGCGGTGAGTGGAGTGACGGAGTTCTTGAGGCTCTTCTCTCCTTCTTCCAATCAAACAAGGTGTATGTCCATTCCTTATCATCAACATATGCATTAATTGCTCTAACAATTCCCACTCCCTCTTATTTATATTCCACCCTTCTTAGCCTTCATAAACAGACACATGAATTTCCAGCTTCAAGTGTCCATGATGTTCTAAGGATCATCCAGTCTGATTATGACAACGCTTATTTCGTGACCGGTACGTACCCTTTCTTTTACAAAATTAATGGACACGTGTCTCACTTTTGTTTGACAACTAGGGAACTTCACTTCTTCAATTTATGCCGACAACTGTATCTTTGAAGATCCAACTATTAAATTTCGTGGTAAGAATTTACGCCTTTTACCTATAATATAACTTGTATGCTACTATTCCTCTTGTGCTTCTCTTCTCTTCACTTTTCTATGAAAATGTGTCAATCAACTGAAGCTATGATGCATGGTCATACAGGTAGGGAGTTGTACGCGCGCAACTTGAAATTGCTTGTTCCCTTCTTTGACTGTGCGTCAATTATACTACAAAAGATTGACAAGGTAGATATTTTCTTAATCAGAATTTTGATAAGTGATGTAAGTAAGATGGGCCTCACATCATAAAATTCAAAGAACTGGAGAGGAGTTCTATAAAAAAAAAAACTCATTGAATTGATTAATATGAAAAGATGAAAGATAAAAAAAAAAATTATATGTATTTATAGGAATAGAAACTAACTAATCTCAAATAACTAACTAAATTCAATTAACTAACAACTTGTGATACTCTATGAATTAACATTTTATACTAGCTAGTTGTAAGACTAGAAAATGGTACCTACAAGAGACTGTCTCTTCGTTGGAACTCTTGTCTAAAGGGACTCTTTTGTGGAAAAGAAAATCACAGTATTTTGGATCTTCATCATTAAGAAGATTCACATTAACTAGGAGTGATTCTATGCATGATCAGAAAACTTTATTTCCCTTTGCTGCTAAGGCAGAGATTCTTCAACTATCATCTGGAAGAATGTACAAATAAGGGGCGGGAGCAACATGGGACTTAGCATCATACTAGTGCCATAGGGTGGTTCTTTTGTGTTTGGACTTCGGATATTCCATGGTTGTATGGAGAGAATGGTGCCAAATATTTAAATAGAATTGCATTAAACCAAATTTGAAGTTCCGTATTGTTGGGAAAATCAATTTATATTTTTAAAAATTAATTAAAGTGGGAGATTCTATCAATCTCTGGATCTAACTATAGCTGAAAGGACATTAGCATCTTGAGCTACACTGTTTACTCAAAAGAGACATCTTCATGCTTTGCTCATGTTATAATGCAGGATGTTGATTCTGACACAAATTTTGTGCTGGCATCTTGGAAACTAAGGTGCGTTTCCCACATTCCACTCCTTATATGCATTTATGTAACATCTACATTTCTTTTTTCATACACTTATATTCCCTCAGTTAAGGAGTTACCCAAAACTCAGCAACTGAAGATAGATCCAATAGCTATATGAGTTGTGCAAAAAGATAGGATAACCTTATCTGAATTTTGAATCTTGCCGTGTATAGTGCTAACTTAACTGTATAAGCTAAACATGTGTTGTAGAAATAATGAGAAATAATGCAGTGATGTTCCTGAAAATATACATAAAATTCTGTATTTGGCATCCTTTTACCTTTAACACAAACACATCATTTAGCACTAAAAGGATTCCTACAGAGTTGCCACTTGCTACACTGCAGTGTACTAAATTAGGTACAATATAGATACTAGTCAATTTTATAGTCTTTGTTGATTCCTTGGGTTTATTAGGTGTCCGGTACGAGTACGATAGTAATCAGTTTTAAAGTATCCATGCATCCGTTAATTTGGAAACAACACCTTAGAAGATATTTGAAGTTACTAATTTACATGCCTGGCTTCCATTCCATGTTTTCAACACTTAAAATTCTCGATTTCTTTGTTAATTTACTTTGTGGTGGTCTGATATACAGGACCAACTTAAAGCTTCCTTGGAGGCCTCTGATATCTATCGATGGAAGCACAATTTATGAACTAAATGAAGATTACAAAGTCAGACTGTCAGAGTCAAAATGCATCTTTTTCTGTCTGCTGTATACCTTTGCACTTAATGATGTGATTTGAGATCCATGTTAACTAGTGCTTGCAACTTTTTTATTTGACAGATTGTTAGACATGTTGAGAGTTGGAACATTTCAGCAGTTGAAGCAGTTTTGCAGATTTTCTCCTTTAAGTCTGAAAACTCAGGTGGTTGAGATGTCGAGTGTCATGAAAATTTTGGATTCATGCGTCACTCTTTGTGGACACTTCCGGACGGAATCACGTGGTAAATTTAAGTAACATGTATTTCATAATGACTCTTAATTTATGTAGTTGTTAAAGATGCCATTGGCGCCTATCAGTTTTTCTGCATGACTGCCACTGGTTTATTTTTCCTCTAGGCGCAAGTATACTATTAGTATTTGCAGAATATTTAAAGTTCTAGAAGAAGACAGAATTTCAAGTGTATGTAAGTATATCTACACAAAAAGTGAAAAATCATAAGGACTTCTGTGCTAAAACAAGACAGAATTGCAGGATTCGAAACTCTGGTTTTTCTATTTTTAGTTGCTCGAAAGGAAAACTGCATCCATAAATCGAACAGTCATCCAAGAAGTACATAGCTGCGACAGAAGAAAAGGAAACGGACTTCTTGTTGACAATACACTAAATTCAGTTGAGCAGGCAATGGATAACCATGTAACTATTTTGTTCCTACTACGTGAAGACAAACTTGAGATAAATAATTGGCAACAGAAATAAGTGTACAAGAGAGAAAAAGGTGAGTATACAAGAAAGAAGTCTCCAATCCAGAGCAATTCAAAGTTGAAAGCAATAGTTTGGATCATTAATTGAAAGAGCAAGTTAAAAATTACTAATCACAAGTGAAATCATGAATGTGCAAAAGAACAATGAACCAATCCAGTTCCAAAATTTCAGACTCTAGTCCCTCCGCCAAGCATAGAGCAACAAAGAGAAGCCACCATTATTACTCCCACAAGACCTGCTTGATGAAGAACACGAACTCCTCCCACAATCACTGCTCTCCTCCGCCCACTGCAACACGCCAGAGCTCGACGGGGACATCGTTACCATCGACGGCGCCATAGTGGGTCCCACCAACCTCTTCTTCATCAACTTCTTCTCAGGCCCCACCATTTCTGGCCACACGGCGCCACCATCACCCACTTGAAACACAAAAACCCCATGCCCACTGGCATTTTCACTATTAACCACCCAACTCAACACGTCCCAGTAGAACTCTACTTCAACTCCATCAATGAAGATTTTCTCGTTGCCTCTGAATTTCCATGCCAGCCTTTTCACCACCAAACAGACCCGACCATCCACCTTCACTCTCAGCACTTCTCCGTTGCATAACTCAATCTCTATTTCGCGTCTGGAACCCACGAACTCACCCCTTGACACGTAACTCGTGCTTCCAAACACGTGCACTCTTCTCGACACAAGGCTTATTTGGTCACTTGGTTTGCGAGTCAAAAGCTGCATGGGAAGAACAAGATCACCCAGAAAGAATTCAACTCTGCCATTGCAGCAGATTGCGAGGTAGAAGCAAGACTCAGGTTCAGCTGAGTTTTGAGTGCCGAACAGTGCTCCGGAGAAGTCCCAGTGAAGTTTGATTTTGTGGGAGCGGGCGAGGTAGATGGATTTGGATCCTGGTCGAGTTGGGAAGAAGGAGAAGGTTGATGGGTTGAGAGTGATGGTGATGGAGAAGATGTGAGGGGCGTAAATGGTTAAGGAGTGAGAGAGAAGGGTTCTGAACCAGGTGAGGGTGAGGTGCGTGGGGGAGTTGCAAAGTTGAGTTTGGTATATGCAGGTTACAAGGTTTTGGGGCACTTGCGTTCTGCTCGAGCTTCCTGGTGTGTTGGGTTGGCTGAAACAAGCTGGGATCATGTTGTCTTCTTCCTTCTCTCAAACCATCTAGTTACTTGTCTTTGTGTGTGTTGTTGGACATTGTGTTCAATGTTTAAGGTTGTGACTTCTTTTCAGATGTTGGCAAAAGTATAGAATTAATGATGAGGACGCAAGGCTTCTTTGATATTAATAAGAAAAAGAGGGAGAACACGAGGCTTTATGTGTTAGGTTTGTTGCCTTCCTTGATTTGCGCCTTCTTCTGTCCCTCCCATGCTACTTAGTGAGCTGGGTTGCACTGCGCCTCTCCAACTTTCCAAGTCATTCCAATTAACCAATGAAACAGATAGAATTAACAATTATATACCATCACCCTTTTTCTTATTATTATTTTAATAATTAATTACTTTCTCAGTTCCCTTGAAATCAAATGTCATAAATCCTATTTATAATGTTTGAAATTTGAATATCAGAAGCATTGGGCATAAGATGATCGAGTCTTATTTTCGCACACCGAGGTAAAGGGGCCACAAGGAGAACTGACTTTTCAGTTTTCACATTATCCAGTTTTTTCTATTAAACAGCTGACATATAGAGTTAACTGTTATTTTATATTAATTTTCTTTTCCATATCAATAAATTTAGTTAACTGTTATTTTATTTGCATTAGACGTCTAGCCGTTATTTTAGCTTTAGTTAAATAATTTAGTTTCTTATATACTCATTATCTGGAAGACGAATGATGAAAAAATATATATTTTTTTTTTACTTATCAAAACATATTTTGGATCCGTTTATGAAATAATAATTGAAACAAATATGTTTCGCCAGAGGGACAGAATTGGTTCAGCCCAATGGGTTATTCTAGTAGTCTAATATAATATGTCAAGTGGAATTTTTTAATTTAAAATTCGAAATGAACTGATTCAATTGGTCCGGCTCTATGAACTGATGAAATGCATTCTAATATTGATTATAAGTAAATTACTTTTTGCAAACCTATATATAAAGAGTAAAAAATAAGATTAAAATTTAAGATTTATCTAAATTCTCTCTCTCTATATATATATATATGGGAAATCAAACATCAAGTTATTCTTTATTTTTATTTTTTATTTTTTATTTTTTTAATTTAAAGATAAAAAATAAATTACTTATTAAAACAGTTAAATTTTAAAAAATAAAGTTGAAAATGGAAAGTGCACATTTATCAAAAAGAAGGAAAAAGAAAGGAAAGAAAGGGAATATGTTTATTGAAAAAAAATTTCACCCTTTGTTGAACATTAGAGGAAAAAGAAATAGTGTGAGACTAACACCAAAATTCTTTCTTTTCAATTTTAAAAAAATAAAATTTAAAATAAATAAAATTACTACTATATCCTTTATGATAATAAATATAAATAAAATTATTTTTATTTTAAAGAATAAAATAAGTAATTTTAAATTTATCTATAATTCTATCTTGAATTTTTATTTTATTTTTGTTTTTTCAATATTTTTTCTTTTTTATTATATAGTGTAGATATTCACTACAAATAAATAAAAATACTTTTATTTTTTACATATTTTATTTAGTAGATAAAATAAATATTTTTAATTTATCGTAATATTTATTTTTATATTTATATTTTATTTATTATATCTCTTTTATTTTGAGAAATTTATGTCATTGTATACATATACTTTGTTTTCTTTTTCTTTTTCTTTTTTCTCCTACTAAACAATTAAATAACCATGTCACTTTCTACTATTTTTTTTTTCTTTTTTTCACTTTCTTTTCTCTATCTTTCTTTCATAAACAAAACAAACAATTAAAATTACTTCTAGTGTAATTTTCTCTCATTTTTTTTTATAGTGAGTTTGAACTTTAGATTCTTTTTAAATTGTGAACTTAAAATTCTATACAAATTATTTAAATTGTTCGTCACTAAACCTATTGATATCATAGTGATTGTTACATTCATTTTCGTTTGTTAATTTAACAGATTATGTACTTATATTCATACAACATTTTAAATGTGAAACTTTCTATTATTCATAAAATATACGTTTTATAACACTATTTTTTTCCCTATTTATTAGACCAATTATCTTAACTCATATTTCTTTCTTCTCTTGTTATGATTTTATTGTAGAGAAAAATTATACAAATACAATTTATCTTCTCCTAAAGATATTTATTTTTTCCACAGGTTTGCATCCAAAATTATTTGTTCAAAATTTAAATTTAGTCCTAAAGTAGTTAGTACCTTTCATTAAAGATAATTTACCCTTTTTCACCCTATGAACTTGAAAGTTCAAATTAACACCATGGACCCGATGGCCAAAAGGAAAAGGCACAGTTATAGTTGGGGAAATCTATGTGAAGAATAACTGAAGCACAATGATACGAGATCTACAATTGTTGGTTAAGTCCCTCAACAAAAGAAGCAAACAATACAATTAAATTAATTGTGATAAGTACATGGCTATAGCAAATGAAATAAAAGGGGAAGAAATCTAAGTTAAATGAAGAAGCAAATAAAGAAAAAGGAATTAGAAATGAAATGCAAATTCAATAAAGACGGACGAATGTTGAGGCTTCATATTGGACAGCCTTGACAAGTAAGGTATCATTTCCAAGAACGAGAAGGATGGGAGAGCCACCAATGCCGCGAGCAAAGGCATGCATAATCTCAGTCATTAAGGACTTGAACTCCTTGGGATCGAGTGCACCATTCCCATCTTCATCAAACCTGTTGAATATCTCATGATGTGGCTGTGGCTGTGACTCCGAACCGAGAGGTAAAAGCATCCCAAGCCTGCCATGGATTTCGTCGCACGAAAGCTTTCCATCGCCGTCCTCGTCTATCATCGCAAACCATTCATTCACAAAACTATCGAACTCATCTGAGTTATTTATGAAATCTGTCACGGTGGAGTTGTTCACTACCGCTACGCTCATTCTATTTTTGTTGCCCCTTTAGATGGTTGAGATCTCACAACACAACACAACAGCATGCGCCTCTTTTTGCTGTTCTTGTCTCACGCACTTTTTTATTTATTTATAAAGTAACGGTTGCCCTAACTTCTCGTTTCCAATGGTTGATTACCCTTTATTTTAGATGTTGGGGTGGGTGAAGCCATCAGGATATCACTACCTCCACTTTCTTAAACATGTGGATCATTATGTAGTAACTGTAATTCTGCTATGGAAATATTTAAAGAGGGCTAGGCCTAGCTAACCATATTAATGTGCATTGACATTAATATTTAAGATATCTATCATTTTTTTCGGGGGAAAAGATATTTATCATTTTTTTATATATGTGTTTTAGATCTCTCTAAATACAATTCTATCTGGTTTCAGTTTTTTTTTTTTTTTTTTAATTTCTTACATCATCTCAATGTTCTTTCTATTTTTTCTTACTTCCTCTCTAATGAGTTTAATGTTGTCATAACTAATAAAATTAATAATATAATTAAAATAATTAAGATAATAAATAATAATTATATTATTTTTAGATATATAAATAATATATTTTTTATTTTATATAAATAAAATAATTAAATATTTCTTTTATAAATTATTTTAATATATTATAATTATTTTTAATACTCTAGTCGATGAACTCGTGTGTAATGTACCTATACTTAATAAGTATTATTTAGTGTTTTATAATAACTTTGTGGAAAATTTTTGTATTTTATGAATAATATTATTATTTAATAAATTTAAGATATGAAAAGATTGAAATGATGTTATTCAGCCTATTCTTTATGCATTGATTTTGAATTTTATTAAAATAATTTTGAATAGTATATAGTTTTTAAATTTATTATTTTTACAAATATAACAACAACATTCAAATACCCCTAAAGATGAAAAGGTATTATTTGAATAATTATAAGCAAGTATTATAAGGTTAGGTTTACAATATACAAATCAAGAGACTTAAAAACAACTAATTGGTATTCTAAATATTATTATTTTATTTTCTATTCTTTTTATTTTTTATATTATTGAAATTTACATACTTCATGAAATTATGATTTTTTATTCAATTAATTTTTTCTAACATTTATATTAATAATTTGTATTTGTAAATATTATCTTATTTCTTTTATTTTATGGCTTATATATATTGATAGTTGAAAAGTTTCACGAAGTACAATTTATGTATATAGTATTTTTATGTTTCCCATTACGAAAATAAATAAAAAAAAAAAGGTACAAAAGAGATTTAAATTTAATTACATAGTATCCTAAAATTTATTATTTTATTTTTACTATTTATTTTATTTTACTCAATTAACATGCTATAAACGTTATCATAATAATTTATATTTATAAATATTATTATTCTAAAATTTAACTCCATAGTTAATTTTTTATTTTATAACTTCATTCTATTTTTAATTAAATCAAGATAAAAATAACATGCAAAGACTTAAATTCAATTACTTGGTATTCAAAATATATTTTTTCTTTCAAATTACATATTTTATACAATTATGATTTTTTATTTAATTAATTTGTTCTAATAGTTATATTAATAATCTGTATGTATAAATACTATTATATTTCTATGATTTACATAAAATACAAGTAGTGGTTATTATACTTCATTTTATTTTATTACATTAATTATTATAATTATTATACTAATAATTTATATTTATGAATATTATACTTCTCAAATTTAATTCTATAATTTTTTTAAACTTTGTTTTTTTTTAATTAAAAATTAAATCAAGATAAAAATAACTTGCAAATAAAAAAAACTCAAATACAATTACTTGATATTTTAAAAGTTACTATTTTATTTCTTTTATCTTTCAAATTATATAATTCATGTAATTGTATCTTTTTTATTCAATTAATTTGTTCTGATATTTATGTTAATAATCTATATTTATAAATACTATTTTATTTCTTTTATTTATAAGTTCTATAAAATATAAGTTGTGATAGAAGTTTTGAACTAATTCATAATTAAAATATTATTATATTAAATACACTTCTTTCAATATATATAAAAATTAAAAAAATAAAAATTATATAAAAGATGTATTAAAAACCTCCTGTGCATTTAATGTCTAAATAAATAAATAGAATATATAAGAACCAATTGGCTAAACTATCCTAATTTTGGGAAGGGGGAGGGAGGAATATTTGTTCTAACAATTATGTTAATAATTTGTATTTATAAATACTATCATATTTGTTTTATTTATTAAATCTATAGGATATAAGTAGTGTTAGACATTTTTGACTAGTTAATAATTAAAAATATCATCATATTAAAAACATCTCTACCAATATATAAGAATTAAAAAATAAAAATATGTAAAGTTTGTATTGTCTAAACTAAAGAAATAAATAAAACATGTAAGAATGAATTGACTAAATTATCATTTTTATAGGAAGGGAAAAATTATGTAAAAAATTATTTTCTTTATTATATAAAATATTCTTATGTTTTAATTCACTAATTTACTTTAGTATTGTACATTTATATATATATATATATAGTTTTCTTGATGATTATGATTTAATTTTAATATATTATTTTTATGTTATTTTTTATTTCAATTTATTTTCGTCTTTAGAGGAAAAATTAATGATTGAAATATATTGAAAAAATAAATTATATCATGATATGTTAAAATTAATTAATTGAGAATATTAAAATTAAATTATAAACATATAATTAAATAATATTTTTTAAAGTAAACAATTAAAATTAAATTAGTTAATTAAAAAGTAGGAACAATATTAAAAATATTAATAATCACTTCTCATAATATATTAAAAATAAATTATATGTAATTACCTTATTTATATAAATAATAAATACATTACTTCCTAAAAAATATATATTATTTAATTGAATTACACACCTAAAAATAATCTAATTATTTTAATTTAAAAAAATATTCATTATCTCATTTTTCTTAACCTTAAATGGTAAGAACTAAAAAAAAAACTATTAAGAAAATGTCAAAAATTTTAAAAAAATAAATAAATTTATAAAATCTAAAACCAAACATAGCTATACCCATAACATATTTAAGCCTGTTTTATACTATAACTTATCTGTAATTAATTTTGAGAGGAATTTTTGGTTGATCATTTTTAATAATGTCTCTCACTTTAATTATATTTTAATTTTTTATTATACTTTATATTTATTCACAATCATATTTTTATTAATTTTTTTTTCTCATTGTTCCTCTGACATTTCTTCCATATTTGCAAATAATGCCTTTTAAAATTGATAAACCTATGATTAAAAGTATAATTTATAAGGGTATAATTAATATTATTCTAAAGTTTTATAATGATAGAACATTTTTTTTTACTAAAACCGTTGATAAAAAAAAGGAGAGAGTATTACTTTCACTATTTTTTTTATAAAAAATGTTTAAAAATAAAAAATAAAATGAAAATGAAGTGATATATAATTGAAATATTAAGACGATCACACTAATTCCCTCAAAAGCCTAAATAAACAAATTGGCAAGATAAAAGACTGATTAAGCATATTAATTGTAATTCATGGCAAACAAACAAATAGAATTGGAGTTAAAGCTCGTTGATAACAGGGGTCCACGAGATAGGTAAAAAAGTATATATTTATGAAAATGTGACTAATATTTTTGGAGTCCGTTAACTCATCAAACTGTATATTCTCTAATTATGATTTTTTTAAAATATTTTCTGAAAGTTTGAACCACAGATTATGAAATAAGTCATCAACATGTATATTTTAAGGTATGTTTGAAATGGTTTTTAGTTGTAATGGTTTAAAAATTTTAAAAATTAAAACTAATTTTTAGTTTAATTTTTTTTCTAAATAAACTTATATTAAAAAATTTTATCATGTTAAAATTAATTTAATTATATGATTATATATTGGTATGAGTGGTGATGGTGAAAAAAAAACATTGATAATAGTAAAGATGATAGTAAAATTATTTTAATATTAAATTAAAAATTATTTCAACTTGATTTTGAGAAAATGTTTTATTTTAAAATTTGTATTTAAAAATTAAAAATAAAAAATCCACCGCATCCCAAACATGCCTTTATTTTTTGGTGTTCGAGGCTTTGAGCTGCATGGCAAAGCTTTAATCCTTTATACATATATATATTTGTACATTAGGGGTTCGCGCGTGAAGCCAACTTTCAAAAATCTATTTCTCAGAACATATAAAGCCAAAATAAAAAAAAAAAAGGCATAAAGATTTTCACAATTACATAATTGGATCTGATTGTAGTATAGGAACTTAATTGGCTCTAATTAAACCAATCTTGCTATCCCTTACTGCAATTTGAAGTTTGACTCGTGTAATTATTATGTATCCCACGCGCGCATCCATCCATTCATTAGCATATTCACATATTTTAGATATCTTTTCGTCTTTTAATTAAGGATTTTGATTAGAGGTGTCATATGGACTTATTACAAGGCTATGGAGAAAAATGGGTTGATTTAGTTTGGTTAATTAGGTAAATTTGTGCTCAATTTCTTTTTTTTTAAATATATAAAATTTACAGATCTTTTATAGAATTTTTTTAAAAATTTTAAGTCAAATAAGATCAAGTTTATCTTGAGTCAGTTTTTTTTAGCCTTATAATTTTTTTAATCTGATTTTGCCACGTATAGTATTAATAAATATTTATAAAAATACAATAAAAATATATTATTTTTTATAATTTAAAATTAGTAAATTTAATTTGTAAAAAATCATATTAGTTTTAAAATAATACTTTTTAATTTATATATAAATTAATTTTAATTTTTTGAAAAATATTTAGTTTTATTTTTTATAAATATTTATAAAAAAGATTTATGCAAATATCCTCCCAATAAAAAAACAAACACAAGTTGTTCCTTCGAAAATGTCAGTGCACGTATGTCTGCACTGCATGTATTAAAACAACTCGAGTATGTGTCGTGTGGTCCATTCACGTCAGCTATATAATATGATTGAATGGGAGCGACAGCTAATAATTGCCTCGATGTTAACTTTCGTTAACTAGCCCAGGTTTCAACGTTGGTATTGTCATGATAATTCTTTTTTTATAAAACGAAATATTAATTAATATATTTATTATATTAAATAATTATATACATTATAGTGTATTGCATTTATTTTATGTTTAAAATAATAAATCTTTTAGGCTAATGTGTAGATTATTTTATTTTTCATAATCTTAATTATTTCATCTTAATTTATATACTAAAATCGAATAATTTTAGTTTTTTTTAATTTATTATAAAATCTTTAATGAATACAATAACGTAACGTAAATTAATTATTTTTAATTAAATAATTTTATATAAATATTTTATGTGATATTAATTATTTATTTTTTATAAATTAAATTATTTAATATATTTTACGCATAAATATAAGATGTGATAATTTATAACCATAAGGGGTTGAGATTGGACTTGAATGGTGAACCAAAATTGAGAAGAGTCAGACAGCCAGTGTTCCAAGTTACACGAAGTCGGTTATGAGTACGCCCCTTGTCTAGAAGGATTGGCAGCCAGGGTCTTACTCAAATGCCCAGTCCTTATAAAAGGGTCCAATTTGAAATTAATTTTACTGTATTTTTAATTAATAAAATTATCATCAACCCAATAAAAATAATCTACTAACCATTTTTACACGGCATTGTGTTTACTAAACTGGGATTGTCTAATTTAAATGAGGTTTACTAAATTATTTAATATATTTTATATTAAATATTTATGTGTCATGATTATTCAATTGAAAAAAAAAAACATAATCAACTCACTTTGTCTTATATTTATTAATAAATGAGTAAATCATCGATCTGTTTTTTAATTTTTAATTATTTATCGAATTAGTCCTTAAAATGATAAAAATAATAAAATAATTCTTTATTTTATATATTATTAATCAATTTAGTCTATAAAATTATAATTAATAGTTAAATTGATCTTTAAAATAAATAAAATATCAAAATAATATGTAAAATTATAATTATCTATCAATCTAGTCATTAAAATTGTAATAATAAGTTAAATTAATCATAAATTTAAAATAATTAATTGTATTTTTTTCTCAAATAAAGTCAAATAAATTAAATCAATCATTTAAAATTTTATATATAATTCATAAAATTATAAAATTAATGGATCAAAATGTGCACATAATAAATTATAAATAAATATTGCAAAATTTTAAAAGTCATGAGATAAAATGTGTAATTAATCTTTTTTAATTTAAAAATCAACTTAATCGATCATTATATTTTTAAGAATTAAATTGATTTATTATTATCATTTTAATGATATTTTTAATATTATATTAATTTAAAGACTAATTTATCATTCATTACAATTATAAGGAGTAAATTAGATAATAATATATAATTTAAGAAATTATTTTATTATTTTATTAATTTTAAAAACTAATTTAGTAGATCACTTCATAGACTAAATTGATAATCCAGCCATTAAAAATTAATAATAAATTAATAATATCAAATTAAAATTGATTATTTTTAAATATATAAAAAATTAAATAATTAAAACTATAAAATTTAAAGTTATTAATTTTAAAATATATAAACCAAAATAAAAAATTAAACACACACCAAAAAAAGTACCATATGTTAATTGAAATAATCTATACAGGTACAAGTAGTGTAGAGAATGTGTACATGGTGAGTATATAGGAAAAGAAGTAAGGCTATTAGTCCAAGTGTTTTATGCAGCTTTGGGCCAAACCTGGATTACCAGTAACATCATTCCTTTATAATGATGGTACTTAATTTTGGGCCCAAGTGGTCCACGGCAACATATAACTCTGACTGATCCCACTGCCATTGTTCGTGTGTTGCTAACTAATTGGGCTTCGTACTGACATCCAATACCAAAAAGCAGGAATGATTTTTATGTCTTTCCTTTTTAAATTTGTACAGATTTTGCTCACCTGAAACTCTATTGTTCTTTGACTAACAAATCCGCAACCCTTTGTGCTCCTCAATTTCTCTTGTCTTTTCACGGGTTTCTTTTTTTCTCTTTAAATATTTAATGTACCATTCTCCTATTAGACTTTTGACTTAACTCAGTTATCAAATTGTATTATTTTAACTTAAGATTTACTCAAATTCAAATGGTAGATATCTTATCTCAAAATTTAAATATCTTATTTTATCTTATCTTATGATTTTCTTATATCTTATCTTAGAATTTACTTTAATTTAAATCAGAAATATCTAAAGAATTTTCTCTATATATATATCATGTAGAACCACGACCAATTTTGAATGAGATTATTATCCTTTCACTGCTTCTATACCCGTCCTCCTCGAGAAAATTGATGTTTCTATCTTCTTGTCTTTCACGGCCACGTGAATTCAGTAAAATAAAAAAACAAAATAGTATAGTATAAAATTTAAATTGATATAAACTGTAACGTTTACCTAAGTCGTAGGTCATTATTTAATGAAATAAATGTGATATATAATGATATATTTAATGATGAAAAGCATGGTTAGCGTAAGTGCAATTTGTCCCTTGATTGGAAAGAAGCAAGACAGAATGGAAAAGGAAGAAACCCGATCGTTGGTTCTGGTTGTAGACTAAGCTACTCATCAATGTCCCTTCGTTATCAAGGATATGAAAATCAATGGGACAAATCCAGGTTGTCACGTACTAATTTGTTCCTTTTTACTTTATTTTCCTTTTTCACCGAGGCATCAGAGATTATGCAGATAAGTTTATGTGATCGCAACTTGTGTGGCCATGGCATTATAAAAGGAAAGACAGGATAGACAAAACAAAACCTTCATCTTTTTCTTTTCCACCCGTTGGTTTCACTTGTTTGATATACTATTTTTAAAATTTATTATTCTTTTGGAAATTAGTTTTTCTCTATGTTTTCTGCATAAAAATATCAGAATCTAACTTTGTCAGAATTTTTTAATAATACAATTGTAAATTTAAAAACTATCTCTTATTAAATATGATAAATAAATATATTTTAAAATAATAAATACTAATAAATATTCTTAATATACTTAATGTATTTTTAAAATAAATCTATTTTATAAAACATATTGTTTTAATCTTTTTAATATATTAAAATTATACTTTTCCAATATTTTTTATTTTTTATTTTTTAAACTTGTAAAGGTATTAATTAATCAATTGTTTAATAATATTATATTATTGCTGCAATATTCAAAAAATGTTTTTAGTAGAAATTGTAAAAAAAATTAAAATAGAGAGAATAAAAAAAATTGTTATGTTAAAGTTAAATAAAAAATATTAAAAATTATACCAATATCTTTATAATTTTAAATTTTATAACAAATATTTTTTAAATAAAATTTTACGTAAATTTATCTAATAAAGTTATTTATCTAAAATAATATTTTTTAGAAAAACTACTTACCTAAAATTATATTAAAACAAAACATGAAAAACTTTAATTTTCAAAAAATATATGAAAATATTTATAATAATATTTAAATTAATCAAACTAATTTTAATTATTCATAAAAATCATGATTTTTAATATTCATAATTTCCAAAAATCATAATTTCTGAAAATGAAAAAATTTATCTTCTTCCAAATTCTTCCTAATAAGAATAAGAATCGAATTTTCTTTTTCTCACCCATATATTCTTTTAAAATTTTTCTTTATTTAATTTCTAGAGAAAATAAGTCACAAGCGTAAAATAATTTTTATATTATTACCTCATCACAATCTCATGTATATAATAAATATTTAAATCATATCAACCTTTATGTGGAATTTGATAAATATAGAATTATTTTAAACTATCGTTAGATCATCTTTGAGCAGTTCTAAAGCTCTAATTTTTATTGTGTTTTTTTTTTCAAAAGAAAATAACTATTATGTTATCTATTACATATTTTATTCCTCTTTTAATTTTTTTGATATAATTAATTTTTTGACGTTATAAGTTATTTTCTGTTTTTATTTCATATTAATTTTCTATTTTTTATTGGTTACAATTTAGTACAATATGGTACAATACGCTGATTGTCATGGTTAATTTGTTAATTATAGCAGTAAAATTTGTCGCATTCAACATATTTGGCAGTCAATTAGGTACTGCCACAAATTACAAATCAGACTAATTTCAAACAAATAACAGATAAAAGATAAAAATAAAATAAAATTAGAAAACTAAATTAAAAATAAAAAATAAGTTAGAGGATAAAAAAACTAATTATGTCTATCTTTTTCTTCCTTTCATTCATCGCATATCGGAGAGAGGTTGAGAGTGGGAGAAAAACATTACCCTAAAGTGGCTTGCTCTCGTTGCAAGTATCCATTAAAAAGTTCAATAAGTCACTCAGACGATATTGTGATACCTTCTTAACATCTAATACAATAATAACAGTAACTCTAGTACAAAGATGATATGCATATTTTGTTTTAAATTTCTAATGAAAGTTAGGGAAAAAATGTTATTATTCCACTTAAAAGCAATATCACGAACCTCATCAAAAGCTTAGAAAAGTAACTCCAACAATATACTTTTTTTTAATATATTTTTATTATTAAATAAAATTTTCATAAGTTGTGCTTTAGACTGGACTCAGCTTGACTGCGGTTTACAAGGCTGAAATGTAGGTCAACGGAATGCATAATATGTAAAAGACTTTTCTCAATTAAATTAGCATATGGCAAATAATGGTCAGTTAGTGAATAGAAAAAATACAGTATGAAAAAAAAAAAAAAGGCCAGTCATTTAAACTGTATAACAATAGACTAAAATCTCTTTTAACATTTCAGAAATAAATTTCTCCTAAATTTTTTTACACAAAATTATGTTTACTAAACTAAGGTTGTCTAACTTATTGTAAACACGAGTCATCTTCAATGAAATGTTTAACTCTATTTTTATTCAAGTTAGACAAAACCTTGCTAACCCTTTTTTCTTTTCAAAGTGTATGTTCGTTCATGTATATATGTATGAGTTTTAATGTCTTATATATTCAAACATCAAATCAATCTTTGGGTCACAATAGTTTGAGCTGCAACTTTCCACGAATGGGTCCAGGAGACAGCACGAACAATATGGTGTTTGGATTTAATTTGGAGCAGAATTAGTGCGTGTTTAGAAACGAATAAAAAATAATATTTTATATCAAAATAAACGCTATTGGGCTTTTACCTTTTTTACATTATAGATTTGAAATTGTTTTTTTTTGCTCTAGAACTATTTCCAAATACACTATGAATTAACTCACAGGCTCTAGAAACAAAATCTCATAGGGGAGTTACGTAAAAATTTCAATAGTTAAACCGTATAATTACTAATTAGATGACAGAAAATATTCAAAGTGAAGGGTGAAAAGAGTCAAAGTACGTAAATGTGATTATTTGTGGAATATATATCTGGCCAAGACAAAGAGTCACTTACACGTAACGCATATTGGATGCTTTACACCATGACAAGGCCAGTACTTTATTTCCTTTTGTTTTTATATTTCGTTTTATAGAGCAACCTCGCATCAATGGAGTTATATAATATATATAATATATTCCCCTTCTCTTTTCTCTCCATCATTGCGTTCCCTCGCTTCAGTTATGGTACGTTATTTATTTCTGCTTTTACTTTTTCTTAACACGGTTTTTGCCAAACAACAGTTTTGTTCAATAATCCCTTTAGTATATCTACAATGGGATAACATCTCCTTTTTATTTTGGAGAATATTTTTTTAATTTTCATATATTTGAATAATATTTATTACATCTGATCCGATCACGGGTTTAGTAGTAGGACAATATTCATATATATAAATTAATATTTTAGTTTATGTATTATACATACAAATATTTATTTTTATATAATTAAAATTTAAATAATAAATAAATAATTTTTAATATATATTATATTTTAGATTTATAATAAACTTTAGTTGTGATATGTATTATTTTTAATTATTAATAATTTCTTTTAAAAATAGCTAATAAAATTTAATTTATAGATAAAATTAAAAGAGATAGAGTGGACGGGATCGACAATTAAAAGTATGTATATAAAAATTTAGAAAAATGAAATTTGAAATGGTTGAGAGAAAATATTTTAGTTATTCACAGGAACAGTGTGTGAAATTCATATATAAAAGAGAACAAATAAAAATTATTTAAAATATCTAATTAAGAAAATAAATAAAAAATGAGACTATAAATATTTTTCAAATTATGAAAGTAATTTATATATGTACATATATTAAGGTAAGTTGCAGAGGCAGGTACCCCCACACCAACATACATGAATCTGTCCCTAATTGCATTAATTTTAGTGTATATGAATGATGTGTCAAGTTATTATAAATTAATTTAAAATTATGTAAATATAATCTTTATGATAAAAAAATAATCTAATAGTAACTTTTGGAATAATATCATCTATTAAAATATGATTAAATGATGTAAGAATAAATATAACTCAAAATTGATATAAGTTAATTTCAGCTCTTTAAAATGTGGATACAAAAAATAATAAATAAATGATGAAGATGTTTTTATTCGTTATCACATAGGATGTTAATTATTTAACGTTTAAAGAATGAAGGTGATTTTTGTTGGGTGATGACTTTTTCCGTAGTAATACGAATACGAACATGAGAATGAAGACATAAAGATGAAGTCCTGTAACCCACCGAGATGTAAGGAGGAGGAATTGGTGCTTTTTGGTGATCCCCAAGAAGATATCAAGATCGGAAAGAGGAAGAATTTGTTGAGACTTACCACTTGCACTACTCTAATAGGTCAATTCATTCAATTTTAAATGTTTATTAAAATAATTGATAAATATAAAATATAAAATATAAAATATTACAAGTATTGTTTCAAATAAATTGCCATCAAAGCACCCATTCATGTGCTTGAAAAAAAAAACTGAATCATCTAAAGTCATAACTATAGAGAATAAAGTCAGATTGTATTTATTGTTTAATTATTTGATAGTTTAGATTAATTTTATTTAAAATTTTTAAATATAAAATACAAAAATTTGAAGCAAATATGTTTACAATAAAAATGCTTCTGTTAAAAAAGTAACAAGTTAAAAATATTTTTGTTCAAAATAGTTATTCTAATATATATATATATAATTAAAATCTTTTAAAGTAAATTTATTCTTAACGATAATATTTTGTATAATTTTTTTGCTGTATTTTATGTTTTAAAAATTTTAAATATATTTTGAATCATTAAATAATTAAAAGATAGATATAATCTTATTTTGCGGTCTAAAATATAAGCTTATTGGAGTCTAATCCATATTTTAAGTACGCACCTGTACTTAAAAATATCTCGTTCAATGTATCTTACTAGTATGCATTTAAGACGAACATTACTTCTTTTATATAACTATACACGAACACTTTCATTTGTCTTGCTAAGTAGATGTGAAGTTGATGAGAATAAGAAATGTATTGCGCTGGTACGTTTGACTTGACTTACACACGATTTATACAAATTCCATTGTTAAATAAAATAGAAGTCTTTGTGAATAAAATATAATTAAATGAATAAGTAATTTTAGTAATTTAGTCTTCTTTTCATTCTTATTTCTTTCACTATGATTATTGTAATTTTGGTTCTTTAATATTTTTTATTTTAGGTGAAATATGTGTGTCCATTTATATAATTTCTAAAAAAAAATAAAAGTAGGAGCTACAATAAATTCAATACATTTTGGAATATTAAATTTTAAGTCAAATTAGCTTTTTTTTTTTTTTTCCTGAGCTACATATTTTGGAGTTCATCTCAAATTGGCCTGTTAGATCGGTACTATTTTGACATTAGTTTTGAGTGAAAGAGAATTTAAGATATTTTAATTGATTTAGTTAACCGAAATTTTGAATAGTTAACTATCATGAACAATAAACTTGTACTATATAAAAAAATTTACATGACCGAACTTAATCATAGTTTATCCCACTATATAATATATTTTTGTATTATAAATAAGTGAGGGGTTTACAACAAGTTTGTCCTGAATTTTATTTTTTAACGTCTATTTATCATTATTTGACATGAGTCTCATTCTATAATGAAGTGGAGATTGAAGAAAAAGATACTGAGAACGAGTAGATTAAATATGAAAATCATTTTATTGTAGCTACAATTTCTTTTACAAATAAAAGGCCCATTGACAAAATTAATAATAAATAATTTTAATTTTCAAATTAACTATAATCAAATCAATATAAAAAACGAATAAAGTATTTGTTCGTATAATTATTTATAATTTTTAAAATAATAATAACAAATTATAAAAAATATATTATTAAAAAACAAATAATACTCGAATATCTTATTAAAAATACATTAATCTCTAAAATAAAGACTATAAAAAATAAAATATTTTGAATAAAAAAACACACTTAAATAACAGTTTCATAGTGTGGCATATTGTTGGAAAGACTAACGAGTAAAATATCAATATTTTTAGTATTAAATAAAATTTCAAATTTATCGTGCTGATATAAAATTTCAAAAGGATAAAGTTTTTAAATGATTGGGAATACAGAAATAAAATAAAAAATATACATATATACAGGTTGTCGTGTGATTATTGTGAGGTATGTATAGCATGGAAGCACATTTGTGAGAACGTGCTTGCATTTTTACACGAGACTGTGGGCTCCACTTTCGAGGATCCGCTTATGAACCTTTCACTCCCCTTGCCTTTGAGTTTGAATACATGCCAAATAAAGGGAATTTACATTGATTCACTATTCAATTTTAACGTAATATTTGTTATTCAGAATTTCCCCTAACGACGCTACTTGAAAAATGAGAGGCTCCTCCCTTGTTTGTTCATGTGTGCTTGTCAGGTAAAAGCAACTTCACAAACCATAGGAAAAAAAAAAATAAAGAAAAAAAGATGCTTTCTTTTCTCCCCTTAACTTTAATCAGTGTAGAGTAACCCTCACAAATCAGCCTTTCAAGTTCCACCCAGTTACCATTTTCTTCCACATTGTCCCCTTCTTTGGTTTGCCCTGTCACAATCTCATTTTACCTCTCTGCTAATTCTTAAACCATAGTAGACACATACTAGGCTCATAGACACTATATTGTTTTTGTTTTGAAAAATTTTCAATTGTTGGAGATTTGTGGCATTGACAGTGAAACAAGTCTGCTTTTTGTCTGTTTCTCTGTGACCCCCTTTCACTCTCTACATTCCTCCAAATTTGTCTTCAACTTGCACGCGCCTCTTCTTCTCCCAACAACACTCTCTCAGATAGATAATCATAATAGATAGAGTCATGGGTTCCAATTTAAGACCCCATCTCTTCAACACTCTCTGAAATGGCTTGTACTCTTTCTCTGATCCATCAAGTTAACACTCTCTCTTAGCTCTCTGCAACTTCTGCCTTATCTTCAGAGAGAGAGAGAACATTTGTTGTCTACTGTCTGCGAAATCAGACACAGTCTGTTGTTGTTGTTTTTATTTTCCCGGAAAGGTCGGAAATTGAATTGAGTTGAGGTTGCTGTTTGGAATTAAAAAATAAAAAATGAAGGACTTCCCTTCATGCTTTGGTGAAAATGCAGTTCAGGTTGCAGATTCTTCATCTTCAAGCGCGAGCAAAACTGCACAGAACCTGGTTATCTGCGTTTACCAATGCCGGATAAGAGGTAAGTGCTGCTTGATAACCATCACGTGGAGTAAGAGCTTGATGGGGCAAGGGCTTAGTGTTGGGATCGATGATTCTTCAAATCAGTGTCTGTGTAAGGTGGATATCAAACCCTGGGTGTTCTCCAAGAGGAGGGGTTGTAAGAGCCTTGAGGCTTATTCTTGCAAGATTGATGTGTATTGGGACCTTTCTTCTGCTAGATTTGGTGTTGGTCCTGAACCCTTGGAGGGGTTTTATGTAGGAGTAGTTGTAGATCGGCAAATGGTTCTCCTTCTTGGAGATTTGAGGAAAGAGGCTATCAAGAAGTCCAGTGCCATCCCATTACCCTCTAATGCAGTGTTTGTTGCCAAGAAGGAACATGTTTTTGGTAAGAAGTTGTTTGGCAACAAGGCTGTGTTTTGTGACAATGGTCAGATTCATGATCTTGTCATAGAATGTGACACTTCAGGGGTGTCTGATCCGTGCCTTATTATTCGCATAGATAGCAAAACGGTGATGCAGGTGAAGCGGCTCAAGTGGAAGTTTAGGGGAAACCATACCATCTTGGTGGATGGCCTTGCAGTGGAAGTTTTCTGGGATGTCTATAATTGGCTCTTTGGTACATCTCTTGGAAATGCTGTCTTTATGTTCAGAACATGCATCTCCGAGGAAAAATTGTGGGCTGGTCAACCCCTTTCTGATGCAAATGTGGTGCAGTGGTCATTCTCTCAGAGGTTTTCTGAGGCCAAGTTGCAAGGTCTTGGCTTCTCACATATTTTATACGCATGGAAGAACGACTAGAGTTGTGGAAATCCACCATACTAACAGACCTTTTAGTGAGCTGTGATTTATCAAGGATGTGATTGTTTTACACTTGATTAAAGATATGAGTACTTTTGTTTGTATCGTTTCCACCCTTAAATTCATACCCTCAATATATCTGTGCATTTGAACAGATCATGAACATTTTTTTTTTCCAATTGGCTGTATATTTATCTTCAAGTGTTAATTTTATGATATGCATATTACAAAAATTTAGCCGACAGTTTATTCTGTGTTATTCAAGTACATCTTCATTGAATTTCTTTTATCAGTGGTATATATCTGCTATTCCCCAGTTTCAAGTTGCACATATTTTTCTCTTCTTGCATTGAGAATTCATCTTGTCAAATATATGAGGTAGGAGTTGCAAACTAGCAATGTCCTATAACTAAGAAGATACAGTAACAGTTTCTTAACCAAAAGTGTGATAATAGCAGGGGGAGCTGAGGCTGAAGCGGAAGGTAGCATACTAGCATGTGAGTCAATGAATCAGAATGAATGTCAGATTGCTTTCCTTCTTTTATAATCCGGAGAGCTTTTACTATGTTTCAGGAAGCTAAGTTAGTGAAATTATTATCAAGCTGAGGAATCAATGCTTGTTTTGTGCATGGATATGATAATTCCTTCCCTTAGTGGAATCTCCTACTCTGATGTCTGATAGTTAGCAAACTGGGTATGAGATTCTGATCAGTTATCTTTGTATTTTATTTACTTATTTATTTTTGTGCTGAGAGTCCAGGTATCATTTTAGTTACCATATGAAGATGAATCATGGCTTGTAAATGATGTCTTCACTAAAATTATCGGCTAATTAACCCAATTACATATTATCAGCTCATTTTGACCTCTGATTCATGATTCCCCCAAATAAAGCTCTGATGTTCTATGATGTTACCTGCAGACCTCTTATTCTCTTTCACAGCCAAATCCAAGAATTTGTCTTTTTAATCCTGCAGCCTGTCTGCTGTATGATTCTGTCATACAATTATGCAACAGGGATAAATTTATTACTTACAAGCAATTTAGTTTCTTGTAAGACATACAGCTGCTATTTCATATGCCAATCTCATATGTAAGAAATATTCCACAATCCAAACAGAATAGAAAACTGAACCATTGTCATTCAGTTCTTTTTTATACCATATCATTTTTTCAATAACATCTGTGTTACTAAAAATTAGAAGTAAAAAAAACTGCATATTGGTTGAGTTGAATAATACAATTTTTAATATCCCTTTTTATAGAGAAAAATTGAATTGCTTAAAGAAAACAAAAAAAAATAACTATAAAGATAGAATGAGATATTCATGATTTTTTAATAAGATATTTATGATATCTTAATGAGATATGTAGGATATCATAATGAGATATTTATGATATCTCTAACACTTTTCTAGTTGGTAAATGAATATCAATCATTCCCAACTTGCTATTGAGTTCTTGAAATCTAGCTACAGAAAATTCTTTGGTGAAAACATCTGCCACTTGGATTTCTATAGAAACATGTGTTGTGATTATAAATCCATTGTCCAACTTCTCTTTAATGAAGTGTCTTTTAACTGCCTGAAGGTGCCTTTCCTTGTGATCATGCATAAATTGACTGACGATACTAACAACACAGATAATATCTGACCTAGTGTAGGATAAGTAAATCAATTTCCTCACCAATCTTTGATATTGAGACTTTTCTATGGTTGGACTTTCTTCATACCCAAACCCATGATTTTGTTCAATAAGAACTCTTGAGGTTTTGCATTCCAATTTTTCTGTTTCTTTGAGGAGATTAAGTATATACTTCCTTTGGGAGATAAAGATACTTTGTTTGAAATATGCAATCATATCGTCCATATAGACTAGGGGAGAAGAGCGAGTTTACGAATGTTTTATAAAGAGAGTATGATCACCTTGACTTTGCCTATACTCTAAGGATATCATGACTTGAACAAATCTTCCAAACCATGTTCGGGGAGACTGTTTAAGTCCATACAATGCCTTTTTGAGCTTGCATACCTTGTTCTTTTCATTATGAGAATAGAATCCTGGGAGAATCTTCACGTAGACTTCCTCTTTCAGGTCTCTGCAAAGGAAGACATTTTTAACATCAAACTGTTGCAACTTCCAGCCAGGCAAAGTGGGCGGCTAAGGAAAGAATAATTCTTACTGTATTCATCTTTGCTACATGAACAAGATTCCATAAGTATGTGTATACCTTTTAGCAACCAATCTTGCTTTATATCGATCAACAGTCTCATCAGATTTACACTTCACAATGTATATCCATCTACGACCTACAACTCTTTTATCTTTGGGTCTATTAACAGTTTCCCAAGTTGAATTTTTCTCTAACGCTTTCATCTCTTCTTTCATGGCTCGAACTCAATTCTCATCTTTCAAAGCTTCATGTATTGATTCAGGTGTTTTGATTGCATCAATGACTATAATAAAACTCTGATGTTGTACAGAGAGATGGTCAGTACACACAAATTGAGAAATATGATACTTGATGTATGATCGTTTCCCTTTTCTCAAAACAATAGGCATGTCATCAGTAACATCCTCAATAGGGTTCTTAGGAATACTTGCCTCTGACATATTATCAGTAACCTTGCATATTGATTGAGTTGAATAATATAATTTCTAATCTCCCTCTTATATGGTAGATGTGAACTACTTAAAGATAATATAAAAAAAAAGTAAAAGATAACTATAAAGATAAAATGGGATGAGATATTCATGATATCTTAATAAGATGTTTATTATATCTTAATGAGATATTTATGATATCTCCAACACTAAATAATAGCACTGTGATAGAAATATGTATAATATCTACATACAGTTCAGATGCTTGCCTCTATATTCCATAATATAATTGTTCAGCAGTATTGATCTTCCCGACATGATTGTAACTGCTGCTATGGGAGGAACATTTTTCACGAATGCTTGGTTGAACTTTTCTTTCTTGTGTAAAGGTAAGGAGGAAATATAGGTATGAAGATGTGCAAGAGAAACTGTTCACTTGTTCCCAATTTTGCTCCTTTGTTTGCTTTTGTAAAGGTGCCTCACTTGGTGAGTTTGATAGATCATGGTGTCGTCACTTTGGAGATTGTATATAGTGATTGCCCTTCATGGAAGAAGTAAATCTCTGTCAATGTGGTATATGACAATGCATCCTTTTGATTTTTGCTTGTTCTATATTCAGTTATTGATAATTTGTGGTATGAAATATTTTAGAGGGGGTGAGATAGGGATGTATTTGAAAAGGATGATTTGAAATATGCAAAAAGTCATGGACTCCTTGTAGATTCGAAGTATTCTGATTTTGGTGTAAAAGTAGCTGACATTTGATGAAATTCGTTTTTTTTTAACTGGATTTCCTCTGCTTTTACTGTTTTCATACAGGCCTGTGTTAATACTTGGGCAAACTCTAGGCTTATTTCTGCATTATTTGAGCTATGCAGTAGTGCAGCGGGTACATTTATTCTGTTGTTAATCTTTTATGCGTATAGGCATACTTTTGTGACTGCTTTGATCCCACTTAAATCATAAATGAACTCATAGACATGCACTCTGCTCCGTATTTATCCCTGTACCATTTTTTTGGGCTATTACCAAAATTTTGGTACCAGTTGGAGATCTTTTATCAACTACTTAAAAAAAAGAATTTATCCTAACCAATGAGGTATTTGTTTTACTTCCAAACCTCATGTGTTCTTCAGAGTTCCAGGTAAGACTCTTGTTGCGTTGGAATTTAATCTTGACGTCTTTAATGTTCTTCGCGAACTACCTACTGCTGATATTAGCTGTGGATTGGGCTGCAAGGTAATAAAGATGGAGCAATATGGTAAAGTGAAAAAAATCGGTGACTGGTAATACTGCCTCAGGAAATTTATCACATGTTTTGAAATGTGAAATGATTTTCGGTAATTAACACCCCCACACACATATATATATATCTTTTCATTCATTGACTTTCCTTTGCTACCTTTAGCCAGTGCACGTATCCAGTATCTTAGGAGCAAATGGATTTTATTTACTAAAAAATCTGCAATGATCACAAATGACTTTTCAAACTGGTAAGATGTTAACAACGCCGTTTGTTTCCCAACGGACACCGAAAGTCGAGTGTTTCATCAGATGTGACAGAAGTAAGAAAAATGCTAAATGGAATGAATGATTTGGTGGAACAAGTTTGTCTATTAGTCAAGTTATACCAAAAAAAGTCCTTGAGTGATTTTATAAGGATAATTCACATCAATTTAGTATATTAGTGGTTGTCGGGTCCCTAAATATTAAAGAGTCAATTTTGACCTCAAGAAAATAAACAAGTTCTTAGAGAAGTCCTCGGCTCCTCGCGTACCATAACTTAGTGGTATAGAAGTACTTATGCATATTACTGATAATACATGTAATATAGTATTTTCTACAACTTTGTTAATAAATATAGTTCTTTACGAAGCTAAGGAAATTGAAATGAAAAAATGAGTATATTCTTTATATCTCCAAGCAACAATAAATATGCATTTGTGATGTTCAATTAGTTACACTATTGAAAGATACCTATATCGAGTCTTGTATTGTCTTCTTAAATCAGTTTATTCAACTCAAATCATTAATTAAGATTCAATATGACCCTTGGATATTAAAGGTCTAAGACCAAAGAGATACTTATCCACATAAAGCAAGGTCTCAATCAAGTTATTCATTTACATATGGAGATGTAAGCCTACAATGTTAATGATTCACAATGTGTTTGATTTCACGTTATTTAACTTTTCAACGATATATATATATAAGGTAATCAATGGGAAATGACAAGAAGTCATTTTTACTGGAATTGACAAGAAGAATGCTTCAATATTCAGAATCTTATTGAGGGCTTGTTTATCGTGCAGTCGTATAATTTAAAATATGAATTTTCAACGATAACGCTAATATGCTATTAACCATCTAAAAGTAACGAGTTGAATTTGTTTTTTACAAACATTAAATATAAACTTGTTGTATTATGATCGAATAGGACAAACTAAAGTTGTTGTGTTACATTTTTTTCAACGAGTTAAGCAAGTCAATTTATAAGATTATGTTCGACCCACTTTTTTTATTTGCTTAAAATTAAAAGTAAAGCTTAAAATAGTAATTTTAAAAATAAAATATAAGTTGTTCAGTAATTTTTATTTTTTGTTTAACTTAAAACAAATTACTTGAGAAAGATAGAGCAGGAAAAGAAAGAGCAAGGAGAGAAAGATAGAGCAGAACACCATAAGAGAAGAGAAGTCATTTCTTCTTAAGTTCCTTCATTCAATTTAAAAAAAAAATATATTCTTTTCT
Organism: Mucuna pruriens; assembly: GCA_025330945.1. Lineage (NCBI taxonomy): Eukaryota > Viridiplantae > Streptophyta > Magnoliopsida > Fabales > Fabaceae > Mucuna > Mucuna pruriens. The sequence continues at coordinate 4,712,579 of JAENHJ010000154.1, forward strand.
TTTTTATAAAAATCAAGCTGTTTAATTTTTTAAGATTTAATATATATATATATATATATATACTCGTACTTCTCTGTTTTAGGAGAGAAAAAAAGGTATAACCCACTTAACCAAAGATTTTTTATTTAATTATATGTGATCTAACCTATTAACCCGTCTTATCTTTTTAACTATGGTAATGGTATGATATAAAAGAAGTAAAAAGGAGTAACTTTTTTTTTTAATTGGCGCATAAAAGGTTGCATATTTTTTCACCTCACCGAAACCATCACTTTTTGAAAAAAGAAAGAAAAGGCTAAACATAGATGATAAAGAGTAAGACATGTTCACCACAAAAAAAAAAAAAGAGTAAGACATCAGTGTAAGTTCTATAAAAGGTTAAAGGTTAAAGGGTTAGAGTACGAGGCTTAAAAATTGGTGTGATATTAAGTTAAGAGATTCACGGAATAATATTTTAGGTTGAGCTTTCTTTTATGTGCTAAAGTTTGAGAATTGAGTTACAGAAGTTATCTATAGACCAAATTAAGATGCAATATTGAATATTGATAATTGAGTGAAATTGTTAAAAAGAAAAAATATCACTATGGAGTCAGTATCAATATAATGAAAGTCTTTGTGAATAGAGTTTAAACAATAAATAGTTATGAATAGAATTTAAACAATTCTTTCTATCATTAAATAGTCATGAATAGAGTTTAAACAATAAAATAGTTTTATAATGTGATAATCATGATGAATTATAAAACAACTTTATCCAAAGTCTCACCAATTTTCGCTTATGAATATCTAATTGAAAGATTAAAATTACAAAGACTCGATCATAAAATTCAAATATAAAGATCATTTGAATTGTAAAAAAAAGAAAATAGAGATGGTCATAGCTGTTGGAATAATTTAACCTAAATAAAAGTGATTGCAAGAGGTTCAGTAAATGGTACTCCTATATTTTAGGTCAAAAAGAAAAAGGAAGGCCCTGCCTGCACCCAACACAAACAGCGTCTGGTCTTGGTCCGTGCCGCCACGAAAGCTGCATCCTGCAATTTGTACGTCAACACACTCGACATCATCAACAATTGGTGTCTGCTACCTAATATTTAGCGACCACTTTCGATTTAATCTTACTTATTCCTTAACTAAGAACTATTACAAGGTAGATCCTTATTCATAGTTTTATTTCGTTGTAAAAACGGTTCCAGAGGAAAAGCCACATAAATTACATGCCACTTGCCAAATTCTAAGGCGCGTTAATTTTTCATCGTGCCCAGTCATAATTGAAAATGAGAGCTGAAGAAAAGGCATCGGAATGATATTAAAATTGAATAAAATTTGGGGCATGGCATAAGGAATATTTTTATTTTATGATGTGAATTGCAGAGTCAACATGCTTACATGCCAGTTGCCACTAAAGGTTATGTGTATTTTATTAATATTAATATAAGAAAAGTCTCTGTATTTGAGCTTGTTTCATCCCTTACCTATCTGCTAAATGTGTTTTTGGGATGTTGTCACGAGTCCGTGATCATCGGATAAAGAAAAGCCGCGTTCAGTTCCTTTCCATTATTTAACAGACCAATTAATTACCATACATGTCCCTAGCTAGTTAGTTTAGCAGCATTTCCCAGTGAACTTCATGAGAGGGAAAACCTAAAGCCATCATTATGAACAATATTTATATTTTTTTTCCTTCCCATGAAACTACTCTCGCCTTTCAATCAGGAGTGATTGTTGGAATACAAATGCATAAAGCAATAAACATGACTATATTTGAGTAAGTTGTAAGTTGGTGGAGTTTTCTTTACTAAACTTTTTGTGGTAAACTAATTATGAAATTAAACTTTTACCGCTATAAATTAACCTTAAGTTTATTAAAATATATTTGTTATAAGCATAATGAAAAAAGACAAAAAAAAATTGATAAACAAAAAATAATAAATGAGCAAAATAAATGACATATATAGCCTGTTTCTTTCAATTGATGAACAAAAAAATTACAAATTGAGCTCCTTCTACAATACTTTTTCTTCTCCATTATATTCTATAAGTTCCACTCATATTTCAGATAAAATGAGAATATTCTATTGGCTATACAGTATTATTCTGTAGTTTTAAAACAAATTCTTTAAAAAGTGTATCTAAAAATGTTTAAAATTACATGAACAATGATAACGATATTTAGCTTTTAGAGGAAAAAAACGAATAATTTATATTCTAAAGTAACATGATCATTAGAATCTCGGTGAGAAAAGTCACACAAAATAAAAATATGTAACCATTATACTCATAGTATTTTAGTTAAATAAGATTATTTTAAATTGATACACTCCATGACCTGTTTTCTTTGAATAAAATACAAAATTGGAAGTATATTTATAAAGATACAGCACATTTGGTATTTAATCTTTCCACGATCTTAATTAGATTTAAATCGAGTTATATATGTACCAAAAATATAAATGAGCTGGCGTCTGATCATATGTTAGTGGAGAGCTTTCTCTTAGAACAAAATTCCAGGTGGCCTACAGCTGTAAAATGATGCCCGTGCAAAATTACGATAGAGCCCTTTATTTTCCATTTCATTTATGCCTCACATGTGCGCCGCTAATGTTATCGCTGTTCTGTCTTTGAACCCCATGCCATGCCATGCCATGCCAGCTCAACACCAATTCTGTAAATCCCACAGCTACAGCAACCTAATCCTACCTCCTGGGACACAAATTCCGTTAAACATTATTATTTTTATATTCTTTTAACTAAAAAGTATAAAATGCTATTTTATTTAAGTCTCTTGATATAATAATATAAATAAAATATCGAGTTAAAATCTTTTGAATGAAGAAAGCTTGTATCGAAAGAATTTTATTCTTTAAGTTATAAATTGACGTGACCCAAATTACTCGTAGTAGCTAAACTAATTTGTGAATAGCAACGCGAAGGTAATAAAAATATATAAATAAATAAATAAATAAATAAAAATTAAAACGGGCTTTTAACCCTCTCCAACGGTCACTGAGTGAGTACGAAGACCGTAAAATGTCGTACTCTGATAAGTTGGGACTATTTACTAAGGTCATTTTTGTGGTTCCCTTCAAATAAGGAGGTTGTGCCGGTAATTTGACACCGGCGAAGAGGAAGAAGAGTAAGAACTAAGAACTAAGAAGAGAAAAGGTTCCTCGTGAATATCAGTATTAAGCCGTGTGAGGAGGAGCATTTGATGTATAGAGCGGAGTTATGGGCGAGTCCAGCGACTCTGTCTCCATTGACATTGATTTGATACCTTTAGGAGGAAAGGTAATGGAACTCTAACACGTTACAACTATCAAGAGAATCAACCATTAACTCTTCTCCGATATTATCTTGTGTTTATGTCATTGTGTAATGGAACTGGCCTGGATTTGTGTCTTAATCATGTACTTAACTTAGATTATGCTTTTGCAGGAATACACTGTGAAAACAAGTAAAGGTTCTGTGTCTGTGCTTGTTTGTGGGGATCAAGAAAAACCCGCTCTAATAACCTACCCCGACGTGGCTCTCAATTGTAACCTTCTTATTTATATTGCCTTTTCTTATTATATTCGATATGAATTTCCTCATTGATTTTGGCCTTTTGCAGATGTGTCTTGTTTCCAGGGTCTGTTGTTCTGTCCAGATGCAGCTTCATTGTTGCTTCACAACTTCTGCATTTATCACATTGATGCTCCCGGGCATGAGGTCGGTATTCGCATTCTTCCCTTCCTTCCTAGGCTTTTCTATTGGACTATGTCCCTTTTCTTTGTGAAATCTTCAACATGATTGAATGCTGAGGAATTCCAACTTCCATGAAATATTTGATTAAGTTGTTAAATAGCTAAGAGTGTTGACTTGGATATAAAACTTCAAGGGTGCTCTCCTTTCCTAGAGTGTAATTTGACTCTTTTCTCATTTGTTTAAGAGTTATTGCAGTTGGGAGCTGATGTCATCTCTTCAGATGAACCATTGCTTTGTGTGGATGACCTTGCTGACCAGATTGCAGAAGTGCTTGATTTCTTTGGGTATGTAGAGCATCAGTTATTCAAAGTATTCCCCTATTGTTTTAACGGGAAGAATATGATAACTGTTTTTGTCTGTCCATGTTAATGAACTTAAGTATTTGTTATAGAATACATTTTTAGATTACTGAAACAAGCCTGTTTGATATTCTTACTTGGTTTAGGATTTTAACCCTTGTCCAAAACCCTCTTAAACCAGGCTAAGGGAGGTTCTGTGCTTGGGTGTAACAGCTGGTGCTTACGTCTTCACTCTATTTGCTGTAAGTTGGCATCTGTGAATTGTAATTTTATCTACTATAACAATCTAGTATAGTAAACCATTGTGCTTTTTTCTAATTTGGCAGATGAAATACAAAGAACGAGTGCTCGGATTGATTCTTGTTTCACCTATTTGCAAAGCTCCTTCATGGACTGAATGGCTTTATAATAAGGTTTAATCCATCAGCATTGGCTCTTATCATGTGTTATCTATTGAAGTATCTGTAACTATATTAAGGAGTTTAGTAACCCATTACATGACAAGGATGCATATGCATACCTTTTTAGTACACAGCAGAATAACTTAAGGCTATATGTGTGTCTGACATAGCAAAAAAAGCCTGAGTCCGTATCGTTGGCTATATCGCAATTCCTTATATACCCTAAGGTTTTCTAAATCCATTCATGCAGGTCTTATTGAATTTATTATACTTCTATGGTATGTGTGGTTTACTGAAGGAATGCCTTCTGCAGCGTTACTTCAGTAAGGTAATCTTCCCATTCTTGATTCTTTCCCCTCATTATGAAGGTGGAATCATTTCTGCATGTGACATTACTTGTCCACATTTATTATAGGAACTTAGGTGCAGTGTCCAGGGAGCAGAATCAGACATAATACTAACTTGCCGAAGGGTATGAGCATCTTAATTACAGCTAATACATACATTTTGCCTTGAGTACATGCATAATTTGTATGTGTAGAATTCTGACTTGCGGATCCTCTTTTCTGATCTATAATTACAGCTTCTGGATGAAAGGCAAAGTTTGAATGTTATGCGATTTCTCCAAGCAATTAATGCGTAAGTTGTAATGTTTTTTACAATCATGATTGTTTTCTTTTTACTTTCTCTTAGTTCCTGTATTCTCCCTCTGGGTATTTAATCCATGTGAGCCATTGTATACAACCATGGTAACTGCTAATTCCTTTCTACAATTAGAATTTGAATTGGTAATAGCTGTTATTCCATACAGTTTATTCTACGGGAGAACAAAATTCTAATCTGTGGCTACCGACTTGTTGGATTTTTGGCAGACAAAAGAATGCTATTTCTTATAAGTATATTGCCCTATGAAATAGGATAATTTCAATAAAATGATGAAAATTTAAAAACGTTGGCAAAATTATTAATTGTTTCACGAATATTTTTTACCAAAGTGGTTAACTGCTTGCAGAAGGCACGATCTCAGTGAGGGTCTGAAGCACTTGCAGTGTAAGACACTTATATTTGCAGGTGAGAGTAGTCCATTCCTTGCTGAATCTGTGTACATGAGCACAAAAATGAACAACAAAATCTGTGCACTTGTTGAGGTAGGTTATATAAAGAGTCCTTAAATCTAGTTGAGAAAGACAGACAGAAATAACATGATCATTTTATAATACTTGCTTGCTCAGGTTCAGGCTTGTGGATCACTGGTAACAGAAGAGCACCCAAATTCCATGATAACACCACTAGAGTGTTTCTTAACGGGTTTTGGCTACCACAGACAAATACATATTGCTTCCTCGTCAAGCAATGGCTCAAATCCAGCAAGCCCCTCTAGTCATTCATTCATAGCACCAGAGCTCCTCTCCCCAGAGAGTCTAGGAATTAAGCTCAAGCCCATCAGAACCCGTGTTGATGTTGAAATCTAACTTCTTCAAGCTCAAAGGTTGACAAACCCCGATGGAAGCAGTGGGAGTGAGCTACATCATTGCACATAATATATAGCTAGTGTAGGATATATTCTTTCATTATATTATGTTGTTGGACTGATGATATTGTTTGCAAATTGGCTGTGTTTCCTACCGATGTAAAAAGTAGGAGGCATCTTATAGTTTACAATAGGACTATTCTTTTGCTAATGTTGTTTTTTGAGATAGATCTCTCACCAAAGTCAATATGTTCTGGATAGCTCCTACTACACCTTACTGCTGTTCAGGTTTGTACGTATCTCGAGCGATAAGAACTGTTTGTTTGTTACCGTTGTCGATTTTTCAAGTGAGTATATATGGATTAACTACGTCATTTTTTCTCTATTACCATTTATGGACTCGTAATATTGTCTATAACATATTGAAATTATTGCATTATGTAGTGCAATTAGGCTGCTTGCTCTTTTATGTTGAGCCTTAAACTTTTTAAATCAATAAAGCATTTACTTGTCTTCCTCATCTAGTATCATTAGCGCCTGGCTAACATGGTCACTTTTCTGGACTATCCTGTTTAGGTAATTTGTAACTTACTTTTATATAAACTAATTTAAAATTGATATTTCATCATACCCGATGTTGTTTAACATAATTTCAACCAATTAACCCCACCAATCACGACAGATATTGGCCTATAAGATAGAGCGAGGAAGAGTTTTGCACCCTCCGCTTTTTTTTATTTAATTTCAAAAACTAATTTTTAAAATGTAAAAAAATAGTGTAAAGAAAAAAAATGCAAATAGAATTGCTTTGAAGAGGATTATTTTATTAGTTTAGAGTTTTGACACGAAAACATGTGAATCGCTCGTTGCCATACAATCAAGGGCTAGAAATAACCCTCGGATATAAAATTTAATTTCAAAAACATTTTCAAAATGTAAAAAAATAGTGCGAAGAGAAAAAAAAAATGACGCAAATAGAATCGCTCTATTAGTTTAGAGTTTGGACACGAAAATATGCGAATCACTCATTGCCATACAATCAAGGGACTAGAAATAACCCTCGGGTATAAGATTTATAACTAACATAAAAAAAACCAATGTAACTTTAGTTTTGGTTATTATGGAAATTTTGCGTTAGAAAATTGGAAACTGTTGTTATTGGGTTTTTAAATATGCTCTTGTTACATTAATTCATTTTTCATGGTACTGCCCTATCTGGTCTCTATTCAATGTGAACACGTTCATCCTGAGTTCCTAATCACAGGAAAACCGTAACAAAGACTACCTTTCTAACTTGTCACAAAGGAGTTAAATCAACCGTACCCAAGATTTCAAAAGAAATAAAAACTAACAAGCTAAATAAAATTCCTATAGAAGACTATAGTAGAATGAGTAAGATAATAGGCACAAAGATTGTTGTGAAACCCCTTCAAACGCAGCTTTCAAAGAAGAGCGAGAATCAACAGAGAGGACCACACGAAATACATTCAATAATAATAATAATAACAATAATTCAGGGCCACTTCTGTGCTCTAACTAAATACATGAATTTATGGAGAGGGTTTACAAATTAAAACTGCAATATGAAATCGATACCAACATACAATATGATGTGGAGCAAGAGCAACAACCTAAAACTAAAAAGTGATATGAAAAAAAAAAGAAAAAAGTAAGAAAATTAATTCGAAAGTATTGATCTAATTTGTACCACCATCCCCATCGGTCACTGTTGCTAACCTAATTGCTGGCTAGATCGGAACGTATCTTTTCAAAGCTTGCTTCCCGGCAACCGCGGCAGCGGCGGCAATTCCGCCGATGGCGCCGGCAATAGCAGCGGATCGGGGTCCGGCGGCGGCTCTATAGAGGGCTCCGGTGCCAAGACCGGCGACGGCGCTGTTGACGAAGTCGTCGGTGCCCCTGAGATGGATGATCCCGCTCTCGAGGCCGGCGAAGATGAGGCCCAAGACGCCGAGCGAGTTGCCGAGCTTGCGACCAGCGTGACCGCCCGAGTTGAGGACTCGGTTAAGGCGGAGCTTGAGGGAGTCAGTGGAGTCAGCCTCCCGGAGGCCCTGGACGGTGCCCCTGGCGGCTCCGATGATGGCGCCGGAGAGGTAGCCGGTGCCGGTGTAGTACTGGAGATTGTCGCCCCAGGAGCGGTGAGTCCTGGCGGCTTCTTCGGGGAAGAGGTGCTCCGGCGCGGTGGGGAGGTTGTAGAGCTTTTGGATGGGAAGGTTGAGATCCTGGTAGGGATGGTACACACGCGTCTTCTGCTTCTCCTTTGACTTGCTTGAAGAATCCGCCATCGCCGTCTATCAACTCTTCAAATTCTCCAAGTCCACACCCTGCGTAGGGTTTAAGGCTCGTCAAGGGTTTTGTAAATATATTTGTTTTTTAGCCTAACACTTGCTATTATTATTTACCATAAATATTATGCCAACTCTTAACTCTTCTCTGTTTAATTATTCATTTCGCATCTATTATTTTTTACATTTTAGTTTTTATACTTCAAAACTCTCTCTTTTTTTTCCCTTATTACATGAATTTTTGTTTTTGTCGTTAACACCGCTAGTTAATTTTATCACAAAATAAAAAAATCACGTCACATATTTTTTATCGGTTATTACGTTATTAAAAAGTTGTTGCTAAAATAACAATTTATCTAACGAAATTAAAACACACTAAAAAAAAATAAACGTAGATGTATAAAATTAAATCGGATAATTTATAAATATAGAAATAAAATTGGACAATTACATGAATAAAATCGGTAATTAAACATTCTTTTTAAAAATAGGTTTATAAATGTAGTACTTTTTTTTTATTAAACTGTTGTATTTTAATTATAAGATCATGAATATTCCATTAAATTAATAATTAAAATATATTTAAGTGTTTATTAATGAAATATTAATCATCATAAATATTACATGTAGACGAATGCATGGATAAATTAACTAGTAACAAATAACAAATAGATGTTAAAAATATTCTAATAATTATACTCTCTCCTGTGAGGGTATATATTTTTTGAAACAAAAGCAAATAACTTCAAAATAAATTTAATTCGACTAAAAAGAAAAATAAACCAAAAGTATATCATTGAAGATTGAAGAGCTTTTTGGGCGTTATTTTTTTAAAAGTAAAATCTCTATCATTCCAGGTCAGTTGTTGTTAACACTTACCAAGCATGGTTCGTGAATCGTGACCTATAATTATTCTGTTAGTCTGGTCATATTCTAAAATTTGTTAATTAACGAATTTGTAGAAATTAAAATAAATGGAGGAAACGTATAGCTTTGAGGTCCCTTGTGCTTCACGGGAGGAGAGAACCACCCGGATCGGAAATATAGCTTTGTTTACGTTAAGAATAAAATATATAAAAAATTTCATTTCCACAAACATGTTCAGCACCCAACAACGGTAATCCAAACATAGGCATATATATTTCCAAAACCTTTTCTTACTATTGTCAAAAATGAGTATAAGATGACCAAATTAAAAGGTCCACAACCATAAGATTTAGATTTCAGTAGCGTTATAGAATTTGATTATATAAATATACAGTATATATTAAAATGATGTATTAATAAATAAATTGATGCAAGGAAAAACTATATTATTTGAATTTAAATATGAAATAATTATTAGTTAAAATATTTTTTATAATTATTGTAATTAGAGTCTTTGAATTTTTAATAAAATTTCAAAATAGTTACGTGACTCATCATCAATTCAGAAGTTAGTTATATTTAAAATTTATTGTGATATATATTATACATGACAGTTAAACACACGTACTTTTTTACCTTCCGAGCATATATTGTCAATCGAGCTTACTCATTAAAATTATATTTTCTTACATAATCACTTTACAACAAATTTATACACCCAATATCACACAGTCTTTCAATTGCAAAGCTCAATTTTACTTTTTATTAGATTCTTCATTTGTAAATATGTATTAATAAATTAATTTATTTTCAATTACCTCAGCAACAAAAGTTATTACATAAAATGCAACGTTCAAGTGTAATCTCATTACTCTTTGTTACCACCAAGAAATAGTTGTGATTAATGGCCTAGGGTGTATCAGCGATCCAAGACCCATGGCAGTGTACTTACTACATAGTTATTATCCACTAGTACTTGACAAAAATAAAACAGGCCCATCAGGAATACAACCCATTTGTTTTAGTTTTGGGGTATGTTCAGGCCCTATAAATCCAGCTGCCATTTAATAACTAAGTCTGAGGTAAAATTGAAAGCTCGACAGAGAAGACAAAACCAGGTCCATATGGTACCAAAACTCTATTCCAAGGCTAGCTGTATAATAATTAAGAGAGTACCAACGTTATTAAGTTGCTTAAAGCAGGGTTGAATCTTTTGAATAAAATCTTTGAGATTTGTAAATAGAAAAATATGATTAAAAAGAAATTTTTTATTAAAGGTGATCAGTCAAGTTATTTGACAGAGGTTAGTCATAAATAAAAATTATTGGATACTTTACAATTATAACATAGATATAAAAAAATAATTAAGAGAGAAAACATTTTTTAAAAGAAAATAAATCCACCAGCAAAGTATGAACTTTGGTACAAGTGCAGGCATTTTGAGTCAAATAGGTCAAAACTCAAAAAGTAGGGGAAATACTGTCAGGTAGACAGGTACGAAGGGCTGAGATTGAGCGAATGTAACAAGAAGAAGTTGTGAATTACGACATATCTCTTTCCACAACTCATTGCAAGCTGGTTTAACAACTTACCCCACCCATTTCTTATTTCGCTCACCTCCTTCCTCTCAAACCCGAAAGTTTATACTTTTCTTTCCTTTTCATTTCTTCTTCTTGACTTGTAAGTATGTTTAACCTTAATTTCAGCACCCACACATACATTGTCTCAATACTATACGTTGGGGGCAACATTAATTATAAGTTGGCCATTTTTTATTTCAAATCTTATGTGGCAATCAATTAATGTTTCATTACATACTTTATGTGTAGGTGGAAATCTTAATGAACGAAAATGAAACGAACCAACCAAAGGAGGGAGGGGAAGAGTGCATGGTGATGCTGAGAAGATATTCATAAAGAGGGTCTTAAAAATGCAAAATCGCAGAAAGGGGAAAGTAAATCGTTGAAGGTGGGGGAAATATTCTTATTGTTGGTGTTCTTAGATCCAAACTATACATGTAATAGTAGGCCCAACATATCCATCAATAAATTGAAAATTTTTGGCTTCTTGACCAGAGTATAGGGCATCCCTCAAGAGACGAATTGAAGGGCACTGTGGTGAAGCTGTACTATAGCACTGTATCCTCTGTACCATGTGAAGATTCCCATCCTTAAATAATTGGTCCCATCCTCTGCATGTTTTCACGTGTCCTGCCATCCGGATGCCGTTAATTACACCATCATGAGCATCAGCTACTGCATAGGATTCGAATGGCCCAGTGACAACCAAAACTATTTATTTCTTTTTTTTTTTTCTTTTTTCAAGTATCATTTTCCACCTTGCTCCCTTCCCAGCCCCACCCCCACCCCCAGGCGCGTCCTCTTCAATCCCCAATCATGCATGACATGATATATTAATAGGACCCCCTTTCTCTCTCTCTTTCTTCTTTCCCTTCTATTGAAGCAATTGCATTCATTTCCCCATTAAATACAAACCGGTAACACCATCACGCACACAATCGTTTTAATTTTTAGATTCACTTATCCCTTGGTGATGTATATACTGGCGCCAATTATTCTCTCTTAAAGCATGTGATTTGTGAGGGTGACACTCATCCTAAAGTTTTTTCACCAGAAAGAATTGCAATGCTTGATAAAGATGAGTTTGGATTTTATTTGAAAATAGGAAAAGGTCTCAAATCCACTGAATATGCCTTTTTATTTGTAACGTGGTTTGATTGACTTGTTCAAGGAAACCACATTTTTATTATTATATAGAATATTATCTGTTAGCCAGGCCTAGGGGTGTGAATCCACTTTCTTCTAAAAGGGTGTGGTGGTGGGCTATCTTTTCCCTTCCATGCAAGGACAAATTCTTTGATAAATGTGAGAGAGAGAGAGAGAGAGAGAAAGACAGAAAACAGAGAGAGGTTGGTGTGCGTGGTTTGTAAGTTGCTTGTAGCATTTTGCTGATTTTAATTTACAGTGAGCACAGGAAAGAAGAGGTAAAGAAGAGAGAAGTGTTTAACACAAAACACAAACAGAAACAGAAAAATGTTCGATGGAGTACCAGACCAGTTCCACCAATTCATAACTCCAAGGACTTCACTACCTCTTCACTTACCTTTCCCTCTTCATGCTTCAGGAACCCCCAATACCACCTTCCATACCAATTTTGATCCTTATAACCCTTCCCATCATCATCATCATCAATTGCCATCACTCCAACCCAATCATCTCTTGCACCCATTACACCACAAAGATGAAGAGAAGGAAGAAAACAGCACCGTCCCAATGAACTTCGAAATCCAAAGAGATCAAAGGCAACAACTACCCGAGCTGGTTGATCCCTGGACTAATGACGAAGTGCTCGCGCTTTTGAGGATCAGATCTAGCATGGAGAGTTGGTTCCCAGAACTCACTTGGGAACATGTCTCAAGGTATATCTATAATAATTAACTTAATCCTATTATTGCAATTCAATCTCCTTTTACTCTTATTGTCTTCAACAACGATCATCGCAATAAATTCATTCGCTAACACAAAATTAATTATGAGCTGCTGCACTTTGTGTAATTTCATCATTGCATCATGTGCTACCTAACTAAAATCCTTCATGTGGTAGACAAACGCACACGCACACGTGCACCTACACTTTACCTCACACACTGACACCTTGACACACACAACCCAAGAGGAAGAAAATTGAAGGAAGTAAGCAACAACTTTGTCTATTATTATTACGTGTTGAAGACATGGATGATTCTACGGTTGGTTTTTGGATTTATATATATATATAATTGATGGTGTGGGTGCAGGAAGCTAGCAGAGGTTGGATACAAGAGGAGTGCAGAGAAATGCAAAGAGAAGTTTGAAGAAGAGAGTAGATACTTCAGCAACATTAACTACGGGAAGAATAATAACAACAATTATCGGTTTCTGAGCGAGCTTGAACAGCTTTACCAAGCTGGGGGCGGTGATCACCAGGCTGGGACCGAAGAAAAGAGTGAAGAAGAGAAGATGGGCCAGCATGCATCGGAACAAGGGCTTGACGCATCGGGTACAAAACAAAACGACGACGCACCGGAAAAGACAAAAGAGCGTAAGAGGAAGAGGCCAGATAGGTTTGAGATGTTCAAGGGTTTCTGTGAGAGCATCGTCCACAAGATGATGGCTCAGCAAGAGGAGATGCACAACAAGCTCCTCGAGGACATGGTCAAAAGAGACCAAGACAAGTTCACCAGAGAGGAAGCTTGGAAGAAGCAAGAGATGGAGAAGATGAACAAGGAGCTTGAGATGATGGCTCGTGAGCAAGCCATTGCAGGTGATAGACAAGCCAACATTATTCAAATCTTAAACAATTTCTCTTCCACTTCCCCTGCAACTCCCAACAATAATGCTAATTCAAACTCAAACCTAAAACAAAACCCTAATCCTTCTCAAAACACTACTCCCACTACACAAAACCCTACCTCGAAAGACACGTTGCAAGTCATTCCTTCTTCTTCTTCTACTTCGGCTTTGGTTCCCCAGAACCCTAGTTCTTGTTCTCTAGTAGAGATAAATAATGAGAAAGAGGATGTTGGGAGAAGGTGGCCAAAGGACGAAGTGTTGGCGCTGATAAAGCTGAGGTGCACGAGTGTAAACAACAACAATGAAGAGAAGGAAGGGAACAAGGTCCCTCTTTGGGAGAGAATCTCACAAGGGATGTCGGAGTTGGGATACAAGAGAAACGCAAAGAGGTGCAAAGAGAAGTGGGAGAACATAAACAAGTACTTCAGGAAGACTAAGGATGTTAATAAGAAGAGGTCCCTTGACTCAAGGACTTGTCCCTACTTTCACCAATTGAGCACTCTCTATAATGAAGGAAAACTAGTTCTACAATCTGAAAAGTCCCAAAGCCACTTGAATGAGAATCCCGAGCAAGTGCCACCAGATCAAACACAGCCTGATCAGTCTTCTTCTCAGGTGGGGTCTGCTGCTTTCAGTGTGGTTGATCATGGAGGTGAGAAACCCTTGATGCAAGTACCTTCTTTGGATTTTGATCACTTTTAAATTATTTTAATTCATTCATTTGTCCATCTTCCGTCACATAATAATAAGTACCACTTCTTTTGTAACTTCTGTATTTTTGTTTTTTGGTTCGTGCTGCCTTTCTTTTTTTATATATATAGCATATAAATTGATTGTATATTTCAAAATCTTAGAATTTGGCCAGCACCGACGGAATGAGAACGATTAATTAATATTTCTATTCCGGTGTAAGCGTGATTATTATATTCCATTTTATTTTATTTAGCGAAGGGGAATCAGTTCATGTTTCATATTTGTTTTAATAGAGAAGACATTGACCCTGTGGAAAAATAAAGGAAGAGGTAGAAGCAAAACATTCTTTAGGACATTCTTCACTTTTCTAGCTATAGGGACTGGAACTAATAAAAGGTTAAAGGAACTACCAGTCTTTTTCGTCCAACTATACGGGGAAAACAAGTTTAGGTACTCAAGCTGAAGTCCCTCCAACATAATTTTTATCTGTAATGTCAAATATTCAAATTTTACTATTCAGGATGACTTTGTCACCCCCGAGTAATAATTAATTCTGTACTCAAGTGCTAGGGGCCACATCGTTAGAATTTTAAACAAATGAGGAAAATGATCGAGTTTTTTTTTATTATTATTAATTTATTAATACCCTGTGATTAATTGTGTTTTAATTAATTAACAAATGTCATTTTAATTTTTTCAGCTACCTGCTTCAAACAGTCACATGTACGATTTGGAAATGCAAAGGAAACTACGTCCTATTAACTTGTTACAGTAATTTTGCACCTCTTTATTTCACAATTTTTATACTTAATTATCTTATTAACTAAGAAATTTGACTACAGCCACACTATAGAAATTATTAGGTTGTGTGAATTTAGGTCATATTTATTCAAAATTTTAAATTTATAAAAAAAATTAATAATACTTAATTAATTGTAGGAAAAATTAATCAACAGTAACTAAGATAGTCTAGGATTACTTAATATTTTTTCCTCAAACATACTCTTTGAATGCATTTTCTATTGATTAAAAATTACTTATAATAAGTTTGCTTAAAATATACATTTAGAAAATTTGTATTTGTAAAATAAAATTGTACACGTTTTGAAATATGAAAGAGAGATAAAATAGATAATGTATCGGAAAGAGAGAGAGTAAAAATATTATGTAAATTATTATTTAATTTTAGTATATGAATATAATATCGCATATCTTTATATTGGTTAACACATTAAAGTCAGTTAATAACCTTTTAGCTCTTATATCAGAGAAATGATTGTTATTATTTCAAGTGTCATTTTTACTAAAATTACTTTTTTTTTAATTACTCTTTGTATAAGTTAAATTTTATTAATTTAATTATTAAATTAAAAAATTTACTGGGTAGATTAATCTATAAATTTTTAAAATCATTTGATGTTTTATTAAATAGATTCAATTTAATGTATAATATATATTTTTAAAATATTAATAAATATTAACTATAAGATTACATAATCATAAATGTTTAATTTATCTAATTAAATTAATTTGTAATAAGTATTAAACAAAATAATTTTGTTGATAAGTAATTTGATACTTCTTCTTTAAACAATGATCACGTAATATTTTATCCTAAAGGTGTATTATTTCAGTACTATTGTTGGGTAAAAAAGTTGGTTATTGAGAGGGTTAGCTAGAACAATGTTCTATAGCTGTGTTTACACTTTACAGTACTTACGAGTTATGACATGGCATCATATTTCTAAATGAATGGTACCATACATTTCGATTGGTAGTTGTCAGTGGCTCACCGTACATATATTTTCGTGCCAAAATCATCTTCGTTATTCTTTGCTGATTGATTACTTCTGCTTGATTTACAATCTTCCAATCTTTCCCTGTTTTGTTCCCCACAACCAACACCTTTCGGACAAGAATAGGGAAATTAGAATGACTAACCCACCCACCGATTATCTTCTTTTTTATTCCGGGTAACCATCATTCATAAATTTTAACAAATTGTATAATTTACATGAGATATGATGGGAAGACATTAAAAAATAATGTTGTATAAAATTATTTTCAATATCATTTCTTTTCTTTTCTTCTTTTCTTCCAAATTAAGTATAGTCTATTTATTTTTCTGATTATTTTCTAAAAACATATTTTGCAAACATTACTTAGCAATTCAGATGATAAACTTTTTAAGTATTGATTGAGGGAAATATTAATATCACATTCAAATCATAAAAATTTTATCTGTAATTCTAACAGTTGAAAAAAAGTGTGTAAATACTGTAAATCTTCTGGCAACTACAACCCAATGCTTTTAATTGTCCAAATAATATATACTCCATGATAAATATTATCAATGTTAGAATCGTTCAATAATGAATTTTTTTTATAATATTCAATAGCTATATAAAAGAGAAATTAATGTAAAGAAAAAAAGTTATTATTATGGCCTGATGAACTTATATTTATGTTTAGTGTTCAATTAAGTAAACAGCCTGTAGTTAGAGAGATTCTGTGATGTAACAAGACCGTGATCTACCAAAAACAAGACTATGAAATTATTTAAATGGTTTTAATTCAAATCTGATTCAGTTGAATATATTCAATTATTCACCGATTAGGTTGTTAGTAATCTATGCTTTGGTTCTAGCATTTGAAAATGATTCAGAAGATAACGTAGCGTTGTACGTACCCATACTTTGTATCAAGATTCTCAATGGTTAAAATTTTAACTATAAAGATCCGAACCCTTGAAAATGTTCCTTTTTGCATTAAAATAAAAGCATGCTTTTGTTTTTCAAACTTATGCACAGTTAAGTTGGATTATAACTGTATGAGGTACAGTTCAATTTTAAACTCTAGAGTGTCCAATTCCTGCTTTTCCTATACTAGCAATTTAGCATGTAATCGGTACATCCATGATGATTTGATTGATTTCACACCACACACACAAAACATGAGACTCTAGAAAATGCACCGATGATTTTACACCCCAAAAAAAAAAAAAAATACTACGGTCAAATGGATGGCAAACTAGCAAATGCACAAGGGTTAAAACGGGTAATCACAGTTTGTTTATGGTTAATTAATCTTGGCATCGCAAAATTTTAGCCACAGCTGCCACGGCTATGTTTGTCTTTGGCCTGCAACACGGTGCGTAATTGTGTTACACAATATATAGTTAAGGTTGTGTTCTTGTTTAGATAAATCTATAACAAGTAAAAGAATAAATTATTTTTTTTATATGTTTATATATTTTTTTTATTTTGTTACTAAATTTATCTATCATTTAAATTAATAGTTAAATCTTAATCAATTAATTATTAATTAACTAGTATATTATTTTTAACTAAATTTAAATTAATTCATTTATATTTCTTATTATTACAAATTAGTTAGAAAATAGTTATAAATTTTAAAAATTTACTACAAATTAACTAAAATTATTTTCTTAACTAATTTGCTACTTATTTTATGTTGTCATCAATATTATAATAATTTTATAGCTAATTATTTTTACTAGAAATTAATTATGATATAATTATTGATTTTAAAATTTTGTAGATAACTATTTTGTAATAAATTTTAAAATTTTTTATAGTATATATTTAATTTTTATAAAAAATACTCATCTAATACTTTCAAAAACTGAAATCTATAAATTGATTTTAGTTTATATCTTCTTATTTGTTTACATTTTTTTAATCAGTATGTTTAGCAAGTTTGGGACTTCTTTAATATTTTCCACGGTTATCGAAACTCTAAGTAAAAAATCGTAGTTATTCACTCTGTTTTTCTTATGCTTTGTTTAGTTTAAGAAAAGTGAAAGAAAAAAAAATGAAAAGTAAGATAATTTAATTGGTTGGTTGATATATAGAAGAAAATGAAAGAAGATAAATCTTAGATTTTTTTCTTTTTCTGTTTGGATGCGGACAAAGTAATAGAAAAGTATGTATATAAAAAACATAAATACTTATTATATATATATAATAAGATTATTTTAATTTTTTAATACATAAAAAAAATTATCTTTCTTGTTATGAGGGAACATCTTTTTTATTTTTTTTCATTCATTTTTCTTTCTTCTTCTCCTTTTCGTCTCTTCTCAACAAACCATTAATGAACTGAAACATTCATAATCATAATAGACTTTTTTTAAGGATAAGTGTAATTTACTTTCAAAATTATTAGATTAATATATAGTGAGAATTAATATTTTAAAAATTATTGAAACAGTAAAATCATTACTCAATTTATTAGTTTAATCATGATTAAATTGTGATCAAACCAGTAGTAATTAAATAATCTAATGATTGATTTGTTAACTCTAAAAATTACAAAATCTTTAAAATAAAAATAAAACAGTCAAACCCATGAAAAGTCGACGCAGAAAATTAGTTCGAACCATAATTTTATTTTTTTTATTTTTAACTTACTTTAAAATATTTAAAAAATAAAATTATATTTTTGGTCTCTTATCTTAATGCAAAAAATTATTTTTGCAATTTATCTTTTAAAAAGTTTATTTTACTCTATTAACTTTTAAATTTTAGTTAATATTGTTCTTCCGAAACAATAAATGCTTTTGAATTTTTGAACACAATTTTGAATTTTTTTTTATTAATTTAAGATATGAAATTTGTCTAATTAGATTTATATACATGAAATTTATGAAGTTTCAAAAATATTCAAAATATAAAGAAGATAAAAATAACAATGAGTCCAAACATTTAAGTGAATGATACAAATCGCCTAAACCATAGGTTCACTTTATAGGTTTTAGGCTAAGCATGAATTTCACACCTAACACAATTGTCAATGTTACAAAAATATGAATAAGATTGTCTTTAATTTCATAGTAGATTTAGGAAAAATTAAGATAAAAAAGGAATTGAAAAAAAAAAAAGAAAACAAATAAGATTCAAAAATGACTAATGCACTGATTTTGTAGAAATTAAATAAGAGAAAACGAGGTTCACCACAAGTCTTATAGAGAACTTGACGAAAATTAAGTTTTCTAATTGAATAATAAGTTAAGAGAAGTCTCTCAAATGCTTTCCACACAAGATATCATAAATAAACCAAAGTTAGTTACAATTCAGTTATGATTAAGTTTGTATATTGATCATGCTTACAAAAACTAACTACTTGAAAAAGCCTTGTGTATTGGAACAAATGCAATCTAAAAATAAGGTTTTGAGAGCACGCTATTTAGGAGTGCCCAAAGTGAATCTAAAGGAAATGTTCAAAGGCGGGTGCGTCCAAAGGATTCGCCATCCAAAGGACCCAAGTGTCATCCAAAGGAACCCAAGTGCTGTTTAAATGAGTTTCGTCCAAAGACTCCAAACACCGTCTAAAGGTTTGTCGTACAAAGACTCCAGACGTCATTCAAAGACCTCATATGCATTTGAAGGGCCAAACTAAGGTTTCTAATACAAAGTAATCAAACTAAAGAAATTAAGACAGAAGTCTTACAAAACTACTAATGAGGCGAACTTTCTCCTTAAATCTCTTCAAACTCTGCTAATCATGAGTATTTGAAAAATTTTTGGTCTGTATATGCTTAGTGTTATTTTTATACTCTTCACTCGATTAGTATCAATGAATCTAATGGATCAAATTCTACATCTTGAATCCATTAAAAAATGTTTTAAAATCATGTTAAAAAATCTAAAAATAATGTGAAAATACAATATTAACTTAAATTTAAGAATTGAATAATAAAAATGAATCTTTTAAAAAAAATCAAAACAAATTTTAAGACAAGACAAGAAGAGAAATTATAATTTAGTGTATTTATTATTAATTTCTATCTTATAAAATATAATTTAATCATTTATAATAAATTTAAAAATTAATCTTAATTTCATAAATTTATATTATTTTATTATTTAAAATATTATATAATATTAAAAATATAAATTTAATTGATAATAGTTTCACCACAAACTAATTTCGAAGTAATGTCTTGACTAGTTGAATCATTGAACCATTTTTACCACGGTTTTTACAACATTAAAGAAGCCCCAAATTTCATTGTAGTGCTTAATTACTACGGTTCAGATTTGGCCAAAATATAAATCTCTTCGTCCTCTTTACGATCTGCAATTAATCCACCTATCTCCTCCCACTTCCTTTTTGGATTAAGAATCCAGTGTCGAACATCCTTATTGGGCCCAATCTCATTGCTCTCACTAGTGACATAAAAAAATAATTAAAGTCATTTGAAGAAGAGTCAAAGTATACAGAAAAAAGCTATATTTAACCACTCCATTAAAATATGAGGGATGCAGTTCCTAAAATGTGTTTGTACTTGTTGTCTTTTACCTATAATTCTTCTTCTTTAGAAGAGAAAAAGAGAGAGAGGGAAGTGGAGGAAGAATAAGAAGAATAGGGTGATGATGAGAACAAAAAGTTTTAACATGCATTACATATATGACGAGGTGAAGTTCTTGCTCACTATTTCTATTATATATATATATGATAAAAGATATAAAATTGTTATTTTAGAAAAGTAGTTTTCAAACATGATAATTTTCCATATAAAATAAATAAATTCATACACATAAATAACATGATACAAATGAGAAGATATAAATACATATGTTTGGTTTTCCTTTTAAGTGACTGCTTGTTTTATATTTTAATAAAATTAATATTAAACCATTAAATATAATAAAGATATGTATATAAATTAATTTTAATATCAATTTTCACATTAAGACGTGTCATGATATGCAAAATTGATTAGGAGAGCAACGAAACGAGCCCAGCCAATATTGTTAACATTTCCCACTAACATGTTTGGAATAAGGAAGCCATCATAAGAAAAAAAAAGTATAAAAAAATTATATGCTTAAACTTAAACACATAAAACTGGAATTAAGTAATAAGTAAATTGTAATTTTCAGAGTATATATTTGATAAGGCTAAACTCCTTACACTAAAAAACACTTCCTTTAAGATTTTGAGTTTTTTTTTTAATTACCTACATTTTTTATATGCGAAATAGTGAGTAAAGATGGCAAAATAAGTTAATTTAATTCCATTCGTTTTTCTAATAAGTAAAAAAAAGAAAAATGGACCCATCGTTGATATATAGGTGGGTTAAGTATAGGTTGGGTCACTAAATTAAAAATAAATAAAAATCTTGAAAATATAAAAGATTAAGAAAAAAAGTAATAAGATTTAAAAAAAGAAAAAAAGAAGAATAAACGTAATAGAAGTTTGAAGCTAACAGAGGAGTGAGCTAAATGGTTGGGTCACATGGCAGGAGTCAAGTTGACAAGTCTAACTGCGATCAAGTAATGTAGACACAATACAGCGACAAGACAGGAAATGCATATGGCGTAACGTTGCTGTTGGGGGGAGGGTCCCACAGTCACAGATTGTCGTTATAGTAGGAAAAAATATATCTCAGGCTCGTATTGACCCCACACCCTCACACACTGCCACGACGCACATCACGTCACATGTGCTTCTGCTCTCTTTTGTCTTCCTCTGCGCGCAAACGTCCACTTTCCACCAACAGTACTACCCTTACACGTGCATCTCTTCCTCCCTCCATAATAGTCAACGCCCTTCAACAAAGCTTGGCCCAGTCCACTACACCAACTTTCGGCCCTAAATCCAAATCCTTTTACACACACCCAATCAACGCCATTCTCATTTCTATCCATTCTTTTCTTACTTTAAAGTTATTAACATAAACCTGTACACAATCGTCGCTTTGGCCGAGTGGTTAAGGCGTGTGCCTGCTAAGTACATGGGGTTTCCCCGCGAGAGTTCGAATCTCTCAGGCGACGTATATTTGAGAAATTAATTTCTCTCTTTTGTAGAATTTTATATTTCAAGTAATATTTAACTTTATTTTAAATATTAAATTTAAAAATAATTAAAACGTTGTCTAGAGCCCCACAAAAGTGATACCTATTGCTAGCCCTATCCCTGGTTTACCTTATCTAAATAAGACATGGACATATATTTATTTTTTGTTTGAAATAAAAAATAATTTTACGAAAATACTGGTTTTGATTTAGAATGATAATTAAGGATTCAAACTGATGAGAGTTTATTGTTTTCTATTATTTTAAACTATACAAATCAAGCAATTCTGCATTGAAATTAAATCATTCATAAAATACTATTTATCAATAATTAAAAATAACATTGTATAATAGTATCAATTATTTATCCTAAAATAAAATATAGTTATATGTTCAAAAAAGTTATTTATCATGAATTTTAATTATGATATAATTTATGTATTAATAAATTTTATTTATTATAAAATTTAATTATATAAAATAAATATTTATTTCATGTACTAATTATATTAAACAAACTCAAATGATTTTTTTTACCAATATATAAATATAATTTAATTTTAAATTTAAATTTTTATTAACATCAAGAATAATTTATTTCTAAGTATAAAAATTACTGAAGGAAAATAAATTTCCTCAGCAAAACTTTTTTCATACGCATATTAAGAATTGAATCTTAATCAATATATTTAAGAACCTGACTTTTTGGGCATGTCCTTGCGCATCAATTACATTTTTAACCAACAAAGGAAGATTAATATTTTTCAAAACTTGGAATTGGTGGAAATATGTTTTAACTTTTTAATTATTACCAATTATATCAAAATTATGAGTGGTTTTTAATTTTAATTTGCATTTGAAAAAGAATTGTCTAACTCCTATGCTTTAATTAATGAACTTAATTAAAATATATTGGTAGTATAATTTTTTATATTATTAATAATTATAAATGGTTATATAAATAAAAATTATAAAATTTTGTAATAATTTATTTACAATTTATAAATTTTATAAATTAAAATACACAAATTTTAAAGTGAGACCTTATTTTTTTAATTAGATATTTTATATATTTTTCGTCTTATACTAGTGCTAAAAATTATTTACTATGAATTTTAATTATATAAAATAAACATCTTATATATTATACAAATTAAAATATTAGTTATTTCAAATAATTTTTAATGAATTAAAAAATATTTAAAATAACAATGTTTAAAAAGTAACATTTTGATTCATTACTCAACGTCTTTATCTACGGCAACGCAAAATTTCCCCTTTAGGGAGCAATGTCGGTCTCTGGAGCGGTGCAGAGTTGACTGGTAAGTGGGCACAGTGTAATGAGATTATGGGAAGCACGTCCAGATTCTCCGTTTTATTTTGGTCCCTCCTCCTTTAATTGCGTACAACGCTGTCCTAATCCCAATTTACTTATCCCACCGTCTTTTACTTAATTTTAATTTAGGAGGCTTCATGCTTACTTGTCCCTCGCGCATTTTCCGTGTTAGAGTTTAGACTTGTCCATTCCATGCCATGAAATTGGGTAAGCATGATGGGATGTTGCAAGCCAATCAAAATTGTCTTTATCAATGTTTTCAGGTGTAATCGAATTGAAAATTCCAAGTCTCTCTTGACCAACTGATATAATTTTATGCAAACCGTATAATCGAAATTGAAAGCTTTACAAATGAATTGATCCAAAATTAAAGAAGTAAAAAAAAAAACAGACAAATATTTGATCACATTTTTTCTATCTTGAAAACCAATTCAATTTAAATCAAATGAAATGTTTTTAATTATTTAATAACTAGTTATATTGTCATGTATTTTAGGAGATGTATATAAAAATTAAAATTTTCTCTATTATGTATTCTTATACATGTTAGGCTAAGTTTCAATCCTCCTAAGATTCTCACATACCCACTTAATTATGGGAATCTAAAGTTTTAAACACTCCACAAAATCAAGGTAGTCTCATGTTACACAAAAACAACATATAATTACTTGCAAGAGTCATTAAACCTTATGTCAATAAAGTCATGGTAGTTCTAGTGTATATGTATATAATATTGATGTCACGATAGCAAATATATACTTAATATATACCATAATTATGTTGTGGTTGTTATTGATTTAAGCATTAAAAATATCTTTTATAAATACTACTTTTATTTTTTATGTTTTGAATGTATCAAGACCTTCACAGACATTTAAAAAATTTAGACAATTTAAAAGTTCATTTTAGATGACTCAATAATTTACTTTAAACGAATCAACATTTGACCTCAAATTCATCAACAATCCAATCTACGTGTATGTTGGACATAACATATTTGTTCTGTAAAAAAAAATTATTATTAACTTTCAATTTGAAGTTGTCTTTAAATATGGTGTTGGGTTATATATGAAATGTAATGTTTAATATTATATTAATTTATATATTTTATTATTATTTTCTTTTATATTTAAAAATAAATAAAAACCAATCCAATTCAATCGAAATGGAAATGGAAATGGAAATGAATTAATTGAATTTGATCTTGAAATCAAACTGATGATCAAAGAACAAAACTTAAATAATTAAGTTGAATAAAAAAAATTTCGAAACCAATTCAATTCACAGTCGCCTTATTTTAAATTTAATTCAATTCAATCATTTATTACATATTTATTGTAACAATGTTCAAATTAAAATCAAAAGTCTTTTAAACCATAAGTTCCCCCCGCCATCTATCAAACAGGTGTTTGTCTAAGCCCGTCAGGCCAATGTATTGTAACCAATATTGTTTACATTTGAATTTTGCTTTATTTGATAATATTGTGAAATGTTCCATTTCTCTTGAGGTTTCATTCGAACATAATATATATAAGTCGTTAAAATAGGAAGACCAATGTCCTACGACATCACATACACAGCTTAGTCGTGAGATACTATTAGATTATATATGGAACTTTATTCTACAATTTTCTCAGGCAAGTAAATTGTTAATAATAATTGCAATAACATTGAAATTAATATATGCACAGACTAATGATTGTCATGAGCCATGGATATGAAACATCAATTTTCTCGGCCAAGAAACTCGTGATGAAAATGTTGCATGAAGTGTTATGTAAGTGCTGTGTTATCATTTAAGCAATTCAAGTGTATGTAGTCCCTTTACCTAAAATCATTATGTTTCTTACAGAATGATTCGTGTAGTCTAATGATATTAAACACTATATATAATAAGATGATTATAAAGTTAGTTATCAAGCACCCAACGAGTTATGTTGATGGATGGGAGTGACTTAGATGATATTTATTCATCCTATTTTTAACAGTGTGATATTTTAGGCTTCTTGGATAGGGAACACGTACATATATATTAATTAAGAGTATATTTATACACACTTATAATTATTGAAAATATAAATAGTAATTAAATAGTTTAAATTATATTAACAATTAAACATTAAAAAAACTAATGTTTGGTGGGAGTTTCCGTCCATTTGTCTCCGCATTCAATTTGGTGGTAGTTTCTGTTTACAAGCGTCAATTTGGTGGCAGTGTTTCAGTTTCAAAATTTTGGACGTGATTGCATTTTCAATATGGCTTCCAGTAATTCGCTTTCAATTTTTGGATCCAGCCTACGTGCGTTGGAAAAACCGCTTAACGAAGAGGGTTCAAATTATTTTTGTTTAATTTGATTAAAACTCATTTTGCAATAAGGACAAAATAGAGATATATTTGCACCAACAAGAAATTAAACATGAGTTTGTATAGTGAAAGATGATTTCTCTACCACTAGACTCATTGGGATTTTTCAGAAATTAAAATATTATTAAATCTGCTACATTATTCTTTATAATATGTAATTATTAAGTGTAATTACTATTAATTATTATTATTGTTAGATATATTGATAATAATAATAATAATAAATAAATAAATTATGGTATAAAAGACATATAAAGTAATACAGACAAATTTTGAACTCTTCTACTTATTTTAGATTGTCTGGTAATTTTAAGATTAAATTAATTGAAGTAATATATTGTCAAAGTAATCTCTATTGCGTAAATTGATTTAATTTAAATTACAAAGATATATATTAATATGAAATTATTTATGCAAACTGTGATCGACTCAAAGGAAGACACAGTTCAGCCAAATAATAACATACTTGTTATAATAAATATGTGACAATTATACAGTTTTATTTTATATGAATAATAGTCAATCCAAAAAAAGACTATTATTTGATAGAACTAATTGTCAATATTTGATTATTGTGTTGAGAGTACCGCTTACAAATTAATTATTCTGTCCAAAGACTAAAAATTAATGTTGTGCTAGGTATATTTTAAAAGGTCCATTATGTAGTTTATCTATACATGTGTTGTTATATGCTTTTTATGTCTTACATACCTTAAAAATCTAACCGCTAGGTGGTGAAAAAAACTTGCATTTTTTGGGTTTTGCGCTTATGCGTAAAAACTTGTATAAATTTAAGAACTCCCATTTTGATTAAATTGTCTAATAATTTTTGTTGGATTAATTGAAATAACATGTTGCCAAAGTAATATTTGTTGTGTAGATTAATTTGATTGAATTTACATAGATGTTGTGTGGGATTATTCATGTGAATTGTGGTAGGCCCAAAGGAAGACGCAATTTGACTGAATAATTACATGCTTGTGATAGTAAATGTGTGATGATTATAAGGTTGTTTTTCTATGTCAACAATAGAATGTCTAAAGACAATCATTGTTTAACAAGACTAATCACCACCGTTTGATCATTGTATTGAGAATACCACTTGCAGTTAGTTCTTTCAATCCAAAGAATAAGGATTAATAGTGTGGTAGGCATCTTGTTTGGATCTTTAAATTTATCACAAAAATTAATTATGCTTTGTATGTTTAATGTTCTCTTTTCAATTGCTGCTACTAGTGTGGTCAACATATTTGCTCAAATTAATAGTATCCTGCTGCTGAATAGGACGAATTTCAAGGTCTAGAAGGAAGTCATAGTAATAGTACTCGGTTGTATAGATTTGCATCTAACGCTTCTGGTAGAGAAACCTATTCTTACTCCGGATAACCTTCAAGAGGTTAAATTTGAGAAATGGAAACACTCTAACCAAATGTGTCTTATGATCATGAAGCGCTTGATTTTAGAAGCGTTTTGGGGCTTTATTTATTAGAGTCAAGGGCAAAGAAAATATAAGAGAGTATATGATGGAGATGTCTAATATCGCAGCAAAGCTAAAGTCACTCAAGTTGGAGCTTGGTGAAGATTTGACCATGCACTTGGTTTTGATCTCACTTCCTACACACTTTAGGTAATTCAAAGTGAGATATAATACTTAGAATGACAAATGGTCTCTTAGTGAATTTAAATCTCACTGTGAGCAAGAGGAAAAGAGGTTATAGAGAGATAAGACTGAAAGTGTTCATTTTGCTTCGACCTCTCATAATAAGAAAAGGAAGAACATTAAGGGTATTGCGGAAGGATCTTCTCAAATAAACTCTAGATACTGTTACCTATATTTGATAATTAAGAAGCTCCAATCCCTAGATGTTTTCATGTCTTTCAAAGTTGAAGTTGAACTTCAACTTGGAAAGAAAATTAAAGCCATCAAATCTTATTATGGTGGTGAATACTATGGTAGATATGATAGATGAGAACAAAGTCCAGGACATTATGCCCTTTTTCTGAAAGAGTGTGGAATTGTTCCGCAATACACCATACCAAGCAAATCTAGCATGAATGGTAAGATAGAACGATGAAATCGGACTCTTAAAAATATGGTGAGAAGTATGATTAGTCATTTTTTTTACCAAAGTCACTATGGGAAGAAGCTTTAAAGACCGTGGTTTACATCCTTAATAACGTGCCAACTAAAGTAGTTAACAAAACCCCTTATGAACTTTGGACTGACAAAAAACCAAGTATCAAACATTTGCACATTTAGGGTTGTCCAACTGAAGCACGACCTTATAGGTAGCATGAAAGAAAACTGGATTTAAGAACAGTTAGCTGTTATTTTGTTGGTTATCTTTGAACGCCTCCTGAATTTATAAGTTTTATGATCCCACTTCAAGATCCTTTTTTAAAACGGGAAATGCGAGAATTTTTGAGGAAGTTGAGTTTGGGAAGGAAGAGAACATAATGAATGTTGTCTTTGAGGAAGACCATGCCAAGCAAATCTAGCATGAATGGTAAGGTAGAACGATGAAATCGGACTCTTAAAAATATGGTGAGAAGTATGATTAGTCATTTTTTTTACCAAAGTCACTATGGGAAGAAGCTTTAAAGACCGTGGTTTACATCCTTAATAACGTGCCAACTAAAGTAGTTAACAAAACCCCTTATGAACTTTGGACTGACAAAAAACCAAGTATCAAACATTTGCACATTTAGGGTTGTCCAACTGAAGCACGACCTTATAGGTCGCATGAAAGAAAACTGGATTTAAGAACAGTTAGTTGTTATTTTGTTGGCTATGCTGAACGCTCTTGGAGCTATAAGTTTTATGATCCCACTTCAAGATCCTTTTTTAAAACGGGAAATGCGAGAATTTTTGAGGAAGTTGAGTTTGGGAAGGAAGAGAACATAATGAATGTTGTCTTTGAGGAAGAATTTGTCAATGACATTGGTCAAGTTCTTATGCTTATTACTGTTCAAGAAACAATTCCAGTAATAAGAGACAATGTTCAAACTATTGTTCCTAACATTGTTTCAAAACAAGACTATGATGAGGTTCTTTCTCAAACACCCATAAAGCAACCTCAACAACCTCAAGAAGTGTCATTAAGGAGATCCATCAGAAAGAGGAGACATGCAATTCCAGATGACTATATTGTCTTTCTCCAAGAACATGAGTATAAAATTGATTTAACAGAAGATGATCCAATCAACTTCTGTCAAGCTATACAAAGTTCTAACTCTCAAGAATGAATTGATGCCATGAAAGATGAGTTGAAGTCTATGCAAGACAATGACATTTAGGATTTTGTCGAATTACCTAAAAGTGTGAAACCTATTGGTTGCAAATGGATATTTAAAACACAAAAGGATTTTAAGGGTAATATCGAGAGATGTAAGGCTCGTCTAATTGCTAAAGACTTTACTCAGAAGAAATGTGTTGAATACAAATAAACCTTTTCTGTGGTATCTTTAAAGTATTCTTTTAGAACCGTAATGACACTAATAGCTCATTTTGATTTAAAGCTACATTAGATGGATGTTAAGATTGTGTTTCTAAATGATGACATTGACAAAACAATTTATATGATGCAACTTGAAAACTTTGTTTTAAATAAATCGAAGTCTATGGTATGCAAACTAAAGAAATCCATCTATAGCCTCAAACAAGCTTCCCATCAATGGTATCACAAGTTCCATCAAATCATTATCTCATACGGTTTCGAGGCAAATGTAGTTGATGATTGTGTATATCACAAGTTCAATGGGAGTAAATACATATTCCTAGTATTATATGTCGATGATATACTACTTGCTAGTAGTGATACAGGCTTGTTGCATGAAACCAAGAGATTTTTTACGAAGAATTTCAAGATGAAAGATCTTGGGGAAGCTCCTTTTGTATTAGGCATTCAAATACTAAGAGATTGCTCTCAAGGTATCCTAAGGCTGTCACAAGAGAACTATATAAGCAAAGTCTTAGAGAAATTCGGCATAAAAGATAGTAAACTAGAAGACACCCTGATAGCTAAGGGAGACAAATTTAGTCTCAAGTAGTGCCCCAACAATGACCTTGAAAGAAATGAGATGCAAAAGATTTTCTATGCCTCAGTAGTGGGGAGTCTAATATATGCTCAAGTTTGTACTCGTCCTGACATTGCTTTTGTGGTGGGAGTTTTTGGCAGGTATTTAAGTGATCCTGTAATGTAGCATTGGAAGGCAGTTAAACGCGTGATGCGTTACTTGAAGAGAACAAAAGGATACATACTCATTTATCAAAAGTCTTAAGGTTTGGAGATCATCGTATACTTTGACTTCGATTTTGCAGGATGTCAAGACAACAAACGTTCCACATCTGGATACATATACATGCTGGCTATAGGAGCTATCTCTTGGAGGTCTGTTAAACAAACTCTTATAGCCTCTTCAACCATAGTTGTAAAGTTTGTGGCTTGCTTTGAGGCTTCCAACCAAAGTTCAAAATAAACAGATTTTCAAAATAAACAGATTTTCATAAAACATATAGGAATAAATTTTATGTTAGTTGATTCATTGACTAAAGGGCTAATACTTAAGGTCTTTCATAAGCACACTACTCATATGAGTATTATTCCTTAGGATACTCTAGTTTAGTGAGAGTCTCTATGTTTTATGTTTAAATTTGAACAATTTTGTTGTTCTTTATTTTCTGCAGAAATAAAGTTGATGGTTAATGTTTATATTTTGAACTTGCTTATGTTTCTTTGTATATAATAATTGTGTTACATTCAAAAAATTTAGATTGATCTCCACTAAAGATTGAAAATAAGGGCCAATTGGAAATAAACATGTTTGATATCACATTGCATGTAATTTCCATGCCACTCATCCATATTTGATCTATGTCATTAAGTATATTAATATGATGATCATCGTGATTTAATCACGCTTAAATTGTGATGAAAGTTGCAATGGTTCCATTGTTAGTGTACAAGATGAATCAAATTGTATTAAGATGAAGTCTAAAGATAAATACATCCAGGTGCACCTAAAGAATTTTGTAATATAATTATTTCAAAGAAATATGAAGCCCAAGTAGGAGATTCTTAGAAATTTATAATTTTTTTTAATCTTTTGGGTATTATACTTTAATATATAATTATATTAGTTATTTATTTAAGCTGATTATAATCCTAAAGTGATCCAACTTAAGTAATCAAATGAACTTCCTAAAAGAACTTGATATAAGCTTAATGAGTTGATACCTATGTTGGCCCGTTAGGGGATAATGAGAACCATATATATAGGCTAATGCATCAGGAAATGTTATGATCATCAATACACCAAATTGAAAATATGTTCTCTGTTCTCCCCATCAGATGAGAAGATGAAAGTCTCCGAATGAGCTAAGGTGATTTGGTTGAGAAAAATCACAAACCAACAACTCGCAATTACTAAAGATTCCGCTGTGATTTCCTAGCAACTGCAAATAAATCTAAGTATTTATACAACTTTTATAACTTTGATGATCTTGTATAACGGAATAAGAAAATAAGGATCCTAAAGATAGAAAATCTCCAATAGCATTACCGGGCATGGACTTGTGTTACATCGGAAAAACGCTAATTGCTCTTTACACATCAAAAAGTGAGAAGGATAAGACTTTTTTTTATTTTATTTTTTACAATTAACATTGTTAGACATTCATGATTCTGCTCGCATGAACTATATAAATGTCTTGCCTCTATTGTGATGTTTCAATGATTGTTGGTGTTGGCTGGTTGTTCTATGCAACAAGAGGTAAATTTTGACACAAAACCATGACCATTCACTTGAATCTTGCAACAAGAATTTTCTATAGTGAGGTGTGGTTTAGCTTATGCATTTTGCAATTTCCAACAACACGGAGCCTATAAATAGCGAAGAGGTTGTACTTGTGAAAATGAGGAAAAACTTGAAAAACTGCATTCAGTACTCTTTCGCAAACTCTCTTATTTTATTTGTGCATCTATTGCGAATACTAGATTCAGAGAATTCATATCATTATTGATTATTATTTTACAGTATTAGCTTCTTTCTTTTGTTTTTCTTGAAGATACTTTGGTGAGTAAAGCTGGAGAAGGTATACATAAAAAATCTGAGTTAAGTAATATTTAAGTTTTGAGAAATTAGAATTTCAGTAAAGTAATCATTGTGTCAGTGAAATATATTGATAGGCAGTTAAGAATTAAATGTTGTTGGGTGAATTAATATAAATGTTTGGTTTTTCCCTTATCTTTGTTAGTATCTGTTTTGACAAACTGAAAAAGGTTTGTGATTTTTTTTAAAACAAAGTTCTTATAAAAGTCTTTTTTTCACTCTTAGATCCTAACTGAACTATGCATAGTCCTAGTTTATGGCAAATTATTACATTATTTGCTCAAGTTTCCAAAAAAAAAAAAACTTTGACAAAGATGCAATTGAACCAATTAATCTTCAATTCATTGTGCCGGAGGACACATGACTGAAGAAGATCAATAGAAACTGAAAACAACGAAGCTAACATGTTTTCAGATAAATTGAAAAATAGAAATAAAATTTAGAAAATGGAAATGAAAAAAAAAAACTGAAAATATTTCTGCAAACTACACACGACCTTAGCGGGTTAAAATTTTGTTAACCCGGACAAGACCATCACAAGTTATAGACCAAATGAGCTATTTATTTTTTAATTTACTTTGCTAATACATCAACACTATAAATATTTATATATAATAAGATTCATATTAAAATATAAAAAAATTGTTAACAACAAATTCTTTACCAGTTTTTTTTTTAATAAACATGGTTAAAATTCATGTAGGTTCTATTGGTTCTAATGGTAACATTTTTCTAAAATATTTATTTGCCATTATATTTTAGTATTATTGTACTATTTTATTTTGGCATAGAGTATTATTGTATTCTAAATCAATATATTGTGTTTTATATTTAAAATATTTATATTATACTATAATTTCTTACAAATTTATTCGATCCCTATGCCTTTTTATTTATTATTTTTTAACATGAAGATTTGGTTTAATGTAAAAAAACTAGTTCAAATAAATAAAGATTCAAAAAAATATAAAGATAATAATGAAAAAGTAGAAAATTGTTTCAACGAGCTTATCGAACCCATTATTATAAGCCTAACTCATATGAGTTGAGTCAATTTTGAAGTAAAGCTAAACTAAATCAGATGAAGATGAAACTTAATATTTTAGGACCTATAATAACTAAAATTAAGTATTTGGGCCATCTTATCATGCTTGAGTGCTTTTCTCTGTTGGATATCTTGGACTCAGATCTTAATGCAAAAAGAGCTCTCGTTGAGGTAGGTCTTCCTTTTTAACTCAATCTAGCTAACACACCTACAATAAAGAATCCTTACCTGTATACCAATCCACATCACGTGAGTTCATTTTTACAAATAGATGCAAAGCAGGGCAAACCAATGGTGAATTTTCTTTTTTCGTCTTATCATATGAATGGTAATAAAACCCATGCATGCAATGTTTAGGAGGAGGAAATATGATTATGCATTTACTATTTATTTTTAAAGGAGACATGTTTGTTTTAATAATTAATTCTCTATCTAATTTTTTAATTACACTTGACAACAAATGTTAGAGCGTGAGAGTGCAGATCATAAGAGAGATCACGGACCCCCTCCCTGATCCACAAGAGTTGCTAAAACAATTGTTTATTCAACAACATACAAAAAAAAAAAGAAAAAAAGACTACAATAATGTTATCGATATTTTGATTAAAATAAATGAAAAATAGAGAGAAAGCACTGGATGAGAAGAGGTGGTTGAGACTCAGGATCGGGATATGTAGATGGTGTAGACGCAAACAACAAAGGTGTGTGTGTCCCACCACGCTTTCCATGTCTACTTCCCCCCTCTTGTTTATCCACACTCTTCTTCATTTTAAATCTTCAAAATATATTTTTTTCCCCTCACTTTAAATTAGCCCCCTGCTAATAAATAAATGATAAAATATTAAAGTAGAGTATAAATTTATTTATCTTAAGAGTAAGTTTTGTGAAATTTATTCTGGTTATTCATTTTTTTTATAAATATTAAATTTTATTTATTCAACTGTTAAATTAAATTTGTATTAAGTAAATCAAGTATATAAAATTTTATGTAAATTAAAAATTAATTAATACTTGATTATTGGATTTTATTTTAATATATAATATATTTTTAAAATACAATTAAATAACGTTATAAAATACCAAGAAAATTAGATCCAGCAAAGAGAGTTTGTTCCTACGAACATGTAGAACCTTGAATCCTAAAATACGTGTCTAAATTTAAATGTTGGACTGTATCTCCTACATGTTTTCTTAAAAAAATATTTGTGAGAAACAAAAAATTTATTTATAAAATTACATATTTATGAATATTTAATTTATTTTAAAGTTAATATGCATAAATATTAAAATAACATCACGTGATTTAATAATTGAATTTATTAAATTTAATATTTATAAAAAAATTTATCAAGCTGATTAAGTATATAAAGCTTACTAGATCCTTCTTTTATAATGAGTGAAAAGAGAATAAGTATATATCACCCACTGGCCGTAAGTAAGTTGATACGGGTTAAACACTTGAAATTCAAGTATGATTTATAAGAATATAATATTCTTAAGCTTAACTTATTAAAAAATATCGTGTAAAAATAACTTAATAAAAATATAAAATTTAAGCTCGATTTATTAGTTTATCTATGGCTTAATTTTTTATTTATTAAATATTGATTGACATATTTTTAAGTTTATTAATTTAATATCAAATAGACATTGTCATATTAGAAATGAGATTCAAGTAAAAAAATATAAAATAATATTTAAATATTAAATTATGTAGTAATATTTTTAGATGAACTTATAATTTACTATTACATGTCATTTTTAATCTAAAATGTTAATTATTATACACACCAACTTTTAATATTAACTCTATAAAATTTTAGTTTGATTTATTCTTATAATAAGTTTAAAACAAATCTTAAATTTATTTATTTATTAAAAACGAATTTAATTATTTATTAAAAATAAATTTAATTCAATATTTAATAAATTGTATTTAAATAATTTACAAATAACTCATGTTATTTATATCTTCATTACTTAATTGGTCATTCAAATATTTATAAGGAAAAGAAATGTAAGGAGACTAAGAAACGATTCTATCTAAAGAATCTCTCAAAAGGAGACATGAGATAAGTGATCTGACACTGACACCATCTTATATATTTGAATACGCTACAAAAAAATTATGATCGCTGACACATCACGTTAATAAATTAATAATATGAAGAATTCGACTTGTATGCTGGGTTTGAGATTGAGGCATGACAAATTCCAACGAGTAACACAAACTAACTCTGGAGTAAAATGACAACATAAATAGAAGTTAAAAAGAAAGATTTTTTTTTAAATTACATGTAATTTTATTGAAGATAATTTTGTTTGAATATAATAAAATTGTCATAGACGACAAAATTATCTCTAAATATTAAAAATAATTATATATTAAAACAAATTAAATATTTATAATTATATTAAAACAATTTTATGGTAATTAGTCGACATACTCATTAATAAAAAAATATTATGCAATAAAGTTTGGAAAGAAAGTATCACGTGTTATCCATCTTTCTTTCCTTAATTGTTTCATTAAATCTTTTAATATTGTATATATGATAAACAGAAATTATTAAAATATAGTTCCTTAGTTAGTTAATTAGCCATCATAGTTCCCTATCATTATAAATTTTTTTTTATTTTTCTTTTGACGTGCATTTTTGGTTTTTTTAAGAACGTGCATCATTGTATGTTGATAGAAGCCTGATCATCTTAAGAGACACCTAACTATATACCTATATTATATATGTTAACACTTTCTACAATTTAAATTTTTTCATCTTTCTATTAGATTTTATTTCACAATTTCGTTTTTTTTTTATCTCTTCTAATTTCTATATAACCATTTTAAAGAGAAATCAATATTCAATGAAATCTCTTATGATTTACACGAGTTTAACATTTCGATAATATACCTAAAACGATTCTAACACCGTAGTCAGTATTCATTAAGATGATAGAAGTATAGAAGTTAAAAATTATACATAAGTCTATGTATTAACAAAGTTGATTCATAACTGAAAAATTTAAATATATTATTATGAGAAGTAAACTTGTAAGTATGTGAATGGATAAAACTCTAAAGAGAGAGATAAAATGCACTTTGTTGAAAGATTAGAGAGCAAATATTAGACTTAATTGAATTGGGTAAGTGCATTCCTAAACCCTCCAAAGGTGAAGAACAATTAAAAAAAAAAATATAGAAATAGTTTTTCTCGTAATATATGCGAGAAAGAAAAGGCAATAAAGCAGTGGCGAGGACATTACTATTGAGCGGGGTGTGAGACAACAGACAACCCACCTTCCAGTCCTTTGCTTTCCCTCGGTCTCTGCTTCTTTTCGCAAAACAGGAAACAAGAGCGTCGTAATAATTACTCTCATTTTGTTTACCGGGAAAAAAAAACCAGTCTAGTTTTAATTTCACCCATCATGTTCCCTCGTTCACTTCCATTACTCTCTCTCTTGCATCGTGGCAAAGTAAAAATCTCTCCCTCACGGGACAGTGCTTTTAGTCTCAACTCTCTCTCTCTCTCTCTCTCTCTCAACCAAGTTGTTTTAATAAATAATACTACTGCAATGCAATCTCTCTCTGGATTTGTCCTTTTCTTTCTCTGAACGAGAATGGCGAAAGAGCTTCTACTACAACTTCGTCTGCTGCTTCTTCTTCCCGAACAACGGTGTCGTTTTGCACCTCTTCTGCCAATGTTCAACTTCGCATTCTTCGCTTTCTGACTCCTCTTCCTTCTACATTTTCGATCCGTTCAACTTCATCTTGCTTCTTGCAACCACCGACTCACTCAACTCAGGTGCATTTTGCCTTCTCCTTTCATTTCTCTTCCTGATTCAATTTTTCTCTCTGCTCTTTCTTTTCTCTGCTTCTTATTTTCTTTCCTGCTCCAGACTTTAGATTTCTCTCCGTTTTCTTCGTTTGCACTGTTCACATTCACTTCGATGTTATTGTTTCCTTCTGCATTTGACTTCCTTGCCTTTGATTCGCGGCCTGTTACGCTTTTTCGGTTATGTGTTCCTGTTACTGCTTAATTATTGTAGAGCTCTGTGTTTTCAAGAAATGTAGGCGAGTGAGCAAATCACGCGTAGTGATCTAAGTAATTGTTACTGCTTCAAGTAGCGAAGCATGAATTGAATTGTGCCTCGTCGTGGTTGAATGGAGAAAACATTTTCAACATACATTACATTATCTACAATTTCTATTTCTCTAGGTTTCTCGCCAATAAATGGAAAGACACTAATGCTTTACGTGAATCATTTTTGTGGTGGAACCTAATTGTCTAGTAATTAGCGCTCCAAATATTCAACTTTGGTGCATAACTTAGTGTGTGATCCAGGTTTACTTCTCATTAACAGCATGATTTTACTGTTCTGTATTCTGTATTTAACGAGCATTGCTGAACCAGGTCTTTGACTACTTTATTTCCTTTTTTTTTGGTTTTCTTTTGATTGTCGATTGCTATTTGTTGGTTTCTTTTTGCGGAATAATCACCGTTGTATTGCGTTGTACTTTTCTTATTCTACCTTGAGAAAGGAGAAAGGGGAAAGGTTAACTTACTAGCATATGCAATTGTTGAGTAACTTCGCTGCTAGTGTAGTTTCACTTCCTAGTCACTTAGTGCAGTACAATAATTGTCTGTGTAACTCTCAAATACGGTTTAATTATTTACCTGCCCTCCATCTTTTTGTCATCTAATATTTTTATAAGGATATAACGTGTTTGACTTGGAATGTACCCAGGGGTGGGAATTCTCTTACTAAATTGATGACATGGAGCAGTATGAAATACTTGAGCAAATTGGAAAAGGTGCTTTTGGTTCTGCGCTTCTTGTGAGACACAAGCATGAGAAGAAAAAGTGATAATCAAACCTACCTCACCTCTTTTAGTTTTCATATTTCTTTTTCATCTGTTTCTTTTCACTTGTGTACTTCAATGTTTAAGCAACAATGTATGCAATTCCATAAATCATTGTTGGTAATTCTTTTAAACTTCTGTCATTTGATTATATAGATATGTGTTGAAGAAGATTCGCCTTGCTCGGCAAACTGAACGCTCTCGCAGATCTGCGCACCAGGAGGTTGGTGCTTTAAATAGTGATTCAAATAGAGCACTAACTGATTATCTTGTGACTTCCCTAAAATATATTCCTTTGCATGGTGCATGTTGCATTGTTTGTGTTCTAGTTCTTGAGGAGTGTCATTTGCTTATGGGCCTAAAGAAAAGATTCAGACCTTTATGTAAATTAGGCAGTAAACTTAGCAGCAACTCTGACGTGAAATTATTTGTGGATATGTATGATTAACACCTACTACTAACATTTATTTCTTATGGCCTGCTTAGATGGAGCTCATCTCTAAATTAAGAAACCCATTCATCGTGGAGTACAAAGATTCATGGGTAGAAAAGGTATTTTGCTTCTTAAGTTTTACATCTCTGTCTCCTTAGTTAATTATAAGAATGGCTTCTACTAGCTTCTTGCCAAAAATAAGCTTATATTGTAGGATTGCTAGGAAACCTCTTGGTGTATGCATCATAAAATCCCTGAGGATTTTTACATTTTGATATATTTTGGCTCCTTCCTTCTCAGGGTTGCTATGTCTGCATCATTATAGGTTATTGTGAGGGAGGAGATATGTAAGTCTCGTTTCTCTAACTTCTAGCATAGAATTTATAATTCTGTTTTCTTTCAACTCTTGTAAATTGGATTTTTGAAATACATCATTGTTGTAACACAGGGCGGAAGCTATAAAGAAAGCTCATGGTGTCCTGTTTCCTGAGGAGGTTATTTTTTAATTTTTTTCTCCTAGCAGAAAATTTTTAATTCCTTTCATTTGGACTTAGAATAAGTATAATGTTTAATTTTTGCATCTAAAATCTAAAAAAAAGGCCATTTATTTGCAGAAACTTTGTAAGTGGCTTGTTCAACTTCTTATGGCTCTTGACTACTTGCACATGAACCACATTCTTCACCGTGATGTCAAGGTTAGTGACGGACACTTTGTACATAACAGTGATATTTCTATTTTCATCTAATTTATATTGAGCTATATACTAATTAGAAAATCACATGATTCCATCAGTGTTCGAATATCTTCTTGACCAAAGATCGTGACATACGGCTCGGTAAGTCATTCTATGGTCCTTTAATTAAGGCATAGATGATTGAAAATTTGTTTACAAGTGATCAATGATGAAGCAGGTGATTTTGGACTTGCCAAAATGTTGACTTCTGATGATCTTGCTTCCTCTGTAAGATACGTGTAACCTTTAAATTGAATTTGCTTATTGTAAATTTAACATGACTGCTTGTAATCATCAAGTGACTGTCTTGTAATATAGGTTGTGGGAACTCCTAGCTACATGTGCCCTGAGCTCCTTGCTGATATACCTTATGGTTCTAAATCGGATATTTGGTCTTTGGGTAAGTACTTCTGTTATGCTTTTGTTTTTTGTAATTTTTCTATTATTGGTTTATTATGTATGTATGATCTCTGAAATCGATTACCCAGGATGTTGTATATATGAAATGACAGCGCACAAGCCTGCATTTAAAGCATTTGTAAGTTTCTTTTTTATTAGAAGTTTTTTTTTGGTCTGTATCTTTTCTTTATGGAACATATTTAATACATTCATCTCTGCTTTTGGATGAACAAATTTCAGTTTATTATCAATCAGACAAACATTTGCCAATCAATTTAACTAGCATCAAACTACCGTATTTAGACATGTATATTGTGTTATGTGGATTGTGGACTGATTAGTAGACCAAAATCTTGTTAATTTACATTATCTTTATACCCCAATTTGTTATTATTTGAACTCGTGGTTATTATATGATTATTATTTTATTACTACAATTTTCACAGAACACTACCAGCAACACTCATTTAGCTGCATGGTTATATTTACATGAAGAATCAGATTCATATATATTACTGTTTTCATATCTTTTCTGTAAATTTTTCTTTTTAATTGCCTAATTATCTTTCAATTTCATTGAACAGGATATACAAGCATTGATTAACAAGATTAACAAGTCCATAGTGGCTCCACTGCCAACAAAATATTCTAGTTCATTGTAAGTCGATAGTCTTTTATCATATAGTTTATTAATCTTGCCATTTGCAAATTGCATTGACATGTTTTATGCGGTAAAATTTAGCACTTGACAGACCTAGTGCCTAAAGTTTTCCAAATCT
Source organism: Mucuna pruriens (assembly GCA_025330945.1). NCBI lineage: Eukaryota > Viridiplantae > Streptophyta > Magnoliopsida > Fabales > Fabaceae > Mucuna > Mucuna pruriens. The sequence goes on from JAENHJ010000154.1 coordinate 4,752,594, forward strand.
AACAGGTGTGGTTTAGCCAAAGATAATTCAAATTGGGTTGATTGTTAATTTATAGTGAGCAATTATTAATATTATGGACTGTATGATTGATGATTGATCTAGTCATATTTGTTATCGCTTTTGGCAGTCGAGGTCTTGTTAAAAGTATGCTGCGGAAAAATCCAGAACTTAGGTCCAGTGTATGTACAATTCTCCTCTGACCTAGAATAATTCATTGAACTATATTGCTGCAACATCTAGCACCATATTTTATTTTCTTTGTGATTGAATCATTTGTTGAATAGATACAGTACTTTATGCTGTCATCTGAAGAACAAGCATGCACTTCAATCAAAATTCCTCAAAATTTGTTAGATTTGAGATGTCATTGGTCCATGACATGCATTCTAGTATGCTTCACTAAACTCTATTTTCTCCACCCTAATTGGAGTTTGTCAGGATTGGATTAACAGAAGGAGTCTATTTTGGCTTGCCTGGTTGGAGATGAGTTGTTGATGATAGATTTTACATTAGATTTATTGTGATTTTCATTTTGTCTTTATATTCTTTTATATAAAGGAATCTTCTTGGTGCAAGAGAAATATTCTTAGTACTACATTGCATCAATAAAAGGCACAGGAACACAATAGGCAAAGTATTATGAGTCAAGAAATGCAATATTTTTAAACCAGAAGAAATTATACTAAACTTTGTAAACAAGCATTTCTGCACTGTTATAGTCAATTTGATTTGTTGGGGGTAAATTAATGATGCCTGCTTGACTGAAGATTTGAAAATTGATATTTGTGTTCTTAAAACATTTGAATTTCAGAGGCAAAATGGATGATTTTGAAGTAACATTGATTATAGAAGGTTCCGTCAGTTAGATTGATGATTACAATTCTTTCTTATTTATTATGATAAAATATGCAAATGTCCAGTAACTATGGCATATTAGTTTACACCATTTTATAAAGTTGAAACCCACTTGTTTATTTTATAAACATGTGAGGAAAATTTAAAATTAAAAGCTAAACAATCAAGTTTCTTTTTTTTAGACATGGTGATTTTACTGATGATTGGTGCCATTGCCTACACGACAGTAATGATTCTTGTTAGTGGTGGGCAACCTAATTCATTTTGTATAATGTCTTGCCTAGCTTTTTTATCCTTTGTCTCCATATGTGTCCTTGTCTGGCATCTGCTTCTATTCATCATGTTAAATTTTACCTGTGGTTGAGGGCAGCTATCATGCTATGTGCTTACCCATCTGAGTTCAAATCTGATCTGTCACATGGACCTATTTTCTTATTTGAAGTGTACTTCTGGTGGTAGGCTTCGGAGCTGCTTGGGCACCCACATCTTCAACCTTATGTTCTCAAGGTCCATCTCAAAATCAATAGCCCCAGGCGAAGCACATTGCCAGTTCATTGGCCAGAATCCAACTACATGAAGAAAACTAGATTTTTGGTGCCAGAAGATGATCCTGTTTCCATCTATAGGGATAAGCGACATTCTTTCAGCAATGATCGGACTCTAAATCCTAGTGTATCTGGAGCTGATCAAGACTCTATATGCTCTACTCTAGAAATAGATTGTACTCCTGACCATTTGAATAAAAGGTTAGCAGAACTACGTATTGGAGATAGCCATGAAGTGAAGTCAATCCAGAAGCCTGTTGTTTCCAGAACTTCTGGCATTTCTAAGACTCCAAGAATCACTTCCTCAAAAGTCTCAGCCACCAATAAGAAATCAATAGAATCCTCAAAGAATCGTAAGGCGGTAAGCAAAGTTGTTAATCCATTATGTTTTCACATGACTTTGACTTCTTCATTGGGTTGGGGGTGTAGGAATGTTTGTCACCTGGTTTATTCATAAAAAAAAGTTAAGCATGTCACCTTTGTAGCTTTGTTAAATGGTTAGTCTCACACTCTCACAGTTGACAACTCCTGGACCTGTATTGGTATTTTTCTAAAGAATGGGGTGGTTGTATTGAACTACGCAAATATGTAGTCAAATGGCAATAACCTTCCTCCTAGTTTGAAATTTTACAATCAACTCTGCTTATTGTCTCATTATAGAAACCTTCCTTCATGTCATTAGCTTTGATCTATTTTTTAATTTTATTTTAAAAATCATTAGCTTATATCTTTTAGGTCTCTCTCTACTAGGTATAACTTGTACACTTATTTTCCCTGTCAAATAACTCATACCATTTATATTAATTTAAAAAACCGGGGAGAAGAAACTGGTTTTAATAATTCTTTTAAATTCTCTCTGTAACAAGTATTATTACAAAAAAGAAAAAAAGAAAGTAATTGTCAGTTATACAAGTTATACTATTACTATATTATAAAATAAACATCATTTTACAATTGGGGAGATTTCTATAATATGATCTATTAAAGAGTGGATTGTAATATTCAAGACTCGGAGGGAGCTTCTTTATATTTGGTCAAACCTCAAGGTAAGTTATTGTTTCCAAAAAATAATTTCACATGGCTGACTTTCTAAAGTCTGATTGCAGCTTCCTCTTTCACACACCACCACCAAATATGCTAATACTAATCGCAGAGCATCATTTCCACTGCCAACAAGGGGTGGTATTCGGAAGCCTCCTTGTAGGTCCAATGGCAGTTTGCTTAGTCACGTGTCTTCACCAAATATCTCAGTCAATTCTCCACGAATTGATAAGATGGCTGAATTCCCATTAACTTCATATGAAGATTCTTTGTTCCCTATCAATAGAACATCATCCTGTGCACGAGGTTCCTCAGGCTTCCCATCTCATGGCAACCATTCGACTGTGATAGATAAATGCACGGTAGAGGTATATGACAGAGCCTCTAATAGACCTGGTTGTATGGATTCTTGGCAGGGAATCAAGCAGAGCATGTTAAAGGAAGTTGATGAGGATAAAAGTGGTTCCTCTAATCAAAATGCAACAGCAGGTGCTTCAAGCCACACCTCTTCTGACTTGCGCCGTCGACAATTTGACCCGTCATCATTCCAACAAAGGGCTGAAGCTTTAGAAGGGTTGCTTGAATTTAGTGCAAGATTGCTACAGCAGGCAAGGTATGATGAACTTGGGGTTCTGTTGAAACCATTTGGACCTGGAAAGGTTTCCCCAAGGGAAACTGCTATCTGGTTGAGTAAGAGCTTCAAAGAGAACACTTTCAACCCGGAAGAATCCATGTAAACTGCTATAATGTTTACCGTAGTCATTTTTAGAGTTCAGTGTTTCTTCTCAGGAGAGAATTTAGCCAGCTGATTTTTTTAGGTTATCACATTTTTTCATTTACCTTTTTCTGTTTCACTTCACTGAATTATGATAACTCAAATTTTCAAACTGATCCATGAAGCAGATAGACATTTTCATTATCCTAATCCTCGTTCCTTGCCAGGAAAGGTAGCGAAGGTTGGTTTCTCAAAACCTTTTCTATTCTTGTATTTGTTGCCTCGCTTTTCTTTGCTTAAATAGAGCTCATGTCAGTTAAACTGATGCAAAACAGTGCCAGGTTTTGGCCTTGAGTAGAGAGACCCAACGTTCTGTAATCAAGCAAGTGGTATACTTTTGACAATTATCTGTGGTCCTAATGGCACCGATTTTTTTTATTTAAACAAAAGGTTTTACTGGTGTGATTTAACTAGTTTCCTTGTGCTACTGGGTGTTCTCTATTTGTACTGTCTGTTAAGTGTAAAAGCAAAGATGCAATCATACTCCCTGCTCCTATTTCAGCATCTGAGATTGAGACAGACTGACATACCAGAATTCATACATGCAATGGCCATATTATGGACTAGAGATGTTACATTGCCACTACCTAGTACAGGTACTAGAAAACGGGCAGCTATTTCTTACATAGATTTTATTTTTTTTAGCATACAAACATTCAACATCTTCACATTTTAGATGGATGAGCATTGACTCCGGCTTTATTCATTCTTGTTACACTTGTTCCTTCGGACTTAAGTTGAAATGACCGTTTTCACACGATATTTGCTACTTCTGCCATTGTTTGAATTTTAGGATTTCGGCTTCCAACTTGTAGGTATCATGAAGGGTCTTATTATTCATTACTTATTTCAGTCGTTAAGCTCTCACTGATGCCTGTAACTTGACCCCTTGCACGTAGCATGTTATTCAGTTATGCGAGAAAAGTTATAAAGTCGCATCAATGCAACCCTTAACCAATGATTTACCTAGCAAGATAAAGGATGCACAGTTCTTGAATTTCTCTTAATTTTTCTTTAATTGCCATCCCATTTTTTCATACTATTTGTTGTTACCTCCAAAACTGTTATGGAAGCTTGCAGCCAAACAGGTCAGAAAGTTAGAGAGTACATTTTGTTCGAGTGGTTGTGAATCATCGACTGCCATTTGCCGCTGAGAAGTTGAGAAGGCCATTGTTGTTGGGTTAAGTTCAGATAGGGCCTGCCAGCTTTCTGGTTATTTCGGAGCAACTATTTGCATCCCTTTTTACTCTCTACATGCCCTACTTTTTTTAAAAATTTACAAAATACCTAAACTGCCCTTAACTTCTTCGGCACATCCTTCACCCTTCGCTTCTCTTCAAATATTTTCATCCCCTCTGATCTTATTTTCGCTTTGCTGTCTCCTCTTTGAATTCCTTTTTCTTCTTTCTTCTATGACATTGGTGCGTTTTTTTTTTTTTCGTATGTAGCGATTTGATACTAATTTCTGTGTTGTATATGTAGCAATGAAAATTAATTTTTGTGAAAATTATTTTTATAAAAAAAAAAAAGCTGACGATGGATATTGTAGATTATGCTTTTCAAAACTTACCGCATTTCTTTGAGACTCGTATCATTTGAATCCTATGCATAGACAATGGCCGTATGAGTTTTTTTCTTTATTAGCTAGATTGCAGCATAATATTATAACATGTAACTGAAATTTAACAAAATAAATTATTACGATAAATTTTCTAAAAAATTTACATCAAAGTTCAATATAATGATTTAGTTAATTGTATATTGTACCAATCTTTCATACGAACGCATGGTAAAACACTGACATTTAAGTCAGTAAACATTCCGCTATAGTATAATGGTGACAAATACTTGCTTGATATAAAGAAATACTTTGTTTTGGTACAACGGGAAGGTAATTTTACTTCAAATTGATGTATTTTTCCGCTATTTATGGTCTCATCTTAAAAGTCTTATTTATGGAGGACGATGGTATGGGTTGATCCAGTGATGGGACTGAGGTGGTCCATTTACAGGGATTGGATGTCAAGCTCAGTACTAAACATCTACCAACTGATTCTTTTTAAATTTGGGCTCTTATTTTACTTGTATGAGGGGCATGGTATGGCCGTTAACACACGCATGGTCCTCAATGCAGCATTTGTTTGTTTCCTTACAAGGAAACTCCTCATTAGTGGCAGTATGTTGACTATCCCCAAAGCATGTAATGCTGGTTAAACCTAGTCTAAATGTTTGAGACAGCTAGAATGTATGGAAAGCTATTAAATTGGCCGAAGAAATGCGTGTCAGGAGGACGCAGCCTAGCTAGATGACAAAAGATGTAAAGGCTAAACAAAACAGGCAAGGGTGGAAACGGAAGAATCCCCAACACAACAGGAAAGGAACCTGCATCATGCAACTGCAAATACAACCGACGGCACCATGCAACGTACGTTTAATAGCAAAAATGAGAGAAAAGTGACGAAGGTGAAGTACTAACTTATGCTCACTTATGATTGCTTGCAGAAGGAAGTGAAAATAAAACTCCTATCCACTTGATTAAAAAGACTCAAGGTATCCCAAAAGCATAACCTGTAAGGAGAAGGGCCTAAAATCTAAAATGGTTTTGACCTATATCTCTAACGACAATAATTACACTGGGACTCAAAACTTATTTCTGTATTCTTCTTTTACTGCTTTCTCTTTTAGCAATTTAAAATCAAACAACCAGACCATTTGTTTTTTACATGGTTAGCTTGGACCTAGCTATACGCCAATAGCTATTTCTCTTTTGCTGTCTACTTATAAATTTGATTACAAATTTGCATCAAATTTGACACATGAAAAACCATATATTTTTTAGAAAGTATAAAAATAATTTATGAACTGTGGAAAATGGACATAGATTATACATCAGCGAAGAGCTCAAATAAACTTGTTAACGCAGAAGAATCGCATTACATAAAAATTAAGCTGTTAAGTAGGTGCCAATGACAATGGTGGCCCCCAATTATTTTAAAAAATTATATATGTATAATTATTAAAAAATATTTATATTTTTAGTTGGCACAAGTAAATTTTTTATAATATTCTAAAATATTTTTTTAAGTCATTTATTCCACAATTATTATTAATTGAGTCACTAAAAGAGAACAGAGGATTTTAATTTGCAAATTTTTAGTCATTGAAAGAACATAAAGAAGATAATTTCTAGTTTTTTTTCTTTATTATTATAGACAATTTTATGTTAATATTACACTTGTTTTTATTTTTTTTATAACATCAACACTTATGGCTAATTTTTTAATAACATTATTTATACATTACTTATTTTCATTAATTAATGGCCTTTTCATAATATAAAGTTGTTTTTTATTTTTAAAATTTACTTTTTCTATGGCCTTTATATTCTCACTCTGGTATAGGAAAACTTATCCAATATACTTTGAACTTCCGAAATTTTCTTGTGAATTTCTTATGTAGATTTTTTTTTAATTTTTTAATTGCAATTTTTTCTACAAAAGCTTTGAGCAAAATTTGCTATCATTTTAACAAAAATATAATTATTTCGTTAAATTTGTTGAAAAATTCATTAATTTTTTTTTTCATATTCTTACAAATTTTGTTTTTTTTATGTAAAGCTGAATATTTCTTGCAATTCTTTCACACAGAAAAATTATAGAATTTATTTCTTAATTTTTTTTTATTTATAACCAACAAAGGTATAAAATTCGTATAAAAAATATGAGAAATGTTACTAATAAAGTAAAAAATATTTTAATATTATAAAACATAATTAATTAATAAAATAGTTAATATTTGATTAATATCATAAAATGTTAAAAATCATTGATGAAAAATAATTTTATCAAAATTATTACATTTATTATTTTGGCCCTTCTAATTTTATTTTCAGCTCCGCCCCTTCACACTCTTATCACATGTTGGCCGAATGGGCTTGAAATATGAAATAGCGACAATCGTTAAATATCGTTCTAATTATTAAACATATCCCTTCTTTTTTTTTTTCTTCTTAAAATATCCCTTCTCGGAGAGTAGTTTCCAGAAGCAAAATAGAAGGGTGAAGAATAAAGGTTCAAACATTGTTTCTGTCTAAAGAAAAGTGTAAAAAGTGTGTAGTGAGATCCCATCAAATCTTGTTGCTCATTAAAATTGAATCTTACTCGTCTCTCTCAAAGACACGTGCATTGCGAATTTTTCATTACATAGGTATTTATCATATTTTTTTATTGATAAGAATCAAACGTGATAACAAAAATTCATAGCACCCTACTTAATTAATCAACTATACACGGGTTAATCTCCTCATTTTATCATCATCATTCACATCACACAATGCATACATTGTCAGTCGTACACCTCTCAATACTTGATGATGGAATTTGTTGATTTTAATGTAATTTAACATTCAGGTACAGTTAAAACCATTACCGTTTTAATTTTTATGAAGAATTTTACACTAAGATAGTACTGAGTTATGTGTGAATAATCGAATATTTTCCGAAATTAATTTCTGAAAAGGGTATCTTTGGAAGATAAAAATATGGAGGGGTAAAATTAGTAAATAAGGAAGGAGTATTTATCAATTACATGAAATAGCTTATCAATGTAAAGTGCGGCGATTTATAATTTCCACTGCTTTAAGACCCATGTTATTTGCAGTGCTTGAAATTCTTTTATAATTTTTTTATATAAAAATACTTTTCATATGAACAAATTTTTATTATGTATATTCTATTAAACAATAAAAATAATTTTCATTGTATATCTTGACTTTTTATTGTGTATCTGATGCAAGATGCGGATATCAGATACACGGCAAAAACTAGTTTTGATCGTATATTTTTACATAGCTAAAATTATAAGGATTAGATGAGGATAAAATATGTTTTTTAATTTCTTTAGGATAATCTTTTTAGTATTATGCCAGACATATTTACAATGTTTAGGTTGAATGTTTAACATAATATTGCAGGTGAATGTAGTTGTAACTTTTTTTTCTTTAATTAGGATATTATATTAATGACAATTTATAATTGTATTTAGCTTTTAATTTCTATCCTGTTGCATTGTAATTCAAAATGAATGACTATAAAATATATTAATTTTGTTACTGTATGTGGGTTATTATATATATCTTTTATTTAATATATATTATTTAATTTTAAATTTTAATATTTAATTAACACTTACGTCGCTATTTGTTATAATTATTTTAACATAAGATATTTGTCATAAACATTTTACTGAAGTTTCATACATAGCCTGTTTGTTATTAATATTTTGATGAAGAATCAAATATTAATTTATTTTTTTGTTACAATGAATTAATTTTATCATTTCACGGCTATAAAAAGTACATTAGGATATATATATATATATATATATATATATATTAACCATTATCCCGACGAAACTGTTAAATTTTCAACTCCGGATGATATTTTATTTCAAATTTATTATACTCCAAATATTATTCAATTTTTTGTTAAATTAATGAAAGAAAAATTATAAAAAAAATGAAATTTCTAACAAACATACCTTGTAAAGAATTCTCATTCTTTTGACTGCCTTATACCTAAAGATTGGAATTCTTTGACTTAGAGATGATTAAGTTTTTAAAACATGTTATCAAATATATAACTTTGATTATGTAAATGGAAAAAAAGTTGTTAGAAGACACAAAAACTTACTTTAATAATTTTTATACTTCAAAATAAATTAGTTTCCATCTATCGTTACGAATATCTTTGGTGGAACAAAAAAAAGACTGGTGAAGATTTTTTCAACGGTCCTAATGATACATTCCACACATTATTCGCGTACACGCCATTGGGTAATACCCTGGTGTGACCGTAACTTATTCTGAATTACGTGGCTTGGGAAAATATATTTTCTCATATAAAATGAAAATAAGGGAAAAATGGTCAATCCTGGTATTTAACTTAAAATCAGTATCTAGAAGAGTTAATGTTGAACATGGACGCAACAAAATTAATTACTAAATATGTGACTTGACTTTCATCCCATCCCCGTTACTCTTTTCAAAACTCAAATATTCTAAATTAGACTTCACGGGCCTATCATATCAGTCTATTACTATTAGGAATTTGTTTTGAGTAAGATGTTATTATATCTGTATTTAAAAAATTCTAAATTAGAACCTATATATACACACCGGTAACAACTTAAATACTTGTATCTTATGTTTAGATTTATTAACTGCAAGTCGCTGCTCTTCTTCTATTTAGACTTAATTCATACACCATTTTTTAATAGAAAAAAGCTTCCTTTGCTTACTTTTCACTCTTCTAGATGACAAGAACGCTTAAATTTCTTCGAATACGGGGCAGTAGGAGAAGAAATTTGGCGATGAAATTAGTAATATAATTGTTTTCTGTTGTCAATGGAACGTGACAAAGCTATCTGCCACAATTTTCTAACTCAAAAGTCCGGTTCCGGTGTATGTTTGTTTATACGTAATAAAAAGACAAGAAGTATATAATATATATGAATAATAAATTAATAATAAAGTTGTATAGCGAAAAAACACGGGAGTAACAATCGTAAAACGCGTAACAAATATCACTTGTTAGTATTTATAAGGACTAAACCCAAATCCTCGTTGGATCATACACCTTCTAATTTCTGTCTTCAAGTCTCAAGTCTCTGTTATATATATACCAAATGGGTTCGTCCATGTTGCTGGGCCTTATGGCCTTGCTTCTCATTGTGATGCTACCCATGGCTGCCAAAGGGGATGTTGTTGATGATTTCCTTGGTGCTTAACTCATCCCTTTCTTTTAAACATAAAAACTCATAATAATCTCTTTCTATTTATATAATGCATCAACATGCAGGTAGTAAATTAGTGCATTATAATTAACTTTAACTGTGACATTTGGATATGATATATATATTGCAGATCAGGTTTGTGAAGAAGTGGAATGTGGGAAAGGAAAGTGCGTAGTAAACACAAGTTACCCACTTAACTTCATTTGTGAATGCCAATCTGGCTGGAAGCGAACCCGAGAAGATGACGATGATAAATATGCCACTAGCTTTCTTCCATGTGTCATTCCTGAATGTAAATTAATTCAAAGCTTCCCCACTCATTTAATAAATACAATAATATGGTTAAAGAATTCATATAAAATTTTTTAGACAATTATTATGACTTTAATTGCAGGTAGCCTTAACTATGGTTGTCAGCCAGCACCACCGCCAGTTCCTGAGAAGAGTATTCCACACAACTTCTCAGCTTTTGATCGTATGTAACACTACTTTACTCTACTTCATCAATGATGATTATAAATTAATTATTATAATCAAGATTTTCAATTTAATTATCAATTCAAAAAGTTTCACATTGTTAATGAATCATATGATGATACTCTCTTATTTGATACTACAAAACATAAATTTACGTTGATAGTCGATTAAATTTTAGCTCCATCTAACTAGCTTTGGTTATAGATTTTCTCTTTCTCTAATTTCCTATGCAAATTAAAAATATATGATAGCTTGCTATTGGGCGTACTGTGGGGAAGGTGAATGCACCAAGAACAAGACATATACATACAGATGCGATTGCAGCCCCAATTATTATAATCTTCTCAACATCTCCGTTTTTCCTTGTTACAGTGAATGTGAGGACCCAAAACCATTTTTTATTTCTTGACAATGCATTGCATGGTAACAGAATATTAGATAGGAAAATAAAATATTGATTAAAGAGAATTTTCTTGTTGGGCTTGTATTTTCAAGGTACTCTTGGATCTGATTGTTCGAGACTTGGAATCAAAGTTGCAAATTCAAGTATTGATACTGTTAATCAAGGTGAGTTAGACTGATTACTAATTTCTTCTATTCACCTTATACTTTTCTTGTTTTAATAATGTTGAAAATTTGCAAGTCGTGTCAAAAGTCACCAATAATGACCTATCCTAGAAGTACAACTGCAACTATTGAAGACTTAGGTGCCATAAATAAGAACATTAAGCATAGTTGATATGTTCATACAATATTAATATTTAAAATGGAAAAGAAAAAACAGATAAGTTTCTAGAAATCTGAATTCTGAAGGTGTCTGTTTTGGTATTTTCTCCCAGAGAGCTCAGCCTCAATGTTCTCAGGAAGGTTCCATTGGATGGTTATGTTGTTGATGTCCACGGGTATGGTTATGTGGAGCTAGGATGCAAAGGGATGGCCAAAATTATTGATTTGGTTCTTGTCCATTTGTATGATGATTACTCTATGGTATACTGGATACATATACATATTATATTATTACTTGAGTGCTATTTTTAATTTCCTTGTATAATAAATTAATAATATATCTTCTGCCATTAGCAATAAATTACTATTCCATTGTATTTCTTCATCATTTTTGCTTGTTATCTCATAATAATTAAATCAGTAATAGTACCATTTAACTTTTGATTTTACTGCGATTATTGGGAAGCAATCAAGTACTAAACATTAATTTTAATTAAATTGATTCAGATCAATTGGGGTTAACACAAATCAAACCCCACATGCAAGCAATAACTATGTCTGTCTCATGGTCTTTTTCAAATATCAGAGGCATTATTATTATAACTAATTAATTCATTAATTCTATCACAATGTACAACTAGATATATTCAGGACAGAAATCGTACAAGAGATAACAAAGAATAGTCACTGCAAGAAAAAAAACGGTTTTAACTGTGGTTTTTTTTTTTTATAACAGTTTAAGTCACTATTAAATCATATACCCATGCGTGGCGAATATGTTACCCGCAGTTTTAAGCACTACGCAGCCACAGCCACAGCTACGGGTAATTATAAGACTTGTGGTTGTTTTTAACCACAGGGAATTAATTTTGGTTACTAAACCGCACGTAATTACTTGTGGTTTCACATATATTCTCTGACATATTTTATAGTAAGGGGTATATATGTTTATAACTTTGTTTTTATAAAATGTATGAATTTTAGTTTTGGTTTTTCAAATATATTATTTCTTGTTTATTTTTTAAAATCTTAAAATAATTGATTTTATTTATTATAAAATAAATAATTTTAATTTTGATTTCTATAAAAATATTTTTTACTTTTATTCTTATAAAGTTTAAAATAATTATTTTTAATTTCTAATATGTATATTATTAGGTGTTATTTAATTTCTACTCAACATAGAAGTAGTTAATTAATGTAATGTAACCGTTAAAGGTGGAAATCAGAATTAATTTTTTTTATAAGAAATAAAGTATATTTCACTCTTCTTGGTATTACTTAATTACTCTTAAACCTCAGTTAACTCTATAGCAATTATCTCCCGTTTGAACAAAACTACACCGAATTACTCACGGATTAAGCTACGGTAAACATTGAACGATTTACACAACTTCCACTAATTTTTTTCATATTACCATTAGTTTAATTTAAATTGTCATTAACCCTTCCTTTTTTTAGCTGTTATATATTTTTGTGCTAATAAAATTTCTCCAGAAGATTATTTAAGTATATTTTAGTATATGTAAATAGAGTATTTATTTTTATTCTCTAAAAATAAATCATTTCTTGTGTCATATAGAATTCCTATTTCCATAAATAAAATATTAAAATGAGATAATTTTTTAAAAGTCATACAAAAAAACTACACATGACATATTTTCATAAATAAGAGATGAAAAAGAGAGAATTCATTTTTGATGGATAAACAATAAGCATTGTCTTATTTGAAATGAGTGAATGACTAAAGATATGTCTAGTTCGTTCTTAATGTAATATATAAATGTTGTAAAAATAAACAAAAAATTAATTGTAACTATTGAGAAAACAAGTAAAAATACATGTATTAACTTTTTTCAAATGTTAAAAAACTAAAAAGTTAGATAATGTTAAACAAAAAAATGATTGTGTTATTGCTCCAACACAACTCCACTCTCATTTTACTTCATTTGACGGATATCGATCCAAAGCTTCTGCAGGTGCATCATTTGTGTTTTTCTCTTACTTATTAGTTGTTATAAATATGCATACAACCAATCAAACATTGAGTTCACTAGTTTCAATATACAAAAGAATAGCATGCAATATTTATACCACTAACCAATATCCATATTTTGATTTTAAAATAAAAAAACTCCCACCTGTTAAAGGATTAAAATTTTCTGACACAAAAAATATAATTTTTTTTTACAATAGTAATCTATAATAAATATAATTTAAAATATTTACAAAACTAAAAATTTTAAAAGATAAAATGGTTTGAAATAATATCTTAATAGTATTAAAATAACAATAATCATAAATCTTTGGTTAAATGATAGCATTAATCTCAAATTTACACATCTAAAAACAAACAAAACCAATAGTATAAGTAATAATTTAATTAGTTACAGACACTTATTTTAATTAAAATACTAACCAAGATACTATGTATTTAATTAAAATTTAAAAGTGGTTAGGTTTCCATGATGTTAGTAACATCATCCTTGTATTCTAAAAATAATACTTTTAATGAAAGAGTTCACAAACATCTTAGCATATATGACAATAAAAAAATTTAACTATTGTAGTTGTTAATTTAAAAAAAAAATTCATATAACAAGATCACACATAATTAAAAAAAATAACATGTTATCAATATTTTATCATATAATAATAATCATAAACAAAACTTTTGAATATATCAATAATTAAGTATATAATCACAATTCATTTTATGTATTATATTTCTATGTCAATTAAAAGTAACAATTTTTGAAATTACTTAACTTTGATTCTTTAGTCCTTAAAACCTATGTGAATTTAGAATTTACAGTAAATCTCATATTCACTAAAATTTATAAGTTTATTATATCATCCAATAATCTTCTATTGTCATCCCATCTCATATCTCATTCAAAATATAAATAAATTAAAAAAATATTAATATACCTTATTCTATTTTCGGAATATAATACATATGTATTTCTTGTAACTTGAAGATAGAAGATAATGACTAATTCACACAAAAAAAAATCATTCATGTAACTATTAATTAAATACATTCTCAGACTTGTTACATTGTTAACCATACTTATGGTTATATCATAATAGCACTATAACATCATACGTATTGCAAAGCTTTATTATTATTAATCGTTCACGTTGACCATGTGTGTGTGGAAGTGATAACCAACAACACTATTATGGAAATTTGCAAAGAAGTCCGACCAACAATAACTGTTGTTACCACAAAACAAAAATGTACATAAATAAAACAAGTTAGTCATTTAGAAGATATATCTGGTACACATAAATGATTAAATATAATTCAATCATAAAATTTAGAATGGAATAACCTTACACCTTTCAAAATAATATACAACGAAGAGTTTAAAAAAAATGTATTTTTTTTTAACCAGAGTTGTTCGGTGTTTTATTTTTCTCTTCCAAAGTTTGATAAAGTTATATAATATTTTCTTACGTCTTCTTTTTTATCTTTAAAAAAACTGCCTCACCCTATACAAAATTTTGGAAGGTGGTTGAATTTTTTTGCTCAGTCTTATTCAATTTTTAAAAAAAGGTGAGACCATGATTTTTTTTATTAATAACTATATATATACATAAATATTATTATAACTAAAATTTATTTTAGGATATTACAAGAGTTCATACGAGAGATACATAGCAAGTTTTTGTTGATCCATTCCGTATTCACTTTTAGTTTGGTTAGGAGTTATAAAAAAGTGAAGATAAATGTCAATCTTGGCGATGATCAATTTATCCATAAATATTTGTAGGAAAAAAATATATTTTATAAATTAAAATTAATTTATATATAAATTATAATTATTTTTTAAAAAAAGTTAAATGATTTTGGCTTTTCTCAAAAAATAATTTTAACTTATTGTAAGTTAATTTTATTTTATAAAATAAATTTATTTTATTTTTTTATTTTTCTATAAATATTTATGGAAAAATTAATCAAGACTATAT
This sequence comes from Mucuna pruriens, assembly GCA_025330945.1. Taxonomy (NCBI): domain Eukaryota; kingdom Viridiplantae; phylum Streptophyta; class Magnoliopsida; order Fabales; family Fabaceae; genus Mucuna; species Mucuna pruriens. The sequence continues at coordinate 4,767,780 of JAENHJ010000154.1, forward strand.
TTTATTTTAAACAAATTGGAAATAATTTGTCAGGTATGAAACATGTACGAGACTTCATATCTTCGTATATTTATTTCTTTACTTTTGTGGTTTGAATAAGAAAATAGTATTTTTTAACTAATTTTATAAAAATTCATAAAAATAAGAAATATATTATGGTTAATGAATTAAATTTTTACAAAATAATTAAAAATATGTTTATATTTTTAATTTTATAATTTAATTATTTAATGATCATATCATATTTTTCCGTAATTATTTTACTTGTTCGGATACTTATTTTTCCTATATTAATTAGCTTAATTGCGAAGTTTACGCATTACCGTAATTTGTAGAAAACTCTAAATTTACACGTTTATTTTTAAGCCACTCTACCGAGCTAACCAGAGCAGATGAACATGACGTTGAAGAAAGGATTGAATAAGTGATTAAGAAAGAGTCACCAAGGGTACCTGCAAGGATGATATTTATTATCTATTATTAATTAAAATTAATTATTATAAAAATTTAAAATTTTTTGACATCCCATAATTAAAATAAATAACAATCGGTATATAAATTATAAAAACAAATAGTTGTATGATAAAATTATAAATTATACATAAAATTATATTAATATTTAAATTACAGGATGATATTTACATAAAAAATAGAATTTTCTTGTATAAAAATATCAATATATAAATTATAAAATATAAAAATACCATTTACAATGTTATGAAATGTATATATTAGGACATCTCTAATGAGAATTATTTTATATATAAATAACTTATTTTATTTTTTTAAATACATTCATAACTAAATAAATTTTGACTTCAACGAAAATTCTTATCAACATGTTATTTAATTCACAAATGTTATTTTTATCTCTTTAATATCTCATTTTGACTTAAACTTATAAGGATTAATTACTTATATAAACAATACTTTTAATTTTAAACAATCTAAGGTTGTATATGGTATATCAAAAATTTATTTTATTATTAAGCAACTCATATAATATATACAATTTTCATTTCAAATTTTTTTATAAAAGTGAAATTGTTATATGTAATTTGAAACTTAAAAGAGATGAAAATGTTATATTTTCAAGAAATTAAAGATTAAAAAATTTAAAAAAAAGGAAAAAGATAAAAATTATAGAAAAGAAAAATAAATATAAAATAATACGAACATAATTTTTTTAAAAAGAATAAGATAATTTTTGAAATAAAAGTAATTAAAGAAAATAAAAATAAAGATAGTGAAAAATAAAAATAAGATATTATTTTAATATAAAATTTTATTAAATTAAAATTTCATTTTATAATGATATGATATAAGCTATTGTAAACAATTTTTTAAATAAACTTTCGAATTCAAATTTTATAAATAAAAAATATAATTAAGGAATAAAATCTTACTTATATCACTTATAACATGATCACTTAAAAATACAATAACAAAAAGTCTTTATTTTCAAATTCTAAGCTAGAAATTGTTCCTCGGTCAAAATTAAATTTTAAAAAATAAAAAATTTCACTAATTTCTCCTTATTTTTTTTAAAAAATGGCACTTGCACTTTTTAAAATTTTTAAAACTATCGACCTCTCTTGAATAATATTAAAGAAAAGAGTGTAAATGTTATTTTACTATAAAAAATAAAAAATAAAAAATAAAAATACCACTCTATTAAAAAAATAAATATCTATTTAAAAATTGAAAAAAATATTAGTGTGATTTAAAATAATCTTTTTCGAAAGTGTAATTTCCCCAAAACATGAAGACAAAGATAAGAATCAGATTCACTGACTGAAACTGTCATTTCAACGTCATCGTTTTGATCCGGAAAAAATTTCAATTACATATTACTTTATTTATTTATTAAATTGATCAATTTATTAATAAAAACTGGGAGGTTCCAGCGTAACCTTATTCCGAGCTGGGTTTGTTTTTGGCCATTGATATTTGATTTTCTCTCTCTCTCTCTCTCTCTCTCTCTGTCTCGCGAAAACCGTTTCAGCAATGTCTGGGGAATCAGCCAGCGCTATTCAAAAGGGTCAAGTAAGATTCAAACTCTATCATCATCTTTTCGATTCGTTTAGAGGGAACTAAGTTCTAACCTTTTGAATTCGTTTTTGATGATTAGGTTGATCTCTTAGACTTCATAGACTGGTCTGGGGTTGAATGCCTCAATCAGAACTCCACCCACTCTCTCCCCAATGCTATCAAGCAGGTTAGGTTTCCTTTTTCTCTTTTCCTCTATTTTGATTTTTAATCCCAAGTTTCTTTTCTTGTGTATGGTAGGCTAGTTTTGTGCTTTTTTTTAAAGGGTCATTGTTTGTGGATAAATCTTCTCCCTTCTGCAATTGGGTTGGCTGTGTTATCTTACTGTTTTTGTTAATAAACAGGGTTATAGAGAAGACGATGGTTTGCATCTGGAGAGTGATGCGGACGAGCAGCTTTTGCTCTATATTCCTTTCACACAAGTCGTTAAGCTTTATTCCATTGTTATAAAAGGTCCTGAAGATGAAGGTAAGATGTTCATTCACATAAAACTACAACATTCGTTGAATTGTAGATACGGACCCTGAAACGTTTTTTCAAGCAAAAAGACCATAAATATACTTTCCTATAACACAAGTTATTCCCTAATAAAGTAACAGTACCAGTATTGCACAAATAAGATGTCTGTGTACATCTGTCTTTTTGTTCGGGAACTTGTAGTCTATTTTCTGAATTCAGATGCTAGAGATGATTATTCAGCTTATATATATGTGGTCTTCACTGATTTTCTGCTGCACATTTTTTATTTTGACGTGGTAATAATTGGAATGCATTGTTGTCTTTCAGGCCCCAAGACAGTGAAGCTCTTTTCTAACAAGGAGCACATGGGATTTAGGTATAGCTTTGTCAAATTTGTTTGTGTGTGATAGCAATTGTGTCATGTGATTCAATTGGTTGCTGATCGTTTGTTTATCACAGTAATGTAAATGATTTTCCACCAAGTGATGTGGTAAATTTGTCGGAAGAAAATCTTAAGGTAGTTATTGTATAATTCTTATACCAAGTTCATGATTTATGCCCTGAAGCAATTTGAAGATATCTTTTCCACACATGTATGGATAATTAACATTGCAATTATCCCATTGTATTCTGGCAGGGAAAACCGGTACTTTTAAAGTATGTCAAATTCCAAAATGTTCGTAGGTATGTTATTTTTCTGAACTCCATTTTGGAATGTGACTCTTGTTAGTATCATCTAATTGATGGGAGTAGTTGTTAACTTATGTTAATTACTTGATCAGCTTGACAATTTTTATTGAGGATAACCAGACAGGTTCAGAGATTACAAAAGTTCAGAAGATTCTGCTGCACGGTACAACGTAAGTTATAAACCATCTTCAAGTTTGATTACCCCTCCTTTCCCTCACTTGTAACTAAGGTTCCTTTGCTGTGAATACAGAATTATCAAATCTCTTAGCACATTTAATTTGTTTGTTCCCCTTAATTGGATTGTGATTTCTCTGTTTATTCATCTAACTGTATCTTTTGGTTATTATATTGTATGTAATTTAATTGTCAACTGGGCTCTAACAAAAGAAACAATAATAAGTCTACAGGATCCAGATATTCATTTAATTTTTTCATTTGCAATGTTATCTAACAAATTACTTAATGTCATGCTGTGTTTGAAGCATTTGTCATTTTGGAATCAACACTTAATTGACTTGTATGTGGACTATATCCTTTTTCCTTGTGAATAGAAAAGGGGATGGGGGATTGGAAAAAAATAAAAACGAACCAGGTTTATTTGTGCAAATTTCTTGTTTACAATCTTATCTTCAGGTTAAGGGCTTGTATTCTGGCTATATAAAATATTAATGCATGATTTTTCTGATATTTTATGTTTAATGCAGAGTCGAAACAACAGACATGAAGGGTTTGAAGAAGATCGAGGATCATTGACCTCCTAGAAAGAGTAGGTGCAAATTTTCTTACAATCTTTTGGAAAGCTGCCTTAATTGCGGTCATTCCTAACCTGTCTTAGTTGCAGCCTCTTTGGGGCTTCCATAATTGCAGCCTCAAGGTGGTGGTTTAGTCCTGCATTGATTAAAGATATGACTTAAATAGAGCTTCTAAAGCTTGAGCAGTTCTCATTTTACAAGTTCAGTTAGAAAATTCTAAGATAATAGCAAAGTCTATCTTAGATCCATTGTTATGGTCACTTGCATTTGCCACGCGCAGGCCAGTAGCTTTGGGTGTAAGGGGGGAGTGTTGGAAAGCTGCCACAATTGTGGTCACCCCTAACTTGGTTTAGTTGTGGCCTCTTTAGGGCCACCTCAATTATAGTCTCAAGAGTGGTAATTCAGTCACAAATTGGCTAGAGATATGACTTGAATAAAACTTATAGCTTAGTGTCCACCTTACAAGTCGGTTTTGTGGGGTTGAGTTAAGTTTTAAGTACAAATTCTAAGACAATTTTATTTACATGTTAAAGGCTTGTATTCTGACTATATAAAGTATCAATGCATGATTTTTCTGATATTTTACTTTTAATGCAGAGTTGAAACAATGGACATGAAGGGTTTGAAGAAGATCGAGGATCATTGAACCCTGAAAAGTGGAGATTCAAGTTCGCTCCTAATCCTCCCTTAGAAATTTTGATTGGGAATGTTATGTTTACTTCTTGAATGATGGTTTATGACTTCTAATGTTTATCTCATTTCAAATAAAACTGATGTACAATATCTACATGGTTGTGACCATTTGTGATAGGAGGTAATATTCAAGCTGCATGGTTATCTATTGTGTCTTTTTACATGTTTTGAAACATGTAAACTTCATTGAGGTTAGAATTACCTTGAATGACTGAATCTGGAAGGAGCTAAACTGCATTGAAGGTGTCATCCTAATCATTTACACTCCTAGGATTTAGGAATATCACCCCTACTTGCACCAATTAGGGTCTTGCCTGTGTTTTCTGTTCACCCTTGTTACCATTATTCTATATCATCTCCACTTCAAATAACGGAAGAGTTCTGAACTGGAGTTGGGCCGTATGGCTTATTATCAGCTTGGCGTGGAGATTTTATCTTGACATCACAACTATAGCCTAGCCTGTGGTGCATTTTGCAATATCAATTTTGTCAAGAAGTATTTACATAACAACTATAATCGCCAAATTTGTGCAGTCATTGTTATGAGAAAATCAAATAGTTTAGAAACTTCCCTAGGCTGGTTTTATAGGTGATAGTTTTTCTCAGCGCAATATATCAACAGTGTTGCTTGTATGTGTGTATTTTTAACCTTCATAATTGAATTTTTTTTAATAGTCAGATAGATAATCCGAAACTTGATAAAATTTCTTAAATTCATGAATTTGTAAAATTGAGAAATATAGGCAACGATATATTTCAAAAATCTTACATTCTTCTAACAATTCATATAATTTGTAAGCTTACATAAGTTATGAAGTTGTTGTTACTGAACTTGTACTCTTCTGATCTTAGGTTGAGCCTATGTCATATGCTTTTGCTTTTAAAATGTCTTACCACCATATATTAGTCTTATTTTCTAATTTCTCTTGGGACCTTGGCTTAAGAGCGAATATGCCCAAGTTTATATACCCCTTGGATCTGAAAAGCAAGGGGCACTCACTTTTTGAATGCTTTGGTCATAGGCAATCTTTATGCCACCTATGGGAAATTTCTTGTGATCAGGATATTTTGGCTTCCACTGTGGAGCTTCAAGCTAAATTCCTTCCGGCGGTCACCATACATGTAACCTGTAACCATGTGGTTAAGAGCCTCTATAAATTGTTGAACCTCCTTTGATCTTTACCCCCAACGAAGATGCATTGGCACTTTTAAGAACTTTAGTCACTTAGTTCATATCTCTTATTCTCTCACCCTTGTTTGGTGCAATGAGTTTGAGCTAGAGTTAGATCTAATGGATGCTTGAGATGGTTAGGTATCTTAATTTTCTTCTTTTGATTTTCTTTGACTTTAATGTAAGTGTGACAAAAATTGAAAACGGAAATAAAAATGAACAGGAAAAATTGTTTGTTTATATCTATTTTCCCCACGTATTCTCCAGTTTGATTTTATTGATTTTGTGTAGATAATTTTTTGTAAGTTAAAATTAACGTATGTATATATTAAAATAAATTTTTAAAAAAGTTAGTATAAGAAGATTTTTAAAAAATTAACTTATATATAAGTTCATTTTAGTTTATAAAAGAATATTTTATTTATTTATTTTTCTATAAATATTTATAAAAAAAATTATTCAAACATAGGTCATTTAGCCAAATGAAATTTTCATACATGTTCGGTGAAATGTTTGTTAATAAATATTCGCTATATTTAGTTTTGAATACTAGATAATTCGTAATCAAATTCCTTTTCCAGCTTCTCTGAGATTATGGTTTTAAATATGGCATTATGCGTGTTTTATATAATTTTATTCGGCTGCCATGTGGCAACTTATGTTTGACATTGTTGTTGCCTTGAGGTAGAAGCTGCTAACTAGGAATCGCTTTGGAGTTTGGACAATCTAAACAATTCACAGAGCAAAAAGTGATTCAAAAATTAATCAAAATTGAATAAAATTTGATACAGAAAATTTCTTTCAATAATTTTTAAATTTTAATTCAAAAATATTAAGAACCTAATTGATCACGTTTAATAGAATATCTTTTATTAATCATATTTTTTTTTCATTCATAAGACTTAATTACAAATTTGTGTAATCTAGTACCGTTCATATCCACGTAATGTTAATGTTAAATTTTAGTTATTATTATTATTTTATATTAGATTGTTTCTTAATATATAATGTTAAAAATTATATATATTATTATCCGACTCTGATACAGTTAGAATTAAATCAATGAACTGAGTTAATGTTTTCACCCGTAAGAAGACGATTTCACCGGTACAAAGACGTCTAGTGTTAAAAATATTATTCTAAAAAGTATGCGAGACAATCTCACCGGTACATAAATAATCTAGTGTCAAAAATATTATTTTAAATAGTGTGTATAATATTTATTTTAGTGATATACCAAACTTTTTAGTGATTTCCCGTAGCGACGTAGTATCAGGGATATTAGTAAATATTACTTCATCTTTCGTTAAATATATATATGTATTACTTCATATATATATATATATATAATTAACGAATGTCATAAACATTAAAAATCAAAAACAATAATTTCATTTTTAAGAGATGAAATTTATTTTTTTTATAAAGATAAAAATTAAAATTTATTTATTTCACAGAAACTAAACACACACATGTATGTATATATATATATAGTAAGAATATTCTAATAATATTGTTTAAATAATTAATAAATAGAAGTTTTTTTTAATAGCAATTACAGTAATACATTAATAACATTAACCGTTACACTTTTTTATTTCTTAACAAATGTACTAAGCATTCTTCCCCCACCCCGGTGATCTCTCTATATAGGAATAATTCATTTTATTTATTTATTAAGGTGCAACATACATTATTCTAGACTAAAGTAAATGTCTTGTTAACGAGTATTTTAAAGAAATGGGCTTGGGTCGTGGTCATAAAATGTTTAGGCCGAGTCAGAGACTAGGGACTCAATCTGGATATGAGGGTCCAAATATATTATTACTAATATTATTATTAGATTAAACATAATTTGTTTTTCCGAAATAAATATAAGCAACACAATCCTTTGTCCATAGTTTCGACATTAAATTACTGTTTCTTTAAGAATTTGAATCTTCTCATATTATTCCTGATAAATTGTTATGTATGAACAATATGGTACGGTAAGATTATTAGTTTTTAAAATCCAATAGCCCAATTTTGGTGGCTTAGAATCCTCTCACATAATAAGGCGATGATATTATATTATAAGAAAAAAACACACAAAATTAAGGACAACATAAATAACGAATAGTTTGCCTATAATTATTTTATATCTTTCTAAACTAACATGAGGATAATGATCAAGATCAAAAGGGACGTAAAAGTTAAGTAATTATTTTAAGAGAAAGTTACATGACTTTTAATATTTAAAAATAAGATTTAACAGTAAAAATTAATTTAGATTGCTGGTAGTTAGTACATAAAAATTCACGAAACACGAAAACTAATATGGAACAGTGACAATTTAAAAAATAAGTTAAAAAATAAAAATAAAAAGTAGGATTTAAAAGAAATAACATGTTTGTGTGTTTTATACCAAAAGTGGTTTGCAACATAGAACATTTTTCATTAATTTGTTACGGTATATCACCCTCGTATATTTTCCTTAGCTTGCGTTTAGATTGGTGATAAAGAATAAATTAGAACAAAATGGATCACAACGAAATAGATTGAAAAATGAATGAGCCGGAATGAATTAGAATGAAATGAAATAAAATAAAAATGACATTTCATTGTTTGAATATTTTTTATGAAATGAAATAAAAATTTCATTCCCTTATTTAATAGAAGGATGGATCAAAATAAATTATAACTTTTCATTTTCATATTATTTTACTTTCGATGTTTGATTTCAACTTTACAAAAGCAGAGAGAAAAAGAAAATGACAGATAGGATAATAATAATAATAATAACAATAATAATAAAAAAAAACAAGAAGACTGGATTAGTGATATGCGGGAAGATGAAATGTGTCATTGGAATAAATATTTTGTTATTGAACTTGCCTTACAGTGACAAAGATTGACCGCTAAAGGTGAAAAAATTCCAATTAAAGTGTTTGCATGGAGCACATGATAGTTTCGTCCCAACACAATTCCCTATGTAACAGCATTCTGTTGGAAATCTATATTTATCTTTAGGGTTCCTTATAATCTATACCGTTATCGTTATCTGGGATCAAAGAATAAATAAGAAAGTATAAAGAATTTAAATAAATCCTGGATCCATCAGGTGGAATCTGCAATGTCATCTATCCGATTGAGAATCGTTGATTGAGAACCACGGCCAATTGGTTTATTGGCCTTCCTCAACCAAACCGCCTTAATTCCTCATGGGACCTCAGCTTCTCTTTTCTGATGGGGAGAATTGAGAATGTGTTTCTTGGTTTGATGTATTGGGGACCATAACCTTTCCTTATGTGTTAGCCTACATATAGGGTTCCCATTATCTCCTAACGGGCCAACCTGGTATCCACTCATTAAGCCCATATCAAGTCTTATCAGGAAGTCTTTTGATTACTTAATTGGATCACTTAAGATTATAATCACTTTAAATAAATAGCCATATAATTGTATTTAAAATATAAAACCCACATGATTACAAGAAATTATAAATTTCTAACAATCTCCCAGCAGAACTTCATATTTTCTTGAAAACAATTATATTACTTTCAATTCCTTAGGTTGCCAATATGCTTTATTTATTTTAGACTTCATCTTGATCAATCTGGTCCATCTTGTACATTAACAATGGAACCATTGCATCTTTAATCACTATTCAAGCGTGAATAAATAACGATGATCACCATATTAATATCTTCGATGACATAGATCAAATATGGATGAGTGGCATGGAAATTACATGCAATGTGATCTCAAACATGTCTATTTCCAATTGGTCCTGATTTTTAATCTTAATGGAGATCAATCCAAATTCTTGTAACATAATTAATATATACAAGAAAGCATGCGAATTCAAAATATAAATTTTAACCATCAACTTTATTTCTGCGAGAGAAAATAAACAACAATTAAATTGTTCAAATTGAAACATAAAACATATAGGCTCCCATTTGAACTAAAGTACCCTAAGGAATAATACCCATACGAAGTAGTGTGCTCCTCAAAGAACCTTAGGTATTAGCCCTTTAGTCAATGGATTAGCTAACATAAAACTTGTTCTGTATGTTTTATGAAAATTTGTTTATTTTGAACTACGGTTGGATGCCTCGAAGCAAGCCCACAAACTCTATAGCTATGGTCAAAGAGACTATAAGAGTCTTCAATAAACTTCTAAGAGATAGCTCCTCCAACCAACATACGGATGTATCTAGACATGGCGTTTGCTATCTTAACATCCAAACAAAATCGAGTCGAGTACATGATGATCTCCAAACCTTTGAGACTCACTAGATAAGTAAACATGTATCATTTTGTTCTCTTTAAGTAACGCATCACGCGTTTAATTGCCTTTCAATCTTTGCATTCCAAGATTACTTAAATATCTGCCCAAAATTCCTACCATAAAAGCAACAGGGGCGAGTACAAACTTGGCGTACATTAGACTCCCACGCTAAGGCATAGGGAATCTTTTGCATCTCATTTCTTTCAAGGTCATTGTTGGGCCTTTGTTTTTAGACTAAATTTGTCTCCTTATTTATCGGGGTGTCTCTAGTTTATTATCTTTCATGTCAAATCTCTTTAAGACTTTGCTGATATAGTTCTCTTGTGACAACCTTAGGATACCTTGAGAACGATCTCTTAGTATCTGAATGCCTAACACAAAAGAAGCTTTGCCAAGATCTTTCATCTCGAAATTCTTCGTCAGAAATCTCTTGGTTTCATGCAACAAGCCTGTATCACTACTAGCAAGTAGTATATCATCGACATATAGTACCAGAAATATGTATTTACTCCCACTGAACTTATGATATACACAATCATCAACTACATTTGCCTCAAAATCATAGGAGGTGATGACTTGATGGAACTTGTGATACCATTGACGAGAAGCCTGTTTTAGGCCATAGATGGATTTCTTTAGTTTGCATACCATAGACTTAGATTCGTTTGAAACAAAGTTTTCAGGTTGCATCATATAAATCGTTTCATCAATGTCGCCATTTAGAAACGCAGTCTTAACATCCATATGATGCAGCTCTAAATCAAAATGAGCTACAAGTGCCATTATGGTTCTAAATTCTTTGTAGTCAATGCCTTCCTTCTGAGTAAAGCCTTTAGCAACTAGACGAGCCTTATATCTTTTGATATTACCTATAGAATCCTTTTTGGTTTTAAATATCCATTTGCAACCAATAGGTTTCACGCCTTCAAGTAATTTGACAAGATCCCAAACGTCATTGTCTTGCATAGACTTCAACTCATCTTTCATGGCATCAATCCATTTTTGAGAGTTAGAACTTTGCATAGCTTGATAGAAGTTGATTGGATCATCTTCTGTCAAACCAATGCCATCTTCATGTTCTTGGAGAAAGACAATGTAATCATCTGGAATTGCGTGTCTCCTCTCTCTAATGGATCTCCTTAACGGCACTTGTTGAGGTTGTTGAGGTTGCTCTATTGGTGGTTGAGGAAGAGCTTCATCACAGTCTTGTTCTGGAACAATGTCGGGAACAATTGTTTGAACATTGTCTCCCATTACTGGAGTTGTTTCTTGAATAGTAATAGGCACAAGGATTTGACCAATGTCATTGTGATTCTTCCTCAAAGACAACATTCCTTATGTTCTCTTCCTTCCCAAACTCAACTTCCTCAAGAATCCTCGCATTTTCCGTTTCAAAAAAATGATCTTGAAGTGGGATCGTAAAACTTATAGCCCAGAAGCGTTAAAGCATAGCATTAACAAAATAATTAACTTGTTCTTGAATCCGATTTTTCTTTCATGCGGCCTATAAGGACATGCTTCAGCTGGACAACCCCAAATGTGAAAATGATTTACGCTTGGCTTTTTGCCAGTCCATAGTTCATAAGGGGTTTTGTTAACTGCTTTAGTTGGCACCCTATTAAGGATGTGAAGCTGCGGTCTTTAAAAGTTTTCTCCCAGAAGTGACTACGGTAAAGAAGAATGACTAATCATACTTCTTACCATATCCTTAAGAGTTCAGTTTCGTCGTTCTACCACACCGTTCATGCTAGGTTTGTCTGGCATGGTGTATTGCGGAACAATTCCACACTCTCTGAGAAAAAGAGCAAAAGGTCCTGGACGTTGTTCTCCTGATCTGTCATATCTACCATAGCATTCACCACCACGATCAAATCTGACAGCTTTAATTTTCTTTCCAAGTTGAAGTTCAATTTCAACTTTAAAAGACTTGAAAACGTCTAGGTATTGGGACTTCTCATGTATCATATACAGGTAACCGTATCTAGAGTAATCATCTATGAATGCAATAAAGTATTGTTGTCCATTCCATGAAGCTGTAGGGAAAGGACCACAAATATCCGTATGTATTAGTTCTAAGACATCCTTAGTTCTAAGACATCCTTAGTTCTTTCGGCACCTAATTTTCTTTCATTGAGAAGACCTTTCCGCAACATCCTTAATGTTCTTCCTTTCCTTATTCTGAGAGGTCAAAGCAAAATGAGTACTTTCAGTCTTAACTCTCTACAACCTCTCTTCCTCTTGCACATAGTGATATAAATTCACTCAAAAACCATTTATCCTTTCTGGGTATTATACCTCCCTTTAAATTACCTAAAGTGTGTAAGAAGCAAGATCAAAACCAAGTGCACAATCAAGTCTTCACCAGACTCTAACATGAGTGACTTGAGCTTTACTGCGAGATTAGACATCTCCATTATGTACTCTCTTATATTTTCTTTACCTTTGACTCTCAAAAATAAAGCCTCCGAAACACTTCTAAAATCAAGCGCTTCATGATCATAAACCACATTTTGGTTAGAAAGATTTCCATTTCTCAATTTTAACCTCTCTTGAAGGTTATCCTAGAGATAAGAATAGGTTTTCTACCCGAGCTAGATCAAAATCAAATACAACCGGAGTACTCAAAATGTGACAAATAGAATCTTATTCTTCTGACTTCCTTCCGGATCTTGAAATTAAATAAAAGATTAGGATACTTATTAATTTGAGCAGATATGTCAATTCACACTAGTAGAAGAATCGGAAGAGAACATTGAATGTACAACACATAATTAATCTTTATGATGAATTTAAAACCCAAACAAGATATCTGGCCAAGACCATTAATCCCCAATCGTTGGATTGGTAATTAACTTGCAAGTGGTGCTTTCAACTTAATAATCAAATATTGACAATTAGTTACGTCGAATAATAGCGCTTTTCGTTGGACCGACTATTATTGGCATGAACAATAAAAAACTTTATAATTGTCACATATTTATTATCATATGTATGTTATTATTTGGCCCAAATCCGCGCCTTAGTTTGGCCGATCACGGTTCGCATAAATAATTTAAATACGTCTACATGTAATTTAAATTAAATCAATTTTTTCACAAAGGGATTACGTTGGTAATTTATTGCTACAATTAATTTAATTTTTAAAAATTACTAGACTACCCAAATAAATGAGAAGGGTCTAAAATTCATCAAATTATATGATACTTTATGTGTCTTTTATACCATAATTTCATAATTATTATTATTGTTATTTTTTATATTAATAATAATAATTATAATCTGAGTATCAATCTCAGCACCATTTTACTTTTCTAACATTTATAATTTCCACCCTTGTTGCGGAAATTGGATCCAGATTAAATGTGAATTCCAGAAGCCATAAATCACGTCCAAATTAAACATTGAATCCATGAAATCGATTCAATTCCAATTCGAATCCAGCAATCCATCCTCCTCCAAATTGAAACGGAAACCAACCTACGCCAGCATCCGAAGCATCCGAAAATTTGGCAGTCCAAATTAAATTCCAATCAATTAAATTTCGAAACCGAAATTGAATGCAGTAACTGAAAAATTCTAATCTGAAATTGAATGGAACGTAATTGAATGCTGCCAATTGACCGCAAATGGAAACTTGCCAAACTGCCCATTCCACGTCCGGAATTGTGGAAATTGTGAATGCTCATTAACCGTTAGCCAAAACGTATCTCGTAATTATCCACGTATTACCGGAAATTCAATTGAAGCATGCGGGCTACCCACGTATCTTGGGGAAGCGGAACGTATCTTGCGGAAGCGGAAGTTGAATATCAGGAAGCGCAGGAGTTACACCCTCCACGTATGGCACCGGAATTCAACAAACGTGCCTGGATGCAATTGATATTCCGAAAACAGTAACAGTTTTCCAATTGATAAAAATGCATGCAATTGAATGCCGCAGCAAATTGAATCCAGCAATTGAATGCCGCAGCAAATTGAATCCAGCAATTGAAACCGAAATCGCAGAACCGCAGAAGCCAAAGCGAAACCGCCATTAAATCCAAATTATCCAATTTGAATCCAGCCTCCAAATTGGAAACAAAAACTCCCAGCTTCAGATTGGAAACGTACTAATGCTCATTTACCATAACCGCTGAATGATCGTCATGGAACGATTCCAAATTGAAAATTGAATCCAATTCCAGCCAAATTGAAATCGAAAGCTGGATCCACGGGACTCCGAAAAAAAAAAAAAAAATCACAGAAACTGGTAACGCTGGAAACTAGATCCGTTGAAACTGAATTGACTCAATCAAATGTGGATTGCCAAATTGAAACCGCCAGGCTTCACAAATTGGACCAAATTGAATGCACGTATCCATATTACGTATCTGCTAATCGGGATTTGCGGAAATACTTGAATGCGTACTCTGAATGGGGACGGCGGAACTTTGCAGTTTTCCATCCTGGATCCAATTGCCCACGCTCCACGTATTGATCGAAATTTCACCACTTACGTCTCGGATAAACAGCTGCGGTGGGGAAAGACCGCGAGCAGCGGGAAAAAAAAAATATCCAGACAAAATACAGGGAAAAATTGCAATACTAAATTGCAATTCAATTCAACTGCTGGATCCAGTAAAAAAATAGGAAAATTGTAATAAAAATTACAATTCATATGTACTGGAATTTCAGTTGGAAATTCACAAAATACTGCTACTGGATCCAAAATACGATTTGTAATCGTATCTGTATTATGGCTAAAAACATATAAACAAAATATTTATACTACCTATTATTCAGCCCAATGATCTAATATTAACGGTGGCTCTAATACCACTTGTTGGAAATCTATATTTATCTTTAGGGTTCCTTATAATCTATACCGTTATACCATATCATCAAAGCAATAAATAAGAAAGTATAAGTAACTAAATACCTGGATCCATCAGTGGAATCTGTAATGTCATCTATCTGGTTGAGAACTGTTGATTGAGAACCGTTGGTTTGTGGTCTTCCTCAACCAAACCAAACCGCCTTAATTCCACCTCAGCTTCTCCTTTTGGTTTGATGGGGAGAATTGATAATGTGTTTTTGGTTTGATGTATTGGGGACCATAACCTTTCCTTATGTGTTAGCCTACATATAGGGTTCCCATTATCCCCTAACGGGCCAACCTGGTATCCACTCATTAAGCCCATATCAAGTCTTATCAGGAAGTCTTTTGATTACTTAATTGGATCACTTAAGATTATAATCACTTTAAATAAATAGCCATATAATTGTATTTAAAATATAAAACCCAATGATTACAAGAAATTATAAATTTCTAACACATTCCCCACAAAACATTTCTCCTTACGTTGTGTTTCATATTAAGTGTCTGTCTCCTCATTTAATCACATGTGAAAAAAGAAAAGATGACAAGTTATGAGACTCATCCCACCTAGATCACATATATGATGTGATTAATTTGAGACGCATGGAAGTATCAGCAAACTTCCACGAGCAGAGCATAAAAGGCTCAATATTCTGATCCCCTACCACCTCACATATTGGTTCGCCTCTGTAATTTCCCTCAAATCATTGCCGAGCTTCACTTTCAATGAACCGATATTATTGTCAAGATTTTTTATTTTGTTGTTCCTACAAAATATGAGGTTCGGTAAAAATGTTATCTATAGGTTAAAACTGCTATGAGATTGAGAGCTCTCGAGATGGTTTAGAACTTACACAACAAGTAACATGGCAGTGTATATATTACAGGTGAAGTCCACAAGGAAGGGAGATGGTTCAAATTTTCGGTTCACGCACAAACTGTTTGCAATATAAAATTTCCCAATTCAAAGTAGTAGTATAAAGGAAATGACAAGAATACATTATACACGATGCTTAATCCATATAGTGCTACATAATGCCAAAACTTTTTATGCTAACCTATCTCTGCTCTCTCTTCGGTTGTTTTAGGACTTAAAATTTATAGTGCTACATAATGTTCACTTTTTTTTACACTTCTAGCATTATGTTTTAGAAGATGAATCTCAATGAACCAAATATTTCTGAATACTCAACCGGTTGAAATTTATGCTATTTAAACTTGATGGGTATAAATTGAAGGATTTTAAAGTCGGTGCAATAATCTTGACTTGGGAAAAAATCGTGAATAAGCTTCACAGGTATAAATATCATGCAGGTGATAAAAATGGACTCACCAGGGATGGGTGCCACATTATTCCCTCGATGAAGAAGCCATGCAAGAGCAAGTTGTGATGTTGTACATCCATATTTCTCTGCCAACTTTTCTATCTTAAAATATAACATCTTGTTCTTGTCAAAGTTCTTCCCCTGTAACCTTGGTTGGATTGCCTGATGGAAAAAGATGTTATCAGAAACAAGGAAAACAATACAGCAATTCATTTCCAAAAGTGAGTCATTTTATATGGTCATATATTAAAATCCAGAAACTATTGGCTGCATACCAGAAAACTGTCTGCAGGTATACTTTCTATGACTGCCTTACCACCAAAAAAATCCTCGGCCAAGGGGACTAAATGGTACTATTCCAATTCCAAGTTCCCTGTAAGTATTGTCACATTCACTAAAATCATTTTAAATTATTAATGAAAATTCATTAAGAGAAGGAATGGTATTAAGAAATGAATGAACAACTTAGTGAGTGCACATTCTACAAAGAATATGAAAAGGTCCCAAATTAAAGCTGTTAGAAACAGACCGGACTTAACTAAAAAAAAACAACTAGCTCAAGCCATGTTCCTACCAAATGTGAGTTAGCCCAAGATTAGACATCTTGGGTATGAAATTCGATTCAACATTTGTGAATGACTCAATATTAAAACTATAAAAGTTCTTATACCATATTAAAAAAAGAAAAAGTGTAATTCTATCTCAAAAATTAACTAAAGAAATAGAATTATTAGTCTTATCAGAAATATTTTTTATATATTCCTAACAAATTTGGACATCTTAACAAAAGCAAGTTCCAATGCATAAGTAACTTTAATTTTGTTGGATTAACTAAAAGTGAAACAATTCTCGTCAAAAGAGAATCTTCATCGATCAACCAATTTTCCTTTTAAGAAATCACAAAAGAAAAAAAAAAAAAAAGAGTAGGTTGCTACTATTTTTTGAAACAATTAAAGATCCCAACTAATGTCTAAACCCAAAGATTAAAGGATCCAATTTCAATTGTGTGTATCGTCTAGTTGTGGCAAAGAATAGAACTTATACCTGCAAAGTGGAACAACCTCTTCCTCAATTTCAGGAGATCGAAGAGACCACTCCATTTGCAGAGCAGTAAAGGGATGAATGGCATGGGCCCTCCTAACTGTGTCCGGGCTAGCTTCTGACAATCCTACTTTCCCTCTTCAACTAACTTCTTAAGCTCTCTCATCTATTCATTCAAAGAGAAACTAATAGCAACCTCACCAACATGAGCTGAGCCAAATAAAAGATATTACCGCCAAACTCTAATTGCACCACTTCAGTTTCCTCAATGGGCACTGTGCTGATAATACAGATCAATATATTCCACACCATGGCGGCGCAAGCTAGCTTCACAACACCACCGAACATATTCAGAATCACCTTTTACTATGACATCATTGGACTCAACTTTCACAATCCTGAATTTTATCTCGTGGCAACTCCTTCGGTGCCTAAGATTGAAGGGTTAATGCTATTTAGTCCCTTTCCCACCATGAATTCACTCACTAATCAAATTAGCAACACTGTAAGTGGAGTAAGGAGATATTGAAGTATTGTATATACATAGGATATACCTTTCCTACCAAAACTTCATCGGTGTTGGGTCCATAAAAATTTGATGTGTCAAAGTGTTTGGTTACTTTTTGCCTCTTAATTATGTGGACAAAAATCTAATACTTTTAAGTTTGTTGGGTCTCTCTTATAAGAGGAGAATGAGTGAGGAGAAATAAAAGAGAGAAGAGAGATGAAGATAAAAAAAATATTTTGTTTTCATCTCTACGTGAAACAGTTATTAACCGTTGGATCAAGCTGAAAATTTGAAAGAATAATGCGCTCACACATTTGATATTTTAAATTAAGAAAATTTTAAATATTTTTTTAAAATTTTTAATTATTTTCTGTAATTTAAATTTTTAATCTCTAAAAAAATGTTAATATTATGTCGTGCAGGGAAAAAATTACCTTACCGTATACTTTAAATTAGAAAACCATTAAAGAATATTGCTAAGCAAAAACATTCGGTATGAAAAAAATCTATTTTTATCTACTTATAATCGGGAAAGTAATCACTTCTCTTAAAAATCAGTCGGGTGCTAAAGTGTTCTGGCATGGACATCTTCGTATACAAAGCTTACCATCCACTGTAGATAAAATAGTCTAAATTCAAAATAATAAGATATCCGAGGCAATTGCACAGGCTCAATTAGTGGTCGCACACGAAATTGATTCTTTAAAAATAATGAAAAACTGTTTTTTATTATTCTTGTTTGTTCATAATTTTATGCTATAGCTGCAAACTTTACTATTTGCGAATTTAACGAAACAAATTAATAGTGCATAGTATTCTAGCATCCATATAATAATAATAATAATTTGTTAAAGATGCAGAAGTGACTAAATTTGGAACGCATGGAAAGACATAACAAACTCTAGGTACGGTTTGGTGGAGTATTAGCAAACTTCCACGAGCAGCGCATAAAAGTCTCAACATTTCGATCCCCTACCACCTCCGATATTGGTATCGCCTCTGTAATTTCCCTCAAATCATCGTCGCTCAGCTTCACTTTCAATGAACCAATGTTGTTGTCAAGATTTTTTATTTTTGTTGTTCCTACAAAACATGAGGTTCAATATAATAAAAGAAATGAGAAGAATGAATTATACACCACGCTTAATACATACAATGAAGACATTGTTTGTCACCCTCGCGGTGCCAAAAATTCATCAACAACTACAATTTATGGCGCTAACAATACTCTGTTTCTACCTTTCACATACAGAATAGTCTTTCCTGGGAGCATGTTTCAGAAGACAGATATCTATGCCTCTGGGCAGATTTCCATATATGGATCCACCCAAACACAAGAGTAAACATGATAACACATCTAATAAACATCAAGTTTATGGGTCATTGTATATTTCTCAACATACCGATCTTTATTCAACGTGGCACTCCAACAATATATATATACTTACTTGCAATATATATCTGAATATTCAAGTGGTTAAAATTTATGCTTTTTGAAACTTGATCATTACAAATTAAAAGATTTTAAAGTCGATGCATTAAAATTGACTTGGCGAAATTCGTGAACAAGCTTAGAGAAAATATCATGCAGGTGACAAAATGGAAAACCACTCACCAGGGATGGGTATCACATCGTTCCCTTGATGAAGAAGCCATGCAAGAGCAAGTTGTGGTGTTGTGCATCCATGCTTCTCTGCTAACTTTTCTATATTAAAATAAAAGGTCTTGTTCTTGTCGAAATTCTGCCCCTGCAACCTTGGCTGGATTGCCTGATGAAAAAGGATGTTGGAGAACAATGAGGGCCGATATTATTGTTATCAGAAACAAGAAAAACAACACAACATTTCCAAAAGTATGATCCACATATTATATCGTGATTTATTAAAATTAAGAAACTGTTGGCTTCATACCAGAAAACTGTCTGCAGGTATACTTTCTATGACTGCCTTACCACCAAAAAATCCACGGCCAAGGGGACTGAATGGTACTATTCCAATTCCAAGTTCCCTGTAGGTGTTGTCACATTCACCGAAGTCATTTAGTGAAGATTCATTAAGGATATGAACAGGTATCAAGAAAGGAACGAAACAACTTAGTGAAGTACATTCTACAATAATCCAAAGGTTCCAGTTTCAATATAAATAAGCCATACAAGGGATTTTACTTCCCTGCTGGAATAAGTCTTGTTAAACTTAGTTCCATTTAATATTTTTCTCTAAACATTGAATTTTATTAATACAATCAATTTAAACATTAGTCATAATTTTATTAATTAACTTCATTTTAAAGTATGCATTGAAAATTCAAATGTGAATATAAAAGAAGAAATGTTAGTTGGTGAGGGATCATATGCTTCCATTAATATTTATATAACATGTATTTAAATGTTATTAATTTTTTTGTAAATTAAAAATTTGAATATATGACATGTAGAGTTTGATTGGAAACATTTGTAGTGGTCCTTGCCACCTAATAATTTTTCATATATAAGGATTTAATGAAGAATTTATAAGAGGTGTGACTCATACACCCATTCTTTTAAGGTTGAGTGAATTTAGAAGTGTAGTTTTTTTTAGTAATCCTAACCATTAACCCGATAATCCTTTTAGATACTATCCCAAACTCCTCAACAGTAGGGTATATTTTTTAAAATATAAACAAATATCAATTAAAAATTATATATTTATAAAATTTAAATATATCTAAATTTTGATATACATTATTCTAAAGAAGAGATTATATGAATCAATGGTTAATTTTATTAAATTTATATTCTATAAAAAAATAAAAAAGTAATATTATATATAAGGTATTAAAGTTTTTAAAACAACACTTTTGATAACAATTTATAATTTTTTTATTAATTCAGTAGATAAACTTAAAGTTCTTACAATAGTCTATAAAATTTAATATGATTTAAAAATTAATTAAAATTGTATCCCATTAAATTACATATTGCATAATATAACCTTGAATACATAAAGTTTTTGGCAGAAGTTATTAAAGGCAAGGTATCATATGATTGGATCCAAATAAATGAAAAATGTTGAAAGGGCAAAGAATAGAAGTGATTACTTACCTGCAAAGTGGAAGGAGTTGATCTTCAATTTCACGAGACCAAAGGGACCACTCCATTTGCAGAGCAGTAATTGGATGAATGGCATGTGCCCTCCTAATTGTGTCCGGGCTAGCTTCCGACAATCCTATGTATTTTACTTTTCCCTCTTCAACCAACTTTTTAAGCTCTCCCATCTATTCATTCATTCATTCATTCAACACAAACCTCATAAACCAAATAAAAGACACCAAACTCTGACTCATTGTACCACTTACAGTTTCCTCAATAGGCACTGTTGTGTCAATCCGGTGCGGATAATACAGATCAATATATTCCACACCAAGGCGTCGCAGGCTAGCCTCACAACACGACCTAACATATTCAGCATCACCTCTTACTATGGCATTATTCGATTCAACTTTCACAATCCCAAATTTTGTGGCAACCTGAATTTGATCTCGTGGTAACTCCTTCAGTGCCTGACAAAGAAAGAACACTTTATTTATTCACTTTCCCATGAATAATCCATTAACACTAAAAGGATATATAGATGTTATATATAAATAAATAAAAAATACCTTTCCTACCAAAACTTCATTGGTGATGGATCCGTAAAAATCAGATGTATCAAAGAATGTGATTCCCTTAGAGAAGGCATCCTTGATTAGAGAGATGGCATCATCGTCAGGAAGAGGGGCGTTAAAGACTCCACTAAGCCCAGCGCAACCAAATCCCAACTTGGAAACCTACCAAATATTGAAAAGAAAAAACAAATAAAAGGTGACCAACATGAGAATATTAGATTCACGTCACAAACCTGGAGGCCTTGACTTCCAAGTTTGACGCGAGGGATATCCATTTTAGCTTTTCCACGGCTATTCCACTTCACTCCCACCGCCCACCGCCCACCCATCTTCTCTGCTATACCTTTTTAATTACCACCCACCACCACCTCCTTAATTTCAATTTTCAATTTTAAATTAATAATATCAAAATAAACCTTACATATATTTTTAGTTATATAGTACATTTTTTTTTTGTTTTGTTCATTATAAAATTATTTTTTAAAAATGATTCTTGTAAAAAAATTAAATTTTTTTGTTTTTATCCTTATAACATGTAAATAATTTGTTTCTAGTTTTATCATTTTTTTTAAAGGGTTTGTTTCAAGATGAACAAAATATTTTAAGTACTAAAACGAAAAATAAATATATTATAAGAATTAAAATAAAATAATAAATATCAAAATAAAAATAAATAATAAAGACCAATTTTTAAAATAATAATTTTACAACAACCAATACAAAAAACAATATATTATATAGATGAAAAGTATATTTAAACCTAAAAATGATATATTTTTATTAAATTTTAATTTTATATATAGTTAATATAAATATTTTTAGAGTATTAATTAATTAGAAATCATCTTAAATTCAATAATTTTTCATGACAGTTTATGATCAAATAATAGTATAAACAAATTTTGCAATTATTTATATTTTAATTCTTTTTTTTTTTTTCTTTTGACTTTCTTAGCAGAGGAATCAAAGTGTTAGAATCAATTCTGACTTTGCAAAAATGTTGTTTTTGTCTAACATATTCTGTTTCTTGGATTCTAAATTCCCCTCTACTCTAGGATATTTCCTTATAAAGTTGGATATCTTCAGATCCTTATTGAGTCTGCTTTTATGCTCGATTCCTTATTGACACTATTATTATGCTCGATTCCTTATTAGCACTACTGCTACGCTCAAATCTTTATCGACTCTACTACTATATAAAGTTGGATATCCTCGTATAAATTAGAGACAAGAATAACTTCCTTATAAAACCTTCCAAAAAAAACCCTTCAACGTCTCATGGTTGCTAAACATTTTTGCTAACAAATGAGAGTTCCTAGGGGCTTCTCATTCTGGATGAATTTCCTAGCAGAAGTTTTCACAAGTGTTATACTAGCAATGAACCAACTTTGGAGGAAAATATCATAACCAACTAAGAGCTTCACCTTTCAACATCTTAAAGAAAAATTTGACATATTATCACGTCGGTACCCTTATAAACAACATCTCATTTAGAAAGATGTCCAAGTACTTAGTGGATTCTTCTCTCTCGTGTGAGTTTATATGGGCAAGTTTAGTATATATGTGCTATCCAACTACAGTGAGTAACAGATCCAACCTCTTACACTAGTTACTTCTATTTAACCTTCACTGTATATCTCCCTCTTTTATTTTATTTTTATTTAAAAAATTATAGAAAGCCCATAATACCTTTTTTGTCCCGTAATATTAATATATATAAAGATAAAATAAAAGTAGTTTGAAATACACATAAAAAAATTATTAAAAATGTCTAATTAAAACAATGGAAAGATGAGACTATGAATACATTTATGAGAGCAATATTCATGTATGAATTAACTTAATTTTTTATTTTAAATTATAAGAATAATTTATAACTATACATATAAGAAAAGTTAAAAAAAATTGTGGGGCAATTGCCTCCACACGTGTAAAACTAAATTCGTCTCTAATTACAATGATATACTCTAAAAAAATGCTCAAAAGGCACAAGTTAATGTATCCAAGGTGGATCATTGAATTGGATCGTGTTTTGATGAATGTTGTCTAGGGTACTCCAAGTAGATTAAGGTTCGAGGTTTCTTGAATTTGATGGGTTTTCTACAAGAATGAGATGATAAAATTAAGTTGATATATGATACTTACAAAAATCTATTTTAATGCTCAAATTAACAATTATTTTACTAGAGTGACAATATGTAATATTTATTAAATGTTTACATGTTATAATGATATTAATGATATTTTTAGGAGGTTTAAGGTGAATTGGACTCCCACAAGGTTTAAAGTCTCTCATAAGCAATAATACTCAATCTTGGTGTAGCAACATGATAATTTTACTGAGTTAATATGTAACTTATTATTTATATGTGTATATTAAGTCTTATGTTCCTATAGTGTTTATTTTGATCAACACTTGTAACTTTGAGTTAATCTAGTGCTTGAACTATGATG
Source organism: Mucuna pruriens (assembly GCA_025330945.1). Taxonomy (NCBI): domain Eukaryota; kingdom Viridiplantae; phylum Streptophyta; class Magnoliopsida; order Fabales; family Fabaceae; genus Mucuna; species Mucuna pruriens. Next base: position 4,791,695 of record JAENHJ010000154.1, read on the forward strand.
GGTCATATTGGACTTAGAAAATCGAGATGTTAAAATGACATAATAATAATGACTTTATTTAACATTTAATTTATATTTATTTTTTTATTGTGTTGATAATAATTTACATAATTAATATATATCAATATGTATCTATTTTTATGAATAAGCAATATACAACAAAATTAATATTCTTGAATATTATTTATTATAAAATTGTTCATTAAGAAAGATATAAATATTTTCTTATTATCCAAATACATTTTATGAACTTTTATTAATGTTTCAACCAAACAGATTTTCAATATTCTTAATTTTTTAAAACTGAAAATATAAAGTCAATTCAAACTAAACATATACTCCTAAATCTTAAAAAATCGAAAATGGAAACTATTTAAAAAAAATAGAAATAGAAAATAAAAATAAAAAATATTTTCTAACCAAATAATCCTTAAAATAAGTAGTTCATAATGATGTCAAAAATATTAAAGTATTAAAATATATTTATATAAAATGTTGTCTTTTCTATTTTTTTTTTATTGAATTTGTCGATCTGTTTGTCATTGGAGCGTTTTTCAGAATACATACTGTGTGTATGGATTTAATTAGTTCAACAAATTTCTACTACAAGTAGAAGTAGGAAATTTGGTTGTGTTCCGACGAGTCTACAATAGAAATTTTGGTTGGTCTAGTTAGAATTGTTTTTTTGCAGGCCTCATTTTTACTTGTTTAGCAAGACTTGATTGACTTTTTTTTTTCAATTTTTAAAGTATTTTTTAAGAAAATAAATCTGGACCAAAATAGGTTCAGTAACTTTAGAATTTATTTTTTTACTAACTCAACCTACTTCACATTATCTATTAGGTCGAATTAAATTAACTTAATCTTTCATAATTACATATTTAAGAGTTTAGTATGGTCTATCTCATCATTTTATCATATTCAATTAATATTGATTTAGCTTTTTGAATCTAAGGTTATTAGATAAGGGAAAATTAAACCTTGCTCTTTCATCTTCTTACTTTTTTAAGTTTTCATTAAAAAAAAAGAAATTCTAAATAATAAAATACTATAGTGTTGTTGTAGTATAATTTTGTAAATTATTTTGGGATGGAATAACATTAATTATTATTTTGGCCAATGCTTCCAAAAAAAACACTTGCTTGGACCAGGTGGAATGATGAGTTGTGTTGTGTGAGGGTCATTTTCTCATAGCTCTTAAATTCTATTGCCCTTTTAGGGACTGTTCTGCTATGTTGCTGGTTGACAATGAAGGAGAAGAAGACATTAAATAGTCTCAGTGCTCTTTTGCCATAGACTCTTTTGTGTATGGTATGTTCCTGGCCAAGTTCCTTTGCCATATGCAGGTTCCAATTTAAGTATTGATATGCGTGCGGAAAATAATCTTCTGCTCATGGATGCTGACATATATATTAGATTAATTTTAGAAATCATGATAATTTATATGGATATCACTATTATTTCACTGTTATCATTGATTGAAATTGTAATTAATGATAATGAATCCTGCAAGAATGCCATGGTTATTATGTGGGCATGACTAAGTTTTTTATCTTATCCTTCTTTTTACTATATAATTCATGCTTCGTGCTATGATTCATAATTTTAGGATTTTAGAGCAATACTGCACCTGACAATTTAGCTGTGGCTGTTGTTTTATAACATTAATCTTTATTACAATTGACTTTTTTTTGTGTGGATAAGGTCAAGTTTGGTTTACTTCTTGGGATCTCACCGCTATTATCTTGATCGGGAGGTATGTATGACCCTGGTACAAGGTACTTACCTTCTGTTTTTGTAATTTACCTTTCAATTAATGTCTCTATTATCAGTTTCTTAAGAGCACCAAGAAGGCAAGAACCTATAAAATTTGTCTCAGTGCCACATGCTCAGCTTTAGCTATATGCATGCTTCAAAACTTTACCTTACCTCATTTTTGTTTGACTAAATCAGGAAAAGAAATATGATTGAAATTGTGAGAATCTTGCAAACGTTCGGTCACTTACAAAAATTATTAATAACTACCGTTTTTCTTTTCTTTTCTTTTTCATTTCTCCGGCAACAACCAAGAATATTAGGAGTAGAAAAATATAAGTGAAGAAATTAACACTAGCTTGTCAGCAGATATTCAACTATTTTCACCACCCCTTTGATCGAATAGCATAAAGGTTTAATTTACTATTAGTAGACATTATAATTTCTTCCATCCAATTAATTTGTGTAGTTTTCCACTGATTGTTTTAATGATACTCTGGACGTGAAATGGCAGAGAGATATATAATGACCTCATTAGCATAGGGTCATAAAGAAAAATAAGGTTAAGTACTAATTACTAAATTATAGTTATAATATCGTTATAGGTTGACAAGATATCCATTAGGAATTAGTCATATTTTTTTATGATGAAAATTTTGCATTTATTTCATAAGTAAAAAAAATTATAGTTATAATAAAGTCTAATAAACTTTTTTTATTATAGACTGGGTATATTTGGTAAATATTTTAGCTATTTTTTTTATTTGTTTACTTGTTGAAAAGTTTGTGTAATTTTATTAATAATATTTAGTAATCAAGTTTATTTAAATAATTTGTAACGATTGTTTAGATGCTACTTCAGTAATATTTTTTAAAATGGTAGGTTTTAGCTTCTTATAATATTCATTATTCTTTTTACCCATAAATATTTATATAAGATAGAATTTTATTGTTTTTTTTTCTTCCTCTTTTTATGAACAATAGATTTATTTTAGATTTAAATATATTTTTAATCACTCTAAAATGAGTAGATTTTGATTTTTGGTTTCTATAAAATTTTTCTTTTGTTTTTTCGTTTCTATAAAATTTGAAATAATTTATTTTAATCTTTATTATTATACAATGCTCGTTAACTACTTCTACATTTAATAGAAGATTTAATAGAAGGTCAAGTGATTAGCTTACACTCACTAGTGATTATAGTACTATGTCAACATGTTTCTAGATCTTAAAATGAATGTTATGAAAAAAAATAGTAATTTTAAATTTTAAAATGAAGAAAGTAAAAGAAAAATATTTTATAAAGATTGTAACCAAAATTCACTCATTTTACAAGAATATAATCAATTATTTCAAATTTTACTAGATGAAAAAACAAAAAAAAAACACTTTATAAGGATTAAAATCAAAACTCATTCATTTTATAGTGACTAAAAACATATATAATCTTTTGTTTTATTTTTTCTACTATTTTCTAATAATTTTATATTACACTATTTATTGTAATCATTATAATATTTATATTATATATTTTAATATGTTTATCCTTTATATAAGAAATAAATAATTAACTTATGAATTAATTTTAATTCATAAGTTACGTTAATTTTAATCAATAATTTCAATTTTTAATTTTATTTTAGAAATATTCATATAATAAAATAGTTGATAATTATATTTACTTATATTATTCATAATTCAATTACTTATTTTTTATATTAATAAGTATAACTTATATTGTTAGCATCTACTTGCGTCAAGAATAAGTTAGTGTCTTATCAACTGACTCCATAGTATATAAAAAAATAATAATTAATGTGTCTAAAAATGAGTTTATGTTTCTTGAGGAAGACTATAAACACTCTCCAATAGACTTTTTTTTTTAACGCATTCTCCTATTTATTTAAATATATTAAAACCTAATAAATTGAAATTAAATAAAATATGAGACTTACAGAATTGTCATTTATTATAAATTTTAACTAACAAGGAGAGTACACTCTTGGCATTTCTTTTCTTATAATTAGGGGAAAAAAAAGAAAATGCACCCACTTGTTTCGAACCACTAAGGTTTATTTTAATATTAATTATAGTTCAAATATTGATAACGAAAGATGATAAATATTTTATTTTATTTTTTATTTTTTATTATACTATTTATTTTAATTATTATATTATTTTAATGTTATATTTTAAGATATTTTAATTATTATATTAATCAATATAATGAGTAAGATGTCTACTCAAATGTATGTTATTTTTATTTTTTATTTTAAACTTGAGTGAAAATATTTTAAAATATAATATAAAATTAATAGTAGAATACATAATTTAAAACTAAAAATTGTAATTAAAATAATTTATCTATAAATAAAAAATTATAAGAATTTAAAATTAATTAAAAAACAAATTATAAAAACTCCACAATATATTTTTATCAAAAATATATATAAAAAATCATATAAACATATCTATTTTTATTATTTCATATTTACCAACTATTTCAATAAATAATTTTGTTAAATATTTATAATTTAATAAACCAGCTTAATATGTTTCGGCTTTTAACTATTTTTCAATTTTATACTAACTTTTCAACTGTTTTTTATATATAAAAAATTACCTACAACTATAGCTTATATTGCCCAAAATTATTTCCCATTTTTAAAAATAATATCGATTGAAAAATGTTTCGTCATAAAAAAGAGGACAATCATTGTAAATTGTTAAACATTTCGTCGTAGGAGATGCATATAAACACAAATATTGCAAATTTTAAACTTTTATGATAAGATTAAAGAAAATATAAATTAGAATAAAATTAAAAACCGTGGTCAATAATTTGGTTATTTAATATTTGAAAAATATTTTATTTTAAACTTTTATGATAAGATTAAAGAAAATATAAATTAGAACAAAATTAAAACCCGTGGTCAACAATTCAGTTATTTAATATTTGAAAAATATTTTATTAACTTTTTTTAACTAAGAACATCTCTTAACGAAAAATTATAGATTAATTTCTTAGAAATAGTAAAATTTATTTAAGGAGTTAAATCTATCAACAAATATTTTTTCATACACACGAGGTTTGAGAATAGAATTTATAATCATATATTTAAAACATACGATTATATACAAATATGTGACTTCGTATTAGTATTTTTCCTGTATCTCGAAAATGTTATATTCTTATAAAACTATATGTAAGTTTTCTATGAAAGAATTATGAGTTTGATTGATATATATCTTTCAACAACATTAGATAACAAATCATGTGAAAATTAATTGAAAATCTGTTGGTTTTGATTATTTAATTTAATAATTTTTTAATTTACAATAAGTATAACTATTAAAATAGTTATGATAAATATAAATAACTTTATTATATATGTAAGAATTGTGGTTGAAAATAGTATAAAATCACTTCACTTTATGGGTGAATAGATGATTTAACTAAAAATCACAAAAAACAAAAAGTAACTGAAAAACGATTTGAATTTTGAAAAAGTTGAAAACTTAAAATATACAACTACCGTGAACAGGCCTTAAACTTCAGTGGTCGCACTCGACTCAGTATAGCACATTTGATTGGAGGGACAGTTTGCAGTTGGGATGAATACTAGTTTGGGGCACTGTTTAATCACAACCAACCTTGTCAGTTCTCATCATGCCAGCGTTTGTTCCCTCGTGCCATAAAATCGAAACATCAACTTTCAATCGGGGACACTATCATATTTAACCTCTTTTTCATAATTCTAACACCATGTGCGCAACTTTGGGTTGAGTAGTATTGTAAGTCTGATCACCACTTTATGGAGACCAATTCATCATATATTTGGGACAAGAAAAACAGGATCAATTTTACCCAACAAATTAATTCCTTTTCTTGGGTTAATAAAATTTTGGTATCCTAAGGCTGGCTGAACTCACTACATGACCACAATTAATCGAAGCAATTAATAATACCAAAGTGCTAAACTTTAATAACCCACGTACTAAACACTTTGACAAGAAATTAACCCAGTCTTTCTCTTTTTTGTGGCATAGTAAGTACGTAATTCTTTTCTTGCCTCGACCCTATATATATTTGGTTTTTAGGGAAAAGAAAAAAGGAAAGAAAAGAAAGGTGTGTGGGCGTGTGTATGAAATCAGCTTGCTTGCATCTAAAGAGAATCCGGTCCATATGAATCTAAGAATAAAGAACCAAAGGAAAAAGAAATAGGAACCTCCCAAGTCAAAACAGCCCTAAATGTTTTGTTACCCTTTGTGAAAGTCAGATATATATGATGTTTAATTTGGAGGTTAACTTGAGATAACATGGTTGAGTGGAAGTTTAGGTAGAAAAGTTTAAGGCAAAAGCTATCACGTCCCTTTTTCTTAAAGAAGAGAAAGGAACCAATAAAAATGCAAGGAAGTTGCAATTATGTATATGTCGGTTGCAAAACATCAATTAAAGAATTACGTTGGTACATTGTTTACTTCTCTCTTTATTTTTTTCCAAAAACAAAAAGGAGAAATTATTCTATCGTGTAGGGAGCTAAAGGCTATTAATCACAAGCATTGAGTTTAATGATGCATAGCACTTTATCCCTAGTAGAAAGAGAAAAGTTTTGAAAATGTTGGCTTTGTTGGTTTTCTTATTTTCCTTTTTGTGTGACTATGTGAACCTTATGTTACACGGATCAATCGGATCGGTGCAAATTGCAAAATGGTCCCCTGTATACTCATTGTTCCCATACTCTATTTGGTTCATTCTAACTGATGCCTACCTTACATACAACACAGACAATATGAGAAAAAGAGAGGGAAAGAAAAAGCATGAAAGGGTCACCCAACCAAAGTTTTAAAAGCCCGTTGAGATATATAGAAACTCTCGCTAGAGTGTCTGCATGTGGTGGCGTGAGCGTGATATTATTAAATTCGTTTCAACAATAGGACCACATGCATACATCTTTCTCCTTGTTTTACTTTTCATCATCTTCTAATGCTTTGTGGTTTCTCCTCCCTAATTCTACTCTCACTGTGAAGTTACCAAAATGGCCATTTCAGAATAACACCACCCCGTGATTAATGGGCACTTCTCTTCCATTTTCTCCTATCAAACTTGTTAATTAGTGCTATATATCCCTTTCATGCAAAATTTTTCCACAAAATAATACATTCTCCCCCCAAAGAGAGAATAAGGAAGAATATTTTGTTTCTAAATGGATAAATTGATATATGGTATTATATTAATTAATTCAGTATCTCTTATGCGGTTTCAAAATTGAAAAATATAACATATATGATGTATATTGTAATCCAACCTCCCCCCCCAAAAAAAAAAAGAAAAACGTATATACTAACAGAAAAATACAAATTAAGAAAAAAAAAAAAGAAAAAAGAAAGACAGTGATCTATCTTGGTCATATGAGACAAAAGAGATGACACTGGAAACAGCAAAATTAGCTACTTGGAAGCGGAGATGGTCCAAAATGTAGCCTAATAAAAAAACGTACAAAAGAGGGAGACAAAAAACTAAAAAGGAACCACATACTTTTATTATGCTTTTGCTAGCTATACGTTTGCCATCTTCCCATCGCTCTTATCTGTACGCAATCCTCAACCCTGAAGAGACGAGGAAGAACGACACAAGATGTGTATATATATACATACATAGCCTAAGAATTAAACAAGTAGATGAAGATTATAAGCTAGCTTCTACGGTGTGTGGAGGGAAGAAGGGTCATATATTTGTATACTCTCTTGTCGTGCACCTGCAGCAGTTGAAGCTGCCAGCATGATCTGAGTTTACCTTCTATAATGGTAAGAACAGATCATGTGGCTGCTTCACCTGTTGAATGGAAGCATATAGAAACCCTAATTCGCTTTCTCATCCTCCTCAACAATTTCATCCGGTAACCTAGAAAAGCTTTCTTCAATTCATCCTTGCATCTTGTATTTATACATATATATGGATACTATTTCATTGTTGCTTTTCCTCTCTTCTACTTTTTCACATAAATATATATACATACGCATGTTAATTTTCCGGATGATTGAATTGCTGCAATATTCTTGTGTTGGCTAAATCTGGAGATTATATTTGAATCGGCATTCATGTTGCTTTATTCGTGCAAAAAGAAAGAGGAGAGGGTTGGGAACACGTTGTTATTTATTATTTTCATTAATCACCTAAACCTGTTTTTTGTTCATTTTTTCTTTTGCATTTATGCATTGGTTTTGATTTGTCTACTAGCTTATCTTATCTTCTCATCAGTACTACTAATTGCATTATTATTGTGTTCTATATGCACTGATGAATTGGGAGTTCCCAACTTCCAGATCTACAAAATCTGGATATACATGTGCACAATTAGACATTGAATTAATTGTTCCTCGCTCTCGTCCCCTAGCCCCATCTCACATATATATCGATCTCTTATACCTCACCCACTTTTAGTCCATCAATAAATACAGATCTTTGTCTCTTATACTCGTAGATATGCTTGTACTGACACAATCAATAAATTCATTGCGTTTGCTTTTCTCTCGATTTGATTAATTATATTGTGAAAACCATTACTGCAGGATGGCATGAAAACTGCATGTGTATTCCATGAACAGATCAAGCAAACATTTTATTTACTCCTAACCGATATTGGAATGGAATTGGTCCATTAGACTTGGTTGAGATCGAGGGTTATTATCTAGCTAGGATATAGTTTCACATGAAAATTTTCGTTTACATGACTTACTCTGCTAACAAAATTTGTTGAAAAATCATCTATTGCTTTCTGGGTGAAGATTTGTTTGGGAAATTAAGGAGAAAAAGAAAAGAGAAAGATAAACGAAAAACCAGTAATGTAAGAATGTATGTATCGTGTCTTTTCATTCTCTATTTTCTCTAACCTCAATGTTGTTTCCAAAAGAAGGATACCTGAAACCACAGTGACTGAGCATTTGGAAAATTTAAAGTGGAGGATAATGGAAAAAAGGTAGTTGAGTCTAAGTTGGGTTGGTAGACAGTATTGAATCAAAAAGGCACAATGGGCATCTTTTAGGAAGAGCAGTATAGTTGCAACACTTGGATAACTGTTTTTTATTTTTTTTTATTTGGATAAAGTGATAAATCCAAGAGACACTTCCAATACAGCAAATAAAAGATTATTGCGCAGTCTCGAATTGCAAATAGTTTGATACAATTGCAACTATTTAACTCTATAAGTCAAGAATTTATTTTTTTTTTTCTAGAAAAAGTTACTCACCAAACAAGAAAAGTGGCGAGAAGGAGTTCGAACTCAACTCACACTAAAGGTAGAAGTTTCAACCGTATCTTAACCACTTATTCCAACCCGAGTGGTCACTGGCTAGTGGCATAATACTTTTTAAGTTTCCTCACTTAATAGATCCTTCACAAAATGCATGGTATCTATCTGGATATTTCATATATGCATGCATGATATATGCGAAGTAAATTTACTTGCTAATAAACAGTCTCATTACTGAAAACAAAGAACGAAAAATACTTTAAATTCAGCTTTTTTGGAGAGGTTGCATATATACCCAGTTTAGATTAACTTATAAGAACTTTTCCTCTGTTATTATAAGACTTTTTTATTGTAAAAGTGTTAACTATTAAATAAAATTTATATATAGGTATTCATGGAAAAGTTAGTTGAAATACTTTCTGAAAATTAATATACATAAATGAGAAGTTTTACTTAGATGAGAAGTTTAATTTATTATTATTTTAGTTTAGTTTTTCTAAAAATGTATTGTGAAATTTGTTCAAACTGACTCATCATCCCTGTACCTTGATAGCAAAATTAAAGGGATATTAATCTTATGAACAATTCATATGTGGACCAAAATTGTGGGAATATATGGTGAGTTTACCAAGAAAAAATAATAAAGTAAAACAAAATACTGTCTTTGGTCTTGTTGACTGACTTGAATTTCTTCCACGTGAAGGAAAAATCTTGCATTCATAGTTTCTGCATCGCTCTCACCGGTGCGGAGGTGGGCTTCCAAACTTTCGTATATCCATTTGTGAATTTTGACCTCTCATATATATTAATAAAATTTTGAGATAATGTTACGTTACAAGAAAACTAAATAAAAAGTAATTATTATATAACTTACTAATTACTATTATTTATATAAGATTCACTAATTTAATTATATTGTTTATAACATCGCATTCTCACGTACTTTATTAACATAATAAAATCCTTAGCAAAATTAGTAATTTTGTTTTTTTAATTTTATTTGTTATTTTAGTTTAGTAGGTTACTTTTTTGTGTTCTTCTATTTTCTATCTAATTTGATTCAATTTATCAATTGTGGCATTTTTGTCGATTGTAATGATATTTTATTATCATGATTGATAAATCAGATCAAATTGAAATCAAATAAAAAGATTAGAATAAAATAAAAAAAAATAGAGAATCAAACTGAAAAAAATAAATGAAGTTAAAGGAGCAAATTACTATTTTGTAAAATTCTTATTCCTAATTGATATATATGGAGCGATATTGAAGAGTGATGATATACACTGTATTAGGTATGACACGATAAAATTCTGTGGATCTTTTACCTATCTTCCAAGTTCCAATTTCCATTTGACCAAGGCGACAAGGAGATTATTATCATTAATTACAGAGCCTGAATAGTGAGACACTGTCCTGATTTTCTTCAACCTTATTTAAAAAAAAAATGACACTATCCTTCTCTGGCAGATTCTAACCTTAAGCAATAGCTAGCATATGCTATGAGGAGGAATTTCATTTCTTTTTTTTTTTTTTCCTTAAAAGGTTGGTTGATGGGCATGGGATGAGATATCACTATTTGTTTTTTTCTAATTTACTAAGTTTAGGGTCCATTTAAAAACTCTAGTTAGCTCAACTTCGCACTCTAGGGCCGCGTAATATTTGAGTGCAGATACATCCGCGTGCAAACGCTTTTTATATAGAAACTTCACAGTTGAGTTATTTAATGTTTTTTCTTTTGTTTGTGCTCTCTCTCTCTCTTTCCTGCTAGATGTAAAGAAAAGTACAAACTTTTGTCAACGGTTTCAAATAAAAAAATTAATAAAAGTTTAAGCAATTGAGTTTTGAAAACTCATGAAGATCTTGTCTCCATAGATCTTCAAGTAACATTTATAGAGATACTAATAATATATTATTTACCAACGAAATATTTATATGGACAATCCAATTTGAACTCAAAAGATATGAATCCTATATTTATTAAAGTTTAATATATCAGTGGGTACGTTCATGAATTTTTTTAGAATTTATAGTTAGGTTTCTAAATTAAAAAAAAAATTGTTATTGCATCCTTAAACTTTTTAAAATTTTTTAATTAGGGATGTGGTTTGAAATTTTTTTTCTAAAAAATTCAATTTAAGGTTTTAGAAATTCATCATTTTGTGGCTCATCCATGCAACTTCCTTTCATATCTTTTATCTTCATTTCTATTTTGAGGATTTGGTTTATATGGTGCAAGAATGAAAATGATTTCCAAGATCTGAGAAATGATAAGAAAATAGAAAATAATTTGAAGATTTCATTTACCTGTTCAGAAATTCTAAATGAATTGAAAGATTTTATTTTAAGTTCAGGAGATTAGGACAATTTCACGTATTAAAATTTAGGTAATTAAGATAATAGTGAGTTGATACATGGTATTCAGTGGGGGCAAATGTCTCCACTAATTTTTTTACCTTTTTAATTATAATTTACACTTATAATTAAAAATTATTCTTATACTTAAAAATGTAGTAAAAAATTAATTTATAATGAGTATTACCCTAAAAAATATACTTGTAATATCATTATTTTTTACTCTCTTAATTAAAGAAATTATTTTTTAATTTTCATTTCACATATCATTTTTGGAATTAATAAAAAAAATCAAACATTTCAAACTATCTATGTTTTATCTTTATATGCTTGAATTTATTAACTATCTAACATTCCAATCTACTTTTTTTATCTCTATTTTGAAATTAAAAATTTTCAATATTTTTTTAAAGAAATCATTAATAATTAAAAATTAATATCAAAACTTAAATTACTTATTATAAATTCAAAATCTAATTATATATTTAAATATATTTATTTATTATAAATTTTAATAATGATATAATTTAAATATTAAAACAATTTATTATTTAAATATTAATAATCAAAAAAATTGACATATATAATATACAAATAAAATACTAATTTATGTATATAAATATCTTCACAACTTAAAATTTTTATATTTGTCATTGAGATAAACGATGACATGAAATAATAATACTTTGTGGACATCTGACTAGGAGGAAATAATGAATATTCTATCAAGATAACAGTTTGCAAATAAACATAACCAAGAGTTAATTACAAAATTTTAAATATTTCAAGAACTTAATTATAATTTTTTAATTTTAAGATCTAATTAAAAATTTTCAAAAATTTCAGAAACTCACGTATGTATTAAACCATTTATCAAGTATATCAAATTTCGTTCACAATAGTTCCAAATAATTGATACTATAGTAACCATACATAGTAGTATTATATTATATATAATTATTTTATTATTTTTTTATACAGTGATCTAAAAAATAATTTAATCTTCAAAATTAAAGGAAAGAATAAAAATTATCTCATCACAATTGTAGAAGAAAAACATATTTGTTTAATTAATATACATTCTGGTTACGTAAGCATATTTTCCCAAAAGAGGAGCTCGAATTACAAGGGATATGTCATTAATGTATTTTCAATGGAAGGGATGTTAACCATTGATTATATTAATTTGGTTAGACTCGTTCTTCTAAAATATGGAGGGAATAAAGTGTGGTAATAATAATCTTTGCTTGGGCCTCGGCATTAACATGAAAATAATAATTGGTTGAAAAATTAACAAATATGATAATTTGGAATGAAAATAACTTCCATCGCTCCACAAGGATCTATAGCCTAACTTATATTATGCTTAGAGCATGCCAAAGTTCTTATAGAAAATAAATTGAGTTAATACTTTTACTAAATTCTATTTAATTAAAAATATCACGTTATATATAGGTCATTCAAATTGATACAAATAAAGATAAGGAGTCAAATTGAAAAATTTTGCGCTACATAATTAATTCAAACAGGCATTTAACGGAAACGTTACGTTAGTAACAAAGTTGGATGGATCGAATTTAATGATTCCTTAAACATTATTAATGTTTTGTAAACATAAAAGACGGATGATTAAGCACAAAATAAAAACAAAGAACCAAATTGAATCCTGAAAATAAGACCCTAAGGGACTACATGAATAATTTTACAAATATGTATTTTTTCATCTAATAACAAACCAGAATGTCATTTACATTTATTTCAAAATAATAATAATAATAAAAGGGTTTCATTTGCATTTATTGATGATTTGCACTATTAGTATAACAATGAACTAAAGAACCATCATCCTCACGAACTCTTGATAATTAACTCGACCATCACCATCCAAATCAGCCACTCTGATCATATGCTCCAGCTCTTCTTCTGTGACCTTCACTCCGATATTTCTCATTACAGATAACAACTGTACATAAATATTATCAATTATATATGGTCAATTAATTGCAGAACTAACGTGTATATATATGGTCAAACAAATTAATAATTGAGATGCTTTCGTTAGGAGTTAACCGAACCTCCGTGGGTGATATGTAACCATCTTGATCTTTGTCAAATAATCTGAAAGCTTCCTTCAATTCCTCTTCTGCTTCACTTTGCTTCTCGATCGATCCATACACATGCATGCATAATACATTATTAGCGTCCTTTTCCAGCATTAATCTCATTTATGATCGAATTAATTAAATTAAATTAAATATTTTGATCCACACGCACCTTCATTTTTCTGGCCATGAGATTCAAGAACTGCCCAAACTCTATGGTTCCGTTGCCATCCATATCCACTTCATTCATCATGATTTGCAACTCCTCCTTCCTAGGATTATTTTGATTCAGTGTTCTAATTGCACTAGCTAATTCTTCCATGGTTATGCAGCCTTTTTTCCAATTTACATTATGTAGCATATATTACATACCAAATACACATTAGAAAAGACTCAAAATAGAACAAAATCAAGGACAAAGCATGCAAGCATAAGAGAAGAGAAAATTATTAGTCCAAATATGAAGAACCAAATAAAGTTGAGAGGGAGGGTCAGAAGGGATACACACCGTCTCCATCTCTGTCAAAAAGACAGAAGGCTTCTAGAAACTCACTAATCAGATCTTCACTCAGCACCTCTTTCATATTAACAGGTTGCAGATAAACACCCTAGCACAGAAGAGAGAGAAGGGAGAAGGAAAGATAGACCACTGGAATAACAAAATAAAAATACAAGGCCCGGTTGTTATTTATATGCATGCACCAACCGTCCAAGTATACAAAAGAAAAATGAGGGAACTTTACATTGTTATTTACATGCATGCACCAACCTTCCAAGTAAAGGCTCACCAACTATTTATTGAAAAAAGATTGTACGGAAGAAGGAAATGAGGTTAGAAAAAGCTGTCCCCTCTTTTTGAAGAAGGATAAGAAAAATTTAGGACACGTGATATTACACCACCCATAAAATCTCTAAACTCGAAAAAGCTTACTTACTTATTTAAGGTTAAAAAATTGTTTCTTTGACGACTTACATGTACAGAAGAAAATATGACTGGAATAAAATTATAAAATTTGCTTCTTGTTAATACACTTATTGTAAAATAAAAAATTGTATTAAGTAAAAAGAAAAATATTTTATTAAAACTTCAGAAAACATTCATATTTTTCAAAAGAATTAAAAATATTTAATAAAGATAGTAAATACTCTTTAATCTATCGTCTAAAAGTGCTCCTTGCAATGACCCTAAAAATTCAAATACCGTTTCACTATTTCAGTGCAATTTGGGAATTCTTTGTTCTGAAACTCCAAAAAGTCTTTCTATATGACTTTTTTGAGAAGATCATAAAAAACGTGATATTGATGAAAATTTCTATGGCTTTCCTAGTTCCCACTTCCAATTCCCACTGTCTGGCGTGTAGGTGCCGGTGCACAATTTATGTGCCATCACTCTGCTTGTTCTTATCAGGCACAGAAATTATACATAAACAGTATGGGCAAGAAATGAATTTACCTCCGCAGATTTATTAGAACTGTGTGGAATAAAAGAGCATATAGCTAGTTTTGTTTTTTAAGTGAAATATACACTTTAAAAAAGGAGATATAAAGTTATCGAGAAGCTAAATTCTAAAAAATAATAATAAAAAGTAGATTTTATTAAGTTTTTTTTTTTTTCAACATTCTTTTGGTTCAGGAATGAGAGACGAGGGATGGGATTTTGCCATTTTGGAATGACAAGGTTTCAACACTTGGTTTTGCAGCATATTCAGCTAACTCTTCAAACCTTAGATCGAGAACTATGTCCTCTTCGATCAGCACAATGCAACTTCTTTCAACTGTCAATGTTTTTAGTGCACTGCACCATATTTTACTTTTAAAAATATTTTAGCGTAAAAAATATTACTAATATTTTTTTAGTAATATTTTTTTATATTTTTAAGTAACATTTCAATGTCGCTGATAATATTTAACAATATAAATTATATAATTAAAATGTTACCATAAATAATATTTTTAATATTTTTTAAATATTGCAAAAAGTTATCTAAACATAGCGGTGGACTAAATTCAAAATGGCCCAAAGACCATCGAAGATGTAGGCTAAATATGAAGCCCAAAACCAAAGGGTTAATTATAAAGATTGGTGTAGAAAATAAGAGATGCGAGAGCTCAATTGTTCCAAGAATAAAATACACCTTATTTTCTTTACAAATCAAATAAGATATTTCTTTATTTTTCTCCCTTCCAATAAAATTCCTCCACTTTCTTTTCCTATCTTCTATCAAAATACCCCTATTATATTCTTTTATACCAAGTAATTCATTAGTATAAGTTATTAGATAATAACTTGATGTGAATAATTTATTTTAGTTAAACAATTATGTATAAAAATTATATGTAAATTTCTCTTATGTTTGTACGGTAGATTGAACAAAGGAATCCATGTTAAGGACATTCATATATGCCATTGGATTCGAACATGTTGCTGTTAAGGACAAAAGACTTTGAACTGGTGGCAAACAAAACAAAACACAATATTGGTAGGCGCACTGTCCCCCAACAATACTCTTGGCCACAGGGCAAACATTGCCGAAAGAATTGCTTGGATTACCATTTTATATACAAGTTCTCAATCTCAACTCTTTTTCTTCTTTTTCTAAGTCATTTTATATACAAGTATCTATTACTAAGAATAATAACTAATTTTCATTGAAGTAGATCAGTTTATCAAACAGTAAATATTTTTTTTAATATATTTTTTTTTTCATACTCATGACAAATATTCAAACTCTTAATATATTAGTCAATAAACTTAAATAGCTATTACTTGTTTTAGTCCTCTGACTCTTCTCTTATATATAAGAATTGGATGTAAAAAACAAGAGGGCATAAATAAAGTATTATGCATATATATTTAAGATAAAGACTTATATTGTATATATCTCAATATAAAATGATTGCATTGCACGGATTTATTTAAAAGTGAAAAATACAACTTAAATATATAAAAAGTATGTTAAGAAATAAAAAATTATATATTTTTAATTTATTCTAAATGATTTGTTATAAGTAATATTTTTAAAATAATGTGTATTTTTTTATTAGGATTAACAATATTGTTAAATTTTTAAAAGAGTTTATGGTTAATAAACATAAAATATATTAAGTATTATAACTTATTGAAATAATTTATTGAACACTTCCTTATCAACTACATTTTTAATATATTTTGCAGATATCTATTTTTTATAATAATAAAAATTTCAAATAAAAAAGTTACAATTATTTTAATCGTGTAACTCTTGACACTATAGTGTAAATTAATTTGCATGACAAAATAGAGGTAATATTGATAACTATTTTTTACAACCTCATTTAAGCTTTAATAAGTAAATTACTAGGATCAGCCTAGTAATAAAGGGGTTTGAATAGGATGCAAATTCCTAAGTTCTAATTTTGTTGGTGTGATTATATTTTCTTACTTTATAAAAAATTAAGCTTTAATATATTTTGTAAATCTTCTAGTTATGTCAAGAATTAATTATTGATCTCAATAATAATTCATTTTATAAATGAGTGATCATTGCTCTTTGTCTCTAGTATTTACCATTGTACATGTAATATTTAAATTTTGGGTAAATTACTCATTAACTTAAATAAACATTAATTTGTTATTTTTGTCTACTTCAAAATATTTTTTCCTTCTTGTAATATTAGTATTTTTCTATCAGTAACATGTATAAATCATTTGTTAAATTCACTTGTCAAATAATTTACTTTATCTACGGTAGTGTCGATAACTCTAAATATATTAATATTTAGTTATTATTTTGTCTAGACACATAGCTAATAATGTTTTTAAATGACTTGTCCAAGCCTTATATTCAATCTCTTTATTGATTTAACAAGTTTATATCTTAAATTAACTTACAAAATAATCATTTTTTAAGTAAAAAATCTCTTTAAAAAAGGTGATAAAAAAGTAATAATTTTCTTGAAATAAACTAAATTAAATACACTTATATTTATGTAAGCATGTATTTTCTTTTAAAATATTTAATAATAATTAGAATCCATCGTTACTCATTCTACTTATATATTGAGAGTAATAATGATTGATTGAATACTTAAAAAAAAAAAAACTAAGACAATAAACATAAAGCAAAAAAACACACATTAACTTAATTGAATAGCAAAAAATGTGCTTTAAATTAAATTACATTTTAAATTTAGCTTCTTATTTTTTTCTCAAATGATAATAAATTGTGTAATAGGATTGCATTCAAATTTTGTATTTATTATATTTTGAACAATATATACAAGGTTTGTAAATTAAAATTTTGAATAGAATTATTTTATTTATTTTATATAAAATATTGTGCCTTAATTTATTTAATTTATAAAATATTCTATAAATCACATAACGCATATAGTTTTAATCATTCATTTAACTATTTGCAGCAAATATAATTCAAGTTACTGTATCATATTCATAAAATAAAAATAAAATACGTAAAAACTATTATATTAAATTAATTATTAACATATAAAAATATTTAAATAATTTCAAGTTTATATTAACATGTTTTTTAATTTATTTTTTCAAAATATGCATTTTTAATTTCGCCAGCAGGGTCGTCACAGAAAATTAGAAGAGAAAGAGTAGCCATATATTATTTAACACAGATTTTCTAATATATTTTCTATTATTAATTAAAA
Source organism: Mucuna pruriens (assembly GCA_025330945.1). Taxonomy (NCBI): domain Eukaryota; kingdom Viridiplantae; phylum Streptophyta; class Magnoliopsida; order Fabales; family Fabaceae; genus Mucuna; species Mucuna pruriens. The sequence goes on from JAENHJ010000154.1 coordinate 4,809,819, forward strand.
TGAGTTAAAAATAAAAATAAGTTTGTATAGGTATTATATAATGAATATACTTATAAATTTATAAATATTAATTAATAATAAATAATATATTAAATAGAATGCATTAGAAATAGTCTTTTAACGTACTTTTGTGGTCCAAAGTTAGACACGTGTCATTTGTGAAAGAGGATAGATATGACCAAAGCCATGTTCCATCTTCATAAACAGACAAAAAAAGAGGTCAGAAAAGGACCGACATAGCCCCACTTTATCAAAACTAAACGATTGCTATGGCCTATGGATTCCGTTGTGAACTCACGCGCACCGTGCTTATCATAGCCATTCACAACCAAAAAGGTATTTAAGCCTACAATTGTCAAGGTAAAATTGCTTCTTCTTTTTTTCGCTAGATTCTTCAATAGGGTAAGCATATATTACTTAGGTAGGGTAGTTAACTGGAAAATAAATATATTATCGATAAAAAGAGTACCGTTTCGGATTTAATAAAAAAAATACTATAATTTTAGAAGTATTTATTTTAGTACAAAAGAAAAAGTACCTTAAATGGAAATATTATTTTAGAAGTATATTAAAAAATGGAAGTTACTTAGTGTTTAGAGCATATAGTATATAGGCGAGCATATACCTCCAACTGATTCTTCCTGCTCACTGTTTTTTTCAAGTCAAGATAATTCAAAGAGTAATGCATGTGGTTCAAGTTATTTCAATGAAATAATTACTTTTTTAAAATTTTCGGAGGAAAATTAAAAAGTAATTATTCCTAAATCAAATATGTTTTAAATTTTTGTGAAAATGATATTTCTTAGGTTCGGCCAAAAAGTAATTAATTAAAAAAATTATAAATACAAATTTATTCAAAACTACAGTAAAAATGTATTAGCAAAAGACAAACATCATTTCTAGATTATTTTCTATTTAAAATTTTCATTTTAAAAGTTATAAAAATGATGTATTTATAATTCCAAATAAGGAACTAAAATTCACTTCTTAATTAATGTAAAGATTAAAAATAAACAAATTTAAATAGAGACTGAAATTTTAAAATAATAGCATTTTCATATTCATGGATCAAAAGAATATTTAAACCCTTTCCTAATAATACCAAACATGCACTAAAATTATCCCTTCTCAGTTCTGTGTCAAGCAACAAATCTGCCTTAAGCAAGATCACAACTTTATGCTAAAAAGAATGCTATGAGGACACTGTCCTATACACTTCAATTTATTAAGAATCATGACCTTGAGAGTTTATTAAACTTTAAGAGTAGTGTATTTGAGAGTGTATTAAACTTAAAAAGAGTGTATTTCTATCCGTAATCTTATAGTAAAATCACTGCACAGAACATTCAGAGATACCATATTCATCTTATTAATCAATGATTTAGACATCAAAACAAATAGAGCTTCAAGTGCAGTAAAGCACCTTAAGCACCACGTAGTACCTTAAAAAGACTATATAAAATACATTAGGAACATCAAGACTTCCATTCTAGACATGAACAACCAACCTGCAGAGACATAAGAAATCCTTAACCTGCAGAGACATAAGAAATCCTTAACCTGCCGAGACATAAGAAATCCTTAGCAGCTAATTAAACATAACCAAAGACCGCTATTTAGTGGCTATATAATCTAACTCTTCACTTGAAACATTTAGGTGACTACTACAGCCATGCGTTGACCACCTCATTCTTTGCCATCTGCAGCCCGAAGTGAGCCTAGTTGAACTGGGGCTTGAGTCTGCACCACTTTGGAAGACCCATACAGTGATATATCAATACCCTGACCCTTCTCCTTCTCGATCTGCTCCTTAATCCAGAAGTATGTGATCCTCAGCCCATCCTACAACATCAGAATTGAGATTTAAAAAAAAAAAAAAGTAGGAAAGGATAAGGTAAACTACCAAGATTTTCATTCAGAAAAAGCTAAACAGTCCATTCTCTTTCTTAAAGAAGATAAAGAGCTCAAATTGGATAAAAAAGTTTTCAAGACACAACACACAAGGGAGAATTCATTTGTACAATTATAATAAACTGAGCATGGTGCAATTGACCTATAAGCTATGACTGTTCCACAGAACTTAATATGAGCATGGAATAAATTATAGAGTGGAAATGAGAAGGTAATTTTCACCCAATTAATGATATTATTACCTTCAACTTCATAGTTGGAGCCCAACCAAGTTTTTCTTTTATCAGTGTATTGTCTGAATTACGACCTCGAACGCCCTCGGGGCCAGGAATGTGATGAATAGGAATATTCTTGTTCTCAAAGCTAAGAACAATCTCAGCCATCTCATTCATGCTGACCATCTCATCGCTTCCAATATTTACTGGCTCTCGGAAGTCGGATTTAGTCAATCTAAACAAAACAATAGACCACAATGTCAAGTTTTATCAAAGATTACGAGCTAACTGAAGAAAAAGATGAAACATCTCCATAATTGCTTGATAAACACCACATTGTCTTCCCCTACCCAACCAAATAAGACAATCCCAAATATGTAAAGGCAGAAATCCATATTGTAGCCATTTAATCCAATAGTGTTGAATGAGCTAATGATTTTTCTTTCAGAAAGCTACAATTATAAAATAAATCGGTTTTGCAAAGAAATCTACAAACAAATTTGACAGCTCCTTAAAATAACATGACAATTTACTCTACTGACTCTGTTTTCATCAATCATGAAACTGCAAGTTCAGAATTTGAACATTAAACAAACAAGCACTAGAAAGAACAGAATAATTTAGCTATGAGCCACAAAATCAACCAAGACATACCTAAGCACGCCTTCAACACACTCATCAATGAAGGTAAATGATCGTGTTTGCAATCCATCTCCCCACATCTCAAATCTATCAGTGGAAGTGAGTGTCTTACGACAAAAGGCAGCAGGAGCCTTCTCCCTTCCACCTGTGTATGACAAAACACAAACTTACTAAATCCAAAAGTTTACCAAAAAAAAAAATTGTCCACCAATTTACCCATTGGGCAAGACAAAACTATAAAAGTTTTCAGTTCAATGGAGAGCATGCCTTTCCATGTCCCAAAAGGACCGTATATGTTATGGAACCTCCCAATGCGGCACTCAATTCCAAAATCCTTGTTATAGTGCTTGCATAACTCCTCTGTTGCAAGCTTCTCCAGCCCATATGCATCTTGTGGCTAAAACAGTCATAAAATTAAACACATTAATCCCAATCCCAGTCCCAATGTGAAAATCAAGAACCAACATAATTTGAACAATTAAAAAGAACGCCAACAAACCTCAGCTGGCCATGCATCGGACTCCTTCAAGCTCACGTTATTAGTCTCCAACTGTTTAAATTCAGGGTAGATACAAGCACTAGAGGCATAAAAAAACCTGAAAAAATTTTGGGAACGGGTAAAGCGCATCATATAATTAAAAGTGACACCACATCATAAATGATGGTTCAATTATTGGTCCAAAAAACATATAATCAAAATGATATGCTTGATGGCTAACCTCTTAATGCCGTTAATCCTGCCAGCCTCAATCATGTTGAAGCTAATCATTGTGTTGTTGTACATAATGACAGAGTGGTTAGACTGAATGAAACCCATCCCACCCATGTCTGCAGCAAGATTGAAAACATGATCAACCCCCTTAGTAACCTTGAGGCAGTTATCCATGACCCTGAGATCAACAAGATGGAATTCATCACAGAACATGTCTTCAGTCATGTGCTCATTTTTCTTCCAGTCGGAAGCAATAATGTAATGCCCCTCTGTCTTGAGACGCCGGGCTATGTGTGACGCAATAAAACCCCCAGCCCCAGTGATGGAAATCTTAAGCTTCTCTGATGGCCAGTAAGGCTCTCTCTCAAGGTTCTCATAAGTGTACGCACCGTAGTCAGTTCTTCCAGTACTTCCCATTCTGCACACCACATGAATCAAAAAATGGCTAAGAATTAAGTCCAAAACATTATGAAATTCCCCATAAATAAAATAATTTTCACTACGGGGATGTTGTGAGGCAAGGGTAATGTGACACCAAGGAAGAAGAAAACTGAAATTGACGAAATTTCCTTTTCTAAAGGAACAACAAACCAGGCTGAAAAGGAAAAGACACAGCGTGAGTCTAGGGGAAAGAACTACATACAAGTATACACAACACATGCTGGCACATGAGGAGTACTAAAATGCAATTAATTAATAGAAGCATAATGAAAACAATTAACTCATTATAGTTGGCACTTTAAATAAAATAAAAATTAAAAAATAGGAATATGACCTCCGACCCACCTTTTCCAAAAGAAAGGGGGGAAACTAAACTAGAATATATATTTCGTCTTTAGGTGAAGGGTATTGAATTGATGCGAGGAATAATATACGTGTATATAACAAAGAGCATAACCGGTGAGAGTAAAACAAAAAGGAATGATACGCAGAGAGAGGAAGAAAAAAACGAAAACGATGATCCATATACAAGACACGAAAAACCGTTGCATGAGACATTGATGAGTGTTCAAAGTTCAAACCCTAAACATGGATAATAGATTAAAAAAAATAAATATATGCGTGATATAAAAAGTGGTACAAAGCAAAAGGAAGGAGAGAATTGAGGAACAAACCTGTGCAAAGGAAAAAGGAGAGATTGGAGAAGAGAAGGGTTTGTGATAGTATATGGAGAGAAGGGTTTGAGGGGGCAATATATAGGATGAGAAGAGAAAGCCACTCATTTGTTATTTGCTCACAATATTTGGCTAAGTATGCAGAAGCCAACCACACAGACAATGTTTCATTTTTCCACCCACAAACAATTATCCTCTGTTTTAATTTTGTAAACCTTGCAAATTAGTTGTGTTAATTTTTTCAATTATTTTCCGACAATCGGCCATCGTACCAAAGGGACGAAAAGTAATGTGCGATGGGAATCACGTTCAACACGTTGCATAAATTGTCACCAATATTAACCCTGTATTTAGTTGTGAGGAAGGATGTAGAGAAAAAAAAAAAAAAATTTATAATTTAAATTGAAAAATATAAAATAAAATATTTTTTTCATTTTTAAATAAATTGAATGACTTAAATTTATTATTCATGTTCTTAAAATAAACAAATTTATATTATTTAAATAAAAAATTATATATTATCATCAATAAAATTAATATATTGATTCTTTGTGATAAAACTTTAAGAGACGCGATGACTTATGATTAAGAGTTGGTTTGTTAATTACATAACAAAAATTACTTTAATATAAAATAATCTAGTGATTATATTTTGAATATATTAAAAACTATAACCTAATTTGTTTGTTTAAAATCATAAAATAAATTTTTTTTTTTTAAAAGTAGCTACTTTTATGAAAAGTTGTTGAAAAATAATCTTATTTAATTTAATTTCATATTATTTCCGGCTTCTAATTATTTTAAAAAACTGAAACAAATGCATGAAAAGTTTTAGAAGTCATATTTTTTAAAAATGTTTCTTTTATGAAAAAATTTGTAACAAATGAGCACTAATTGACCGTTTTAACATATATTACATTGAAAATGTATGAAAAAATACGACAGGATATCCATTATCTATATAAAAATTAAACTATACAAATGGTAGATAGTGGGATTCTCATTTTTCTCATTCTTTTAATTAGTTTACAGTTTACATTTTTTTTATTCTTCTTTGAGTATTCTAAGTGACTTTTTTATTTTACTTAATTTTAAATTATAAAATTTGTAATAAAATATTATTAATAAATAAGAAAGTTGTTTATCAATAAAAAAATATTTCTATTTATCTAATGTTATTATTTTAAAATTAATTTTACTATATTGATAAAGTCATCACATTTTAAGGATTGTTTATTTTAACTCATCGTTATATGGATGATCATGAAAAGGTATCTCAATAAATTAAAAAATGAGTCTTTATTAATTATCATCAACTCCAACTCTTACTCAGGAGATTAAGAATTCAAATTATGATTCTGGATATGAAAAAAAAATCACATTGAAAGGAGAATATTTATCATCGACATATACTAGTATCTCTTCGATATTAAATACTTCACACCTATTTCGTGGATAAAAAAATTAATTTTAATTATTTATTAATATATAAATTTAATTTTACTAATAAGTTTTTATAATCTTATTCAATTTATAAATTTAAATTAGAATAATTATCATGATAATATTTTTATGAGTTATTATTTAATAAAAACAATTTTAGGATATTTTATTCAACCAAAAATAATTTTAGTAATTTTTCTCAATCTTTTAACACTTTCTATCTATATTTTTTTTAAATTAAATTTTAATATTATTTTATAAAAATTTTATTAATGATTAAAAATAACATTCACAACACATATCATTTATCATAAATCTAAAATATAATATAGTCAAATTATTTTTGTTGACAATTTCATTTATTGTACACTTTAATTATAATATATTTATTTATTATAAATTTTAATTATATAAAATAAATATTTATCCTATTGTACAAACTAAAATACTAATTTATTAATAAATAAAAAAGTTATTAATCAATAAAAAAATCTAACTTTTTATTTATCTAGTGTTTTTTATGCTATTTTTTATTTATTTAAAACACATCAAAGTACAAAAAAAATCTCAATATTACAAAAAAAAATCAATTTCTTTTTATCTAATTCTATTCAGTATTTACATTATTTTTATTTTATTTTAAATTATATTAATTAAACAATTAATAAATTTTAAAATTATTCATATTCCTTAAATATTTTTATTTAAACTTTAAATACAATATCTTTAAGATTTGATTTTTGTTTTAGTTTTATTAAAGGTGCCGATAAAATATAAAAGTTACTTATACGTTCAAATATATTAAAGTTACGTGTTAAAATACAGTTTGTCTAAAAATAAGGATATTCTTTATTTGATATAATATATCAAAATTTAAAATGTTAATTAATTAACAAGTAAAAAAATCAAATACTCAATGAAAAAAAAAATCATGAAAATAGTTCTCTGTTGTTTAAATATTAAGATTTATATTTATAATTTTTTTTTGGGTGGTATTAAATTAATAATATAAAAAAAAAACTTTCTTATTATATTTTGTTTGAACTTGGAAGCATCAAGGCTGAGAAAAGATATAAGTTTTTCAAAGGTAATATGAGTTATGAGATTGATTCTCAAATAGTAATTTACAGCACGAACAACTGGAGTATGGATATTTCTTAATGTGACAATTTAATCTTAATCTTTGAGTGTTGACATCTAGTACACGAAACACAACCCTTGTCCTCAAGTTTGTTGGGAGACAAGCAATATAGTTTTCAGCATACATGAGTGTTACTTTTCTAGCTAGTCCCACAATTTATCATAATCCTCCAACTTGTATTCATTTTTTCATTAATAGTGAAATGAAATGAAGTTTTCTTCTTAAAAAAGAAAACACGCAAACAATTTTTTTTTACTATATAGTTTTTTTTTTAAGAATATTATTATTAACCTGGAAAATTCAAGTACAACTTCATAATTACAGTTTAATAATTTTACAACTCCTAGCTTATTTGTATGTTAACTCTTTTAACTGCAATTTCTGTGTTATATGCATTATTTTAGTGAAAAAAAAAAAACACAAGTGAAGTTGTGAAATTATTATACTTCGAATTAGAGATAAATTTGGTCTAAAATCAAAAATTTCTTTTAGATTTAAATATATTTTAGTTCTTAAGAACAAATTTTAGTTTTTATGAACAAATTTTAATTTTGATTATTATAAAAAAAATAATTTTTATTTTTATATAATTTTTTATAAACTATAAGTTATTTATAATTTATTTCTTACCAAACTAACCCTCAACTCATTAGATCGAACTATTTAAAAATAAAATGAATTATTGTAAATTTTAAATTATTATTTTTTATTTTTATTATTAATAGATATCACTTAAGATGATTATCTGATCTTTCATTAAATACATAAATAATTAACAAATGTCTTATAATAATAAAAATTAAAAATAATAATTTCAAATTTTACAAATACAAAAATCAAAGAAATTATTTATATTCGTTCATTTTATAAAAATTAAAAATATATTCAAGTTAACTTTTATTATGAATAATGTTTTGAGACCATTTTTTAGTTCACGTAAAATTTAAAAATAAAAAATATTTGAAGTATAAGACACATACACTAACTAATTAGAAATAAGTAATCAGTATTAATTAATAGCTTAAATACAAGGAGAAAATCAATAAAAAATGTATAATTCACAAAATTCTTATTAGTTATTTTATATATTTTGGATATATATTAAGTGTGAAACAACAATTTAATAATTTTATAGTTTTCATAGTGAAATATCTAGCACTATTAATTTAAAAATTAATAAAAATACGGTGAAAGTGGAATGGTTTTTTTTTACAAGCCTCGAGCTCTATAAATAGAAAAACGCAATTGAGATTCTTTTTCTTAAAAATAATTAGTCAATTTTATTAATAGAGAATGATTATCTACAAAATCACGAATACTTTAAACTTATATTAAGATAACAAGAAAATATAATAAACTTATTGACTTTTTATAATAAGAATTTAACTATAAAATATTGATGGTATAAATATTTATTATTATTATTATTATAATCTAATTATAATATAATAAAAATATTAATTTTTGGAATAAATATTTTAAAATTATTTTTAAGATTATTTTTAAATGATTAGCGGTGTTAAAATATTTATGCACATGATCTATAAAAATGAAAATTTTATAATAACAATAATAATTTTGTATATCTTTATAATAATATTTAGGATACTTTATAATTAATTAATAATATAAAACAGTAAAAGTTTATGAAAATAAAAATCTGAATTTAATGGTACAGTGTGAAACGTGAAACAACAGTGTTTGAGGCGTGACAAAGGGGTTGGGTTGATTGAAAGTTGTATCACTTGTCATTAGCAATTCTATGGAATCCCATGTGATGGGACAGAGGAGTAAAGTTGAAGTGACCTTTTTGCCACATACAAACAAGACACACACACCAACGAAGCTACTTGGAACCTGCAATTTTTGTCCTTGTAATTACTTTTTTTCATCCTTCTGTAAAATACCATGTATGTGTTCCTTCATCTTGGTAAACACTCTATATAAGTATTTAATTTTACTAAGTATGCATTTTAGTACGTGTATGTTTAGTTTTTCCTCACTTACAAATATTTAATAGAAGATAAATTATCAGTGTTATTACATAAGTAATGGTGAAGTTTATTTTTATAAATGTTTACGAGTCTGATTTGAAATATATATAAATTAAATTAAAATGAGTGAAAACTATAGCTATTAAAGTTTTAATTTTACCAAAAATAATAATAATTTAATTTTAGCCTTTTCTTTTTATCCTTCAGAACTTGGTGGTACCTATCTTGCTCACACCACTTATCATTTGAATACAATTTCCGCGTTTGAAAATATTGACAAGTGAATGGACGACGTATCACATGCACCTTTCTTTTTCTTTTTTTTATTATTCTTTTTATATTTATTCATTTACTGTTAGAAAATACAAACAAAGTATGATGTTCAACATCTAAAACTTTCTTATCTAATTGGATGTATTTACCGAAACGTGATTAACATTTAAAAAGGTAACCAAAAAGGCAATAAGTTTTTTTTTTGTCCTTTTATTTTGTTTATCTCTTTATAGCATTTACAGAGGTCGCTGGCATGCGGAGACATTTCCGTCGTGACCTCCTCTGCTTCTGCTATTTTGGAAATAAACGAGTTTAGATTTTTTAATAAAAACTTATCTGAATAAATCATAAAATTAATATGTGATTTAGTTTCATTGACTTTAAATAGAGTATCAAACTTGAACTAAATTAAACTATTTTTTATGGTTCGATTTAGTTTAATATGGTGATTTTATTAAAAATTTTAATTTATTTTTATATAAATTCCAAAATTGTTGGCTACAGAAATAGAATAGAATTTAATAACTGAGTCATGAACAGTCATAAAAATTAACATTTACACAATTATAATTAAAAGAATAATAAAAGACCCAACATGATCAATATCTATGTTACAATTCTTTTATAAAAAAAATACATTACACGCCATTTATAATTAATTAGCCTGTACCGTTAATGTCTTTAACTCCAACACACATTAAATTATATACTATCATTATTAAAATTAGTATTTTAATTTGTGCAGAGCATATAATAAATATTTATTTTATATAATTAAATTTTATAATAAATAATTATTTTAAAATATAAAAAATATATTATAATTAAAATTTATAATAAATAAAAGAATATTTTATATTAAATAATTTTTTTTTGGTATAAAAGGGGGGCAAAGTCCAAAAATAAATTGCACTGCAATAGCACAAGTAATAACCGACTAATCTGAGCATTAGGTTGTTCGTAAAGAATGAAACTAGGCCCAGACATCCAAACCACATTAGCGCATCTACACATTTGTTGGGATCCCTAATTCACAAATATGAATCTGTCTATTATTTTTGATAATTTTTTAAAAATATTGAAATTTAATTTATAATTAAAAATATTTAAAATGATAGATTAAAAAGATGAAAATTTTAAAAAATAAAACACTTTCATGTAAAAAAATAAATTAAAAATGTTCCAATTAAAAATTGACCTCTAAAAATACCCAGAGGAGTGTGATTTGGTTTAATTCAATTTTAATAATAAAAAATAAAACCAAATCAAATCATGATAAAAAAAATTATTTTCATTCATTTTATTATTATCAATTATTTTAATTTTGTTTATCAATTTAACAATTTAAAATAATTTGTTTGTTTGAACACCTTTAATTTTGGGTGACAGACTCACATCGATCTTCTACCGGCGCTTTTCATGTTCTTTTGGATCATTTTGGGTCGAATGACAATATTTCCTACTTCGGGCATGACGACAAATTTTGGGCTTTGGCCCAAATTTTCTACCTCTTTTAGTCTTAAGAGGATGACAAAAACCGAAACTATGATTTGGTCCTATCATGAATTTTTTTCTTAATTGATTTTTCAAATTTTGGAGAATTTGACTTTTCATAAATTCATTTATCAACACTTAAAATTTTTCAATCAATATTAAATACGACAAAGGATTTGTAAAACATCATTAAAACATTTCTTTTATTAATTATAATATTTTTTAGATGTTAAAAGTTAAAAACTTTTAAATATATTTATATTTATTAACATTACAATAATTGTTTATCAACTAAATTCATTTTGTGTTATATTTTTAATTTAATTTTTCTTGTTTTTATAAATATACTCATCCGTTGCATGAGGTACTTACAAGTTGGGAACAAGTCAACCATGTAATGAGACATGGACGATAACTCTCACAACTAGTTTTAAATTATTTAAATAAAGTTGTCATATAAAATTATGTTATTTGTAATTAAATTTAATTTAAATTTAGTTTGATTAAATTTTACTTTTAATAACTGATTATCTAAATTTTAAATTTAAAATACTTAACACACTCATTAACCGTCTGATGAATAAATAATTCCTACCATGATAATTGACCGATAAAGAAATAAAAATTGAAAAAAGAAGTATGATAAAAGTTAGAATGAAACAAATCTTATTTTCGAATTTTATTTTCATAATAACTAATTTTAATTATCAAACACCGTATATTTAAAACCCAATCTCATTTATCTTAGATATATGTATTACAACTTAGAAGTTAAAAACGCACCAAATGACTTGAGAATTGAGATATTTGTTGTCCTAGTATACGTTTAAGAGGTAATCAAATCCAAAAATGATTTATCATTTGACAAAGCATGACAAAGCATGACAAAGCACTGATGTTTGGAGATATGGCTGCCTTCTAGAGACATATTATGGGGCTACTTAATTTGCTTTATGGTCATCCCATTATTATATTTATTATAATGACGATAATTGTTAATCCATAAAGAAACATCATCGAACACCAATAAAAAGTGATGTCCACGGCCAAAAGTAAAGCATAAGATCCCAGGTAACATTAATCAAATGCAATTTAGATTCATTCAATCATTCAAAAAACAAAATTGGAGCAAGAATGTAATTTCAATCGACGTCAATAATTTAATTAGGGATATAAGTAATTCCTAATTCATACATCTAAAGTCGATCTAACTAGATTTTAGCATATTATATTATATTGAATCATAAGTTAGTCAGAATTTATTTTAACTGACTAAATTATAATTCGATGGGTTAATGAATTCTAAACACAATTAATTTAGACAACCCAATTATACTCAATATCAGTTAATTCTAGTAGTGCAATATACATACATAAAATAATAATAATAAAATATTTATTATTATACTCAAAAAATAATTATTACAATTTAATTAATATGTGAATATGTGTATATAATCTTAACTGATACAACGAAAGACTATTCTTATCTAATTATCTAAGATTGAAAATATGATTAACCATTATTTGTGTTTATACTTTTCGTCACTATTTATATGACCTTAAACAACTCTTCACTTTCTCATTTTTCTTTATTTTGTTTCCTTTCCTTTTTTTATTTTTTATTTTTAGTAATTTATAATTTATTTATTTTATAATATATTATTACTTTATTCAATTATCCTAATTATCCAACTCGATTTAACTCAGTTAAATGGATTGAGCGTTAAACTAGAACAAATTTAATTAGTAAGCAGTTTTTTTTAATACCTAATTAGTATTCAATTTTAGAGACTACCACACAGTATTTGACTATTTATTCCCAAATATGTGATCATATTTGGAAATCCGTCATCTTGATTTTGAGGTCGATTCATGCTATCTGTGTGCTTGTTATTATAAGTAAAAGGTCAAGTTTTGATTAAAAAGTTAATTTGTAATTGAAAATTTGTGATATTTAGGCAATGAAACCGTGGTCAAACAAAACACAATACAGCAGCCAAAAATAAAGATGAGAAAAGGAAGCTTTGATTTAAAGAGAAGTGAACAAGTTGATGTGCCTCTAAAAGAGAAAGCGAACGTGGAATTCTCCAATTGGGATTTGGAGCCACCAAACAAATTCCTCCCTTCTTTTCTTTAAGAGTCATTTCAGTTTGAATTTGACTTTGAGCCCTCCACTTGTTATAATTCTCCATTCCTATTCCATAGCCTTTTCCTGTCATTTCACCAGCTCAGTTTATTCATTTTTTTTCTTCTTTTTAATACCTGAGTTTATCATAGTTTTATTTATATCAGAGCACACAAAAATTACAAGGTTTATTCTCTGATCATGCAAGAAAGTAATTACTTTCAACGCAAAAATTATAATAAACTGAAAACAAATGCGCTTCCTTTAGGTGAGATTTGAGAGGAGAAGATGGTGGTATTTTTTGTCAAAATTTTTAAATATTTAAGAATTCCTTTCAGCCTCGACGAATTTAGATTGAGTCTAATAGACTCGAATGGTGCTATTCAACAACATACATGATGTAATTCTGGGCAAAAACATGTACATAGCATTGATATTAAATATCTTCCATGTTGATTGATTCCAAAATTCGAAGTTTTCAATTGGTTTAAGAAAGCGACGGATTGAGCTTGGATTGACGGATATTTGGATTAGACCAAAATGGATGAAAAAAAAAAAAAAATCTCAGCGATATCATAAATTCATTTTAGAATTTGAATGGCAGTAGTGTAGTCCTATCATCAAGTTTATAGTTTATTTTGATCTTATTTGTAAAGTTTGTAGGACCCAAAATCTATTTGGTTTAATGTCGACTCAATTTAAGAAAAGATTCCTAGATAGATTGCTCAGGTTATAAAGACTCAAATTGGGTTCAATTTACCTCCACTAAGAGAAGGGTCCAAAATGACAGGCACATGTCAATGGACCAATCCATGTGACGGAAGTTCAACATTGACCACTCACTCGAGTTCGGTCCAATTGGCAAGGTGCGCTTCAACTAGCTCAACACAGCTCCAAAGGGACCCCACAGCTCCAGCTCAACGCTGACGAAGTCGGCCAAGCAAGATCAGCCACATCAGATGGAGAGTGCCACCTCACAGGTTCTAAGCCATCAGATCCTCCAAGGACGCAAGGAAGCCCTTGATGAAGCCACGTAAGCGAACTCGGGTCCCCACCTATTAATAGAATGAAAATCCTCGTCAATCACAATAAAAGAACACATCATGTCAACCACTACCCATGAAAGACGCTGCGAATCTAGGGAGAACGTGTCTTGATTGGGTACGGGATCCAACGAGCATCAACCTAGGGATCGCCAAGGCTAACGAACTGAATCAGGAGGTGGGGTAGCTCCACGTGGTAGGATCAGGCACGCCTTCATCACCCTTCCAAAGGCTATAAAAAGGCCTCAGTACGAAGAACTCGTGACCAAGAATTTAGAAGTACAACATACAGAGCAAGATTGTTGGAGAATCGCTGCATGACCAATGACTCAAGGAAAGTGTTATAGAAGAACTGCCAGCTATAAGGGAACGTACCGGTCATCTATCTAGATACCAGGTAAGTACCTTCGCTAAACTCTAATCATGCCACAGATAGCATACCCTCTCATACTCAAAGTTACACTTCAGATGGCAAACATGTAGCTCACCTTAACCTGAAACCAAGTCAATTACACTTCAGATGGCAGGCAAGTAGCCCGCCTGAGCCTAGGATCGAGTCAGCCTCGGTTCCCTGTTTCATAACATATAGTGCATTCCACCTAACTCCAAATCAATAGATACATATCCGATTCAACCTAGCATGCATACTCACAAACACTCAGTTTAGCATCGAGGCGGGACGCCTAATGTATAGTCTCGACTCCGTATTCAAACCTTTGATGGTTGAATGTCCAATGGAAAGTTCAGATCCTATGTCTCAGATTCTGGTGGACACTTAAGGAAAAGTCCAACCATACCAAAACAAGCATTGCACGCTCCCAGCAAGGCCCATGGTCGAGAGGAAGGATACTCAATGGAAAGTCTGACTCTGCATTTCACTTCATGCATTCAGAACTACGTGAACTTTGATTCATCTATGCTAGGAGAGGTACGTAGGAGCAAGAGACCTACTCTTGTCAAGTTATGCATCCCAAATATCCCAACTCTGTACAAACACATTCTATTAGTTCTAGTTAGTCATTAACAAAAATGGTAAAGGTTACGTTGCATGTATTTCGTAGGGTAACTACCAGATGGTAGGCGGAAGAGGTGACATCTCATTTCCATGCATAACTGACTCCTTACTCGGACTTCGTGTTCGCCAACTTGCCTTATCCATTTCTGGGTTCCAACATGCCTTTAAACATTGGTAGCGACTCCAGTCCGAGTCGGATCAGGTTTGGTCAATCTCCCCAGATTGACCGAGCCTATGCCGACTCGTTGAAGTCAACTCTCCCTTAGAGATGGGTTCAACTCCCCCTTGAAGTTTTCAAATAAATAAAAATAAAGTTTTATTCTTTAAATCGCTCCGACATGATTTAGGTCGCGTCACACACCTTTATATGCAGTTCACAAAACTCTACAAAAAATTGACTATACACCACATAACATAACACATAACATAACACAACACAACCTTCTCATTCCTTCTTTGTTTATAGATAATAATTGAAAATATTTAAATATATTTTAACTCCTTATAAATATAACTAATTTTAATTTTAATAACTTTTTTGTTATTTTTAAATCTTGAATTTTTTAGTTATTATTATTAATTAATTCTAGTTAGTTTAATATTGATATAACTAAAAAAAATATTAATTAAGATAACATGATAATAAAAAATATTTTAAATGAAGATAATTAGATTATATTTAAGTATATAATTCAATTAAATAATATATTTATTTTATATAAAATAATTACATATAATTTATTTTTAATATATTATGAGCAACTATTGTTATTGTTTTTAATATTGTGCTTATAATTTAATTATGTGCTTATAATTAAAATCAAACAGAATAATATTTATAGGGACTTAAAATATATTTAAACCATTAAAAAAATTATTCATCTTTCTAATTTGATTAATGAGAAAATATTAAACTTACTTTTTAAAGCATTAAAGATTTTTATTTTATACCATAAATAATTCATAATAATAAAAGAAAGATTCCTTACCTTTCGTAATTACTAACAATAAAAATTAAATATAAGAAATTAGAAAATTTAATTAAGTTGATAAAAATAAATTTCATACTTCACAAGAACATCAATTTTGAATTTCATTGTTGATTTAAAGAATTTATTAATGAATAATATGTAGATGTGTTTATACTCTTTGAGTTGTAGAATCTGTTCTATCATAACTCAACTCATGCAAACTTTTTACCCAAAAATAAAAAAAATAAAAAATGACAAATCACATGAACCCATCTTAATTCATTAATGCCTTGACAATATATGTGAGGTTAATCTCATTACACTTTTGAAAAATAGTTCAAATAATCAATTATTATAGGAATATATATATATATATAATTAAAGAAAAATAAAGTTAAAATATACTTTAAAATAAATAAAATTAATATAAATATTATATTATTTAAAATATTAAAGAGCTTAAATATATTTTAGGTCCATATAAACATGACTTTATTTGTTTTTAATCCTTCTAAAAATTTATATCATTTTTAGATTCTAAAATTTTCTTAGTTTTATTTTTTAGTCTTTACCATTCATTTTAGTTAAATTGTGTTAACATAACTAACAAAATGAATAATATTAATTGAGATAATTAAGATAATAAATAATATTTTAAATTAAGATATTAAATTATTTATAGGTACTCAATTCAATTAATTAATATATTTATTATTTTATAAATAAGATAATTACATATAATTTACTCTTATAATTTATTTTTTAATATTTTATGTATAATGATTTTATTTATTTTAATATTATTCATATTTTTCAATTCAATAATTTATTTTTAACATTATATTTTACAAAAAATAATTTAATTTTAATATATTAATTTTGACATTATTTTTATATTTTAATTTATTAATTTTGAATTATTGTAATATATTTTATTTTTAAAATATATCTCAAATAATGATTTTATCTCTAAAGAAAAAATAAATCAAAATAAAATATATTAAAAGTAAACTATATTACAATCATTCAAAATTAATAAATTATAATATAAAATTAATATATTAAAATTTAATTATGAATTTCTAAATAAATTATAATTTTTAAAAATACAATATTAAAAATAAATCAGTGATTTGAAAATAAAAATAATATTTCATAATATATTAAAAAATAAATTATTAAATTAAATTATACATAATTATCTTATTTATATAAAATAATAAATATATTAATTTTACTAAAAAAATATATAAATTAATTAATTGAATTGTATATTAAAAAATAATTTAATTATCTTTATTTAAAATATTTATCATTAACTTAATTATTTTAGTTAATATTATTTATTTTGACAATCACGTGGTTACTAAATTAACTGAAGCGATGATAAGGATTAAAAAAATATAAGTCAGTAATAAAAACTAAAAATTGATACTAATAAAATTTAGAAATCTAAAAATGACCAAAAATTTTAAAATAACTAAATCCATATAGAATTATATTTACAGATACCTAAAACATATTTAGCTATATAAAAAAATATAAAATTTAAAAATATATAGAAACTTAGACAAGGCGGAATGACTCAAATAACTCAAACTTATTTTCAAAACATATTAACTTTAATTTCTAAAATCTAAAAATGTCAAAAGTACCATCGGTTTCAAACGAAATAAATCATAAACACTTTTAAAACATCCCATGTTAAGGGTCCATTAACGATTTAACGGGTTGATTTACCTAAAAATTAAAAAAAAAATGGACAAAAGAGGAAATATGTAATAAAATATAAATAAAGTTTTTTTTTCTTGAGAAATAAAGCCTTACCTAAATTAATGATAATTTTAATTATACAACCAGAGAAATCTATGGGTATGTACAAATTCAACATTTCATTTTTATACATAACAAACAAAAAGTTTAAAACACCTAAAAAATATTTATTATTAATTTAATTTAATTTAATTTTTTATAATAAGAATATGTTATAATTAGTATCCTTTAATAAGAATGTGATATCTTTTAATAAAAATTTAAATTTAAAAAGATATTGTAAATGTTTATAGACTAAAAAAATTTAATCTTAAAAAAATTGTAAATGTTTATAGAATAAAAAATAATAATTTTTCTTGTTTTTTTTTATGTAACAAAATAAAACATAATTTTTTTCATACTTCTCTCCATTATCGAATATCTTTCTTCTCTTGTTTACATTATTTTCACAACGTTTTTAACACATTAAAGTTTATTTAAGATTATTACATAACATGTATCTCAATTTTTATTTAATGAATTCATTATATTAAATACAAGTTTTTTTTTAAATTTTAATTAATAATATAAAATATAATAGAAATACATAAAGAGTATATTTACAATTATATTTAGTATAATTAACTATTATAACAACTTAACTATCTGTGTTGATCTTCATTGTTCACAACATGTTTTTTTATTTTATTTACATAAGCAAGAAGAAGATAAATTGAAATTTTTTATTCTATAAATATTTATATAATTTTCTTAAATCAATTCAATATTAAAAATTTACACGTTATAAATTCTTTTATTAATCATATATATATATGAGAGGAAAAAAAAATAATTCGTAAAAAGATATAAAGTAGCCAACATAAAAATAGTATCTAATTTTTGTCGCAAACCCTAATCTCACCAAAAGTGAATATTCTAGTTTATAAAAGTTGAAATCCACTTTTTAGTGATGTACAGCAAACATACTTTTTAGTGATAAATTTTTTTTTGATTGATTTATCTCGTCAACCTATTTTAGATAAGAGTTCAAATCGTCCCTGATCTCTGTCCAATATTTATTTACATTCTAAATCTTAACTACACATCACAATTATTCCTCCATTCATTTAATGGTTCATATCCTTTCACAATATTGAGAAATTATCTAATCTATTTTGGATAGCAAACTAGCCGAGAAAGAGAAACAAGTTGCTCAATTGGCGAGTTTTAAATTCCAATCTATCATGTCAAAATGCATCAAATTATGAGCCTATTTGTTTTGTTGTTTGAAAGCCAAAATCTAAGTAGTTGTTTACTTTGAGAAAATATTTTCGATTTCACTTTTAGTTACAAAATTTCTGCCTTGTTTTTTGTTTTTTAAGATTTATAAAAAAAATATTTTTACTGTTTCTTGAATAGATTTTTGAAAAGAAAAAACTGATTGAAAACAATATAACACTCGTAATTAAAAAAATGAAAAAAAATATTTTTTCAAAGTAAACAGACATAAGTTGCAAACGAGAGTAGCATTTTTATAATTAAAAATAAAACAAATTTTTTTTTTTCAAAAAACCTGCGTGTCTAAAGGTTGCAAACGATGGTACAAGCTTTTATCTTCGGCCAAAGCAAAAAAAATGGCCTTTTAATAAACATATTTCTTTTAGGAAATAAATGTGTACTAAAGCATATTATTCTGTTCATTAAATTATAAAACAAATAAGCACCATTTGAATCAACCTAACTAGTTGAATTTATATTGTCATTTCTAGTCATAATTGAAACTAATATGGTCATGTGGTATTTTAAAACTTTATTGTTATAAAATATTGTTACGAACATTATTATAATTAGGAAAAAAGATAAGCACTTCGTGTCTCTTTATATTAAAAAAAATAAAAAATAGAAAAGTTAAATAAAAAATAAAAGTGAACAATTAATAGGTAAAACTTTAATTGATGACACGGAGAGTGAATAAGTTATAAGTTAGTATGTACAATTGACGGGTAAATACATATAAAAAAAAATAAATAAAAAGAGTTTATTGTTATTATATATATTGTAGATTATAGATTATTTACAACTTTATGTCAATGTCTAATGTGAACCCATGAAACATGTAGTTCACCTATGAATCCCTTTTTAAATATCATTGAATATAATATAAATAATAAACAATATAGATTATTTAGTAGTAGCTTAATCAATACGTAGTTATAGATTATATTAAAATTACAAATTAGACCAAGACATTATTTGATGTAAAATATGTTAAAATATTCGTAATATTAGTAGTTTTTGAATCTAAATCCATTTTTTATCCAAAAATAGACACTTCCAAAGTCCATTTTTTCCACGTCTATTGCCACTTTCAACTATACCACATTTGTTGGTTCTAAATACTACGAGAGACATCCCAATGCGCATTAACTTTGTGTCATGATCCACCAATATTAACTGAGTCACAAACACCATGAACGAATATGAAAAGAAGAGTACATAAATAAGTGATTTGCTAGTGATGAAAGAAAAGATAATACTTGAACCTGAATGCACCGAAACTAAGCCATGGAAATTAGAGGGCGAGACAATTTTCACGTTATTATTGAGCTGCTCAACAATGGCGACTGACACGCTATTGCAACCTGGAGTGTACGACATATCTAACAAAATATTCTAACGATAAATCCACAAATCACACCAATTTCATATTCCCCTTTCTAATATATTTAGAAGATATATATTGTAGTTGTGAACATCCAATTTGAGATTTAATCACTATAAACGGTGAATTGAAATTAAATAAAGCTATAACAACATGTTTACCAAGAAAGTGAATCCTTTTGTAATAAAAGGTTTATAATGCAACATTATTTTATATATATCAAACTCAAATCAAATTTAAGATTTGTCAAAATATTAAAACTTAATTTTTCTTTTTATCAAGAAAATAATTATTTTTTATTATCTTATAAATAATTAGGTGGTGATAACAACACATTCTTTAACATCTTAACATCTAACAACTTTAATTTCAGTGATAGATCTAATCACAAATGATTTTCATTTGCTTGTCATTACAAGAAATTAGTAAGGATAATGTGTATAAAAAAAATAAATTGATTATCTAATCAAGATAAGTTTAGAAGATAAAGAAAAAAATTTGTTAAAATGAAATTATTTTCAATTTTAATATATTTTTAAAAATTGACATGCTAGAATCTCATGTTACCTCATATAAATCTTATAAATGTATTGGTGTTGATCATTTATTGTACTTTTCATTCTATAAGTTGCCAAACTTTATATATTATATATATGTTTATGATAATAATAATAATTTTTATTCTTCTCATGATGCTTTATTTATTTACTTTGAATTATTTAAAAAAAAAAATTTATAATATTTAATAAAAATTAGCGTGTTGTTTGTAAGATGACAATTATACAAGTGGTTGGTAGGAAAGAAAAAATGAAAAAAGAAGATTGAATGTCCTACCCCCGGCAATTTTGACGAATATGCCCCGGGGCCATTGTTTTGTGTAGCTGCGTGCTTCCCCCCATCGCATCACACAGAATCAGAGGAAAGGAGACGTACGATACGATATGGATAGGGTGTTCTCAGTGGACGAAATCTCCGATCACTTCTGGTCCCCGCCGATCCAGGTCTCCGGCGCCGATGAGTCTTCCAAGATGAGCCGCAGCGCTTCCGAGTGGGCCTTCCAGCGCTTCCTCCAGGAAGCTTCCTCCTCCGCACCCTCTCCCCCCTCTTCTTCCTCCGCCGCCGCCGACGTCGTCTTCGTCGAGATCGACGATCAACCCAAACCCATCCCTCCCCCTCCAACAAACGCCGCCGTTTTGCCCAATGCCCCTGTTCCCGTACCCCTTGATTCCGAGGAATACCAGGCCTTCCTCAAGAGCAAGCTCAATCTCGCATGCGCCGCGGTCGCCATGACTAGGGTAATTATTTTCTTCTCTCCCTTACTTCGCTGTGGAATGTGTGCCAAATAAACCACTCCATTGGTTCGGATTTGGATCTGTTTTGCGTTTTGACTTTTCTTCCTGTTCCTCCTGTGTCCTAAATCATTCTGCCTGCATTTTTTTTTGCATTCTGGGGGTCTGGGTAAGGAGCGTTTGAGTGTCTTTTAGGTTTATCTGCTTGGAGTTTAGATTAAAACTGATCCTCCATAACTGGGAAAACAAGTGGAATTGGATGCGCCTTTACCTTCTAGCCCATTTTTCGTTGTGCTTTCGGACTAAATCAATGTAACTAAAAAGCATATGTGGTTGCCATCGAGTGCGTTGATCAACTGGTGTAAAGTTGTTCCAATTTTAACTTGTGATCTCAAGTTGGAGTACTGGATATGCAGATGCATTACATACTAGAAAGAGAGCTTTGTTGCTCGCAGTGGTCCTATCTGGGTCAAGTAGGATTGCTTCAGTAGAGGATAAATGTGGTCTGTACAAAAGAAAAGCATAACTGGTTTGTGGAAGCATGTGTGTTTGGAGCAAAGGGCGATCATAATATTTTTTAATCGACAACTTTACTGGATATGGCAAACCACTCCTGCAGGGTTTCTCTTAAAAGTCAATTCACCATTTTTATTCCAAATGCAAAAAGTTTGAAGATGATATATAATATATTGAGGCCAAACTATTGTGTAATTCAGAGTGATATTCATATATAACCTGTTTTATTACTTCCTGGGGTACTAACCGGTATTAATTAACCTTTTGAAATTCAGTTGAAAATTGACAGTGTGTTCTTTCAACAAATAGCTATACAGAAATTAGGCTGAAGCGTCCAAATGAAAAGGTCCTTAATGGCTTCCATAAAAGGCTTTATATTTTTATATATTCTTATCTTTTCCCACTGAGAATTGAGCTAGTATCTAATGTATTTTTCTACTCATTGCAATAGGGATCTTTGGCTAAATCTCAAGACCCAACCACATTACCTGATGGTGGATCACAGCAGACTGATCCTTCTCAAGTTGGATCTCAGACTACTTCTAAAGGTTTGAATTGGTAAATATTTATGCATACATGTATTAAAAAAGTTTGATGACAAATTGACCAAGGGTTTAAATATTGCTCTGATACACAAAAAACGGGCACAACATATACTGTTATAGGGCAATATTGCAGAGTGAAGCAAAATCACTTATTTTGGCAGCAATGCAACTTGGAAAATGCCAATTTATCCGTATTGAAAATTTCTTTCCCCCCAAAACTCATTTCAAACTCAATAATGGAGAGAAAAGAATGTATGTTGCAAAAAAACAACCTTTTCTGATGAAATCAGGTATATAACACTTAAAACAGAGTTTGAAAAACGCTCTGCCTCTCTGAAATTGAAGTCTTTGTAGTTCACAGCATCGCCTCCACGTTCATGCATAGCCCACCACTGTTTGCGTCTTCCTAATCTTTGCTCAGTCGCAATTAATGTGACTTCTGTGTGTGGAGGTAGAGGAGTTGATTGCATCATTGTGTGTGTGACTTGGGTGGGTGCGTGTGTGACTACTGACTTAGGTGTGGGCGTGGTAGTGTGTAGGGGTGGGAGTTTTGGAATCAGGGGAGTTTAGTCATATTTTAATTTTTTTTAATTAACTTTTTTACTTTGTATATCTCCTAATGATTAAAATATAAACTATATATTACTATGGATTATTATATAATAATCCAAAAGTCTAATATAGTTTTGTGTTAAGGTGTGTGTAATTCATACCGCGACGGCTGCAATTTGCATTGCAAGATCTGCAATATCCATAATTGTGACAACCTTGGCATGAGTGCAATTGCAATTTAAAACCTTGAAAATGACAATACAGGGTAGTAAGTAAAGTAGAGTTGGCTGAATGCTGAATGTAAAATAAATTAGTAACTATTAGCAGTTGCATGAGTAGGGTGAATGCATAATCTATATCTATATCTACTATTTTATTTTGATCAGAAAACTATTACCCCTTTTCACTGATCTGTTTAGTCATTTTTTGAGCAGCTTTAAGTGTTGATTTTTACCTCTCTTTATATGGACAACACCTATTGAATCATGTCAAATATATCTGTCTATGCAGGATCTATTCCTTCTGGAAAGGATCCATCTAAGCTACAAGATAAAGATACCATAGTACCAGCTGGGATTCCTTCCATACCTACTACCATGCAAAAGAAACCTGCTTTTGCAATTAGGCCATCAACAAGTGGATCATCAAGAGAGCAGTCAGATGATGATGATGCTGAGGGAGAGACATCTATGAATGAGAACATGGACCCTGCTGATGCAAAACGAGTAAGGAGGTAACAATATTCTCAAAATTGCCAGACTTTGTTACGGAAAATGCTGGTGATTCTTGTGTACTCAGGAGTTAAATGTAATATCATGTAATTTTGTTCAGAGTGATTTAGAAGTTTATTTTACCCAGTAGGATTTGCCAGCTCCTGCTAAGTAAACGTAGTGATTGGCATGCCAGAAAAATTGCAACCTGTATCACATTAGATCATTGGAGTGAGAGTAATGCTGCTTACACTATTTCTTTTTCTACAAATTGTGCACTATATGTTGATGTGCAATTGGTTGCTGGTTGCATATAGGTTCACTCTGAGCCTCTACTAGAACATTTTTTCTGTCAAATTAGATGTGAAAATATCAGAACCCTTGAGGTTGTTGATTGTTCTTAAAGGGATTATGAACCTCCTAATTTATACAGTAAGTTGAACAAATTTTATATTGATGGCAAGTTAAACTGACCTAGTATTTTTTTTCATAGATAGGTCATAGGATTCCATTTTCACCCTCTGTTATTGTAAAATACTCATTTGTTCAACTGGGGGACAAATTCTGCTTCGGTTAATTCAATGCCTAATAACATTTATATCTCAGGATGCTATCCAATAGGGAGTCAGCCCGACGCTCAAGAAGAAGAAAGCAGGCTCATTTAACTGACCTGGAAACACAGGTGTGTATATTTTATTTTATAGGTCTAACTTGTTTCTGCCCCATCTTCTGTGTTATACGGTCAGTCCTCCCACAGAAATATTGATGATTTCTGACATTTTATTCTATCATAGGTTTCTCAATTAAGAGGTGAAAATTCTTCCTTGTTAAAGCGCTTTACTGATGTTAGTCAGAAATACAACGATTCTGCTGTTGACAACAGAGTATTAAAAGCTGATGTTGAAACGTTAAGAGCGAAGGTACAGCCCTACTTTATACGTGACTTAACTAAAAACCTATTCTATGGCAAATTTCTGACAAGTTTCCTAGGTTTGGCTGACAAGCTGAAGAATTGTGTCCAATCAGGGCCATCTTTTTCACAGTGAAGAGAAACTAAATTAATAGTATTGCTTCATCTGTATTGACAAAGATCTGACATGTTTGCTATTTCCTACCATGTTATTCTCATTTTTAGGTGAAGATGGCTGAGGAGACCGTGAAAAGAATTACTGGGTTGAACCCAATGATTCATGCCATGTCTGAGATATCATCAATGGGCATGCCATCATTTGATGGAAGAAGCCCTTCTGACACTTCAGGTGATGCAGCTGTTCCTGTGCAAGATGACCCACATCATCACTTCTATCAACCCACATCTAATAATCCTATTCCCAGTCATGATCTGAGAGTCAACAATGGGTTGGGGGGCATTTCTTCAATTGAAAATGTGCAGCAGCAGAACGCCGCAGCAGTGGTAGGTGGGAACAAGATGGATCAAACAGCTTCCCTGCAGCGGGTGGCCAGCTTGGAACATCTTCAGAAGCGGATTCGTGGTGGACCTTCATCTAATGGGGACCAGTAATTAAGTACCCAATTCTCATGGATGCTTTGCCAACAAATTATTCTAAAACAGTTATTTCTGTTAGTTATAATTAAAGGCCTTCTGGAATATATTGTAAATCAATTTGATGGAGCACAATGATGCTGGATTCAATCAGTGCGCCCCGTATCTTTTTTATTCAAAAAGAAGATAAAATAGACTTTACCTTCGTTTAGTTTAACAATTTCTTAATCCTCTCAATTCCTGTTTAGCGAGAGCATGAACGTTATGCAAATTCCTTCGATTGAGTTAAAACTTAAAGCTTGTGATCTCGTCTGCGCTGGGCAGGAGTATTTGTGGCCTACAGTTACTCATTGTGAGTTGGAACTATTGCTTCTGTTTTTAACCGAAGCGAATAGGAGGCCGCATCATATTTGAGTCATATAATGTAAACCCTCTACCATAAAGTTCAGAGAATGTTGTTGATAAAAATCCTTCATAGAATATGTAGCAGGCCAATAACAATCAAATTCAAAAATAAACTATCCATCGACAGAGATAATGGATCAAACTCAAATGCTCAACAGAAACACAGAGCCACCAAAATCTACCGTCCATTCCTCCTGCATATCAAACCCAAAGACCTGAACTTACAATAGCCTGGGATAGCCACTGTCCTGCCTTACATCGCCTCAAGGAAGGAAGTTTGTGGAATAAATTTCAAGTAGTCCATATGTGAGGATGAAAGAAGTTTAAAGGTTTATAGGATGGTCTTAGAATATTATTTATGTGTATAAATTTTATTTAGTTTTTATTTTAGTCTTTTAAGATAAGACACATATAGGATCATTATTTAATTATTGGCATCAATTAGATTGTGTATTCTCTCTAGCCTATAGACAATGAATAAAAAGTATCAATTTTCGTATTTATCTTCTATGTCGTCTTTTATCTTCTCTTTAATGGTAGTCTTTTAGGTATTCTACGTTGGCTTGGTTTATAGCTTCCAAACACCATGGGTGATGTCTAATGACTGTTAAGTGTCACTCCTCTTGAGAAAGTATACTTTAGAAGACAACTTTCAACTAAGATATTAAGAAAGTTACAATATACATTTACAAATTTGATTTTTTGTTTTTGAAAACGGGATAACATGTATACCTACTTTCTTTTTTATGCAGCAATGGGTTTTGCTAATTTTGTGACAAATATCTCACCAGTTTTTTATATCAAATTAAATTAATTATTTGATTAAATGTTTTATAATTTCCTTAATTAATACATAAATTTCTTCGATAAACCTTATATTGGAATGTTTATAAATTATCATCAAAACAATACACCGTTAACTAAACAAACTACTTTAAAAAAAATTATGACACCGTTAATAAACAAACTACTTTAAAAAAAAT
This sequence comes from Mucuna pruriens, assembly GCA_025330945.1. NCBI lineage: Eukaryota > Viridiplantae > Streptophyta > Magnoliopsida > Fabales > Fabaceae > Mucuna > Mucuna pruriens. The sequence continues at coordinate 4,836,834 of JAENHJ010000154.1, forward strand.
TATGTACAATAAGTTTATTTAAATATTATAATAATTATTTTTAAAATCATACTCAATTCTATTTTATTAGTTGCCTGTATATATATGTTTTTCCATTATAGAGCATAAAAATTAAGATCTAAAATAAAAGACTTAGATATTAATATTTAATCTAAAACAAAATTAATAAAAAATATTAAATAAAAATAAAAATACATTTATAATTTATTTAGATAAATTTTTTCAGAAATATTTATAAGATAAGAAAATAAGAAAAAAGATATTCATAAGTTAAAAATTAGCTTATAGTTCACTTTTATTAATTTAAAAAAAAAGTTTTTATTTATTAACTTGTATATAAGATAATTTTAATCTATAAATTTCTTTTAATAAATACTTATGGAAAAATTTATTAATATCCTTGATATTTCAAAAATTGAAAAGAAAATTATGAAATTATTCATTAAGGATATACAATTATTAATTGTACATTATTCTCAAACATTCTTAACGATCGTCGTTAAGTTGCACATGTAATATTCTCGATCCAGGAGAAAAGAATTTGAGCAAAAAATAAAAAAATAAATCGGAGTTAATAATTTATGGATACGCAATCGCAAACCCTAAACCAATAAAAACTTGGACCCCATGGGCAACCCGAGTGTGTTGTGGAAAGAAATAGTATGAATGTTGTAGGTGGTGAGTGATAATGTTATCTAATAATCTCTTAGCAGAGGCCAGAAAATAGAATCACAGCAATATGGACATCACCCTTTCTTCTTCGAGACTTGCTTACTCTTCATCCTTATCCTTCTTGGCTGCTAACTCTAACTCGCTTCTCTTGAAGAAACCTAGAATCCCAGCCACTAGAAGAACCAAGCCTCTAACCTGCAACGCCTTGTTCGGCTTGGGCGTTCCCGAGCTCGCCGTTATTGCCGGCGTTGCTGTCCTCGTTTTCGGACCCAAGAATTTGCCCCAACTTGGTCGCTCCCTCGGCAAAACCATCAACGGCTTCCAACAGGTTCATTTCTTCCCTATTCTCTTTTCAGTTGTTACTCTTTCTGCTCTGTTAGTTAACATAACATTATCCTATTTGTGTTTTCACATCCACATGTAATAAAGACTTTTATTAGAACCTTGTCATTATCATCCATACTACATCAATTTCTTAACTAAAGAGATCTAGCTACTCATGGAAAAATGACACAAAAATCAAGACTCAACAATCCCCATTATCATTAATGACCCTTGGAATCTTATCCTCTGCAAAAGAGTGCTTTTATTAACTGCTCTCGTTCCCTTAATTTCTTCCTACTCAATTATCCTTTTGCAACCCTAACGCCATGGAGTTACAATTTCCACTGCAATGGCATTGCGATTTTGGTGCTATACCATTTGGTAGACAGAATGAATTTTAAATGGATGTTACTGTCATAGCATCCATATGGAGTGCTAAGGCACTAGATAAGCAGAATAGGATTGTGATTGGTACTAAACCATCGCGAATTGAATGAATGCTGTGATATTGGATGTATTTCTATCTTCAAAAATGATATTCACACCCCTTAATTACGATCACCGGTTTGATATCCGATATTTTTCTTTATGTCTTTTTTCGGCATATCACCTATTATATTTAGAGTGCTAAAAACACACACTCTCTCTCTAAATGTGTTAAATAACATGGGGTGGCTATCCATCATTACTCATTTTTCTTTTCTTGGCAATCATTTCCTAAATAACCAGAAACACAAAGTAATTTCTCCACATTTACACTTTAACTATCGATCGACAACACTAACAAAAGAGCTAAAAAGTGAAAAATTTGAAGACATCAAACCAACACGTTTAGTAACTACCAAAAATTTGAACAAAAGCTAATTTCCAAGCGGTCATTTTATAAAAATATATTATTATCTTATATGAGTTGACCAAAATTTCTAACAACCATTTGCCTATTTCACATGAAACTTATTGAGGACTTTCTGTATATATAGATGTCTACTCTAAACTTTAAGGTAAAAGTAAAATATAACAACATAAACAAACAAAAACGGGAGGAAGAAATATAACAAGGTTCATTCAAGAACGTAGATGTTACAGGAAAGATCAATGGACCTTTATAGGAGGGAAGTGTTATATTGGGCTGTTGTATTTCATAGCTTTCTTGTTAACTTGTATTAATCCCCTCCTATATGCTTTGCATCCATTCAGACGGGGGTTTTGCTTTAGTTTTGCGTTAACTCACTACCCTATTTGCATTTATCATGCTCCGAAGTGACCAAAATTATTCTTTGGAGATTAGCATTGACGTATGTTAGCATCTATTAACAGTTACATATTTTCCTCATTATGCTTATTTTTATCTATTAGATTTTGAATTAATCTTGTAGGCAGCAAAGGAGTTTGAGTCCGAGATTAAAAAGGAACCTGATTCCACTGAAGAGAACCCTGCTGAGAAACCAACTGCTGTGAGTGAACAGCAGGAGCAAGAGATTAAGGTGTCTAGTACTAAGGATACTGATAGTGTATGAGATTTCCAAGAGTAGACTAAAATTGACATATTTAATAGTTTTGCTTTTCAAGAGTGGAATCAAGTTGTGCTATCAGTAGTATAAAAACATTCTTTAATTTTCTTTCTATCTAACTATCATTCTGAAACAACCATTGGATAGATGCACTTTTACAAGTGCATGCAAAATGCTAAAAATATTTGTTGGCTTTCCCAGTAGTTGAGGGAATCGCCCCCCCTTATTTGTTACAGGGGCACAGGTAGTTCAAGCCACTTTGCCAAAAGCGCTGCAATCACCGTTGGTCTTTTTCCACTAAAATCAACTTCAACCAGTTTAAGTGGACGAAAAGAGTCGTCAAAGTCAAAATCAAATAATCTAAAGCTTGATTCAATGGCTAATCATGTATGCTGAGTAGTTAAGTTTCTATCTGCAAACCATTTATATTGAATCATAACAAGATTTTTAGTTGGGAGAAAGGGATATTTATGCGAAACACGTTTCAACTATATCATGAATATATTGTTCTTTCATGTTGTTGTCTAATGCCTTCGATTTTTCTCTGGCTTTAATTAGTAATGGAGTTGAGAAAGAAGAAAGTGCTATATGCTACAAATTTGAAAGTAAAATTTCAGCTTGGAACATTCCAACCAGAACATGCTACTCATGTAAAATTCCATCCGTTTAAAACTAGCAAAACTAAGTATGAACATATATTTCAACTACATGCTTAAGTAGTAACAACAAGAAAAAAAAAATTTGGTTTAAACAACCAAGAGCTATTGCACAAAGCTAGCACCAAAAACATTTCAAATATTATAAAATGTTTCTCGTACTCAGATCATCATTTTTGACCCTCAAGTCAAGTAAATATGTAAACAAAAATGCAAACAGTCCGATATTTACAACAACTAAAATTCATGTTTTCAAGTGATCAATATCATCAACATAATAGTAACAAGACAACAACCATGAAGGTATGTAGAGAATGAATCATTAGCCTCTTGATACCAGATAAATTAACTGTGATAATAATAATAAAAAAATCTTCATTATTTTCTGTAAGAACAAAAGAACTCTTCCTCTTGATATTTATTTTTAACATTCTTCCCATCCACAACCTCTTTAAGACACAAATGCAAAATTTGATTTCCAATTCTAAGTTATATAAGCTCATATAAAATCACAACTTTCAATAATTTAAAATAACAGTATTCTTACTATTCACAAGAAAATTAAAGTATAATAAATATAAAGTAACCTAGGTGGATACCAAATCATTATCACCTATTTAAATTAACAAAATAACACTTTTGTTAAATGCATGTTCCTTTGTAACACCACACATATTAATAGATCACTGACAAATGTAAAGCAATAATTTCACCTTTTATTTTATTATGTAATCGGATGGTGATAAAATAACAGGTACCATCAATATTAATTAAAATTCATATCCCATAATAATAATAATTCAACGTAGACAACAGACATATTACACCATTCAAAGCAAAACACACATCTGATAGGGTATATTTAGACGTGCATTTAGGTAAAGAAATTTGAGTTTAAAGTATTATGGAGATATTTGAAAGTAACTTCTGTATCATACTCAACCGTGAGTGGTATAATTTATTTCAAAAATACTCATGCTAAAGGTAATTCCACTGCACTTGACATTTTTCTTTTTAAATAATAATACACCTAAAATTAATTTTGATTATAAGTATCTAAATATTATTATATGATAAAATCAATTTTTTAATATTTGTTATCTAAATAAAAATTATATTACAACAAATTTACGTCTACTTCAATTATATAAAATTACTTTGTTTCAAGATAAATTCTTCAAACATATATCTAAACATTCACTAAATTCAAAGAACATGCTTTATTGGTTCACAATACACTAACTCGAGCTTTCTTAGAGTACAGGTACCAAAAGCGAGTCTCATGGCCTAAATCATGAAACTATCAGCCTATCATGGTTTTATTTTTATTTTTCAAAATTTAAAATTATCATAGTTAAAACCCAACTGAAATTATTCATATGCACAAGTTTAGCGAGATCAAGAACTAATATCAAAACTTAAATTCGATGGTAAAAAAAAATATAGGGAACTATAGGTACATATTTTCATATTACAAACACTTTATTCATATATATATATATATATATCACCTATCATATATAATAGTGTACATGCATCATTTTTCAAAAATAATTTTATGAAATAAATTGAAAGCAAAATAATGGCTCAATGGTGCAGGTATAATGGGGAGAAAAGGCTAGCATCATATCAGGTTTGGCAAACACTATGATGAACAATCAACAATGAGAACCAGTGGAAGGAGAAATGGGTTGGGTAGATCATAACTTTAATCTTCAGAAGCCTTTCCCATTAATGATGTCAAGGCAAAGTTCACAACTTTCTTACCAGTCTGAAATTTAATTGAAGGGAATTCATAATACTTCTCATAAGCTTCGAGAGAGAGACTATGTTCCTAAGGATTCAATGATCTGCTACACCCACATTTCATACATTCTCTCTAAAACGAAGAAGCTCTTTGTTCTTCTCTCTTTGTCTATAACTTACAGATTACAACAATTAATTTATATTTCTTTCCCAATATATATAGAATTAACCCAGAAAAATAAGGGGAAAAATGTTCCTTTAAAATGATAACCTTCCCAATATTGATATATATGCTGCTTCAAAACCTGCAATTCCCAATTGGCCATCAACATAATAAAACTCTTATAAATGAAAATTAAGTAATTAGAAAAACCAATTTTTTTAAAAGAAAAAGAAAAGACTTAGATGTGTTGTTATTCTCCGAAATATACTCACCTTTTAATTTTAGTTCTTTTAAACTAATTTTTGTAATATTCATTTTTTTTAACGTTAGTCCTGCAATTACTAGTTAATTAACTACTGTTTCAATTTGTCATGTGATGACACATCACTTTATATTATTTTTAATTAGTTCTTGTAAATATATCTTGTTTTTATTTTAGTATTTTTAATATATTCAAATTTTTATTTTAGTATCTGAATTTTTAGCTATCTAGGTAGTTAATGACGACGATGTAATAATGGACTCTAACGCAATAAAATAAAATAAATTAGTGTTGGTTTAATTTTTTTAAAAAAGACTAGTATATAAAATTAAATATATTATAGAAATAAAATAAAATAAATTGCAGTGATTGTTTAATTAAAAAAACTAGAATATAAATTAAATATATTATAGAAATAAAAATATATTTAAGCCAAAAAAAATAGTAAGTTTGCGTAATTCTGGTTGTACATATTTTGTTTGATTAAATTAATTTTTTTATTTTAAAAATTGAACTTCTCTTGTCAAATTTCTTTTACATAAACTTCTAATCTATTCAAATAAATGAGAGTTTATATACGATGCTGATGCATTTGAGATATGAAATAATTTTAAAAGTTTAGAAATAAAGATTCGAAGGATTTAATAGGATGAGATTATAATTTGATAAGAAAGAAAATTTGAGATTTTTTTTCTATTTCAGGTGAAATTTGATATTTTGATTGATGAATTTTGATTTAAAAATAATTTAGTCAATTAATTTGCATAAATATTGAATGAAAATGAGAATTTAAGAATTTCAAATAAAAATATTGAAGAAACTTAATTATAACAATTAAAAAAATTAAAATTTACTCAAAAAATTATTAGAGTTAATATCTCTATAGACTAAAAATATAAATATTCATTTAAACCTAAATTTCTGATCATAGACGGAACTCAACCCTCTTACCCAATCACTTGTGATTGGTTTTTAGTCATCAACACATAGCTACATTATTACATTAGAGTTGATTATTGTTAGTATTTATTATATCTGATAGTTTATTTTAGAAAACTATATTTGCATCCTTTACCTTTTCTTCGGAATTGAATCACATTCATTGTTTTGTATTTTGTTCTAATATCTCAATTATATTTTTTATTTGATAGATTAGATACGGTTGTTGTAGATTATGTATATACACAATGCTCTTTTGTAGAAAATCAATTTCTATTATATTGTTTTATTCTTCATTCTTAAAACTAAGATTAGAGAATTCATTCTCTTAAAAAGTTACTTTAGTTTTTTTTTTCAAAAATGTTTTTTTTTCTTAACAAAATTTGGGCATGTATTTCACGCTCTCAACAGAGTGATCCATCATTGGTTTTATGTTTAGTTTAAGATTATTCCATGAATTAATGAATAAAATCGGATTATGTAACATATTCAATAATTAATAAGATACTTTATCTTTATTACTCCTACAAATTTTATAATTTAACTAGTAGTTATTTCTAATTTTTTGTCTATCAACATCAATTTAATCTTTAATTTTTAATTATATATATTTATAAACTCCTACATGACATGGGATATTTAATTTTAATAGTAACTAAACAAAGGAAATATATAGTCTGAAAAAAAGTACATATATCGTTATAATAATAAACACTAATTGCAAGCAATGTAATTGTAGTTACTCGCAACTTCACAATGCATTAATAACCTGTGCTTATATGGCATGTAGGTTAAGACAATGACGAATTTGACCTAGTTTCTTTTAAAAATGTGATGCGTTCACTTTCGTTTCATATCTTTTTTTATATCATTCATTTTGAAGAAAGATTAATTTCCATATAAGATGTACGAACATAGTTATAGTTGATTGGTAAGTGTCATTAAACTGATGCAAACAAGATTTCCATTCTTTTATAAATAGTAAAGGAAAATAGAATATACCAATAAAATTTAGCTTAAACGAGTAAAATACTACGTCGTAAACTTTTTATATATCGTGTTTGATTTGTACACATAAAAGAAAAGTAAAATACAATATTTTGTCATTAAACCTTAGAACTTTTCAATCATTAAATGCTAATTTCTTAGATACTCCACACAAAAAAAAAAAAAAAACAGTTATCGTGCAAACTTGAATCTACTTATAGCATATTTGGAGCGGTGTATATTAAGCGAAAATCAATTAAGTTTCGCGTCAAGCGAGAAACAATAATATATTGCTGCCAAATTTTATTGATTTTATACGATTTCTTATACTCATTACCAAACTAAATTTGACTTAAATTTAGAATATTTAGTTAGTAGTGTGTTTTGTTTTGCGGTGCGTCAAGGAGAAATTAATTTTCTTTTTAGGTTAATAGTAAAGTAACAAGATATCCCTTCAATTTTTTCACATTTTTTCTGTGATTTTGGCCCCTCCACTGCGTACCCAAATATTCATTAAAATAAAATCACTTTCAATTAATAAAAATTATAATGAGATTAATTTTAATTATATTTTTTTTCTAATTTATTTTCACACTTACACTTTCATATGTATCTTCGTAGATCTTATACCAATTACTAAAAATATGTTTAAATATGTTTTAAACCTATGTTAAATAAGTTATTTTTTATTTTAGTTTATATAAATTTTTTTTACTTAATTTTATTTCTTTAAAGTTTTAAATGTTATTATATAACATTTGTTAGTTATATATATATATATATATATATATATATATATACTTTTAAATAAAGATATCATCATATTATTAATGTATGTGAGATATGTTAATATATTATATTTTAAAAAAATTTAAATCTCTAAAATAAATGTAATTTATCTATTTTAAAATAAAAATTTAAAATTAAAAATAATTATTTCAAAACTTAAGAAGATAAAAGTTAAATAAAAATATTTTATAGGAAGCAAAATAAATATTTATTCATTTTATAAAGATAAATTATAAATTTAAAAAAAATAAAAATCGATCAATAAAAAATTTTATAAAAACTAAAATCACAATTCATTTCTTTTATTACGAGGAAAAATATATTTAAATCTATAAAATATAACCATCTAATATCTAAATATCATATAACGACTGGGAATATACGAAACATGGATTGCATCCAATAGAAAACATGCTATTATAAAATAAATCAGTCTTCTTTTATCCTTACTGAACTTAAAAGGCAGGCCAAATAAAATTAAGTCTTATTAATAAACATTAATAATTATGTATATATTTTAATATTTTTATAAGGGTTATAAATTTTATTTTAAAAGTTAAAAATTAAAAATTTTAATTTTAATGTTTTTGTAAGAGTTGCGACTTCTATTTTAAAAGTTAAAATATTATAATAATGAACATGAAGTGAAAAGTCATTATATGTCTATTTATTTTTAATTTATTAATATATATTAAAATAATTAATTATAATAAAAAAGAGGTATACATTAACATTAAAATTTATTGTATTAATGACATACTCAAAATTAATTTTAATTTAAAATATTCAAACTACATTTTAAAAATTATTTTTTAATATCTATTATCCAAAAAAATAATATTATTTCAAAATAAAATTTAATTATAATTAATTTTATAAAATCACATTGATCTAAACCAATTCTATATCCACATATTCAATCTCACACTTATAATATATTTAAAAACACGTTACATATCACTACATGTCAATTTTCAAAGCAATTAATAATTATTTTTTACTTTAAATTATGTATTTTTTTACTAAACATGAATCTCAAACACAAAACGAACCAGGCAACTTGACATAGTGTTAGGTTGAAAATCTATTTTCAGAAAAAAAAAAAAGAAGACTGCAGGCGTGCGCGCGTGCACTAACAAAGATTCAAGCACAATTACCGTTTGTCCCTCCTTATTTTGGGATTTGTCCCTCCTTATTTTGGGATTTGTCCCTTTTATTGCCTTCTTCTCTATCTTCTTAGACCTCGTCTGACTAATATTTGTTTTTTCTCTTTATATCTCTCTAAAAAGAGAAATATTATTATGTAATAAATTATATAATAATTATTTTAATTAAAAAAATAAATATAAAAATAAATAACATGATAATATGAAATAAAATTATAGAAAGTAATATATGGAATTTAATTAAAATATTATAATTTTACAATAATATCTTATCACATATTATTATATAATAAATTTATTAGCTTTTATTAAAAAAATAATATATACAACTGATTATATAAAAAAAATTATACCGTCATTTTTTAGTAAAAAAAATTCAATAACTAATTATATTTATACCAGCCAAAAGTTGATCCAACTTGTTTCTTTATTGTCTTGTGATGTATAACAAGTTGATTAATTTTAAGATAATCATTATAAATTTTAAATAATTTTACATTAACAATATAAAAAATAAAATTTATATAAATTTTTATAAATTATAGTTAAAATAAATAGAAAAGTTTTATTAAAATTGTATGAGAATTATATTAAAAATTATGAAAGAGTTTTAATAAAAAAATAGTTTTTATTGTTTTAATAAGTAGCATTTTCTAAAAAAAAATGATAACGGAAAAATGTAAGAATGACATTTGATGAAAAGGAATTTGTTAATGCATATGTATGGGTACTCTGAATAAAAGGCAGAGCGCATTGAGCATTCTCTTCTCTTCTCTTGTGTGGGTGGTCAGAAGAAGCAAAAGCTGAAAAGCTTAAACTGCGAAATATAAAGACCCATCGAAAGCACTAGCAATACTCCTCCACCTTTTCCCCCTGTTCTGAAAACTAAACATTTTCGGGTCATCGGGTTCGGAAGCAAATGTGGCAATAAAATTGGGGTACGGTTTGAGTGTAGAGAAAGAGAAAGAGAAAGAGAAAGAAACATGGCGGGTAATAGTAGCTCGGAGGGTTTGGGCGACGATTTCTTCGAACAGATCTTAGCAGTGCCTGAAGCCCCAGTGGGATACGTGGGGTCCACAACTGGTTTAAGAGGAGGTTTAATGCCTCTTGGCTTGAATTTGGAGCAAGCTGGCTTCCTAAGACACCAAGATTCCAGAAACTTAGTCGACGACGTCGTTAATGTTAATGTTAATGTTGACTCCACCCTTCACACTCTCCATAATAACCACACCACCTCTTCATCTCCCTCTTCTACTGCCGTATGTATCCTTCTCTTTCTTTTTCTTACTTTTTATGCCCATCCTATCCATGTGTGCATGCAGATTACAAATGCCTCCACATTTATTTATTTTTTTAATTTATTTTTCATCTTCTATGGCAGCATATGAGGGGTTTGTTTTCAGCCTTTGGACAATTGCATAATCCTACTCATGTTCATTCTGTTCGTCCCACCCTGCCATCGCCTTCACCACCTCCTCAGCCTCAACTCCATCTCCATCATCAAAACCATCAGGTATATTATTATTATTAACCATTTTCAATCACCATATTCTCCCTTGCCTTTTTCAGTTTTCACTTTTATTATTATATCTTAACAATAATTAAATGTATCCGCCAATTGCCCACTTACGTCCGTCACCCAATAATTTACCTCTAACCTATAGAAAGACAAATTATTATAATATATTAACCTTAAAGTTGGATCGCTTTACAATGCATAAAGAAGAGATGCCTATGGATGTTTGGTAAGTGCTTCATCCATGGCCATTCATTCTTTTGTTATTATAAATTAAATACTAATCTACTCCTGAAATCATTATATAATATATATATATATATATGCCTTTCCCTTCTTTTTCTTTTTTCTAAAGCGAAAATCTCAGTATTGGGTTTGGAGGCTAGCTTACTTTACGATTTGACCCTTCTGCCTCTCGATGCGCTCATTCTGTTCATTTCATTTCACTCTCTCAAGCCCAATATTCGTTTTTGCAGAATCATTGGCTTTTTTTCGTTCCTATTTTAAAAAATTCCCAGATTTTGTTTTATACTCAGTTTTTTTAAGTTATTTATATTTTTTTGGGTACGAAAGGTTGTTGGATGTGTTGTGGAAGTTTAGGAGCATATATCGTGGGACTTTTTTTTCCTACACCTTCTTCTTCTTCTTTTTTCCCTTCTGTTTTGGAGTTTTGCAATCAGTGATGGATGAGTACTTATTAGTACTACTTTCCACCTACGCGTTTTCTTTGCTTGTTTTCATTGGTAGATTATAACTTTTCGCCAACGCGTTTTCTTTTTCCTCGTTTTCATTGGTAGATTATATGCTTTTAAAAAGAAATATATTTACAATATGCTCTTCTTAATATTATTTAATATAGCTTTTAGGTAAATTATATGCGAATTTTATTAAATAAAGAGTAGGTTGATTTATTTAATAAAGTCATACATAATTTATGCAATAACAAAGATGTATTGAAACTCATGTCAATAAATAATATTTATATTACTATTTGCATAGTTATCTAATCCCAAATATTATGTTTGTTAAATTTATTAATTTTCACCTTAATTACCTTAAAATCATATTAAAAATATTTTTTTATTAATTTTCATCTTTTTATATTTAATCATCATTTATTTCATAAACTAAGTAGAATTATAAGTTTTATAAGTTACTTATCTGAAATTATTTTTATAACATTATTTCTTCTGTGTAGAGTTTAGTTTTCATCTACAAAACTTTTTATATTATTAATCAATTAAAAATTATATTTGAGATGGTTTTTAAAGTATTTATTATAAAAAATAAATTTATTATATATGAGAATATATAATTGAATGACAAAATAAAAAAAATACACTTTAATTAAATTCTTTTTTCAATCACTACCATTTATTAATATTTTTCTTTTCACTCTTTTTATATTTTTTATTATACAAAAATTATACACATTTATGTATATATTTGTTTAGAATATTTCTATTTCAGATGACTTTGTTTCAATTTCAACGTCCCAGTACTGGGTGGAACCCATATTTACATATTTCTATTTTGTTAGGGATTGAGATTTTGACATTTTGACATTCTGCAAGGGTGGCAAATGTGCACATTAATGATCATTGCCGTGGATCCTCCTCTTGACTTTAACAGTGGCACCCTAACCTAAATTCAACATTTTAACAAATATTTGTTTTACAAACTGTAGAAAAAGAGAGAAATATAAAATAAAAATAATTCATGTAATGAAGAGAAATGGTGAATGAATAATGTAAAAAAATATTTTAAAAAATGATATATTAATAATATAACTCAATTTTTTTGAATGAAGTCATACAAATTATGAAAACCCACACTCCAATGAATGCTGACGTGTTATATTTTTTTAGAATCGCACGCATCAAATATTCCTTGTGTACTTGTATCTATGTCCATGTCAAGTATTATATACATGTGCATGCCTACAAAACCTCCTGAATATGCTTCTAGATGTAGTAGTAACTTACGGGTAAAGCCAACCATAAATAACAATTTATTTACTTAATAAGTATAAATCCCACAAGGTTGCCTACAATTTAAAAAATAATAATAATGGTGAAGTAATAATGTGGTTATCTATAAATTATAATTATGATGTCATTTAAGGTTATTTGTATAATAATAATTTATACAACAATTTGTAGGCGTTTCAGGGCCAGCTAGGTGCAGCTCCGGTGTCAATGGCTGCTGCTACGCTACAACCACCTGGCATCCGCCCTCGTGTGAGAGCAAGAAGAGGGCAAGCAACCGATCCCCACAGTATTGCTGAGCGGGTAATTAAGACACATTAATTTATATCCTAACAACTCCCATGAATGATATAATAACCATCTTTGACAATTCATGTGTTTCTTCTCATTCATTTGTATTTGTATTGGATGCATGTAGTTGCGTCGTGAAAGAATCGCTGAAAGAATGAAGGCATTGCAGGAATTAGTTCCCAGCATCAACAAGGTTGGTGGTTTTGCTAACACTTTTTGCTAATGAACTTGTTTGCTTATATTTTCAGTAAACATACAATTTACATTTTCTATTAACTTAGAAATCTTCATTTCTTATGATTCGTAAGATACTTCCATTTATAAATAACCATTAAGTTAAAATTTTCTAATAGCGCACACATGGATGTATGTTAATTTATCTTTATAAATTAAACCTCAAATTAAAGTCAAAATAATGGATTACGTAGAGAAAGTAAAATATACGGTTTTGTAGGTAATGGATTATCTACGGTTAAAAGGTGCATTCATTTGTGCTTAATATTATGAATTGTGGTTGTAGACGGACAGAGCAGCGATGCTTGATGAAATTGTGGATTATGTGAAGTTCCTAAGGCTCCAGGTTAAGGTATGGAAGCTCCTTTTGTATGCGCATTCCAATTTCCAACAAGACTCTCTTCATTTCTGAAGGGCTGAATCTATATTCACAATTTCTTCCTATAGAAAAGTTATATTGAACTTTCACGGATTTCTTTTGAAATCAGTCCCAGGCAAATGTTAGAGCTCTTACTGAATCCATTATTTTGATATCTGAGAAAATTGTTTCAAATTGCTGACCCTCTCCAAGTGTTTAGACTGTTAGTATACATGGTAGACACATTCCTGGATTGGTGTCGTGTGTTTCTTCCTATTGCAATGAGGTCTCAATTCAATATGAGATGTCTATGGGATGTTTTTAAGCTGCTTAATTTTTTTGTACCAATTATCTAAAGTAAATAGAACCTTCTGCCCTTTTATTCATGTTATTTAATTTTATTGGTATTTTCAAACAGGTCCTGAGCATGAGTAGACTGGGGGCAGCTGGTGCTGTTGCTCAGCTTGTGGCTGATGTTCCCCTTTCTGCAGTGGAGGTGATAAATACTGGAAAGATGTTTTTGAAATGCTACTTTTTTTTCTTTATTTCATACTCTTTTTATCATTTCCATCTACTTTTACTTTATTTTTATCAAACACTGCACTACACATGCAAGTTTTTGTACCACGGTACGTATCTAATCCGGGATATGATCACAAATAAAATCATTGCAATCATAGCACTGCACTACACATGTAATTTATTTTTTTATTATTATATCTACTTTGCTTTACATGTTGTGTATGTGTGTATTCCCATGACTTTATAGACATTTATCTATTTTGATTCTTACATTGGTTTGATTGATTCTATCACCAGGGAGAGGACATAGAAGGTGGAGCCAATGAACAAGCCTGGGACAAGTGGTCCAATGATGGCACAGAACAACAAGTGGCTAAACTTATGGAAGAAGATGTGGGAGCAGCTATGCAATTTCTTCAGTCCAAGGCACTTTGCATCATGCCCATATCTCTAGCGTCAGCCATTTTTCGTATGCCTCAATCAGAAGCATCAACAGTCATCAAGCCTGAATCAAACAGTCACTGATAGAACCGAACAAAAGTATCATGATAGACATTACATAGCTCAATTTTCTCCCATTCTTCCTCCTTTATGACAAGGGTATATTCTACTTTCTTGTATAATTTCCTGATTGGATGGAGAAGGATCTAGTCGGTGCAGCTGTTCACTCTTCTCAAGTTTTTTTCAAACAAGGAGTAATTGTTATTCCTAATAAGTAAAACTGGAGGAGCCCAGCATGTCCTTGTCATGGTGAAGATCAATATTTTCAATGGCCTTATTGATGTTTTTTCCTCCAAATATCTGTGGTGGGGTTGGTGGTGGATGACCAAAATATTTGTAGTGGAAGCTCTTTTCTTCGTTTTTGATTTTTAGTCAGTGGGAAGTGGGACCATTTAAAAGGAAAGGATGGGTACGCATGATGTATCTGGAGAAAACTTTAATACAAGTTGAATTAAAATATGGTTAGTTACCTTGTAAAGCTCTTTGGAAGCATCTGACAATTGAAAAAGCTAAAGATATATTAAAATAATCATACAGCTTGAGTTTTGTTTGCTTCTATAACAAGTGAATTCCACCAGAAAATTAGGTGAGAGATTACTGAACGCTGAGAAAGTAGAAAATGACAGTTTGTTAATTTTCTTTATCTTCTTATTAATATTTCTAAACAAAATTATGCACAATGATAGAATAGAATTGCTATTTAATATTAATGTTGAGTCACGAACTCGAAAGATAATTCAGATAAGAACAAGAGTTGCATGAGGTCGTTGGGATCTCCACCGAAGTCGGTAGAAGTTGGTGGATGAAAGTGAATCATGTTGGGATGATCATTATAAAAATATTTTCACGTTCCAAGGTAGTTAATTTACCAGAGACAAGAATATAACTTGTAAATTTTAGATATATAAATTAAATATTTATTATGTGTATTTTATATTTTAAAATTTTAACTTTTTATTTCATTTATTTTTGTGAAATAGATCTCAATCGATTCAATTTTTTTTAAAAGATTATACAAAATTCTCAACGTCTTGCCGAAGTTATCATCCTCCTATCAATTACCTATGTTTCCATCACCGCTAATTAATCTCACCATGTTTTCTAGGATATTAATGGGTACTAGTACAATAAAGTTCACTAGTAAAGAATTTGAAACATTGGATTAATCCATATTCAAGTCTCAAATTCCATCATTCTCTACTCTAAGGCGTCTTGAAAAATATCACATAAGATGAAGGAAAAATGTGTTGCTTAGAGGAATCAGAAGCAAGATTCACTATAAAGGAGGATAAATTTCTCAACTAAACATGACTCTATGTTTCAAATGGTGCAATTATGGGAGTTCAAGGCAAATAGTTTTTGTTAAGCATTAAAAATATTTATGATAAATATCAAGGCTATTTATGAAATGAAAGAGGAAAATAATCGAACCAAAGTTTCAATGGTATGTGTTGAATAGCATTGTTCAGAAGTTCGTTATAAGTTGCTACAAACAAGAAGTTCAATTCAAACAAAAATAGATAGTAGTTCTTGGAGTGACATCATGATTGATGCTATAAATTTTTTTCTCAAAATGAAGAGAAACAATTTAGGTTAACATATCTATGGTGATTACTGAGAAACAAATCTAAATGAGTAGAAAGAGTCATTTAATTTTCTTCTAAAATAACAAAAAAAATTGCTTCTGAGGCATTCGAGTCATCTTCAAAAGTGAATACATCAACAAATAGCGAATACAGTCTAACGTCATCTACTTTAATTCGTGCAGTATGAAAAAAACCATAAAAAAAAAAGAGAGGCAAAAACAAAAGCAAATGTTGGAGGGTCTTTTAATGATGTTGAGTTTAGTGCAATACATGATCTATCTGACTCGGTAATAGTTATATATGACAGAATTGACACATATGGAGAATAAATAAAACAAAATGAAGAAAAAAAAAGTTATGATGGAAAGACAATGTTTATAATCATGAAATATTACGTAACATGATTATTGAATAATATAGAATTATATAACTTGTTCCTAAATAGTTATGTAGCCTAATATTGTTAGTGAAACTAATTATTATTTAAATTGGTCAAAATAAATAGTACTTTATAATATAATATTATGTATTTTAATAAATTTTAATGTTAATTAATAAAAAATTGTTATATTTTTATTGGTTCAAAAAATATTTCATCTAAAAATAATTTTAATTTTAATTTTTATATGTTTAATATAACATATATTAACTATTGTCTCTTCAGTTAAAATATAAAATATCTAAAATTACATCATCAGATAATGGGAAAAAAAATGAGGAAGAGAGAGAGCTGACAAAGAGAAGGGGGAAAGAGCGGTTGGGGGTGGGGGGGAGTGAGAGTGAAAAAGCTGAGCAACAAATTTTATTTTCAAAATCAAACCAGTTAGAAACAACTTTACTATTGGTAATAATTTTATTTGGATATTTGTAGTCTTTAAAAAAAATGCATTCTAAAAATTTAGTTTTCGAAACATCTATCCTTATCAAAAATAAAAAATACATTATAAAATTAGTTTATAAAATAAATCAAGAAAAAAATTGAAAAATAAGAAAGGGGTGCGAAGAAAGAAAAGAGAGTTACAAATAGAATACTCACGAACTTCCAATATGGGCAACTTGACGGCAGACTAACCCAAGAGGCCAACAACTTTGTGAACACTAGTTTCACTATAGGAACATCAATGATATTGGGTAGGGTTGAGTCTAGGTAAAATACTATATTACTTGTTTTTATAAAATATTCACATCTATTTTTATATTTTGTATAGGTAAAATACTATATTACTTGTTTTTATAAAATATTCACGTCTATTTTTATATTTTGTATGGGTAGCAACTTTATTCATCATTTTTATATTTGTTGACTACCTATATATTCATAAATTCATATGTTATCTACACTTTATTTATTTGTAAAGTCAATAAATTATTAAAAAATATTAAATAAAAAATTATCATAAATAAATTAAAAATTTACTCTTAAATCATCTAAATGTTTAGTGTTAATCGTAAAAGAGAAATAATTTTAGAATTCAAATGTTTAGTATAATCACTAGTTTAGTACTATGTTTTACTAAATAAATAAATAATTAATAATATATATATATATATATATACATTATATTTTAATTAAGTATTTATATACTTATATAGGTGTGGGTATAAGACAGGAAAGGTACTATAATACTCATATTTGTGATCATTCTCATTCAATTTTGCGGGTAATTCTCGATATCTTAACCATTAAGCGTGTAATCTGTTGCAAATATTTTTTTAATACCTATAGAATCAAAGTACAATTGTCATAGTCATTTGGCATTAACTTTCTTGAAATTTTTGCAATTTACACCTCCAAAATTATTAAGTATATATATTTTTTTTATATTTGTTATTACCAAAAATAATTTTTTGTATAAAATAATAAAAACACTATTTTTGCATTCATATTCATTTTTCTTCAAACCTTATTTTTATACCTCTATTTTCATTATTCTTTGAACTTTAAATTTGTTTCATCTTCATTTCACTCTATCTTTTATCTTTAAATATTGATTCTATATTTCATTTTTATTATTCTTTAACATTGTTTGTACATCTACAATATGATGTATTCACTTCATTAAAACTATAGTAATGTCAATCACTTTTTTTTAAAGGTTAGTTCTTCATTTATGTTTTCGTTTTTATTATGAGCGACTTACATATATTTTATCTGTTATAGAAAGTAAGTTTTGCAACTATGTTTTAGTTCCAAAATTTATTTTTTGCAACAAGTATAAATTTTTGAAAATACAGTTTTGGTATTTTTATTCATTACAACTTTATTTTCCTTTCTTTCTTGTTCATATATTAATATCTAATATAGTATGCAAGAGAAACTAAATACAACTATAGGAACTATGTAAGTTTGAAGAAAAATCATCTCCTTGAGAGGTGTAAAGGAATAAAGGAATTTTAGCAAAAGAGAATTTAAGAAAAATAGGAAAGAGGAATAAAAGGGCTACACAAAATATACAATTATTTAAAATAAAATTAATAAAAAAAATATTTAAGTAAAATTATATACTATGTACAATTTGAGAAGTGTAAATTGCAAAACTCCTTTCTTTACTAGAAGTTTTTGTTTTCTGGGCCAACGATGCATTTATTATGTCTAATTTACTGTGCAGGTCGATCACAACTCACAAGAAAATTTTATGGGCGATTAAAATAAATTTAGGTTGGGTTTAATTTAGCCCAATTCAGCCTTTTTGATATTTTCTGAACTTGGATATTACAACCCATAAAAATAACTTGGATTATAGTCTTGAACCTAATTGGGCTACGATTCGGCCCACTTAACACTATAATATATAACTAGGGATAACATTATAGAAATAGAAATAATAAATATATAAGACGTTTTTACTGTTAAAGCGATAATACATCAATACAGTCCATAAATGGTATTTTTGGTTACAAAATGGACCCAATAAGAGATACTAGTATAAAATTAATTATGAAAAGAGTGTAAATTTCATCTTGTTGACTTGCGTCATTGGATTATAGGAAACTCATGGAATATCTTATTAGTCATTAGATATATTTTTTAGAAGATCAAATCAACACGAAACCATTTATCATATTACGCTGCATAAGGTTAAAATTTGATTTATAATGTTAAAAGATAATGTGGAATATACAACGAAGCCGAGTGAGGCAACTTGGCCACATCCTTCAGTGATATTACGAAAGATAGGCAGCGACCTACCAATGCTTTTTTGGATAGTGTTAGTTCTTCATATTGCAATAAACATAGGCCCATTAGATTTAGGGATACTTTTCCACAGTTTATGTGATGAAATAATATTGAAATTCATCAATTTAACAAATTTTTGTTAGGTTGACATCATGAACTCACAAGTTCTCAAAATGAGTCAATCCTTAAAACTTAATATAATGAAAGAATGGCCCATAAGATATGGATTAAATGTAGTGAGAAAGAACTAGGCCGGGGGAAGGTTAGAACTTAGATGTGTAGAATTGATCTGATGGTTTCCAATTTATTATGCAACAACTTTAAAGTTAGTAAAAAGCTATTTTGTAAGAATTCATATTCGTAAAAATTGTATGAATGACCTAGGCGTTACTGTGACTGATTTTTATCACTACAATTGAATTTTGTCGAATATTCTTTTTCTATAACTATTATTTAACCAATAATAATATCAGTATACATTGATTTGTGTCAATTTTATATAAAAAATTTCATAAATGTGTAGCAGTTCTATTAAAGTTGCCATCATTAAACTTATAGATAGAAGAAATAAAAATTAAGACCTTTAAATTTCAAAGACTAAAATAATATACTTGACCTTTTAAAGACTAAATAAAACTTATTCTAAAACATTACTACATGTTTGGATTAATTCATTAGATTTTTTTGCAACTTTTTAGGAAAACATATTAAAAAAGGAATTGTTTACCTAAAAATGTCCCAAACACGTTTTAACTTAAGAATTATAATTCATCTTTAATACTTTAAAAAGAGTAAATAAAAACTTTAAATATTATGTAGTATTATAGTCTGATTTGTTTTTTTGGCATAAAATGATATTGAGTCTAATTCTCGAACTACAAACCTGATTTAGAATGAATTATTCAGGTAGGTTAAGTCTTGATCGAGCACTATGAACTTGTATTCTCAAATAATTATTGAATAAGTTAGCATTTTTGTCCTTGAACTTTTTCACCTTCTTCATATCTGCTTCTAAATTAAAAATGCTTACAAGGTGCTTAAACTTTGCATTTGTCCTACACATTAGTCCTAGCGTTTTTATCTGCAGGACTCTTTTATTTTACATGTAGGCATACTGATCTAAAAATAAAGAACATGTAAAAATTTATATCTGACAAAAATATTGCTTGTATAAGCATATTTCTGTACAAGAACAAGCTCAATATTTTTTTTTCCAATCAAACACATTAATAGTGTGTTTGGTGTGAGGTTTTGAACGCGATAAATAATTATTATCACGTCAAATTATTAAGAAGACATCAAAAGAACTTTGTGTTGCTTCGTAAGATTGTTGGTCCATGAGTAAAAAACGTGGATCGAAACACAGATTTAATGCCAAAGCAAGCCCCTCGAGGCCATCTCATCTCACCACACTAATTTTTGTTTTTAAAATTTTTAAAATTTTAGAAATTAAAAATAAAAATATTTCAAGCAGACATCATATTTTGATATTTATTGTTCAGAATAGACTAATCTTTATACACAAGCAACCATTTTGAATGACGTACTCCGTTTACGGGTGTCTTCCAATAATTATAATTGCTGGTAATCTCTTATCATCATTGTCATAGGTATCCTCTAAGCATCGTCACTGTTGTTGTCTTTCGATCATTGTTGCTTGTGTGGTCCGGCCAAGATGCTTCTGATATTGTTTTTTTGGAAACCATTGTCGTCGACTCTTCGACCACTAGAAACAGATTCTTATAACCTTGAGACATAATCTAACAATATAATATCTTAAAAATTATTTATACTAACTTCAATTATTGTTTATTAATTTTAATTTAAATATATTTCATAAAATATTTAAATGATGAAATTTTAATTAAATTCAAAGCTATAATTTTAATTATATTAATTAAGTTAGAATTTTAAACTATAATCCTAATTTTTCCAATCAAATAGACTAAATAAAATTTGTCATAAGTTAGATAAAATTATTTTCATTTTACATTTTACTATAATACTTAAATAAAAAAAAAGAAACTGAAGTTTATTCCATATGACATGAAACAACAAAATAAATAAGTGTTAATTAGATTATATATTTAGACTTCTGTCCAACGCAAATCGATGTTTTGCAGGAAAGGAAATTTTCTTGCTGCAAGAAAAGTAGAAAACGAACTGAACAAGCCTTAAATTGGGTTTCCTTGTCAAGGGACTGCGAATCTATGATCGGAGTAAATGCCTAAATAATATCAAATTTGACACCACTTTTTCATTTTCACTACTCTTTTTGCCAAGTGTTCCTAAAAAATTTGCGAAGCATGAGTGCATTGTTAATAAATTACCATTGACATATTAATATAAAAATACGTGGCTAGCTAGGATGAATGACAGATAACTTGTAAAAAGGGTAGAAAGGAAGTTTTTGAAAATTTTAATTATAACACAAAAGCATAATTTACTTTATCTCCCATTACAAAAGTTATTTTAGCAATTTGGTCCACATTGTCACACTTTCAATTGAGTTATCCTAATGAAAGTAAATCACATAATCAATCATGTTATAGAAACCCCTTCATTAGACCCACACCTATTCTAGGCACAATCATCCTAACCACCACGAATAATATGCCAGAAACCATACCCAAATAATACTCAAAAATCACCTATTTCTTGTTCCTTGCTAAATCTAAGTCGGTGAATTGGTTGGCGACGGACATGTACGTGAGTTTGGAGTAGGGAGGAAGTTCGTACGATGAAGTGAATGGAATGACTGTGCTTATTTTGTTGTGAAGACTTGAAATTGAAAGGAAGACTATTTCCATATTTGGGCTCAGATGGTTATTTTACAAGTTAAGTTGCACTCTTCCTCCTCCTAATTCACTCTTTCAATAACATTAGCTAATAATTTTGCCTTAAAAATTTTGTAATTACATCAAAATTTGACTAAAGAAATTAAATTGGATTTCTGATTTATCAATATAAATACAATGTTGAGGTTTGGTTTTATTCTTCTAATCAGGGATAAACAAAGTTATAATTTTGATGAAGGGTTATCTAATTGACCCTTGTAATTAAAATAAGAATACTCAAATTTAAACTCATTTATCCTACCTCTATAACTCGTACATTAAAAGTTTGTGTAATTCACTCAAATGAAGTAAATAAGTGGGGTCTAAATTTGTATGTATTAGTCTTAATTACATCAATCTATTTAGGATCAATCGGTTTAAGGGTATAAGTACTAATACATGTCTCCCCCCACACAAAAAAAAATACTAACGCATGTAGGTCCATCCTAAGTCCTAACAACTAATCATACCTTAAAATGAAGTGATAGCGATAAGGCAGCCCTTTGGCCTTATCGTGACATCTTTGAGGCATGGTAACTCCTTGGTGGCATCAAACTTACTAAGGAGGACGAAGATGTTGTGATTGGTTTGGACGTTAATGTCATACATTTCATTTGAAATTGTCTGAGCCATCATCTCATTGTTCCCATCTTGTCGCGCATATAACTTGGTGCTTTACTAATTTGGCTATGATAGGATTGTTGATGAAAGAGATCGAATAATACTAGATCTAGACATAATATTTAAAAGTGTTGAGGCCAATTTTAAAAATTATTGAAACTATAAACTTACTATGATTAAAAGTCAAATTTTGGGAACATGAATGCATGTCAAAATTCATTCTGTTCCAAATGTCTTGAATTAGGAGATTAGAGGGGAAATTATCATATTTACCTATCAACTTAATTACTTCCAAACCACTAAAAGAATATCTCAACTTTTTTTATAATAACTATGATACTAATCATCATTGTATTTACAATAATTTCTAATCTGTTCTCCATATAAAAATTTATACATTTAGATCGTTAAATAAAAAAAATTACAAATCAATCCCACAGTTATAATACTATAAAAAAAAATATAGTCAAATTTAAGGTTTATCTCCCATCGCATCATCACATAGGAAAGATTAAAAAAAATTAAAGTTAGCAATTTTTTTATTACTAATAATTAGATGAAACAGTAATAATTAGCATTTTTAATGTAAGAATTGAAATTTAAGTTTTTTTTAAACATGGCCCAACTAAGAAATAGTATATATACAGTCATGCGGGTGTAATCACATAAAAATATTTAGGATTATTATAAAAAAAATCATATTAAAAGTATAAAACAATTTTATATTATCATTATATAAAATAAGTTTCTTAATTTTCACAATAATTATTTTAAAAATCATATTAACAATAATTTGTGATTAAATAACAGTATAAAATTATTTTACGGTGAATACATAATTAATAAATTCTAAAATAAAATTACAAAGTAAAAAAATTATCTTTTAGAGGTAAAAGACATTAATTCATCGTATTCTTCGTAAAAATGTCGCACTGTAATCGATAATTATTACTTCTTTCCAATCTTTTTATTAGAACTAAATTAGAAGTTGAGTTTGGTCTTTTTATAAGAATTAATTAATAATATTTTTTATATTATTTATTTTTCACAAATGACTATTTTTTTAATTCAATAAATTATAAATAACATATATTAATGTCTTAAGTTTAGTAAAAGTTAAACTTTGTTATATAAAAGGTACCGTGAGAAACTTATTTAATTATTCATCTGCATAGCTAATAATTAAAATTAAAAATAAATATATTACAACGAGAGAAAAATAAAAATATTAAAAAAAATAAAAATATCTTATTAATGCTAAAAAAAAAAAAAAAAAAGGCCACAGGAAGAGACTAGAGAGGCTAAGCACGTGGGACCAATGTCTATTACAATGGATGGAGACATGGGGTCAATTCCACACGAGGGTGTGACTTGTGAATCAATGGCATTGGTTGGCATCAATCAAGGAATGGGTCCTCTGTGTCAGCCCTTTCTTTATTGGACTGTGTTCGTGCTACTCTTTCTTTACTGTGTTTTCTTTGTTTTGGGGATAAATTCATTTCGGATTTCCTTGCTTTCTTGTTCGCCATATGCATGGATCCACGTGTTTTTTTTAATGTAAATAAAATAAAAAAGTAAATTAGGTTTGAAGGACCTTGTGGGTGGGCAAGCCTCTAGGCTTGTCGAATACTTCAGAGAAGGGATAGTTTATTATCCCTATGGTTAAGTTAGGATTGAATATGTTTAGTTTTGTTATCCTACGATTAAGTTGGAATTAGATACGATTAGTTAGTTAAAACTTAAGATTAGGTTGGATTTACATATTTTCCTAGACATTCCTCACCTCCATATTGGGTCATGCATCACCCTTATCGCAATGTCCTGGGTCACCAACTACCAAGATTCCTCTGTTTCATTCAAATCACCATCACAACTAGGAAGAATATCATTCGAGAGATTCCAATCTCGTCAAAGGCAATTCCTTTAGTTTACTCCACCATCCCATAATGTCACTTGCTGACAATATAATTAACGTGATGTGGAGAAAAGCATTGCATTTACTCTCATATACTTTGTTAATTGCTCGTTAATTTCCAGCTCCGACACATTTTGCTTAGTTGGTTTTCTATTGGTTGTTGGCGAGTCTCTTACAAGGTTAGTGACTTAGTTCAATGTCTCTATAAAAGAAGCTCTTATCCTAATCTCATCAAATATCGCTTCACCAATCTTGAATCATTTCTACAAACTTTATCAGTAGTTATATATTGACACTTTTGAATAAAGGAAGATGAGAAATTAGGGATTTGATCAGACTATTCTGGCTAAGGATAGAACTACATATAAATTTAAACAGAGCGCGATAATTTAAAATATTTTATGTTATTATTTAATTATATATTATCATAATATATTTTTTAATAGTTTGTAACTTTCTAATTGAATGTGGATAAAGTTATTTTAGACTCTTCTATTAAAACTGATTGAATTACTAATATTTTAATAATAAATTTTAATTAATTAAATATATTTATTTTTTATTTATAAAATATGTGCAAAATTTCTACTATAAAAAACAATGACTATTACCACATAAAATTACGAGCTTACCGAACAATAACATTCTCCTCTTAACATAATTTTTTTATCTTGTAATTCAAATTATTATTTAACCCATGTTTATGAAAGCGAAGACAACGAAACTTTTAATGCAGAACTGTGGTTGGACCCCTCTCTCGAGGGCAGTTTTGTTTTGGCACCGCGAAAAGTGGACAAAAGATAAGTGCTGTAATTAAAATGATTTAATGCTAGACATAATAATAGACCTTATATCTCTCTTTTTCTGCATATGACCCTTATTTGCAAACTCTATCCTTTTGGACATTAGTTGTGATTTTTGTTAGAATAATTCTAAAACCTCGAAACAAATAGACAAGCTCGAAGGAGTACGAGTACTACTATAATGAAAGAAAAGATTCCTTCATTGATGATGTTCCTCTAGCAATTACATTCATACATATTTACAGCAATGATTAACATGCAAGGCCATTAATTAAAGAATCAAACTTGTTTTCCTTTACTAAAAAGTGTTATTAATGATTTCTCATTATAATTTTTAATGTACCTCAGGGTGATTGTTAGTAAACAATTATTTAATTATTTCTTAATTAAGGTTCTTATGACACTGATTTGTTAGATTCTTAATTTGTATTATTCTTTTTTTTTCTTTGAAAACAAATATTTTTGTTTGTTATCTATTTAATTTATTATTCTTTATTAGATTTTTATAAGAGTTAAATTAAAATTTTACGTTGAAACTTTTTACATTAACGAATTTAGAATATCTCATACATTAATTATTATTTTTATAAAAATATTCTTAACTATAAGAAATTTTCTAGACTCAATAAATCGTAATTAAAATTTATTGATACCTTAAAGTTATTTGATAGTCAAACTTTGTCTTATCTAAAAATTATTTTAGAAATTTTATTTTCACTCTTCGCATGCATAACTAATTAAACTTAAAATAATAAATATATGATTTAAATATGTTTTTGATCCTTTAATTTTTTTAATAATTTTGTTTTTTTGTCTTTCAAATTTAAAAATATTTGTTTAATTTATACATTTTCAAAAATAAATGATTTTAATCTCTCACCTTACATGACAAACTATATACAAGTTATTACCTATTGGATATATAGTAAAAAATCGAAAAACATTATTAATTTTAAAATTTTTTTTCTAATATTTTTAATTTTCGACTATACACATAATAAATGATAACTTTATATTTCATTTGTTACCTAAGGCAAACAACAACTATAAACTATTTTTAAAAATGTAAAAACTAAAAAAATAATTTAAATTTTAAGAAAAAAACAAATAACAAAATTTAAGGGATTAAAAACATAAGTATGCCTAAATATATGAATAATGAGAAAGATTAAAAAATTAAAATTAATATTTTTTTAAAAAAATAAGAGTATATCTCATTTATATTAAGAGTAATTTAAAAAATATATATAAATTTAGAATAAATTTAATATTATTAACTAAATTAACTAACTTCTTTAATCTTAAATTTTATAAAAAAGATCAAAAGGACTATATTCTTATCATTATTTAATTTTTAAATATTATATATATTTATTATAAATGAGAGAAACAATAATAAGAATTATTTTGAGAAATTAAAAATAACTTAAATATACATACAGATATTAATCATATTTTTTAATATGTATATTATCTGTCCTTCTCCATGACCCTCCATTGTATCTCCGTGCAGATGGAAAATTCATTTTCTTAGAGCATAATTTTTCTTCTTTCTCGTTTTATTTTTCCTATTTTTCTCTTTTGTGAAAAAAAAAAAAAGAAAAAGGATGAAGGTATCATTTAACATTATCATAATGCCATATAAAGTGCGGACTCGTTTTCTTTTTCCCGTGAATGGGTAATTAGCCACAAATATTTGGTTTAAAGTTATAATTTACAATTAAGATGTAATAATTACACTGTGGAATTTCAATTTCTAAATGCATGGTTATAAATTCATTATATTTTTAATCATCAATCAAAAGAAAAGCTTACAATACAATGCTATATAAGTCAAAACAAAATCATCCTTCCTTTGAATTGAAACTAAAAGTTATCCTTTGCGATTACTTCGTTACATTCCAATTTTCTTTCAAACTTCTAGATATTATTAAAATATTATTTTAAACATACAAATAAATACAATGACATGTAATAGAACTTTCGTATATATTAATTCTACCTATTCCCAATATAATTATTTTCCATAAAAAAAAATACTTGTAGAAATCACTTCATTATCAATTTAATTCAAATTGATATATAAACATTTTTAAAAGCAAAAGAGACAAATTAAGTTTGATTTTTTTATATTTTAATGTGTAAAAAAAATCAAACTTAATTTGTCATCTATACTTAAAAATATTTATATACTAACAAATGAATGGATTTGAACTGAATTAATGATAATCTTACACGTCATTTATATATATAAATGTCTTTAAACATAGGAGACAAGTTAAGTTTGATTTTTTTATATATTAGAATATAAAAATATATATCATCAATTATTTAGAAATTATTCTAGATATAATTTTAAAATTAATTATTATAAAATTTTATTGTATATGATAATTTATAATTGAATGATAATGCATGTAAAAAAATTTAAATTATCCATATATTTTAATTAAATTCAAATACTAATAATAATAATTACGTTAATATGCACATAAATTCTCCTATATTTGTTTTGTTTAGAAAATAATAATCACTATTTGTTATAATTATAACCTTACAAAAGTTAGTTAAATATGAAAGGCGAGTATTCAATATACTTGCCTTTATGCTCATAAATTTTAAATTAGATCAATCTAGCTATGGTTAGTTTTAAATTAGAACAAACAATCTATGGTAAAAAAAAATTATACTACAAATGGTCCAGACTACGTGAACATGATAGTGTATAGAGCTATCTTTAAGAGAGGGGGGAGCATATAAAGTCATAGGAAAAACTTAAGGGGAGAAAGAGTCCTTGAGCATGTCAATGTTGCCCTCGTCAAAATAAAATGATGTTTTATTATCTAATAGTTTAGAATTGAGGCAATGTTAGCCGGAATTGATTTTCTTTTCTCAATCGAATAACATTGAGTATAATCTCGACCAAATACTCTCTAGGACGGAGGATAGGTAATGTTGTTTGAGAAAAACCATAGCCTCTCCAATTTTAACAATAACAAAAGCCTCTTAAATAATAGCTTATATAATAGTCATGAGAAAAGAGAAAGGATAAGATTAAATAGTAATGAATAATTTAACAAATAAAGACTATCCCCTATATTTATTTAAGAGGATTGCTAACAACATTGATCCACAATAGTTTAGCAAAAAATAAAAAAGTTGATCCAAAATTCAAAAAAAAAATGTTGCAAAATAATACAAAATATTGCTGATTTTGTTTATCTATAACTATGTTTACTTCACTTCCAACAGTTTTAAGCATACTAGTAATATATTATACCCAAACAGTACTATATTATAACTTTGTATTTATTGAAATATTTATTTTCTTTTTATATTATGTAAAAATAATTAGATTTTAGTTAATTTATGCAAAAACAAAATAGAAAAAGAGTAAAAAGTTGAGAAGGAAAGGAATAATTGTAAATTAAGGCGTGGAGCCCAGGAAACAAATAAAAGGCAGGCAAGGAAGGGCCCAGGGCCAAACTGGGATGTCCACTACCAGCACCACAATCATTCTTATCATGACATCACCCATGACGTCACTAACCCGACAACCCATGGATGATCCAACAGTGGTAAACACATACACGTGGCGACATCTGAAGCGTGCGGTTCCCTCGACTCACTGCAGTGCAGCCATATATCACCAAAACCATCGTCCAAGGCAAGACTTCTTTCGACTTGCAAAATTCTCTCACTCAGTTTCGCTTTCACCTGAGAAAAAGATACTCGCGCACGCTCTCTGTTTGTTTCTGTTTCGGTTGATGCCACGAGCGTGTTGGACACAGAACCAGACAAGTACAACATGATTAACTTCGAAGAAACCGAGTTGAGACTCGGCCTCCCTGGCGGGTCCGCGAATGATCACGGCGAGTTGACACTCAAGCCCAGTGGGGGAAAAAGAGGCTTCTCTGAAACTGCTTCTGTTGATTTGAAGCTTAATCTTTCATCCAATAATGAATTGGGCTCGGCCTCGCTTTCACCCTCATCGGAGAAGCCCAAAGAGAAGACTACCGCTGCTGCACCTCCTCCTCGACCTAATGACCCAACAAAACCACCTGCCAAGTCAGTCCTTCTTCTCCTTATGCTTTTTACCTTGTTTTCAATTCCATATTTCATTTGCTTCCATCCAAAACTTTTTTTTTTTTTTATTATTTCTTAATCTGAATTTTTACTTTGAGAAAAACTTGACGAATCTATTTTCTGCTTTGCTGCGCCTTTTTCTTTTCGCTTGTTATCTGATTTGTTGTTTGATCTATAGCCCGTTAGGTATATAATTAAATTTTCTCTGAGTCATAGAAAGGGTAGTAACTTATGACCTTAGATTAGCAGATTTTAATTTGTTTAACCGGTGAAACGATGATACATGGAAATAACTTGTGAGAGTGAGGAATCCATTTTTACTTTGTTTAGAGAGTGTAGAGATTTGAGGAACAAAAAAAGAAAACAGATCCATTTAACTTTCAATTGAAAAAGATAATAGAAAGGTGCAGCTACAAGTTACTTAAAAGTTTGTTTCTGGTTGAAGGTTGCAGTTGAGTAATTAACTAGTTATATTTCTTATTTCTGATCTCTGGCTAGCTTTACTCTCCCAACTTGGTGTTTTAAAGGTGTTGTTTGAATTTGATTGTAAGAAAATAAATATTCAAAATTTGATTACTTCTGAACGTATTTTTGAAAAATTAGTTTGTAGTAATTCTGCAATATATCTTGTGAGAGTTTAGTTTAATCCACTTGGAGTTTAAATGATATGGCATAGCATTAAATGACTGTCTAAATTTATCTAATGTCTGAGTGCATTAAAGATTAAAATTTTTATTTGTGAAGTTTTTTTTTTATTATTATTAAACCTGACTTCAAAGCCTGTTAATTTGATTTCTGCCGTAGACTAATAAATTTAAAGGTGACAATGAGATCACACATATAATTTTGGGATTTGGATCCCCTGTAGTTGATAATTGAACTGTATAGGATGCAGTACTAAATCTGACGGTGATTAATATTTTTAAAAGGAATTTTCATACTTTAATTTAATACAAAAATAAATATTTTGTAAGATTATTATTTGTGCAGTTAAAAATATAAATCCAGAATTTTGATAGATGTTGATGCATTTATTTATAAAAAAAAAGATCCCTTTTGGTTTTGAGTAGGTTAAGTAATTAAAAAGTAAAACGTAGAGGGGTGTGCAATTAGGTATTGGAGTGTGAAAAGAAAGTTGTCATCCTGATTATGAGCAAGAAAAAGTGTTGAAGGATGGCGGAATAGAATGGCAAACAAGTTGATTATCTTTTGCGGATGGTATGGTTGGTTGTCGGGTAGACAGAGGAAAAGGACAAGACAGAGGGAATCTTACTTTTTCCGTCCATTCAAAGAAAGGGTAAATTGAATTCCAGCAAAAAATATTAATAATAAAAAGGATAATAGTCCACGCCCCTGTCGTGTCAGCTAACACATTGCACATTGGCATTTGCTATTATGTGACTTTTCTAATTTAAAGGGTCCCTCTTGTGTAGATAATGAATATATAAAATAATTTGAATTTGCAGGGCACAAGTGGTGGGTTGGCCACCAGTTCGATCTTTTAGAAAGAACATGGTGAGTGTTCAAAGGAACAACAACGAAGAGGGAGAGAAGAGTGGTGGTAACAACAACTTCGTGAAGGTGAGCATGGATGGTGCACCCTATCTAAGGAAGGTGGACCTCAAGTTGTACAAGAGCTACCAAGAGCTGTCAGATGCGCTGGCTAAAATGTTCAGTTCTTTCACAATTGGCAAATGTGGGTCCCAAGGCATGAAGGACTTTATGAATGAGACCAAGTTGATTGACCTTTTGAACGGCTCTGATTATGTACCCACATACCAAGACAAGGACGGAGACTGGATGCTCGTCGGTGATGTGCCCTGGGAGTCAGTGCCCTTTTCTTTTCTTTTCTTTTCTTTTTTCCTCAATAATTATTTCATACCTATTTAACTATTATTTAATGCTTCCTGTTTATTACAATTTCACAGAATGTTCGTTGAATCATGCAAGCGCCTCCGCATAATGAAAGGCTCTGAGGCAATTGGCCTTGGTTAGTCATCATACTCATAACACATATATCTCTATTGTCATTTTTATTATTAATTTTTAACTAATATCATTCAAATACTTTCTCACAGCGCCAAGAGCCGTGGAAAAGTGCAAGAACAGAAGCTGAAGACATTTTAGGGTTCCGCAACAACAATCGACTTGGTTGTTCATCGGCGTCACGTGGAAGCAAATTGACTCGAGCAACATCGGGTCTAATATAGGAATAAGAGTTTTATTATTATGTGTCTTTTCTTTTGTTATCTTTTTGTAATTTTCTTATATGTGTATTATATGAATGAGAAAATAGTTGGAAATTCGTTAGGGACAAGAAATAATATAGAAGATGTTTATATATATGATCCCGTTTTTGTTTCCAAGGAAAGGAATGTGACTTTCTCTATTGCCAGCGTGTTTTGCTTAATGATAATTTCAATGTAACTGGGTTTTGTTTTGTCCCCTCTAATTTTCATCGATGACTTCAATACTGTGCAAGATTCCTTCACATTATGCACAGAGCTCTCTTGTCTGTCAAATTATAGGGGACCTGACCTGGTTGTGTAAGGAGTTGGATACCCTAGGATCTGTGAACAAAGAGATAAGGTGGACCCGAGCCATGTGCTTCCTGTTACGCCCTTCTATTCAGGGATCCACTTATTTATTTCACATGTTCCTTTTTTATTTATTTGTTTCTAATCTTCGTACTTTAATTTATCTAGAGGTGTTTCAAGTTGAGTTTGAACGATTAAAAAAATTAAAAATCATAAAATTGAAAACTGAAATTAAGTTTTATTTTTTTACTATTATGATTTATTTAAATTTTTTAGAAAATTAAACCAAATTAATTTAATTTTGACTTTATAATATTTTGACATGACTTTGTTTAAGAATAATTTGCTATGTATTTTTTTTATAAGCAATTTATAATATATTATTATATGTAGATTTTTAGTGTTTTTTTTTATATTTATGATATAAATGTTAAGTATTTACTGTTGTCAAAATTGTGAGTTTACAAGATGGTGAGTATATATTTTATGTCAATACGGTTTTCTCTATATTTAAGATTAGATTGAACTCTTTGGTTGAGGAATACAAATACATTTGCAAATGAATGCTAAATTTAATCAATACCTACAAATTTGATTTCACTTACTACTTTCAACAGATAATGTTTTAACATAAAATGGTCTTTGCTACTAAATATTGAGAGAATCATTTATGTGTAGGAAAAATATTATCCCTATAATATTAGTTAAAAAATGATTATTTTTAATTAATTAAACACATTATTTATAAATATTAAAATATTATCTCACCCTAAAATAATTTTAAAATAAAAAAATAATGACAAATATTTATTTTATATTTAAAACACGTATTTATTTTATTTTGATAAAGATTAAATTTTATTATTTTGGATAAAGATGGTTAATCTTTTTTTTTTATATTTTAACTTCACAAGATTTTGATATACTCTTACTTATCTTGCGATGGAATGGAAAATCAAATTTATGTAATTCTTTGAGTATAAAATATATGTGTTGATATTTTTTATTTTATTATTTACTTATTAAATTTATGTTTTCTTAACTATTACAATTCATACATTCCATAAATATAATTAATAGAGATGTACAACTAAATTAATATAAATTATTAGCTTCGTAGATTATAAATTTTGATTTTAATTTATAGAATTTTGTATTTTAAAAGTCGTAAGACTAGCAACCTATCATAGTTTTATATCTAAAAAAATGTCATATATAGATGATCATTTTTTAAAAATTAAAGGAAATTTAGATAATTATGACTAATACCTATTCTTTTACTTAAAAAGTATGAATCATTTCTAGTTTAAAAGTAATAAAAATAAAAATAATAACAATAAAATAATAACAAATTAATAAAGATAATTAGTTGTGAA
The DNA here is from genome assembly GCA_025330945.1 of Mucuna pruriens. Lineage (NCBI taxonomy): Eukaryota > Viridiplantae > Streptophyta > Magnoliopsida > Fabales > Fabaceae > Mucuna > Mucuna pruriens. The sequence goes on from JAENHJ010000154.1 coordinate 4,870,398, forward strand.
CATAATACTCAAACAACAAGATCCACAGGTCCTCGATGGAAGCTTTAAGAGAGGAAAAAAAATGTATATTGTGGTAGGTATCATGTTTTGTATTATCCTTGTATTTTTTTTTTGAATGATTTCTTTCTTTTAGCCTACTTATCGCAAATGTGGCTGCAACAACGTTGGTGAAAAGTTTGGTGTTGAAGTACAAGTTCCTTTTGAAAAAAAAATATACAGTAAAGAATCGTCATCGACTTCTTTTAAGGAAAACGCCATAAAACCTAGGATTGGACAAGGTTGGTTTACGAGAACAGATTTTAGGATCAGGAGTCCATTACGTGTAAGAAAGATGTTAGCACCCTACGACATTCGTCCTATGACGATTACTTTAATTAAATACGTGAAATTATTATGACTTCTAAATTATCATTTTTACCTTTCAAACACAAACAATAATAGATTTTATTATTGGGAGGGGAAAGATATTTTTTTTGGTTTTTTGAACTTGACAATAGATGTTTCTTCCTCCTACGTATCTCCTAATGCAATGGAAAATCCAAAGTTTATGTAGTTTTGACTATGTGACACCTAAAGGGATGTCTGCTTGTTTTACAAGTAGCTAAGGTTGACTAAATATCGACGGATACAAAGGGGAAGGCGAGACTGACTAAGAGTCGATCAGTCATATGGGAATGTATGCCGATTTGGAGTCGACTAAGACTCTGATAAGACCTATTATTGGATGGATGTCGATGTGCAACTAAAGAGAGATTTGTTAGAATAAGGGTTTACCTATTTTGTTGCTCTATGTTGCTATGAATATTCTACTCCTTTAGACATTTTCCTCCTTTTGGCTATTTTGAGGACTATACTAAACTCCTTTCCTTTCTCCTTTCTAACGAAAGTTTCTTAGGAATCTCTCAACATTTTCCCTTTTTATTTCTCCTGATCTTTTTCTCTTCAACCCCTTTCATTGAACCTTAGTTCCCTTTTATATATGGGATTTTCCTAGTTCCGAATTTTTTTAAGGAGATCTCCCGCATTAACGGACATGATCATTCTTCTGACCTTTAACTTTGTGTCAAAAGTAAAGTCACGCTACAACAAGGGATTAGTGGTTTTTTTTAGAAAAAGCGGTGACTCTCAAAAATTGAGGCGGCTGAGTCTAGAGAGGAGTGAGACTTCCCTTTTTTTTTAGGAAAGGGACAAAATGAGTTGTCTACACTACTCCTTATATAGCCCAAGGAGAAAATGCATCAACTTGTGTTGATTAATGTGAGTCTTTTTCCAAGAAGATAGAAAGTGTAGGACTTGAGTTTTTATCATGGTTATAGGACCTAATTCGAGGTTGATTTTCATCAAATGATTTTAGTTTTCACGTAAAGACATGAGATCTAAATTTTTCAACCAACTTTCTAATAGTATCAAGTCTTAAACAGACAATTATATCTCAAACTACAATATCTCTTTTTCATGATAAAAACAAATTCTTTATTCATATATATTTTTTCTTTTAACACTATTTTCTTTTAAATTTTCTCATTTTTATATTTTTTATTTTATGTTAACGAAAAAGTTGAGCCGGTAGGCTAACTTGCCAAAAACCTCTCTTTATTACATCACTAATTTTATTATATAATTGATTTTTCCCCTCATCTAGCGTAACAAATGATTAAAAAGTAATACTTTAATCGAAATGTTGAAAGCTTGAGATTTTAATTTCTTTTAGTGAAATTTATTTAAAACGATATTCCAAATCTTCTCACGAATTTAAATTAAATTTTTTAATGAAGTCTAATTAAAAGTTTTTTTTTCAAGTATTTAACCCAAGTTAAAAAAAATTATTATTGATATTTATTTTATTGAAGGAAATTATTAACAATTTATAGTATATCATATTATATATTATTATTATTAATATTTTTTGTATTCAAGGAAATTATTACAATTTATAGTGTATCATATATATATATATATATATATATATATATATATATATATATATATATATATATATATATATATATATATATATATATATATATATGTTATATAAAAGGAAAATGTTATATACGTTAATTAAAAACATTATGTAAATTAAATTAAGAATAAATTATACTAATGTTTCAAATTTCTTGCGATTCTCCTTTTTTACCTTTAGAGTAACTCGCTTAATTGTTTAAGGCATACTGCCTCGTGTACTCTTGCAACCCAAATGTTTTCCAGTTAATTAACACAATCCCTCTATGTGACGTGGACGTGGGTTTTATTGAAAATTTGTTTCCAAAATGTCCTCTTCTCCATGTATAAATTCATGTTAAATGAACACAAAGGAGCCCAAAAAATTACAACTCTTGTCTCCTGCGATTGCTTGGAAGGATTGAAATAAACAAAGTGACCAATCAAGAGATAAAAATAAATAAAATGAACTATCAAGTTTCTACTGCCCAACATGCCTAAGACATAACCTGACTTGTTTATTGTAAAGGTTAAGCTTATATTTTTAAGCACATGTTTAAATAAAAAATAAGTAAGTTATTGGATTTTTAAAAGGTACATAATACAATATTATTATATTATATTATATTATATTATATATATATATATAATAATAATAATAATACATAATACATATATTTATACATAATAATAATATAAGAATATATTATTATTAATAATATATATTCTTAAGACATGTTTAGACTTATAAATCTATTGAATTATTTATAGGTCTTATATAAATTAAGTCACATAAATAATTTTTTATGTCAAGTAAAATTAAATTTTCAAGCATATCAAACTTTTAAATAAGTAGAGAAAGTCAAACTTTACAAATTGAATTGTAATAAATAAACAAAATATATTTGGTAAAGTAATTGTAAATGTCTATTAAAATTTAGTTTAATTTAACCTATTTTCATCCTTAGTTGCTTGTCATCATGTCCAATTAGACTACCCAATCTTTCAATTTCTAGCGGTGTAATAAGAACGACATATTAAATAAAGTGGAAGAGATGTGAAAATCAAAGTTAATGAAATTAAAACAAATTCATATCCCTCATTTTATACCAGTAAGAATACAATTTACACATGTTTTGAGTGATATGAAAGAGATATGGAAGATGAAAATAAAAAGTTGAAGATAACATAAAGAGAAAAATATCTAAACTTAAAAGATAAAATTGTGAATGATTGAAGTGAAACATCATGACTTTCACATTTTAGTTGCAAATGTTGAGATTTTAATTATTTCAACAATATTTAAGTGAGTAATGAAGTGTCAATGCTCCTTATCTTAGTGTGATTTGTCTTTAAATATCATTGAAAGTGGTCATTCTCAGATGAAAATATATATCAACTTTAATTATTAGATAGTGTCCAACTTTTATTATGTTAATTATGAAAATTGGGGTAACTTTTAGTTTTACTTTCAAATTGGACAAAAGACTAGCTAAATAAGGATATCAAATAATATATAGTAGATTGAGTAATTCTGACAAACGAATTTATTAATAAAATATTAGATAATTAAGATTAATTTTTATTTTTAAATAATTAAAATTTGTCCATTTTGTCCTTTTGCTTTCCCTCCACTGACCATTGCAAGCTTTGATGTTGAAAGCAACTTTTGGTTGCCACATTGTTTTTTTCTTCTTCTTTCCTTCTTCCTCTTCCTCTTCCCCTCCTCTATTTCTCCCCTTCTCTCTCTTCTCCCTCTTCTTGGCCGACGAGTGTTTAGCAATTTCAACCACAACCGCACGCAGTGCAATAGATCTGAATCAAAACAAAATCAAATTAATCCTGCATGAATGAAACATCTCCATCCTCCCTTCTACATTCATATCTCTCATCATTGTCATTGAACCACTACGTCCCACGTCTCCCAATACAACCCGAACATGCAACAGAAAACCCAAGCCACCAACACACACCTGCAAATAGAAAAGATAACACAATAAAGCTTCTACAATCGCTGCATGCACCTCTTCTACTTCACCATAGTGCGCTCTTTGTCGTCACAGCTACGTGCTCTTTGTCGCCATTACTGCACCCTCCTCGTTGCCGTCGTTACACACTTTCCATCATTACAAGCTCTGTACTTGCATGCACTTCATCTTCCACACAAGATGTCATTGCTCTTCTCCTGTGCCACTCTAGACAGCAGCTTCCCGTCACACAGCCATGCATCACCAACCTCCTATTTAGAGTATGAGGTCATTATTGTTCCTCCAGTAAGCTTGCTCTCTTACGAAAAACTGGGATATAAGATTGGCGTTGTGGTAGTGAGAGACATGGTGGCAAGGCCTCTGGCCACCATGGCACCACCGTTGCCACAGTAGTTCTTTTTACATTAGAAGAGAAGGAAATAGGAAAATGGGGATGAGAGAGATGAGAAAAGAGAAAAAAAAAAAAGTTGAATAAATCTAGAAAGATAAGCTATCAATTTGAAACTGAACAAATTTAACTATTGTAAAAAAGTTTCCCACTCTAGAACACTTAATGTCCTTTTTCACGCTAGCCTTCACCCACAAATTATTTGAGTTCTCAAATCATCATACCCCACAAATTAAAGCATTAATAATAGCAATTTTCGTTGATGATAGATAGTGTCCAAACATAAAAAGACTTATTCAGGTGGTATCCAAAAAAACAAAAAACACAACGAATAGATTTTCACATCATGCACATGTTCCTCGTAACAAATTAACTGTGCACATACAGAAAACATCTTATCTATTCATCCAAAATACAACCCTATAAAAAAAAAAAAAAAAAAAGATTTCCACATCAGCACATGTTTCCTATAATAAACAAAATGTGCATATAAAAAAAATGTATATACATCCAAAATAATAGTTCCTATACCCCCCAAAAAAGCCTCTTTACGCAAAATAGAATTTCTTATGACAGCTTAATTATTCCAAATAGTAGTCTTATTTGCCATGGTATTGTTTTTTCTTTAATTATTTGCAATTTTCTTAGTCTTTATTTAAATAAATTTCTTCACAAACATTTATAGAGGAAAAAATAGAAAAGAAAATAAAATTTTTCATAAGTTAAAATTAATATATATAAATTAAAAATCAATTTTTAAATAAATTAATATGAGGATTTTTATAAATTAGCTTATGAATAAATTAATTTTAACTTATAAAATATAGTTTAATTGATTTTTCTTTCTTATTTTTTTCTCCTACAAATGTTAAACAGACTATTTATTGTTTTGGCGTTGAGTTGTGTTTGCTATGATTAAGAAGAGGCAAACAAAGTCAATTAACACAAAATTCTCCACTCCTGCTTCAAAATGAATACCAACAAATGTTGAACCTAAGTGGTGATTGCAGACTATTAAACCTAGTAGTTACTGGACAGGTTATGAAGTGGTGATATCTTTTTGCACGGGTGAAGGGTTTCCTAATATTTTGCAAACACAAAATATTTCAGAATTTTAGTGGACAAATATTACCAAAAACACATTGAATAAAGTGATGGGTGTAGACCGTACAGAAGCTATCTAGGACTGGACAAGTGGAGGTTTCCCAATAAGTAGCATAGGTGGAGAAAATACATACCAGAGACATACATAAAAATATACAAAAAAAAAATTCAGAATATTAGAAAGCACATTTGGTCACATTTTATTTTATACATATCAAAACTTTATTCGAAGGGTTGTCAACTAACAAACTTTATTTCTGCCGAAGACTCTAACTGAGAAATTTGCACACAGACGTGTAAATAGCAATTTTCAAAAACCAATATCAAGTTAGCAAGTTCGGCTATAGACCAGTCCATATAACTGGACAACTGGTAGGATTAAAATGGTTCATAACCCTTTTGTCTTTTTTTATTAGATTAACAACTTAATTTTATAATTGTAGAGACTTGAGACCAAACAAATTTGAATAAACTGTTTTTGCATAATTCAAGGAAGAAGTGGCTAATTGATTAAGCAATAAAAAAAGAAGAAAGATTTCTACTATTAACGTAGGCCGGTGAACTGAGTGTCACTGCAACTCAACTATCGTGTTCAAAAGACCTCTGCTCCCTCTTTGGTTCCGTGTAACAGAGATTCATGTTCATGGTAATTGGAAATCCACCTGCTATCAGAAATTATATTAGGTGATGCGTCAGATACACTACTTGTTAAAAAAAAATAGAGAAACTAAATATGCGCTCCATATTTCTTACAGATCTGACTCTAGTACAAAATCGCTAGTCTACGTACTTGACTAAAACCTTTATTGATGTACATATACTACTGCAACAAGCATAGAAGAAATCTAGGCACTCGAAAATCTGGTTCAACTAAAGTCCTAAATTCAAGATCCAGACAGCACATTTGACCTGGCTGCATATGCAGAAATATGCCCAGAAAAACACATCCGATTATTTAGGAACGAATGAAAGAATAACTGAAACACATTTTCGGTTGGCTTTGGTGTAGGACCGTCAGCGCAAAAACAACCAATCATTTAGGTGCCTATTGCTTCCCTCTCCAACTTGCTGACACTCCCAGTCCCAATTGTTGAAACTAATAAGTTAATTAAACAAAATTAACAGCCGATGTTTTATTTGTCCGTTTAACAAAAAAGGACACTTAAACGAGACTTAAAAGAAACCTTTCTGGTGAAGTTTCATTAGCAATTTAAAATTAAAAAGTACGGGCTTAATTGTCCATCTCAAGTTATCAACTATATAACCCAATAACTAAACCAATTATACATCATTTCACCATTGAATGTTACAGAATAATCGGACAGGGAAATATAACTGCACTGCATCAGATTTGCAGAAAAATAAATTGCAACCAGAAGAATTGGAGGATTCAGCAACATAACTGACTCAACATACGGCCTTGTACGGTAAAATCCTGAGTTAACTAATAGGTGTTCAACATGACATTTAAGAAAATCGTTTTCAACATATTCGAGTTTATCTTGAAAATTGCACAAAAAAGAAAAATTAGAAGTTACTTGTTCAATGCTTTTTTGGTCTAGGATCACAAGTATCTTCTACAAAGATTTACTCCTCTTACACTTTATTTTACACCCTCGTCTCTCACTAGATACATATCCTATGCATCAGCCAATGTATGTGGTAATAGTGCTACAGAGGTATTTGATACACATTCTTGCACATCACTCAATGTTCTGAATATGTATTTAAATGCGTATTAGAGCAAGGCTTCTCTATCTTTACAAAAAGAGAAGAAGTAGACATTATACGAGGAAATAAGTTACTAGAATTACAAAAAATAAGAACAATGATGAGGGAAACAATAAGAATGATAGCTAATAATAGAGGACTAAAAATCCAGTAAAGGACTACAGAGCATACCTACATCAGACTAAACAGAGTCACATTCTCGACTTATATTTGTTCAATTTGATTTAACCTTCAATTCAGAAAAGAATAGATTATCATGATTAGATATTGCAAAAGGTCGATAATGATAATTTTTAAAAAATAAATTATCACGAGATGTTACGAGGAATTCTAACAGCTTCTTCACCTTTCTCCCTCACAACATCCACTGTGCAACCTGTCAGCGCATCACCAAGAACTTCAACGCTTGCACCTCCTGATAAATTCCAATTACAGCCAGCAGTGCTCATCTCAATCGACAAGGCAGAATACTGCACTCGCAAAGACTTCAGGCATTCTTGACTTTCCTACAGAAATTTGGATAATAATGAACAATTTCGACCGGCAAAATCAGATTTGGCAAGACAACCCGTCACGAAAATCTCACCTTTTCAATTGCTATTTTCCTTTTTATCTCGTCTAATTCAGCATCATCAAGTATCAACCTTCTTTTTGTGTCTTTGCTTGGAGTTGTTAAAGAAAAAAGATAAGATCTGATAATGAACATTTCTGCGTTTCAACTATGGAGATTATTGATGATAACTTGTAAAGTCTAAAGTGAACCAGAGAATGCCATGCACATGATTCAAATCATAAGAGACAGCTAAATGAATTCTTATTCGGAATGACAAATAAAATATCCAAGATGAAACAACAGTAAAGACAATAATATTCAACAGAAACCCATACAAATCATCAAATAAATTTGCAAAACTGAGATACACATCCAAAAAGCAAAAGAAAACAGAAAGTAAAATGCTTTTCAAACCATCTTTATTTTCTTAATCATCATCAGAACATATTAATACAAGAATGACCATAGGGAAAAGGTATGTAGAGATATAAGCATCACTAATTGTCAGCCAACGGCATTAATTGCTAATTCTCAAATATAAAAATGTCAATAATTACAGTTAGTGAGCATAATTAATACCAAAAAGAAAAAACTACTACATATAAGCCATGATGTTGTTGGAAATCAAATAGTCGTATGCAGCTCAAAAAGACAATCAGCAATCTCAGGTTGAGAAGCGTGAGCATGAGGTATGTACATCACGATTGCTAATTAAATACTCAAGAAAATGACCAAGGCATAGGAATTTGGATCAAAATAGCACTTCGAGTGCTGTCAATTTATTAAGCCTGTAGCAATGACTTCACCCGATTGTAACATTAATCTCTGCATCGGAATCATCTGAACCACAAACAGAACTGAAACAATTAAATCAGCAGACCCCATAACTTTCTCTAGTTGCAAGGACAACGACAACAACAAAGCCTTATCTGAGCTGTTAGAATCTACACGCTGCTTGCCCTTTCAGTTTTCAATGCTGAAAATTCAGCAATAAACCTTCCAGCAAAGCATTGGATATTGGCTTATAGGGACAAAGTATGATAAGATACAATTAACTAAAATCAGAGATTAAAAACAGACATAACATTTGATCATCCAATTAGCAAAAACTTATCAATCAGATTCCAGTTTTATTCTCTAATCTGGAAGACCTCTTATTCCTTTTAGATTAAATTTTCAGCTTTTGACTCCAAATTCTGAATTCTCTAAGCAGCTAATTGGCCTACCGTGGAATCTAGAATTTTCTGAAGTTGACATTATTGTTACACTTATTTTATCATTTAAATTGTACCCCTTTCTGATGTCAATATCAATGATTTATTATGAAGCCCGACATACTGATCGAGCATGCATCTCCCAGCAGCTGAACCAACAGAATGCAGGAAGAACAAAAAATTATTTTTGGATATGCAGCATAAATGTCCTACAAAGGAACCATTTCCATACAAAAATTTATCTCTGAATATGCAAACTAACCTTGAGACAAAGACAACCATGATTAAATAGGGAAATCTATTCCAAAACTTTTGAATTACAAAAAATGATCATGTAGGTCGACCCATTGCTCGTTTGGGCTTCTTCACAAAGCTCAACCGAATCTGTTTCAGGCGACTTCTCTTCCTGGCCATTTTCTCAGGCAAGGTTTCCCTCTTCTTCACGCCCTTGACAACCTTCTTCTTCTTCTTCAAATACCTCGGGTCAACAGCATACTCTTTAAGTATCACAGACAGCCCTCTACTCCGGGCTTCATTGAATAGAGCATTAGCCCTATCAACACGATTGTGGGCGCCCAATTTCCCCATCAACAGGTCATAAGTTTTAACCCCGGGTTCACACCCCTCAGCCTTCATCATCGCGAACACACTCAAAGCATGATCAACCCTCTCAATGCCACACAAAATCTTGAGGAACTGATAGTAAGCCTTCTTATCAAGAAACTCACCAAAACCAGCAGATCTCATCCTATCAATCATTTCATCCCCTTCTTCCAACCTAGCAGCCTGATATAAACTCCTAATCAGAACAAGAAAAGTAGTCTCATTGGGATAACACCCCCACTCTCCCATGCTACGAAACAACCCCAACGCATCCTCAGTCTTCCTAATCTTACAAAAATTGGTTATCAACACATTGAATGTCTCCACATTCCTGGGAACCCCACGGTACTCCATCTCCACCAGCACCGTCTCCGCCTCCGAATGAAGCCGAAACGGATCCTTCTCACGACAAAGCTTGCACACGCAATCAAGCATGGCATTGTAAGCACCTACGCCAAGCTCAAACCCTCCACGATACATTTCACCGGCGAGTCTTCGAGCTTCCTCGAGCTTCCCGTCAACGCACCACCCTCTGATCAACAATTCACACGTCGCTTCGTCGGGGAAAAACTCCCTCGCCAAATCCTTCACCATCTTCTCAGCATAGCTCGCGAAACCCTTCGAACACAGCTTCTCCACAACCACCTTCAGCGAACCGCGATCGCGCTTCAACCCGTAGTCCCTTTCCATTCGCTCAAAGAATTGGACCGCGCGGTTAGGCCGGCCCGCGCGGACGAGGCGGTCGATCGCCGAGGATAGGGTTTTGGGCCCGGCGGCAGCGCCGCCGGCTAGGACGTCGTGCGTAGCCTTGAAGTCGTTGCGGCGGCCGAAGTAATCCACGAAATAGGAGACGGTGTCGTCGGTGTGGGAGAATTGGGGGTTGGAGGCCAGCCATTGGTGGAACCCTAGCACGGTGCGGCCAGCTTCGGGGGAGAGGTTTAGGGTTTGGAGAATTAAATTAGGGGTTGGGGTGATGTGGGAGAAGCTGAGGTGGAGGCGCTGCGAGACCGAGAGAGGGTCCGAGTCCGACTCTTTCTGGAGCTCCGAGGAGAGGGACTTAGCAATCTGATCCGTTTGGATTTCCGATGAGAAATGTCTGGTTATTAAGAGTGAAGAAGGAGTGAAGAGGCTTCGGGGATGGAAATGGGAAGAGGGTTGTCGTGGAAGCAGAGGAAGGGTATGAATTGGAGAGGAAGATATGAATGATAAAGAACGAGAACGGAGTAAGAGCCTCCGAAGTTGCAGAGACGCTAATGGCGGCATGTTTAGGGTTTCAGTGTGAGTAAGAAAAGAAGAACACGACGAGGAAGGAGGAGGAGAAACAACCTACAAGGTAAACGTGGCAAGCGCAAGTTTTCCCAATTCAATTTCGGGCTTTTGGGCTTTGAGGTTTTGATGAGGCCCGTGTTATTTTCCCCCCTTTTTCCTTGTTCTCACTTAGCATCTCAGTTGTGTTAAATTTAACTCAATGAAAATAAGATTTCATTGTTTTTTCTTTTTATGTAAACAGAAACATGTTACTATGGTGTATGAATATATAATGAAAAGTAATTTTTGTCAAATTGGTAAAAAAGTTTAAAAAAAAAGCGAAATGGAAAGACATAACAAGAATGAAAGAATAGGCAAAGGAAGAGATGTCTCGTGAGGAAAAAGATTAAAAAGATAGAAAGAGAAGTAGGGAGAAAATGGTAGAAGATGATATGACTTTCTTTCCTTCGAGTACTCCTTCAAAAAATAGCTATTCCCCAAATTTTATACTATACAATTTGGTCCACATTTTATTAAAGAGTTTTTTTTACCTCAAAATTTAAGTGGTTAAATGTTTATGTTATTTTAAAAATAAAATAAAATCTGAGGACAGACATATACTATCCCTGATAATGGCTAAGGGAATCGAGACTTGAATATAATTGATTGGCTACTTTGGTCCTTCCCTTCCTTGGCAGCTGAGTACATCCAACAAATAGAGGACATGACAGAAAGCTAAATATATTTAAGAGTTAAATTTCAGTGGAAGTGCTGCTAAGTCTAATAGTAATAACTATAAGTTTTGGTAGGTAACCTCCTTCCCCTAAAAAAATATTGGTTGAGATGAATGAAATGATTCTTATATGGAGTCTGGTTGAATGAAATCTGATTTTTTTCCTTTAAGGAGTTTTGTTATTTCATATGAATAGAGTATGAATTTTAACTAAAGAAAAATTTTCTAATCAAGTGAGGGTGCTTAAATTTAATAAGAAAAGAAATATTTTTTAATTTTTTTTACCAACCAATTGCTACAAACTAATTCTAAGAGCAACTCTATTCACAGTACTAAATCTTTATTTTTTATTATTATTAATAAGGACCTGTGGTTGGAGTTGTTTTTTGGAACCTACGACATTAATATGTTAAAAATTAGTTGTCTTTTATAGTATTATAATGGAGTTTTGGACTTTCTTTTTAACATAAGCTATAGTTACGTACTCAAATCACAAGTATAGATATTTAAAATAAATAAATAAATACTCAAATTTTTAATAATGAAAGAATCATGAAGATGTAAAAATTTGTCATCCTCAATTTTGTCATATTAATACTATTAATACTATTATGCATATAAACATAACTAACATAAAAAAAACAAATAATTAAACCTCTCAAATTTCTTTTATTTATTATCATGTCAAATCTCATTATATTTTTTACACGTGTTCTCTCAAAGTTCTACTTCATCCAATTTATTTACTCTTATATACATATATTCATAGTCCTTTCTTTGTTTGTTTTTACTCAATTAATCAGAGTTAAATCAATCTCAATTTCTTCTTAAATCTTATGCAAAGTTATCAATCTCTCATTATGCGTAAAGATAAATAACTTACATAAAATAAAGTTGTGAAAAATGATACAATCAATTGTTTAATGACAACTTCTTCCACAACTCAATATACACAAATGGCAATAATAATGAAGGTTTTGAATGTAAATGCATGTCTTCTATTGAATTGTACTAATCCTTAATGGTCATGATGAATATTTTCAAACCGGAGTTGATGTAATTGGAAGAATGAACTTTTTCATATTGTCACTATTTGTATATTGGTACATGGATCATTTGTTGACTTAAATGTGGATGATTACGTGTGAATTGACAAAAATAGTTTAATTAAATGTTTGGACAAGTTTGCAAGGAGTGTGAATGAGGTATTTGAGATTGAATACTTAAAAAAATTGTGTAGCATCAAGTATACAAATGCTGAATACAAATTAGCAACTATTGATGGCAACGTTAGATATTATCTTTCTATTAGAAAAAGTGAGATTCAAAACTTTGTCTCCACTTCGAGTATGTGTCACGACAATGCTAATGTGTTGATGTTATTTCAATCATTCCTTATAGTAAAAATAGAGATAAAAATTTATTTAGTAGATAATAAATCATTGATTGTTGGGTTGGTAAAAAATGGTAAAAACTGACTATTAATTAAGTACTTGTTAAATAATTGTTTATTTCGTAACATTTATGTATAATTTCTTTTTATATAAATTATTTTCATTAGTTATTTTGAGGAAATTATTGAAACAAGTGGAAAATAACATAAATATATTATAAATTGTTTTTATAAGCTCTCAAATACTTATATAAGTATATATAATGCATGGCAAATATGATAAACCTTAATTTGACACTTACATGCTCGAGTTATGAATAAATAGAAGGGAAATAAATCGTAATTTCACACTTACACGTTCTAATTATGTAAGGTAAAAGGAAGAGAAAGATGAAAAGAAGAAAAAAAAATAGGAAGGGAAAAGGAGTAAGAGAAAAGAAGAAGAATAACTAATAAATATGATATTAAATGAAGAAGAATAAAAAAATAGTTTTAAGATAAAATAAAAGAAAAGTTGGATATATTATAAAAGAGAAGTTGCATATATATATATATATATATATATATATATATATATATATATATATATATATATATATATATATATATATATATATATATATATATATATATATATATATATATATATATGAAAAATATTAAATATTTGTTATGTTAGCCTCATAAACGAATTTTAGTATTTTGAAATATTAGTCTTTGGTTTTCAGGTGGCAAAAAAAAAGTTGGACTCAGAGGTAAAGTTTGTTGTTGGTAGAAAGTTTATAATTTTATTAGACATTGCAAGTAAATGATACATGTAGTTTTTGCACTTACTTCTTAACAGGATAAAAGTAGGTATAATATGATGGTAAAAGTCACCACTTTGACGATGGGAAGGTAATACAATACTGGAAACATCAATAAGACATTACTAATGTGATGACACAACGCAGCAGATATAAATTCTCCTAACTTACAAGAATCTTTAAAAAGTAACCACAAATGAGAATGAAAGCAATAATGAGAAGAATCACACAAGAGATACCAATGTTTTTAACGTGAAAAACCCCCTCAACGTGAAAAGTAAAAACCACGGGTTGTCCAGACCAAAGAAATCAATCTACTATGATTAATTAATTAAGAGTACAAGAGTTATCAATCTCTTCCATCTCTCACTCAGTGATGAATTCACTTTCTCTCTATCTCCCAAATCTGACTCTTTCTCCTCTTATAAACAGAGACTTAGTGGGCTTGAGAGTATTGAGTTTTTGTCCACGTAATTGAGAACTCAAAAATAATCCAACATAATAGTATTTATATGTATAAATATATATTATCTATTTAATTTATAGATTAAAATATTTTGATTAGTATAATTATGTAAAATATTTAAATAATTTTAATTTTACGACCCTTAAAACTATTTAAAAATTGTATAAAAGTTAATATTAAAATATTCTTAAATACAATAAACATCCACATTTACTTGTAAATATTAGAAAATTCACATATACCTATATAGCAAATACCTTGACCAAGTATGAAAACAAACACGAGACAAAAAAATATTTATCGGGCAAGTGAGAACATGCACTCACTGCTAGAACCCCATGATACTCGAGGTTGAAAACAGAAATTAATGGATTGCAATCCATAAAAAGTGGTACACAGAATAATACACCAATATTTTATAAACATAGATTTGACAGGATGAATCAGTTGTTGACAAAAATTAAATTCGCCATTAATATGTGAATGGATTTATTTAGCCATCCCAATCACCTGCTTTACTTTATTTTTATTTTCAAACATACCTATCTTATCTCTGGCCAAAAGAAATACATCTTATATATCTCATCGTTTGTCTTTTACAATTTATTTTTATTTTCAAACATACCTATCTTATCTCTGGCCAAAAGAAATACATCTTATATATCTCATCGTTTGTCTTTTACAATTTACGGTGCTATTCAAAATTGAAATGATACCTTTCTGGATATGTTATTTACACAAATAAAACAAGGCAATATTTCTCACAACTGAAATTATGATATATTCTTAACATATAAGAGTTTTAATATGATGACGAAATATTTAATTATTTTATACAATTTTATAATTTGTATTCGTTGGTTGGAGAATACTTTAATTGAACTATTCTCTTTGTTAGTTTTTATATTATTAATTTTAAATATAATCCAGTATAAAAAATCTCACTAGTTAAAATAATCAACAAAATTATTTCATCTACCTATTCTTTACAATCTAAAACGTTTTAATATAAAACATTGATGTCTTATGAGATCTGTATTCGATGTTTGTATGGTTGGAATTCCCTCCTTAATTGTTGTTCTCAAGTCACAATGTTTTGGGATGAACATGTTGGGTTATTTTTGGGCTCCCAACTATGTGGACAAAAGTCCAATACTCTCAAGCCCGCTAAGTTTCTCTTTATAAGAGGAGAAGAGATTAGATTGAGAGACACATCCAAGTGAAGAAACCCTAAGAGAGTTAGAGTGTCTTTTCAGTATTCTTCTTTAAGAGAAAGAGAGATATATACAGAGAGGTTTGTATACCATCCGAGAGGGTGAGATTCATTGAGAGATCCTTAGAGATTGAGAGAAATACTTTGTAATCCTACTTTTATAGTGGAGATCTTTTTACCTGACTCAGGTCGTGCTTTTTTCCCCGGTAGGGTTTTCCACGTAAAAATTCTGGTGTCTTCTTCCCTCTACTCTTTCGGTTATTTATTTTTCTTACGCCCGCATAGTGCCCATTTTATTTCACAGAGGAGGAATTGGTATTGTTGAATCCCAACAAAGGTATCGAGCTATTGGTTCGAAAAAATCATAGTCCAAATGTGCAATTCAAGATGGAAGAAGGAACATACGCTCATGATGAAGACATGTTCAAGCTAATCGCAGATAATTATTCCTATTGGGAAGCCAATGATGGAAGACCATCTATACTGCATGATTTGTATGAGCCAATCACAAAATGAAGAAATGCTTTAAGGGAAGACTGAAAAAGATTGGGAGATTCTCAATCGTAAAGTTGTTGCTTTATGATTCGAAAAATACATCGACAAAAAGCTTGTTTGAGCATGTGTCGACTTATACCAATGCGTATGAAGTTGTGGGACGAAGCTTGAATCTATGATTCAAAAGAAAACTCCTAGAAACAAAGCTTATCTTGTCGACGATTGGTAAAATCGAGTACTTTAACTTTAATATGATCGAGCATCTAAATACCTTCAAACGATTGTGAATTAATTAATGAAGGCAGATATGAAGATTGATGATGAATTACAAGCTCTTCTACTCCTTAGTTCTCTACCCGAGATTTTGACACGTGGTTGTCACTCTCAGCAACTCAACATCAGATGGAAAGCTTAGTCTGGATACTATTACAGATAGTCTGTTGAATGAAGAGTCCAAAAGGAAAGAAAGAGGAATGAGTAGTCACTCAGAAGCCAATGTTGTTGAGAATAGAGGAAGGAGTGAGCATAGAAGCAAAGGAAGTCGTGGAAAGTCACAAGGAAAATCCAAGTCTCGTCCTAGAGGTTTGACATGTTTCTATTGTGGAAAAATTGGTCACAAGAAACAAGAATGTAGATTCTTGAAGAGAGATCAGAAGGCTGGATCAGTCCATCCTGACGAGATTGACCCCAAAAAGATGTTGGAAGAGAAAACCACAACAACGATGGTATTAGACGACGAACAGGTGTTCCTTATTGGTAAAGAAAATTATCTAAATGTTGCTTTTGGTGATTGCACTTGGATAGTTGATACTAGAGCATCCTTTCATGTTACTCCTCATGAAGGATTCTTCTCATCTTATCAAAAAGAAGATTTTGGAATAGTAAAAATGGGCAATCATGTCACAAGCAAGATTGTGGGAACAGGAGAAGTGACTTTGATAACAGATGGAAAAAAACTTGTGCTAAAGGAGGTAAGGCATGTGCCTGAGATACGTCTAAACCTTCTTTCAATAGGTAAACTAGATGATGCTGGAATGAACAACCAGTTTGGAGGTGGAAAATGGAAACTTAGCCGAGGAAGCTTAATTGTTGCTCGCGGCAAGAAGGAAGGCTCTTAAGGTGAACCTCAATGTTTTGCAGAAGCCATTGAGATGGAAGACAAAGACAAATGGTTGCAAGCCATGGAAGAAGAGATTCAATCCTTAAAGGATAATCAGACATACGATTTGGTAGAATTACCAAAAGGAAGAAAAGTATTACAAAACAAATGGGTGTTCAAGCTCAAGAGTGAAGAGAACAATCCAACCCCAAGATACAAAGAACGAATTGTCGTGAAGGGGTGCAACCAAAAGAAAGGAATAGACTTTGATGAAATATTCTCACTAGTGGTGAAGATGACATCTATCAGAGCAGTTCTCGGTCTGGCAGCAAAACTAGACCTGGAGATTGAACAAATGGATGTCAAAACAGCATTCTTACATGGAGCAACCAGAAGGCTTTGAAGAACCAGGCAAAGAACACTTGGTGTGTCGTCTGAAGAAAAGCCTTTATGGTCTAAAGCAAGCCCCAAGACAATGGTATAAGAAATTCGATTCTTTTATGATCCAACATAATTTTAAGAAGACCTCTGCAGACCATTGTGTGTTTGTGAAGAAATATGAAAATGGTGAGTCCATCATACTTCTCTTATATGTTGATGATATGTTGATTGTAGGGAATAACAAAATAAAAATAGCTGCTCTCAAGAAGGCATTGAGTAAGTCTTTTGCCATGAAAGACCTGGGTGCAGTAAAGAGGATTCTTGGAATGCAAATTTCTAGAGATCGTTCAAAAGGAATGTTGTGGGTATCTCAAAAAGATTACATTGAGAAGATTCTCAAAAGGTTCAACATGCACAATGTCAAACCTGTCCGTATTCCAATTGCTGGACATTTCAAACTTAGCAAATCTCAATATCCAAAGAATGAAGAAGAAAGAGAAGAAATGAACAAGGTGCCCTATTCTTCTGCCGTGGATAGCCTTATGTATGCAATGGTTTGTACAAGACCAGATATTGGCTATACTGTAGGAGTTGTGAGCAGATTCCTATCAAACCCAGGAAAGGAGCATTGGGAAGCTGTTAAATGGATATTAAGATATCTAAGAGGAACTGCCAAAAGAAGTTTTGTGTTTTAGCAAATGAAAATCTAAAGCTCATTGGATATTCAGACTCAGATATGGCAGAGATGTGGATTCAAAGAAGTCAACATCGAGTTATCTGATTACTTTTTTGAGGGGAGCTGTTTCTTGGCAAGTCAAAATATCAAAAATGTGTGACATTGTCTACAACTGAAGCAGTAGTATGTAGCAAATCTTTGAAGCCTCAAAAGAGATGCTATGGATGAAGAATTTTCTAAGAGAATTGGGACATGATCAAGATGATTATGTAGTGAACTATGATAATCAAAGTACAATTCATCTGACCAAGAATCCCATGTTTCATTCACGCTCAAAGCATATTGACATCATTATCATTGGATACGGAAGTGTTGGATAGGAAGGAATGAAGATAGAGAAAATTCATCTGATTTGAATTGGTCGACATGATGACTAAGTCAATGCCAACCAAGAAGGTTGAAGATTGTTCTAAGGTGCTTTGGTGTTGTGGTTCCTCCCATTAAGTCGGGGAAGGGGAGATTTGTTGAATTCCTCCTTAATTGTTGTTCTCAAGTCACAATGTTTTTTGGGGATGAACATGTTGGGTTACTTTTGGGCTCCCAACTATGTGAACAAAGTTCAATACTCTCAAGCCCGCTAAGTTTCTCTTTATAAGAGGAGAAGAGATTAGATTGAGAGACACATCCAAGTGAAGAAACCCTAAGAGAGTTAGAGTGTCTTTTCTGTATTCTTCTTTGAGAGAAAGAGAGATATATACATAGAGGTTTGTATACCATCCGAGAGGGTGAGATTCATTGAGAGATCCTTAGAGATTGAGAGAAATACTTTATAATCCTACTTTTATAGTGGAGATCTTTTACTGGACTAGGACCCGTGGTTTTTCCCAAGAGGGTTTTCCACGTAAAAATTCTGGTGTCTTCTTCCCTCTACTTTTTCAATTATTTTTTCTTACGCTTTCGCATAGTACCCATTTTGCGTTCGCAGAGGAGGGAATTGGTATTGCTGAATCCCAACATGTATACATTTAGGAATGGAAATAGGTTGGATAACTTATTAGAAATTTATGACCCAACTCACATTAAAAATAAGTTATATTGTGCCTAATAAATTTAATTTATATACCTACTTGCTAATAAATTGAAAGAAAATTTACTTTAAAAGCATATTTAGTTAAAACAAGTTAGGTTAAAAGTCATTTTATTTTTCTTTTAATCTTAACAAGAAATCACGTTTAAATAAAAGAATAAATGATAAATAATAATATATTCTCCTAAATGTGGTATATAAGAAAAAAAAATTAATATATTACGCATGTTAGTTAACATTGTTTTATTATATCAATTCTATCTAATAATTGATTTTTTTAGTTTAAATTATTATTTATTAAAATTTGATATATAAAATTAGGAATATAAGTGACGGGTTAGATTGAATTTCCTTTCATTTATTACTCAATTCAATGAAGTATAATTGGATTTGGTTAAGTTAATTTTTTTTTAAGAGACTTAGTCCAGCCTAACTCCACCTTAAGTTGGGTTGGGTAATAAGGACAACTAAATAAAATAATAATATATTTTAGAAAATAAAAAATATAAAAATAAAATACTTAATTAATTAAAGTCATTCAAAATCAACACATTTAAATATGTAAAAACGTAGATACAATCATACCACATTTAAAATAACATTATGTCACAACCTAAATTGTGACGTTAAAATGAGTGTTGGCCGAGACCGAACCGGCCTTGAAAGTCATGGCGCCACCGTTTGGTTTGAACGCCAGGAAACCTAATGGAAAGGCTGGCCTGAAATCGAAATATAGGTTGGAGTTGGTTACCAGGGGGCATAGGGGGCCAAAGATGCCTATCACTGACAATACCCTTGGCTAGCTATATGGGAAGAGGGCGGTGCTTGTGTTTGGGTTGTGTTTTTTGGCCTAAGTCCCTGGGAAGGAGGAGGTTCGGGTAAGGTGTTCAGGATTTTTGGGATTTAAGATTCGACTGATAGAAATAATGTTTTCCTACGCCCACGCACTTATAGAACTTTGAGGAGTTCAAAAGTCAACGTAGTTCCCGGTGGGTAAAGCCGCTTCAATACCAGCTTGGCTATGTTTAGATTTGAGATGAATTTGGCCTTGACGCAGGGGGGAGGCTTGGGAGAGGTTTGAGAGATTTGGATTTCAATTTTCTAGAGTTTCTGCCCAAGAAAATTCCACCCCTCAACTCTTCATTCTGAGGCTTTTTATAGGCTTGGGATTGGGCCGGTGGTTGCCCCCATATCCCTCGATTTCTCCAGAAAGGCTTTGAGTCACAGAACTACCTTCCAAGATATTATTTTATATGAGTCAAGGTAGGTCCTGGGAAGACTCAGTCTTGGGAAGACTCAGTCCCGGGAAGACTCAGTCCTGGACAGTTTTGGGGTGCAACACATTATATATCATGTAAGAAATTAAAAATGATTATTAAATATATTATTTTAACTCAAGTACAATACAAAATTAGATACATTATAAAAAATTTCAGTACATATATAAATTAAAATACAAGTTTAACTATCCAGGTCCAATACTATTAATATATAATTATAAGTTTATTAATAATATTAAATTGGATTGGGTTGGAAACTTGTTAGCTCAACACTCATCCCAATTATATATATGTGATTTAAAATAAACTTAAACCAACCTAATGACCAAATCCAACCCACTAAATTATTGTTGAGTTGATCTGGTTCATAGGTTAATTGTGACTCACTTATATCTCAATAAAAATAGAAAAAAAAATGATTGTTGGAATAAAATATTTTGGAGATAATTTCATTAAATAAAGTAAAAATAGTTAATGAAGTAAAATTGGTCAAAATTTGTTTATATTAAGATTAACACATAATATATATATATTCAAGTAAGTTTGTATTTTAATATTTTGAGATTATATTTTTGTTAATCTATTTAAAGTTTTAGATATATTGATTAGTTGTAAGTATAGGCTAATTAACATATTTAAAGATATGTAACCTTCCTTAATAGACTTCATTAGAATTACAATGAAATTATATTTTTAAAATTACTTCTGAAGGCAAGTTAGGCTCTTAAAAACTACAAACTATATCAAGTAAACACGTGAAACTCCAACATGTAATTTGGGAAGTTGATTAGGTTCAAGCCTTGGAAAAGCACATCAATTACGTTATATTTTTACTTTCAAAGTTAAAAGTCAAAATAAAAACAATAAAAATAAAAGATGTATGGTCATTTTAGCTGAATGGGTCATTTTTAACTAGTTCCACTTTGTTGTCCTATATCAATTAGTTCAGGAGAAAAGAGGAGAGAAGTTAGGATATATATGTAACTTATTTTAAGAAGTTACTAAGTTAGTTTTCTTTCAAGTTACTTTTGCTCCCTTTTTCTTTTATCAAAAAACAAAAATCCTTAATTTCTTAAGAGTTTTTTTTTCTCTAAATATGGTTTGCCCAATTTATTCTTTTAAGGGAAGAAAAATATTTAAATCAAACACTATTATAATATAACACAGCTCATTTTCACCCTTAGTGCGTCAATTGTTGTTAAACATTAAAATCAAAATCTACATGACATCAAATCAAAATTAAATATAAAAATATATAGGCATTTTTGTTAAATATAATATATATTACTATTATAGATTTTGTTTAACAGCACTACTTCTAAATAGCAGCATATTCTACTCCGTACATTATTTCATAGTATCATTTATATAAATATACTTATATATTATAAATATGAATTTTTATATTTGGATCGATGAAAATATTTTCACAAGTTACCACTATTATTGAATGAGAAAATTTTAAAAAATAATTATTGAATGAGAATATTTGTAGGTTTTGTTTTCACTCTTGTTGAGAGACATATTTTATCTCAATCTTATATATATTAAGGATTTAATTTTATTTTTTTATTTTTAAATATATTTCTTAAATTTAAATTTATTTTGATTTAATAACTAGCTCAATTTCTTTACTATCTCAAACCATTTTTTTATATATCTTTATTTGCATTCTTTATTTTCTTAATTATTATCTTTTTTAATATATTTTTATCTTTATTTTTAAATTGAATTTAAATATTTCTAAAATAAATTATTAATATTTAAAATAAATTTTTATTACAATATAAATTATTTATCATAAATATAAAAAATATTTTATATTTTAAAAATGTTTTTTTATTACAAATTTTTATATAATATAATTTATTCATTATAGACTTTCATTATATAAAAATAAACATTTATTATATGCACGACACGCGTATGTAATACTAAAATACTAGTAAGTTACTTAAAATGAAGTAATTAAGATAAATTAGAGTTCAAATACTAATTGTAGGCTAAATTTGTCATAAAAAGTAAAATATTATAAGTTCTATGAAAAAAATTCTAAATCTTTTTATGACATCACCTTAATAATTTTTGTAATTATCTAATGAAGGAAATGTTATACATAATGATTCATAATGAAATGATAACATAAAATTTTTTGTAATTATTGAAATGAATTTTAATATAATTATTATAAAAATTAATAAATTTATCATATGAAATGATGATATAAAAATTTTTACACTATTAATACATAATTTATTTTTATAATTTTTTATTATTGATTTAAAATATAATTTATATATTTACATATTTTATTTATTTATTATAAATTAAATTATATAAAATAAATATTTATTTAAGAAATATAAAAATATTACTAGGAATAACTTTTAGAGTCTTGCTAACTAGTGTCCTAAGAGCACTAGTTAAAAATATTAAATATTTATTGAAGATAACAAAAGCAAAGTATATAGAGCATTAAATAAATATTTAAATTAAATAAAAATTATAAATTTTAAATAAATTTTATAGTCATTATTAATGCAATTTTACTTCATCCAAATAACAAAATTACCTATAACAATATCTAACTTTCTAATTTCTAATAAATTGAAAAAAAATTATGTATAAAATTACTAGAGATTGATTTCATTCCAATAGCATTATAATTATAATAAATATTTATTTAGAAATATAAAAATACTACTGGTAGTAATTTTTAGGGTCTTGACGAGTGCTTTAGGCACTGGTTTGGTTAATCAACAATAAATGTTTATTAAAAATAATAAATAAAGTATAAAAATAAATAAATATTTAAATTGAATAAAAATTTATAGCATTAAATATATTTAATAAATATTCATTATCAATGCAGTTTTATTTCATTTAAATACTAAAATGAACTGTAACAATATCTAATTTTCTAATCTTTAATGAGTTAAAAAATTACTCATGAAATTACTAGAGATTAATTTCACCCGAAGAGTATTATAAAAGGCGTGTAAATTTTTTAAAGCCATGTCCATCCATTCATATTCTTTTTAAAATAAAAAAATACAAAAAATTACATCAAGGTTGGAATCTATATATTACTACTTAAATTTCTCACAGGGCCCACTTAGTGATTCGCCCACTAATATATATAATGTTATTTAATTAATAATATTGTTGAAAGGATATACTTACAACATTTATTTAGTAAGCAGAAGTTTTCTGATTTTTTTCTATTACATATTAGGAAAAAGTAATTTAAATTTGCATTTTCTTTTTTGTATGGTCATCACTTGCAGGAAAAATCAATTCAATAATTTTCAAATGAAAACTTCGAACTTCCAAACTCCATAGGTTAAGGCAAATTTATAGAAGAAAAAAAATAGTTGATTTTTATTTATGCAAATGGCTACACCTACATGCGAACAGAGGTATATCTGTAGATTCTTTTGAGTAAAGATATACTAGTCAGAAAACATTAAAGAAGTGGTTGTCTAAGTTTAATTGCACTGATTGCATCAACTACAAGAGGAAGAAAGTTGAGGCGGACACAAATTCTACTGTATGTAAAATTCCATACTTTGCAAGTCAATTAGCGCAGGAATTCATTCTAGTAAGATATGTTGAAAGGAAACAGATCAATTATTTGTTACAATGAATCAAACATGCATATAGATGAAATTAATTAGTACCTTGGCATATAAGAACAACCATAGAATCAAATTCACCTATTTTAATTGTTATAATTAATCCTCACTTATTTTAATATATAATAAATAAAATCAACAACTATTAATTATTTTTTAACCAGTGCAGTTAGGACAATGTTTAGGACAGTATTTACCTAATTTTTATTATAACAAGATGACGTGAAATTTTATGATGAGGTAATTCATTTTCCTAAGATATTAGTTAATGCCAATGGACCAAACTAATCAATTTAACGAGAAGAAATATTGTCGAATATTGAGTAGTTAGTGTGCCACTCAGCCGCATAAATGTCCGAATTGGCCATGAGACTAAGTCTTGGCAACGTTATCTATTTACATTGACCCAAGTCACCCACCCACCGGTTTATTTTGGGAATGACGAATGACTAGGATTTATTTACCTACAAATCTGGTTAACCAGTGCGTACATGTGTATTATAATTAAAGTTGAGTTTAGTTTGTTGGGTATGGTGGGTTTGTATTATAAATGTTTTTTTTTATTTTAACGGAATAAAAATAGATAAAATAAATATTTTTTAAATTATAATAAAAATTTTAAAATAATAAAAATATAAATTAATTGTCAATATTAAATTTTATATTAACAGAATTTTAAAATTAAATTCTAAAATAAAAATAAAATATATTTAATTATATGTTTTAAATTTAAGGAAAAATATATTAGTTAAAAATAATAAAAATATATAAATTAATTACAACTTTTTGATAATATAAAATAATTATCATCCAATTGTGGTTTATTATTATGACAAAAATATAATTATTTATTGTTTTGAAATTAATATTTTATACAATATTTTAACATGAAGTTTATAATTAGATATTATCTAAATATTTAATAAATATTTTTTATCCTTTCATGTAATGTATATGACGGTTTGATGACTGCATACTTATAATATATATATATATATATATATATATATATATATATATATATATATATATATATATATATTAATGTCGACCATAAATATTTCCTACCCATGATAATCCTGTTCGAATAAAATAAAACCGCTTACTTAATATGTGATTAAATGTCTTTACATCATTAAAAAAAAGAGTATACTTATATACTTAGTATAAAAATAATCTTACTTTGCCTAATTATAAAAAAAATTAATTACTTGTGTATAAAATAATATTATCTTTGGTGAGAAACCAATAGAAATAATTTTTTATTTTATAATTATAAGAAACAAATTATACCCTTGAAGTTCATTAATAAATCATTCACTTATTTTTCATTAAAATAAATACAATCGATGAATTTTTTGAAATAAAATTTAAATTATAATATTATTAATTAAAACTAACTAATTTAACTTGAAAGAATTAGATATTTGTTAGTACTGTATTGATATTGTACGATAACATCCAGAACATGAAAACAAGTTGGTTAGTGGGTTCTATGACTATTTTCCTACTGGCTACTGTTATTACTTACTAGTATAGATGGAAATTGGAAGTATATATAGGTAGGAAGAGCCTCTAGTCTTGTACGCAAAAAAATTAGATCAGAAGGTAGGGTGAGTTATAGAGAGAATGCAGAGCAAAGTAAGGTTAGTGGGTGTGGTGTGGTGTGTGATGGTAGCAACGTTGGTGAGTGGTCAGAGTGCGAACAACGTGAGGGCTACATACAATTTGTATAACCCTCAGAAGATTGGTTGGAACTTGAACACAGCCAGCGCCTACTGCGCTACCTGGGATGCCAACAAGCCCTTGGCCTGGCGTCAAAAATATGGCTGGACTGCTTTCTGTGGGCCCGTTGGGCCTCGCGGCAGAGATTCTTGCGGCAAGTGCTTGAGGGTATTTTCAATTTCTCTCCTACATATATCATCAAAATTAGACTATGCTATTAAATGTTAATAAAAAAAAAACCGTACTGCTTAGGTGACGAATACCGGAACTGGGACACAGGCTACGGTTAGAATCGTGGACCAGTGCGCTAATGGTGGCCTCGACTTGGACGTTAATGTGTTCCGACAATTGGACACCAACGGAGTCGGGAATCAGCAGGGTCACCTTACGGTCAACTATCGCTTCGTCAATTGCGGTGACTAAGAATCAGAATCACTTTCATCATCATCCACTGCCTCCTATCCCTATGTAATAACACCACAAATTAAATAATCCGTGTTTGAACAAAACTTAAATAAAACAAGTCGTGCGCTGATTTTGGAACTACTTTTTCACTACTTCTTCTTCCATTCCTTCGTATGCTATAATTATTAATTAAATTGCCATTTTTATTTTATATTTCTCTCTTCTTTTTTTCTCCGGCACAGAGCAATACTTCTAGTTCAGAAATTAATAGCCGCGCATATACTGCACACAATAAAACGATTATCTTCTGGAGAATCAATGCTCTGGACGTAGAAAGCCGTGCTTTTTTAATTATTTAAATTAAGTTTTTATATAATTTAAATATTAATATTTGAGTATATATAGATGAATTATATTTTGTTACGTCACAACAACTTAATATAATGATATCATAGTCCATTAAATGGATTATTATGTTATATAAGAGTGTTGTCCCGTCAAAAAATATTATTCACGTTTATTTATTTTTGTTAATAATTAAGAAAAATATTAATGATGAATTGAATTTATATTTTTAATTAACTATCATATCATCATTTGATATTAATGTCCTTTCACACAATGTCGTTGGCATTATTTTAGACGTTAAAAATTAGATAAAATATTAATAGTTGGACCAAATTTTATTGATTTAAAAAATATAAAAGCTTAGTTTAATTTAAGTAATTAAAAATTGAATAAAAAACACTCGTTTGTCAAATTACAGAAATGAAAAATACAATCAACCCTAAAAGAATGGATCGATGGCTAATATGTTTTATTTCATAACAGGTGATTTTGGACACTCCCGAGTTAACTTGACATCAACTTTAAGTGAAATTTCTTTTTCTTACTATACGTGCGTGTATTTTCACTACTAATATTTAATATATCATTCAATTCCAAATATATATATATATATATATATATATATATATATATATATATATATATATATATATATATATATATATATATATATATATATATATATATATATATATATATATATATATATATCATTTGCATTTTCTTTTTAATATGTTGAAAAAGTAATATTCACTCATTAAGGTCAACTTAGTGAGGAAGTTAAAATCTCATTATTATGGTTGTACATAAAGAAGTAATTGTGGATAACAATATAGTTTTGCAAATCTCAATAACCCTAAGTCATATAAATGCAAGGAGACAGCCAGTGAGTTTTAAACATCGCACGACCTATATTTATTGAAAGAAACATCACAACTGTTTGACAGTGAAAGTTAAATATTTCAGGAATTTTACTGAAGTTCTTTGTAAATACAAAACAATAATAAAGATAAATCATTATAATGCTATCTTGTATGTGTTTAATTTACCAGACTTTATGTCTTATGTGAAAATTTTCGAAAAGAAGAGTTGTGATGTAGAGAGCTCGACTTGCAATAGCACATGTCGCCTTGTAACAAAACATTTTTCATTTTTAAGTAGAATTAAAAAAAAGTATTAAAACTAATTGTTCAAGCAATGAAATAAGAAGAATTTTATACTATTCATCCCATTTTGAAAAATTATTTGTGATATATCCGAATTATATATTATACGAAGGCAAACCTATTTAACGTTTATTGGGTGTAATAAATAAAGTAGATGAAAGTTAAATTAGTGTGGTTCACTTCAGTACTATATTTTTGTTGAAATTGAACTGGTGTTGAATTTATTTTAGAATTTATGAATGTGAAGTGACAAGAGATACCACGCTTATATAATTTTAAAAGGTAAATATTAACAGGTATTTACAAGGTATTTGTTAAATATTTAAAATAAAAATATTAAATAAAAGATAGGTTTTTAAAATTATCAATGTATTTAAATCTATATTTTTGAAATACCGGAGCTAAGTTTTGTATCTTCCGAAATCTTGAGTCTCTTCACCCTTTAAGCTCGAAATTAAAGTTATGTACATTCTGAGATTATAGTTTAAGTTACTTCTTGAAATATACACCTGGTTGGTATTCGGCCGAGAACTGCTATAATTATTTATGTTGTTCTTTTCACTTCACCCCTCAATTGACAACCCAAGACATTGCATATGATAGATAAGGTTTCACTTGTGAGAGGAATAGATTTTTTTTAAGGAAGTATTTTTTAATAAAATTTAGTATTTATTAATTCTTGAACTAGGAGTCATTTAATTCAAATTTGCAATATTTTTTCAGAAAAATATTCTACATGCCCTCAATTTTTTTTTTCTATATCATTTTTATTCCATTTGTTTTATCTGTCTCTTTCTTTTTTATTACAATATTTGTTTTACCGGTCACATTTTTTTGTTTTTTTTTTATTTTTATATATATTTTTTCCTCAATCCACTTTAAAATAAGACCAACGTTTATTATTAGTCTTTCTTTTAAAAAAAATTCTTTTAAATCAAAAATAATATTCTTTTAAAAATAAATAAAATAGTTCAGTAAATATTTATTGTTAGTATAATTTTTTACATTATTAATTAATTAAAAATAAAATTTAATATAATTTTAAAAATAATAATTATAAAATAATAAATTTATTATATATAATAATTTATAATTAAATAATAGTATAAAATATTTTCCTATAAGTACATATTCTTTTTTCTCTAAATAAAAATATAATTTAAAATAAAGTCTTTGTACGCAACTGTAAACCAGCCTCCAAGTTTCGTTAAAGGCCAAAATGAGGCCTGCTTAGATTTGATATGGCTAAGTGACCCATACACATAACTGACAAGACATTGCCTTGCAAAACTACTCTGTTTGTGTCAATTCCTTTGAGAATTTAAAGGTGAAGCAGATGGGCATAGAGTCATTTAATAGTATGTGATTAAACGATGTTACTGTAAGTGTATAGTTAATTTTCTTCTTTTTTTTTTTTTTAAGGACAAGAAATGCACAATTTGTTGCTAACTCTATTTTTTTTTTCTCTCTGAACCATTATGATATAGTGTATTCTTAATGCTTTGTTTGGTAAAATGAAGTAGAGTACCAGTAAGGTGCAAAGAAATAGAACGAAGAGAAATAGATAAAAAAAATATGATGAAATTTAAGTTGTTGGATATGAATGAAATAAAATAAAATAAAAATATATTATTTTTTAATTTAATTTTTATTTATTAAATATGTAATTATATATAAATATAAATTGATTATATATATATATATAATTGAATATATATATATATATCTTAATTCATTATTTTAAAGTTAAAAAATTTTATTTAATCAATTAAATTGTTTTTAATTAATTATGTATAAATGTGTATATATAATATTAATTAACATAAAATATTATTTTTAATATAATCAAATTTTAATTATATAATAATTTTTATTTAAAATATATTATATATAATATTTCTTTAACATAACATAATAAAATTTTATTAAACGTACATATAAAATATTTTTTAATATAGAAAATTATTTTTGATATAATAAAATTTTAATTACATCATGATTTTTATTTGAAATATATATATAATATTTTTCAATATAACATAATGAAATTTTAATTATAAAATCAGTTAAAAAAATACATATATTTATTAGTATAAAAGATTATTTAAAAAAATAAAATTTTAACTACATAATGTAATTTTAAAAAAAAAAATATATATATATATATATATATATATTCATAATCGATTATAAATATGCATAATTAATTAATTATATATAATTAATTTTATTTTAAAAAATAATTATGTATATTATATATATTTTTCTCTAATTATATTAATTATTGTAAAAGATACATGTATTATATTATGCTTTATTTGCATAAAATTAAAAATATCAAATCAAAATTTCATGCAAATTAATAATATAATTAACAACTAAAAATAATATTTTTCTCAAAATTTAAATCTAAACAAGAAAACTTGAAGATTAATTCTTCACTACTCCAAACATATAAATATATTAAAAAAAATATAAATATATAAAAGTATATAAATAAATATATCAAAAATATATTGTTATATTATTATTAAAAGTAAATACATAATGTTAAATATATTAAAAGTGAAACCTACAATAATAAAAAAGATAAATATGTAATTTTATTTTATTTAGTATTTTTACCATATTCCTTCATTAATTTTTTTACTTTTTATCTCTTCACGGTCAAATGAGCTCAGTTGTTTTTGTCGTCGTCCTTTTACTGTATTTCATAGCTACTAAACAAAGTGTAAATGAGAAGTTTTTTATTTGATTTTTTTTGAAAAATAATCCTTAAGAAAAAGATAAATTAATATAAGTTCAGAATTATCTTCAAAGAAAAAAATTCGTAAATAATAAAAAATAAAAAGCTCAAGCCATTGAGAATTGCATTATTTTGAGTGATAGGCATTGCGTTCGAAGGTAGAAATTAGAAACAACAAAGTGGAAAAGTGAATAATTAAATGAAATCGCAGATAGGATTGCAGAAACATTATCCAAGCTGCATGGGCGTGCGTGATTGTGCAATTCAAGGGACAAATACACGGTTATTGAGAGTTTTTGATATTCGCCGCGTGCCCGCGTGCAAGGGAAAGCAAGACAAATATGAGCTTCTTAAATCATATCTTTTTGGTTCATTTCAGATTGCAAATTTCAACATAAATCAACTGCTTAACGTGACCTTCATCAATCAGTCTCTTCCACCTAATTTTCGACCAAAATCTTTCCTTCAGATTTGTTTCACTGGTATTAGCCAAATAAATAATATCTTATTCTCATTTTAATTTTGCACCGGTGGATTCTGAAGAGATTTTTTTTTTTTAAATAGAGCATTTTTCCTAATAGATTAATACTTTATAATTATACATATGGTCTTTCACATTCTGTATGCATGTTAATAATATCTTTCCTTTAGCTAAGACAGCTAATTAGGATGCGTTTAATAACAAATATTTTTTAATTAGTTTATTTCTTAATTAACTAATTTATAGATATTTTTGGTTTAAATAGAGATATTTAGTAAATAAACTCATATTATTATTATTATTATTATTATTATTATTATTATTATTATCTTATAACATTTTTTATATGCTATTTGAAGTAATTAATAATTTAATTTATAACTTTTTCTGTGGCATTCATGTAGTACTAGGGTTAAAATTAAGTTGATAATCAATATAGCTTCATCAAGGTTGTTCATCAAGGTTGAGGAGTGAGGTATTACTACTGGTAAAGACTTTGACGCAAAAGTGAATAAATTATTAAAGTAATAATTAGTTATGAAGAAGATAACGCTTCCAGAGAAAATGAGTGAGAATGTATATATAGGATTTAAAAAGATGACATGTTAGGTGATAAATAGGGATAAGCAATATGCATGTCGTTACAGAGGTAATTGGGGAGGAACCCATGGAAAATGCTTCTTATATGCAAGATTTGAGTTTGTTGTTAAAGGCACTTGGGTGGTTGAGGTCGAATAAGTTAAGTTCATGATTCGATGAGGTGAGGTGTTAACTCTGAGGTAATGACCAACAAGCCTAAGAAATAAGGTTGGGCCTGGGTTGCTGTTGGTTCATTTTGATTTTTCATTCCACCAGTTGTAAAAATTAAATCAAACCAAACTGCACATTATACTTTTACTGATTTTTCTATTATATCTCCGTATAAAATCTCATTGTTACACCTAAGTCATGACTCATTTGATAATGCTAATATGTGTTACATACTTTAAATTTTGTTAAATTATGAGTTTGTGACATTGACTGACTAATTAATTATGAATGTTTACCATATATATGCACTTCTTTTTATAAGAAGTTTGTAACATAATTATTATTATGTGCGGTTGTTTGTTTCTTCATCGTTTATAGTTATGAAATTTTCATTTTTAAGGGTTGGTCACCACTCAATTAGTTATTGGATTCTACGTTGTATCAATTTATAGGTTGATTGT
Organism: Mucuna pruriens; assembly: GCA_025330945.1. Taxonomy (NCBI): domain Eukaryota; kingdom Viridiplantae; phylum Streptophyta; class Magnoliopsida; order Fabales; family Fabaceae; genus Mucuna; species Mucuna pruriens. The sequence continues at coordinate 4,902,514 of JAENHJ010000154.1, forward strand.
CAAATTAAAAATATTTGTACAAGTCACATAAAAATAAATTTAGAAAAATTTAAAAACTATCGAATCAATTCAAATTGTAAAATATTTTTTACAAGTAATTACAAAATGAAATTACTAAAAAAATTAATTTAAAGTTGTTTATTAATACATACACCATAACTGAAGATATAATCAATAAATATTTTCATAAACTTGAATATAATTAACTGTATATTTTAATTTTTATTAACTGTTATTCTAGAATTATTTTACAATTCAAGCATGTTAAAATAATTTAACCTTTATTTCAAATAATATTATTATATAGTCAAAACCTTTTAATAATAAATCATATATAATTAAATGACAACATTGTAAAAATATAAATAAATTTATATTATATCATCAATTCTTAGTTATTAGAATAATATTTCTTACTCTTATGCTTTCCTCTTTTCTTTTTTCTGTCTTTTGACTGGAATGATTAATTTAGCGCATTTATTTTCGATCTGAAGAGTGAATGTTCCTTCTAAAAATAAAATATGTGAGGCACGCACGAAGTGCGTTAAAGACTATGTTATGTAATTCCAAGGTGGTCGTACGAGGAAACAAAACCAGTGTGCACAAGCTTTGATTTTTACTATATTTGTTATCACTCACGAATTCATGAATTTGACTTTGATATCATGGCACGAGAAATTTTATGAAGGTGAATCAAGACTAGCTTTTATAAAAATGATTCTAATATATGGTTAAGAACTTTTTTCAAAAAATAATTAATATTATTAGATTAAGTTTAACATGTAAATTCAACATTTTAAAAAAACGCAATTACACTCATGAAGTAAATCACTCTGCATAACTGGATAGATACAATGTGTTTTATCAACTAGTTTTTAATTTCCTTCGATACTTCTAGTAGTGTGATATGAATCAAGTTGAAGATTTTGATGCTGAATGAACAGTGCAAGCCCTAAACGAGAGAGAGGAGACTTGAAAGCAACCTCGTATTGGTAATACTTTATTGCAGGGACAGTAGACTTCGAATTTATCACAGCGTCTAAATAAGCGAAACACAGTTGTCATGACTTTATATGAATGAAAACAAACTCAACCAAGTTGTAAAAAAATCTTATTTGAACAGCACTTAAATATTAAAATTACCAAAATCAAAATATACAATAAAAACACTAATTTTACTCCGGGATTAAATCTGCAGTATTTTATAACTTTTAGAGACAAAATTTAAAAAAAAAAAGTTTTAGAAGAGAAAATACACTTATATGAATACGAAACTTTGAGAACAAAAAGTATAATTACATAAAAAAATATTATGGGCCAAAAACAGACTCAATAAATTTTAAGTCATAAAAAAATGTAATTAAATTAAAAAAATATTATGAGCTAAAAAGAGACTCAATAAATTTTGAGTCATCAATTTGTGGCTCACTTTAATATAATTATTTTTGAATATTAAATTTTAGAGTTGACCTGACTTAATCTATCGGGTCGACCAATTTTAACCGCCATTCAATCCTTTCCGATCATCATATTCTACTCACAACACTAGGCCTATGGCTCTTTGAGAATCTTGCTTTTGGTTTTAAAAATATTTCAATACTTTCTTATTCCATATCTTCAACCCCTTCTGCGACTCTGTAATTTGATGGTTCCAATTGAACACCCCTTTCCACGTGCTTCAAAGTGAGGAAAATCTAAAGGTATCCTTTGCAATGCTTGGTGCGACTTTCTCTTTTTCTCCATTTTTTCTATTTTAAAAATAAATAATTTTATATTTAAAATGCTTATTAATATTTTGGGTATTATTTTAATATTTGTGTTTGTAATTATTTATAATATTATAATTCTAACTAAACTAATATAATAAAATGAATTATTAAATAATTAGTCTTTTGGAGAAATATCATGGATTAAATAAAATTCAAACCTTATGCGAATTAAAATTTTAGTGATGTGTAATATTAATAAGCTTATTTAATAAAAAGTTATCATTTATTACATTGTGTATTAAAATATTTATTTGAGTATTAGAGTGATTTAAATTAGTGGGCCAGTAATTAGATTAATTGGACTAGAAAATAAACAATTAGGTGAAAATAATTTTGTTCTATTTTTTAGGCCTCCGAATAGTAGCAACCTACTTGCCTTTAGGAGTGTTTGGTAAATAATTTTTTTTTTAGAAATAAATATTTCTTATAAATTATGAATCTCTGCAAATTATGATTTATAAAAAGGATGGAAATTTGTTTGTTAATCATAAATACTACTATTGGGAGTTTAATTTTTTATGTTTTGTTTTAATATTATTTTTCTAAGTATAGAATTGATTCTTCCAAAAATATATTTATAGAAAAATAATTTTATTAGATAATTTATGTAAAATTTTATTATAAATTTTTTTATAAACTTTAAAATTATAAATATATTGTTGTAATTTTTAATATTTTTTATTTAACTTTAACATAATAAACTATTTCATTTTCTCTATTTTTTTTTTCAGTTTTTACTAAAACATTTATTAAGAATAATAATATCCTTAAACAAATTGTTAACTAATACCTTGAAAAATTTTAAAGACTTGAAAAATACAAATATTTAAAAATATAATATTTAATATATTACAAATATCAAAACAATGTATTTTATAAAATATATTTTTTTAAATTGTATAAAGTATACTAAAAAAATATTTATTAGTATTTATTATTTTTAAATATACTTATTTGTCATTTTAATTAAATATTATTTTTAAATTTATAATTATATTAAATGAGTTAACAAAAATATTTTAATATTTTTTTGCTTCTTTCAAATTTTCTGTCAACTCGAAAAAGATAAATTCTTATCCTTCATATAAGAATGTTTCTGTATAAAATTTAACTAAAACTACTATAAAAAAACAAAATTTCCTGTAAATAATTTTTATGATATATATATATATATATATGTATATATAATAACTAACTTTTCTACCTTCGTATACATGAAAAACTAAAAAATTTTCCGTGATGCTCCGATCCCTTCGAATGTATATTTTTTGAAAATTTGTTAAATGTAACTCACCTTTATTAAATGTATCTCTTATTTATTTTTATTACTCAAAATACTCTTTTATATAAAAATTCCATAATCATATTCTCCACGCTCATTCTCACCATTTTCTAAATCTTTCTCTCCTATTTTGTCTCTTATCTCTTTTTAAAATACATTTACCTTATTCCACTGTGATCTTACCTTACAATTGTATTGTTCATGAATTATTTGATTAAGTTTTAGATTGTATGTTCTACGATTTTATGTGTTTACATAATTTTTTCCCTTGGAAAATTAATTTCTAGAACTTAAAGCATAATTTTTTTAAAAAATAATTTTTTGGAACTAAATTTTTGTGTCTTTGTTAACAGGAAGGAGAGAGGTAATTGAACGGTTGTAAATAAAAGGAAAGAAAAAATATAATGATATTTAAATGAATTATTAAGATAAAAAATTAAAAGAAGGATACATTAGTAATAAAAGAAGTATATTTAACAACTGCCTTATTTTAGCTTTTTCTTTTTTGTCCCCTTCATGAACCAAGTTGAGCTACCTCTGAAACCTATTGTTGGAGTTTATTTTCTCTCCTTTCTTTTAATACTCTGGACGCCCTTTTGTGACCCAAGGATCACTGAGTGGGTTAAGTAGAATCTGAAGTTTTGAATAGCTCCTTGCCCCTGGACCATTTAATACAGGTTTGCAATATTCACTTCTAAAAAAATTCTTTTCAACCAAAAATTATTATTTTTAACAATAAATAAAAACAGAACTTAAACTAAAGTCTTTATAAGTCATTGTAAACCAGGTGTGTCTTGTGAAATAAAATAAAATAAAGGCGTGTCGCTACAAGTTTAGTAGAGGGCCAAAATGAGGCCGGCTTTATATCCCATCATACACTCGAATTTTTTCAGATATGACAAACAAAATCTAAGCTCTTTGTTATAGTTAAGTGACCCATACACATAACTGGACAAGACAACATTGCCTTGGAGAACTACTCTGTTTGTGTCAATTCCTTTAAATACAATAAATGCGCAATTTGCTGCTAATTTTTTTTTTTTTTTTTGTCTTTGAACCATTGTCCAATCTCCATTGAGAATTGCATAAGTTTTAGAAGGTAGAAATTATAAACAACAAATTAAAGTGGAAAGAGTCAATAATTAAATAAAATCGCAGATAGGATTGCAGAAACATTGTCCAAGGTGCAAGTGCGTGACAGCCAAGCATTGTGTGCAATATGTATTGAATTGAGAATTATCGATGTTCAGCGCCTACAAGGAAAAACAAGACATAAATCATATCTTTTTTATTCCAGACTGGAAATTTCAACGTAAATCAATTTCTTAACATGACCATTGTCAATAAGTTTCTTCCACATAATTTTCAACTAAACTCTTTGATTCAGAATGGTCTTACTGGTAGTAATCAAACAACTAAAAAGTAATATGGTTTTTATGTTATATAAACATGTCTTTTATGTAAAAAAAAAAAAAAACCATATAAACATGTCTTTTATGTTTATTGTATTTCTCAATTATTTTATTAGCTAATTTTAATTTAAAGAAGTTGACATAACTACTTTCAGCTAATTTTTCAATTTTAAGATAGCTTATCAGCTAATTTTATTAAATATAGTCTACATACAGGAGAAATCAAATTTCATTAGTTTAGCTTTCACTGAAGTCACTGATGGACTAAAAAAAATTTATGTTGTAAGAGGCCACACTCACATATATAAATTATAAATTGGTAGGAACAATACTAATAACTTTTTTTAACTACATTATAAATTATTAGAGTAATATATTATATTGAAAAAAATAAAAATATTGTGAGGCAAACTATCTAAGGCATATCCGTTCCTAGTCGAAGCCAATCCTTATAATAAGTAATTGCAAATAAAATTATTAAAAATTTAATTTAATTTTTTTATTGATACATTACAACTTATTATACTCCATAAAGATATAATAATAAATAAATATTTACCATAAATAATAGCCTTGTCTGATTAAAGTAAGACTTTCTCTCAAGAATGAAACATATGATTTCTACATTAAAAAAAATTGTATATCTTAATTTTGATTTTTTTATTCTAAAATTATTTTATACCATAGTTCAATAATTTTAAAGTATTTTAACCTCTTAAATAGTATTATTATATAGTCAGATTTAATAGCCAAGGTAAAAGAAAAATTATAGTGACATAACAGATTGTGGTCAATTCTTAAAGGTGGGTTATAGGAGGAAACAAAATCAGTTTGCATAAGCTTTGATTTATGCGTGCAGGCACAAATGAAGGCTATAAATACAACAAGTGGGAAATTAATGAAGCGTAAGTTTAACAATGATGGGAAAGCTGAGCCTGTACATGTTGTCATTGGCGTGTGTAATGGGTTTGGCCTCTGCCCAAAGTGGCATTGTGAAGTCTACCTATCATTTATACCAACCTGAGCAGCATAATTGGGACTTGCTTGCTGTGAGTGCATTTTGTGCCACGTGGGATGCAAACCAGCCCTTCTCATGGCGCAGCAAATATGGTTGGACAGCCTTTTGTGCACCTGCTGGCCCTCAAGGCCAAGATGCTTGTGGCCGGTGCTTGAGGGTACCTATATTAATGCTATGAATTACCACTCCCCTCATTTCTTACTTTTTATTTATTTACGTTTTGCTTTTAATTGATGAAAAAAGTATAACAATTTGCTTGAATTGTAGGTGACAAACACCCAAACAGGAGATCAGCAAATAGCGAGAATTGTGGATCAATGCAGCAATGGGGGCTTGGACTTGGACATTAGTCTGTTCCAAAGACTCGACTCTGACGGAAGTGGGAATGCTCAGGGCCATCTTATCGTCCATTATGACTTTGTGGACTGTGCTGACTAATTAAACATGTCCTTGTTGATTCGGTCCTGTTTAAAAGGCTAGCTAACAGCTTTAGGAGGATTCATTCCTGTGTCTTATTTAATTATTTTTACTAGATTTAGCAAACTACCAGCATAATAAAGTTATGATGTTAGGTATTGCATCCAATTATGGAACCAAAAATGTTTCCCTTTGTTTTTTTATTTCATAATAAAACTCTTATTTGAATTTCTCTAAACTGTTTCCTTTTATTTTCCTATTGGAGCTTGAAATCAAAGTTGCCATATGTAGCGGATGCATATATTTGGTTATTTTTCACGATTTTATGAATTTGACTTTGATATCAGGTCCTGAGTAGCTTTTATAAAGTTAATTTTTTATTATATTATAAATATAAAATATTCATTAATTTTATTGATGATTAATTTTTATAAAAAAATTTAGTTAATATATTTTTACTAAGTTTTTCTTGTAATTACATTTTTTCTGTATAAAAATTTTGATGGGAGAACTTTTCTTAAAAAATATATGTCGTGTTTTACTCAAACCAATTTTATATAGATTCTAGCATGAGGTTAATATTAAAAAAAAAAACTGATTATTATTATTATTAGATTAAGCTAACATGTAAATTTCAACATTTTTCTTTTAAAGAACATATCTATAATTACAAAGTCAATAACCTTAAATAATGTTGTTGGTGAAATATACAATTTTGGTTTATGATGTGACGTAGGGATGCTACAATCTCAGAAAATCAGTTTCATAAAATCAGCTAAGAGAAGAAGTTAAAGTCCCTGGTTTAACATTTGAAACATCATTCCTGAGTTAGGAATAAATTTAGCTATACAACAAGAACAATTGTTATGTGCAAAGTGTAGCAGTGGTCAATCATTCAAGAATAACCAAGGAGATCATTATAAGTTTGTTTTATAGAAAGAAAATAGAGGAAAAAAATAAAATGATAATTTTTTTTTAGTTGATCTATTTAATTCATTTAATGACAGACTTTTTTTATTCATTTTCCTAGTTAAAAATAATTTTAACTAATATTGAATTGATTTTTGAAGTCCAAATGTAAAAAGAAATAGAATTAAGTTACTATTTAAAGAAGAAATAAATAAAATAATAACAAGTAATAAGAATACCATACTTTTTTGAGTCTTATTTCACACAATCCAACACAGATAATATTGTGTTGAGGCATGAGAGCTTGAAGGTGGGCTGTAATATTTCACATTTGGACTTTCTGGAGCTGGGCTAGTTCCATTGGATGTACCCAACTATCTATTTTGTCTTAATATACAAGTGGCAATGCATGACGACTCTGACCTGTACTTTAGAGGTATGATTATGATCTCATTATTCAAGGTGCTTATTTTATTTTGTTTTGTTTTTCTTTTCCTTTTCATATGCTTTACTTTGTTTTGTTGTAATCAATTTCATGCCGATGCCACATACGATTTATAGTAAAATATCATATTAGAAACAGACAAGCGATAAATTTGGCCTTTTTACTGTTTGTTTATTTATTAGTCCCCATTCTGCTCATCAAAACAACTTAATAATAAGGTTACGTTCAAAACAAAGTAAAATTAGATAAAATTAAGATTAAATTGATAAGTTTGAGTGCAATAGCAAAGGGTTCTTTCACGTATTCATATCTTCATGTTGCTAGCTGGCAAGGAGCAAATGATAGATCATTTTGCATACATGGTCATGCTGAATAGATAGATAGATAGATTGCATGTGATTAGGTTACATTAGCTGCATCCTAAGTGGTGACGGCATTAATTAATTGCAGAGATACATAACAGCCACGTTTCGGCCGCATGTATATACCAAACAAACTTCTTATACTCAGTGGTCAGGTAAGCTAATGACTTTATTAGATTTGTTGTCTGGTTTGCATAACATTTTATTTGCTTGTTAAAAAATTATACTTTAGTTATTTTTTAAAAAATTCTTTTAATTAAAAGACTATATTTCACGCTTAAAAAAAATCTATTAGTTCTAATAGTTAAGTCTTTTATATAATATTATATTTTTTTTATTATATATATATATATATATATATATATATATATATATATATATAATTATTAATAATTTATAGTAAAATATTTTTAATTAGAAACTACTTTTACTTTTACTTATGTTATTTTTTTTTATGTTTATTTTAACACAAATTACACTTTCATGTATACTTCTAATATTTTTATTTTACGTTCTACCACTTTTGTTTATTGTGCCTCACAATTCAACAAACACATCACACCGTATCATCAAACATTGCACGCACATGATATTTATATATGATTAGATTCTATCAAAATATAAATATTTTATAAAATATATTACATAAATAAATTTTTAGGTCATATTAAAATTTCAAAAATTAAACCAAATCATAAAAATATCAATAATAAATAAATAAATCAAACTTATATTTAATAATTAAATCCTACCTTGATTTCATTTGTTTCTATCCTTAATTGAGAACAAAAAAAAAAAATGAAAGGTTAAATTATAATTAATCTGATACTTTTAATAATTAAATTAAAACAAGATGATCTCAAATAAAACAAATAGCTCTTCAAAGAGTAAATAATAAAGCCAAAATTAAACCAAATGCGTCAAGCAGCCACCCGGAATGCATAATGGGACAGGATTAATTGATATTTACATTATTTAGTAACTTTACATAGAATACGAATCAATTTAATTATTTGATATTATTATTTTAATTATATCTACCAAAAACTTATTTAATTTAGACATTTATTGACATGTAATCTAGCAATAGAAAAATACTTACATTTTGTATAATATATTATTTATTAAAATAAAATATGAATTAATTTTTGGTTTATACATATGAAACTTTATAAATTTATTTTATTTTATAAAATTTTTAATTTAACAATTAAATTAGTTAATTTCATATCATACAAAATGTTATCAAATAATGTAAGTATAAAATTTTAATATTTGAGGTGAATTAATCTTATTTCATATATAATTATATAAATCTGATGCAATAAAGGGTGATAAAAAAAAAAAATTCTTTCTCATAAATGAACTTAGCATTATAAGCAGTAACATTACATCAGGTCTTGTAATAAACTTCTGCCATACATCTGTAGACAGGAAACAAAATGATAAGATTTAACCTACATAGATTTCTGAGCAGTTAATACGTCATAAATAAGTAAATAACTCTTTAATGGAGTTTGGATTGCTTTAATTTAGATTACATGTAATTTTGATCTCTTAAATATTTCTAACTGAGTTCTTTAACTTTTAAAGTTCTTCGATTTACAGTATGTTTAGATTTTCCCAGGATAGACTTGGACATAAATCATTAAAACAATTTATAGTTGTTTTCACGTCAAAATATAAAAATAATGCAAAGAAGAAAATACTTATTGTATAATAAATTTATTTATTTCGATGAAGATTAATTATTATTATTATTTTATGATACTTTGTATATATCATGAATAAAAAAAATAAAACCTTAAATTTTGAATAAATATAAATTAGAAATGTTGAACCAAACAGCCACTTAATTACATATTCTTATGTTTTACTGAAACTTTTCACAAAATAAATTGATAAAAATACTTTAAATCTTAATATACTTAAAACTTACCAACTAAAATAATAAAGTTCACAAAAAATTCAAAATTTTCTTTCTTCAAATTCTACTCAAAAAATCATACAAATTTCTTTTAATTTTATTAAATTTCAATTCCATAACTTTAAAATTAATTCATATTTCAAATTCATCATAAACCCTCAAATATCTAAATAGTAATAATAATTGAAGTGTTATGTATGAAAAAAACAATTCAAGTGTTTTAAGCCAAAGAAAATAAATGATAGAATCAAATTTATTTAATTTTGAAATAGAGATATTTAATTAATTGGTTAAAAATATTTTGAAAGATAAAAGTGACAACAATTCAGATTAAAGAAACTAAAAATATAAGAAAATACCTTATATAGTTATTGGTGAGGATTAGAGAAAGGCTAATAGGCATCTACTAACTACCACCACATAACTACACTATGCTATTTATTAGTTTGATGATGCATAGATAGGATCTAGCATTCATAAGTCAACTGCCCTGTAAGAGATTCTTAGACATTTCTATCAATATTTTGCACCCAAAGTTGCAGGTTCACCACCTACCTAACATCTGTGCTTGTATTATTCATTCAGTAATATAAAACTAGTGCTTGTATTCATTAAGTAATGTTACACAGTATTAGCTGCACACATCTGAACAACGGGTTAGTTACGTTCAAATTTATAAAAAAAAAAACTATATATGAAGAACAATTCATAATTAAAAAATTAAAACTGATAATGTTAATATTAATATTCAGCTATAAAAAAAATGAAGTTGATATTTATTTATTTATTTATTTTTACGTAATTTAATGACACGAGGAATTTTTGGGACATGTTAGAGACAGAATAGAACGTTTGGGACATGTTAGTCACATAATTTTTGCTATATAAGGGGAAGTGGTAACTAGAAAGAGAGAAGAAGAAAAAAAATGAGGTTAGGATGAACTGTTAATAAGGAATAGTGGAAGTATTACTAAAGTAAAAGTAAACAGTAATAATCGAAGACAGAGAAGAGAAGGAGAGTTGAAGTCAAATATGTGAATACACAGGAGAAGGAGTACGAGCACGGCACAAGAAGCGTTGGTTTCATTTCATTTGTTAGTAGTGTATGTATGGCGTGTGTATTGCTTCGCTTCTCTTTCTTTTTCTCTTCATGCTCTCTATTCTTTGTCTGGGTCTAACTCCAACAACATTGAAGGGTGCCGGCTTCATGTTTACGTAATTATTGTGCGGACAATCGAAGCCCATCGGACGATTTAGCCCCCAAAAGAAGCGAGTTGAATTGCGTGACCAGATCCATATCGGTTCCACGTCAAATCCGATAAAGACAAAAGGAGCGTGGTGTTGTGTATTTATTTGGCGTGGCTGGATTGGAATGCAAGGTTAATTGTCTTGGAGATGGTGTCGAGCCAGGTGATGAAAGTGAAGAGAGATACGCTACGAACATGCATGATATGCCCTCTCTGCCATAAGTTCTTCAAAGATGCTACCACCATCTCTCTCTGCCTCCACACCTGTTCGTCTCTCTTCCCTTCGATTTCTTTGTTAATTTGATTCTTCCTTTTCTCTTTCAGATTTTCACGTTACTCTACTTTACCTACCTCCGTTAATTGCAGTGCATTCTTCTTTCTTAATCCCCTCTCGCTTCCTGCTTATCCTTCTCCTTCCCTATCCAATTCCCTGGATTTTCATGATTTGGGTTTTCAATGCACTTCCCTTAATACTCTTTTATTGCTGATTTAGATTATCTGTTTTCCTACGTTTATCCACCACTGTTGCTCTTTATTATTTTTTTGGCGTACAGATTTTGTTTTTGCTGCTATTGCGTGAAGACAACGTTCTATGATTATTTTGCTACTGTGGTAGAGCAATAAGATTGACATGATAGCTGAGTATACATGTTTTACTTTTCTGTGGTTTAATTTATTGCTTGTTTGGGTTTCTGTGATTTGACGGGCAAGGAATGGAATCGTACTAGTTCTGTTTCTTCTGCCCTATTTTAATTTTGCTGGCATCCCCGTTTTCTCTAGTTTAAGGTGGCGCACTGTTATGAAGTATTTTGAGGACGCAGTAGACTTTTGTAATATGTTTGTTTTATAATTCGAGCAGCGTGTGATATTTATTACACTCCTGAATCACACGCTTACACCTTCTTGTGTGCACGTGTTTTGAGTTCATTTGTTGACACTTTCAAGGATCTTATGTGCAATGCACTGAACTATGAACCCTACACCAGTTTGCAGGAAGTGCATATATGAGAAACTCTCGGATGAGGAGATGGATTGCTGTCCTGTGTGCAATATTGATCTAGGCTGCCTTCCCGTGGAAAAACTCAGGTTGGTTGCTGTCTTTCGTTGCCAACTTGATATTGCAATTTGTGTGATTTATGACTTCTTTGAACTTGAGTGAACAAACATGCAGCTGGAATTTTTGGTTGGAGATGTATTAATATCTGTTACTTTGTCTGTTTGTTCTGTTTCATCTTCTCCTTCCTTCTCTTGTTACTATCTGTTGTTTGCTTGTACAGAGAACATGCTGTTAAATATTTACCAATGCTCGTGATCAATCTCTACCTTTTTCTTTCTTGGTATAAAACATATTTATTTATCTAGTATGAGCACATGAAAGTTGTGGCCTTAAATACCCTTCACAATGTATTTTGCTGAATTACTTCACCAAACTCCTTCTCTTTCTTTCAGTAAGATTTCTACTTTTCTTTTCCCTACTTTCAGAAATGTTAATCACAAAGTATCATTTGTGACATCCATCTTAATTTTTGTCATGGATAATTGTTTATAGTTCATTTACAGAATTTGGACACTGAATTTTGTTTAGTAAGAGTAGTATCTATTATATTTTAGAAGGCATCCTTCCTCCCAAAGTTTAAAGACTGCCAATAGCTTAGCATCTTCAATGAGATTGCATTTTATAAGTGAATTTCATCTGCAGCTTGTGAGTTTTGGTGAAGACTGATACTTTTATATAATGGATCTTCAATATGAAAACCCCAATCAGAGGGACGTCTTCCTCATCTTCAAGCATGTTAGATTTGAATGAGTTATTCGTAGAGGTTGCATGCATAAATTGTTTAGTAGATTTTTAATAACCAGCAGTGTAGTAAATCTGTAGGAAGATCTTTGCAAAATAATCAAGGGTTCCTATTAATTATATACAGGCCAGACCATAATTTGCAAGATATAAGGGCAAAAATATTCCCTTTTAAAAGAAAAAAAGATCAAGGCCCAAAAGTTTTGTCTTCAATATCATTGCCTGTAAAAAGGAAGGAAAGATCACTATCGTCATTGGTAGTCAGTGCTCCCAAAGTTTCAATGCAACCTGGCTTCACAGGAAAGAGAACAAAAACCAGTACAAGAAAGGCTGCTGCTTTACGTGGATGCAGTTTTCTTCTTGAAGAATCTGTAAAGAAGGATGAAACTAATGGTGGAGATAATATGGTAAGCTCCTTTTTACCTGATTAATCAAATATGACTTCCGGAAATGAAAGTCAGGTTTGGGTTATAGGGGCAACAAGACTTGGTGTTACTTTTCTATTTGTGTTTGGACTTTTGCTGGTTTCTATGTGACATTAATTAATCCTTCATTTCATGTGATAATAGTCATGTATAATCATTGGTTCGCTATATGGTTGTAGGATTCTTCCTTGGCTGAGCCTTCTAAGAAGCATAAGCCCAATGAAGATACAGAGAAAAGTGTGGAACATACAGAAGGGAAAGTTGATCTCTGGACGCCACTGAACTGTCTTGTTGAAGCTGCCAACAGAACTAAGTCCTCCAGGTCAAATTCACAAGCAATTCCCCTCGCCAGATTAGAGTCCCCAACTACTCCTCGCGGTGGACAAGATACACCTGAAAATAAAACCAAAACAGACCTACCTGCTTCTGTCCAGGGTGAATTAAACATTCCAAAATCCAAAAATAAGGATACCGGACATAAAACAATATTTGGAGATGACAAGGATGCAAACAGCTTGCCTTCAGGACCAGTGAAGCGAAGAAGGTTACGTCCTGCTGGTCAGAAAAGAGTTGCAGCATCTGAGATGTCTGCCTCATCCCCAGCCCCACTAGATGCATCAGGGGGCAAGTGCAACAGAAAAAACAGTGCTATTTGGTTTTCATTAGTTGCTTCAGAGGACCAGTAAGTTTTTTTATAAACAACAATCATACTAATTATAAAGTGTTGAACTTCTCAGTCATTAAAGAAATTGATGTTATTATTCAGGAAAGGAGATGTTCCATTGCCACAGATCTCAGCATGTTACTTAAGAATAAAGTAATTCTTCTGACTCTCATTGCCATTCTGTTTATCTGATTGTTTTATTTTAAAAAAAATTAAAGTTTTTCTTGATTTTGTTGTTGAGTGACTATGACTTTGGCTTATGAATTGAATAGAAATAACTTCTCCCATTTGGTGTCAAAATTAAGCTAACAATCAATAATAAGATAAAAAAAAGGTGTTTTTGTTTTTATATCCCCTCTCATGAGCTCACAAACTGAGGATTAAATTGCAACCCAAGAGAAAAATATGTTACTGCATTTAAGAAAGATATGACTGACAGATGTTCAGGCAAACACTTCCATGCTGCATCCTAAGAAAGTATGCTCACCATGTTGTTCAGGCAGCAAATAGTGAAAAATTAATCTTCCATGTTTTGTAACTTAGTTTTGAACTGTGATTTTCTTAGAACAACTAAAGATTCAAAAACCAGCAGTCTAATGATCATTGTCTTACAGACTGTTTGGTTCCGAGTCCCACAGGCTACCACGCGCGTAAGAGACTCAGAAATCCAAAGCTAATCCATATAGCTTCTCCCTTAATGTGGGATTTAATCAAGAGTCTTTTGTGACATGATATAAAACCGAACAGGGAATAAGTCATACGTTTATTGATTTTGCTGTGTTATTCTAGATGGCAGATGCACATATTGAATATTATTGTCTGAATCACAGTTTTAGCAAAGGGAAACCTCACTTCCATATTGAATCATTTGAAATGTGTTGATTTTTCAGGCTTCTTTTGTTCTATTGTTGTCTGTCCTCTTTTGTTTCTCTTTTAATTTTCTTCAATATATTCCCTCTCTTATGATAAGGATTTTTTTGGTCATAATTATGTAATTCTTTGTTTCTGACCTCATCACAGGGATGGTACTGTGCCCGTCTCATTTGTTCAAAAATACCTTGTGAAGAAACTTAATCTTGCCAGTGAAGCAGAGGTGAGTAAATTATAATCATTACCTTCTAAGAACTAAGAATGCTTGGCACATTCTCTCTCTCCTGCTTTCTGTTTTCTTGTTTTCTCTTACTAATTTTGGTTTAAGGATGTAATTATAGTAAGAATTGTTGGTCCTAAACCATTTGCTGTATAAGGTGTGTCTGGTGTGTCTATTGTTGATTGTGAGAAATTGCTCCAGGAAGCCAAGCAACATAGTTCAAGCCTTGTGGATATTGTTTGAGGCTATCATAAGAAATTAGTGCAACTACGAAAGCTAGAATTCATGGGCTGTCTGAGAATTTTACTAAACTTCTTATGCTTCTACATAAACAGTAAATATTACAAATGCACAACTACTGGCAACTGAGTACAGAAATAGTCTCCACTGACAGCCCATGCACCCATATGATTTGATATGTAAAGAAAATGAAAATATTGGAAACAAATTTCTTGTGTTGAAATTTTAACACCAAGTCACCACGTAGGCACTAAGAACTGAAGGTACTGAAAATATGATTCCTTAGTCCCTTCACCTTGGGTCCAGGTTTTACCAAGTGAAAACAATACCTGAATTTCCCATATATTGGTCTGATTTTGTTGTCTCTGATGCAACCCTTTTCCTAAGGTCTTCATGGATATTCAATACTAGGGTTGCATCAGATAGCTGTCGATAGACTTCCTTATTATTGGCAGATCTATGTGAATTTTAATAGCCTTATGATTTGCAAGTTATGAACTTTCAATTGCGTCAGTTTGGAGCTTTTTTATTTTGACAAAAATTAATGATTACAACAAATTTTCTTTCCAAAGCAAAAATAATAATTGAAGTTGTACATAAGCAAAAATTGGCTGTTGCATTCCTGGTGCTGTAGATTGATACTGTTTTGTAATATGCACAGGTGGAAATAATGTGCAGGGGTCAACCAGTGCTCCCATCTTTGCAACTGCATAATTTAGTAGATCTATGGTTCCGGACAGCATCAACTTCAAAAAAGATACCAGCTTCTGTGGGGTCCTCAGCCAAAGATTTTGTGATGGTTTTGTCATATTGTCGAAAGGTCTTGCCTCCTTGAGAAAGTTCCCTATTCTATCTATATCTTTTTCCCTCTGCTACTTTACATACACATTCAACTGTTTTGACAGCATTCTCACCGATATTACTGCTTAGAGATTTGTTCATTTAGTACCATGCGAGGAATCTATATGATTTTGTTTTGCTCATGACTGAATATGTGCAGTGAAGCCAACAATTTTATTTCTTCTGCTTCATTTGCTGTTATTCTTTGGATCATGAATTGTTTAAATATTGCCTTTTGATCTAATGACGTCTTCCTCTAAGAATCAAAATGAGAGTGGTTATAAATCACGACAGAGCTTGATTTATAGGACACCCTCAAGTTCAACTGTGCTAGTAGCATCTTTAATACTTTGACTGTGAACTTTCCATTGTGAGGGCGTCACAACCATGCCTCTTCCCATGTTTCCGTCGTTTCTTGATTCTTCACACTGTCGCCGGAAAAGTTAGTTAAATTATGATTTGTGTTATCTCAACTCACTAACTGGAAAACGCTTTTGCTTGAGTTGTGGATGTTTCCAATGTTGACTTGTTTCAAATGTTGACTACCAAGTACTCTTCCGAAATTTCTCTAGTCCAAGATTCAATTTTCAATATGAAATAGTTAATATATTTAATTTTAATTTTAATACAATTAAAACTTATATTTTGAAATTAGAATTGAGATGTGTCGGATCAGAATGTATAATCTGATGAAAAAAGAATTGAACCTCCGTGATTTTTTACTCAAGTAACGTTGTTTTTAATATTACGCATTTGGATGATAAGTAGGCATGCTTAGGCTAGAAATGGGAAGGAACTTTAGGTGTTAGGAAGAGGAAAATGAAAAGGGGAGAGCTAGATAATTGTTTTTCCCTCTTCTTTCGGCGTCTCGTTAATGAAAAATGTAATAAAAATATAAAACTGTAAACCATAAATTTGCGTTAATATCATTAGAAAATTAAATAAATGTTAACTTTTAATCATACATCTAAATTAAATTATTTTTTTCCGCGTTTTGGTTAATGAACGGCCTTAAAGGCCCAAATTCTCTTCTGTACTTATTAATTTTTTAACAGATTATACTAAACAAATTATTAAATATTGTGCTTAGGTTGGAAAAGACTTTATTAAAGTATTTTCGAAATAAATTATTCTTCACTTTAAACGGGACTAGTTCCCCACTGAATATTTGTAAATTATTTTTTATTACACTATGAAATATTTATTAACTTTGTTTATAACTATTTTTTTTTTATCTTTGTTGACCATTTTAGTGAATTTATTTTAATCACGACTTTTTATCTATAAAATTTAAATTTAAAATTTTATTTAAACTATTCGAATCCAATTTCATTGATAAATACTTTTTGTACTTAAGAAAAAAATTAATTTTTATATTTTGATTAAACATTATCAAAATCTTTGTATTTTCGTATTAATACATTTATGTTTTTGAAAGTTACATAAAACTAAATTGATCTATATAAAAATATTCAACCTTTGGCTAAAAATATAAATACTAAGCATTTTTTCAATAATAATAATAATAATTTTACTTGTTCAATACCAGTTTGAATAAATTATAAAAAGAAACCTTGTTCCAAACAAAGTGATATTTTGACCCTGGTGCTAACAAATCAGGTTAAAAAAATGTAAGTGAAATAAAAAAGTGCATCTTGATTATTTTAAATTAAAAAATTCATAAATTGAATTTACTTTAAAATTAATAATAAATATACTTTTATTTTCTTATTTTACTTTCTCATTTTCGTTTTAAATCAACCAAATCCTATAAACGAAGGGGGGTTAGTCAACCTGGTAGTGATACTGGTTTCGTTGGCGGATCGAAAACCCTAAGTTGAATTGCATCAACGGCATGCAGCAGGTAATAAGAAAACCCTAATATTCTTGAGATTGCACTGTTATTTCAACGGAATCATGTGAAAGCTGATATCTTTTTTTGGCATCCGAAAGGGGGGAGGATCTGAGACGGAAGTGACATGGGAGGACCAACAGAATATCAACAAATTCGGAAGGTTGAATAATCGCTTTCACGAGCTTGAGGATGAGATCAGAACTGCTAAGGTATTCAAACTCTTTAAATTCGATTTCAGTTTCTGCACTATCATCACTCCTTATGTTTATTATATGTGCAGAGCATCAAAGGGTATGCACAAATTTTATTTACTTTTTGTTTAGTTTTATTACTTGAAGATCCCTGTATGCTTAAGAACTTAGGACAACCTCGGAGAGTTAAACTTCTTTATATCCTTTTTTTTTGTTTTTTGCTTTGTATCAATATCAAAACTCCCTGGATCTACTTCGCTCTGGCGGATAATTAGAAAATACATTAGTTTTGAATGGATTTGGTTCCTCTGAGGTAAAATGTGTAAGGTAAAGTAGTAATCTCACCCCTTGATAAGAGAATCAAATCAACCGTTGATATTCAAACACATTTGTGATATATTATGTATATGCACGTATTCACATAATATTGACAGTTGATTGTCTCATCAACAATTGAGATTACATATTTTATCCTTGAAAGGGAGTTGTTCACTTCAAAAGAGCAATTGTGGTTTGCTTACAGTCTTTAGCAGTGGACTAAAACGAACTTTTATGCAATATGTGAAGCTGAGAAAAGGGATTTTAGTCCCGACTTTTCACTAAATTAGAGAAAAAGGGAGAGAGGAAAAATAGAAGACAATTAGATTTTTATATCCTCCAAAATTAATTATGTGGACTAACTAATTCTAATTTTGCTTGAGTAAGCTATTTAGGATCTGATTGGATAAATTTCTTTATGATCACTTACTGAAAAAGAAAATAAACTTTTTCATAAACTAAAATTAGTTTATGCATAAATTAAGTAGTAGAAGTTTTCTCATTTTAGTTTCTTCAAAGTTTTCTTTAACTTATGCATAAAGCTAATTTTAGTTTATGAGAAGTTTATTTTATTTTTTTTCTCCTAAATGATTACAGAAAAGTTTATCCAATCAAGCTCTTAAGCTTTTTCTCTAAACACACAAGGATTAGAGTTTATTAGTTCATCTGATATGCTCTCTCTGGTTGTGTTTGGTTTAATGAGATTTAGTTGTTGATGGAGTGTCTGTTCTGCAATTCCTGTTTTGGTTTTATTTTCACTGCCATCCAAGCATTTTGCTATGGCAAATGCGTTGTGGGCATGTCTTTTTTCAAATTATGATGCAAATACAACAACTTTCTACTTTTTTATAGGAAACAAATGATAAATTGGAGGATGCAAGCAACGAGTTGATTCTCACTGATGAAGAGGTGGTTAGGTTTCAAATAGGGGAGGTTTTTGCTCATGTACCAAAGGATGAAGTTGAGAACAGGATAGAACAGATGAAAGAGGTGACAAGCCAAAAATTGGAAAAACTTGAAGAGGAGAAAGAATCTGTGCTTGCTCAGATGTCTGAACTGAAGAAAATTTTGTATGCGAAGTTCAATGACTCGATCAATCTTGAGGAGGATTAGTAACCGTCTTCTTGTTGATAGATTTCTAGTGTGTTTTTTGTCAATGACCTAATGGACCTTTTAGTCATGTTCTCTATTTTCTTTCAATTTTAGAATGTATGTTGTCTTGCTTGAACCCCTTTTAGTCATGTCTGCTTTCTCTGGCTTCTCATTCTATGTGAATTTCTTTTTCCCTTTATTGCATCCTGAAATTTGAGAGTATCAAGATGTTTGACTTATCTTTAAGTGCAAAATG
The DNA here is from genome assembly GCA_025330945.1 of Mucuna pruriens. Classification (NCBI taxonomy): domain Eukaryota; kingdom Viridiplantae; phylum Streptophyta; class Magnoliopsida; order Fabales; family Fabaceae; genus Mucuna; species Mucuna pruriens. The sequence goes on from JAENHJ010000154.1 coordinate 4,922,071, forward strand.
GGTGAACTGAACAGATGTTTGGATGACCTAGTTATTACTATCAAGAGAGAGTACAAGCATAATAGAGCGTGTTGGTTGTCTAATTTTTTGTTTTAAAAACTTTTCTAAAATAATTTCACATACTATTCAATAATCAATTTTTTATCCAAGTTTTGAAAATTGTTTCAAAAATAAATATTTTAAAAACCAAAAAATAATAACGGCTGAAAAATGTTTTCTAATCCTCCTGTTTTCTTCAAGTGCAATGTTCAAGTGATTAAGGAATAAACTATTAGAAAACAGAAAACTATTTTTAAAAGCAGTAATTAGTAAACAAACAAGTTCATAGTCTCTAAAATTTTAAAAATCTTTTGATAATTTCTGATTTTGCAAAAAAAAAAATCTCATTTTTATTTTATTTTATTTTTGTAAATTTTGCATAAAAAGTATTAAAGTAAATGACACTCTGTCAAAGACAAATAAAATAATTTTAAAATCTCAACAATTAAAATATCCAATACAACAATTTCAAATGCTTGTTACCATTTTCATTTCAGTTGTACAATGTGCATGACTGGAAGTTGTACATTTCAGCATCATTGTTAAAACAATTTATATAAATATTCCTTTTTGCTTCTATCTCAATCACATCATACATTGTATCTCACGTTTCTTTCTTTTTATCTCTCTTTTATATATATATAGATATACATATATATATTGTTTAAATATAACTAATTTTAATATATGCATTACATAAAATAAATATTTATTTATATAACTAAAAGTTATCGTATATAAATATTTTAAATATATAAATTATATTATAATTAAAATTTGTAACAAATAAATATTTTTTAACATATAAGTTATATTTTAAATTTATAATAAAAATTTATACTGATACAATACTATTTTTAATTATTAATAAAGTTTTAAAATATTAAAATTTAATTTAAAATTAAAGTCATTCTCGTTAAAAAAAATAACTAGAAACATTTTTGTTTCAATATAGCTACTTTAATTTTTATATAACAAAAATTTCTTGAACAATTTGAATGCCACAGTCGCCACCGAAGTGAGATGCTTATTAATTCCTCAATTTGTCACTTTTTTTTTCTTTTTAACATTTCCATGCAGTATACAATTATCCTTGATACGGCAAGAGAAGAGGAGATCGTGCAGCCAAAAACAAGAGAGAAAAATATAGGTTCAAGTCGTGTATTTTTCAAACAAATTTCAATCGTGCCCATACCTCAAATCAATGGCCTATTTTCCACAATTAAATTTGTTAATCATCATCTAGAAAGACATAAACATGCCAAAAGGCCAATACTAATTTTCCTTATTTTACCGTTGGCACAGTCAGAGGTCAAATAGAGGTATTCATCAAGTATTCATCATTACATCGACAGCCCAATATCAACTACAGTGAGAGAAGACCTCATGCATGTCATCCCAGAGAGTATTACATACACTTTAGAGCTGCATCTAGACTTGCAGCCCCCCCCCCCCCAAACATCAAAGTATAAAAAAAGAGTCATTTCAATCAATAATCATATCTGAAAAATCACTAAAAATAAAAAAGTTAAGACATAAATGTTATTCTCACACCATCATTCATGATTGCATTGATCTAATCTCCTCATAGAAAAAAACCAGAGGGAGCAAAGCTGATTTCCAATTCTAGGGAGACATGTGCTACTCATCATTGCATCGACACATACTAATCACCCACCCATCTTGCGGATACCCTTTTGATACGCTTCATTATAATATTCGGATATTCTTTCCAAAATCTTCCTTTCTGTTCTCTTTACCTCATTCCCAGCAACATTTTAACAAAGATGAACAAGACCTTCACTTTCTTGTAGCGTAAAAAATCAAGAGAAACACCCCCTAAAAATGTTGTTACAGAAAATTGACAAATGAACGGCTATGTAATAAATGCAGGCTAACCAATTTAAGTCATATGCTAGGGCCCCTCTAACAGATTTGAGAAAATGAACAATTACAAGACTACAGGTCAAATGATTAAAATCACCACAGGTAACACAGTAGCTAACAAAAACAGAACCATCTGTGAGATATATTAACTAGAGTACAGATTAGCAGTAGAAAAATGAGGTTATGCAGCAACAGAAACTAAATGATCAAATAGATGTAAACAAGGAACTGAAAAATAACACAATGAACAAGCAAGATAGATCCATCGTGAGTCACAACATTAACGATTCCTGTTCCTCAGAAAATTCTCGTGTCTCTCTAAAATTGACAAAGCACACCTAATTGCAATTTCCAATTCAACGTTGATCAATGCCTCACTCGTGACAAACACAGTTACAACTCAAAACAATGGACAGAGCTTCGAAATGCGAAGACTGCTGCCTTCTCTATTGGACATTGAAACTTGTGGAATTAGAAAATAAGTGAAAAACTCAATGGTGGTGAAAAGAGAAAAAGAGTTGTCACAACCAGAAGCAACGGGCGTAATCGAATATAATGAAATCAAATAGGGGTATAATCTGTTCGGAGAGGCTGAGTTCCCACAAGGGAAGACAAGCCAGTTTCCTGGTCAAGAAACAAGTCGTCGGTAACCCTAAACGCCGCATGCAAGCCGAGGACAAACACGGCGACGATCAAGGACAGCAAGACATTGAGGCCGACGTTAGTGGAAACGAGCGCAACGACAGTGACGAAGCCCAAAACGCAGAGCAGTGTTGTGTCGTCGAGGGTGTGGTTGAGAAGGACTAGTGGGCCCTGGCGAGAGAAGTAGAAGTAGTACCATGCGAGGAGGAGGACGAGAAAGACGATCATGGAAAAGGGGTGCCAGAGGAGGCTCAGGAACACGATCAGAAGCGTCACGGCGGCGTAGTTGAACCGGAAGTAGCTCATGTTTCTCCGTACTCGAATCATGGCTTCGTCGTAGGAGTAGGGGCGGGACAGAGCCGACAACTCCAGGAACTCGCGCCATGGCCGGGGAGTGGCGGAGGTGGTGGTGGTGGTGATGCTCGCTGGAGTGCTGGCTGTGGCGGTGGCGGTGGCGCCGGCGACGGTGCCGTAGCCGGCGGTGGGTATGTTGGACATTTGAGAGTGTTAGATCTGGAATGGGAACATGTGTGTATGTGTTGTAGATGCGATTCGATTGAGGATTGAGGATTGAGGATTGAGGATTGACAATTGAGAAAGATGTTGAGCAGGTTTCTTTTTATTTCCCTCTCCCTTTAGGGTTGTTTAATAATTTGCTTTGCCCCACTTTTCAGGACTTCAAAACACCCTCCCTCTTTTATATTTAAAAAGGCTCTTTTTATATTATTGTTTTCCACCAATATATATATATATAAAAAAGGACATCTATTAATAATATTTTTATACTTATTATTTAGCTATAAATTATTATTTATAATAAAAATATTAATTTTATAATAATTACTTTTAAAGATTTAATTATATTTTTAATCTCTCCAATTATGTAATTATACAGTTTTGTTTTTCTTATCTTCTAATTGCACAGCCAATCAAATATTATAATTTTATAATTTTAGTATTTTAATTTCTAATAGCATCAAATTAATTTTCCACATATTATATCATCTATTGTGTTGTGATTAAGTAACATGTTAATTAAATATATTATATATTTAATAAAATAAAAATATTAATGAAACTAAAATCGTACTATTGTTATACTTGAATATCTAATTAACGTAATTAAATTTGATAAACTAAAATCTTATCATTACAATAGTTAATTTGTACATAATTAAAACTTAAAAATCAAAATTAAATAATTACTATATATGAAAAATAAAATATATAATTAAATTTTTTGAAAAATATATCAATAACTTCCGATTGAATCAAATTATAATTATTTTTTTTGCATTAACTCGTACACGTACATATTAAACTACATATATTAAAAATTATAATTTCTCTAATTTGTGGTAAGATATTATTTGAATCGGACTCTTTCTTCGTTAGAGAATAAAATAAATAATTTCATATATTGATAAAAAGAAAAGTTAATGGTCATTATATTTACATACAGAATAAATTATTGATGCGTGGACGGTTGAAATATAAGAATTGATTTCTAAAGAACCAAATCCATATTGCTTAAACATATAAATTTATATTGAATTTAATTATAATGTACTAAAAAAGTAAAAGTTTTTTCGTTCGATAATTTAATAATAAATTATTATATAAGATAAAATTATTAATTTTGTTAATAATTATTTTAAAAATTACATTTAAAATAATTTTTAGTTGATCGATAATGTCAAAATTTTTATATTAACTGTACATGAAAATTAAAATTATATATATTATGTCATAGACGAATTAGTGTTTTTCGGACTTTGGAATTAAATGTAGAATTTAAATATATATATATATTAATACATAGCCTTCATGATTTTCAAAATTTTAACGTGATTTTTAATAAAAAAAAAGTTACTGAATTTTTATTAAGTACCTTGTAAAAATTGTTAACAGGTTTTATGTTGAGTCATTATCGGTAATTTATTAATGTGAAACATTTTTTAATATATTATTTGTGTGAAATATTTATTTGTTGTGTCGATTATTAACATCTGTTAAAAATAATGACTAAACATCTTTGAAACAATTTTTTTAATAGTATTTTTTCATTCGCAAGCTCAAAACCTCAATCACTTGTCAAATTAAAGTAAAAATGTCTACTTCAGACAAATCCGGTCTTGAAATGTGTATTTTTCACTATTATAACGAATTTGTCGTTTAACTTGGTTTCAGAAGTTGCGATATACATGATTGTATAAATACATATTACACAATGTGGAGCTCCTTTCTTTTTGCATATGAAGCTTGTTATGGGTTGCGTTCGAGATACGCTCCGTGACATGTGGCCACTCATCAGCTGAAGCAAGCATACTCTATGACCTTGTAAATACATCCATATCCAACAAATTTAATCGGTGTCAAATAGGATTAAAGGACAAAAATTTCCTTAACAAGTTAATACTGCAGGCCAAAGAAACACAAAAAAAGGAAAACATAAATCCTATGTTCAAATAGTAAAAATATAAAATAATGTATGCATTTGTTTGTACAATCCTTCTTTTTTTTTTTTTCGAAAACAAGTTGTTCATCTTTGTTATAAGGACTTAATAATTAAATTTATACACTTAGATTCATATAAAGTAAGAGCCAATAACCAAATTAAATAAATAGAATTATTCAACGGAGCACAAAAATAAATGAGTGAAAAAATAATAGAGTTTAACAAACATACAAATTCAATAAATTTTTTATATCATGGATTAATCCAAAAATTATTTTTAACATAATTTTTAAGATAATTATTATAAATTTAATAATAATTTATAATTAAATAATATTATAAAAATAATCTACACTCACCATAGATGTATTATTTATTTAAAATAAAATAACAAAAATAAAGATTTCTAAATCAACCTTATAATCTTTAACTTTATATTATAATTTATAATTTAACTGTCGATATTATTATATTTAAATATATTTTTAGTCCCTGTAAAATAAGCGAGTTTTAATTTTAGTTTTTATAAAAAAAAATTGATCAATTTTTATCATCCAAAAATTTATAATAACTTATTTTGATCAGTAAAATTTGGTTTTGATCTCTATAAAATATTTTTTATTTGATTTTTATCCTTCTAAATTTTGAAATATCTATTTTTAGTTCATAATTTTTATTTTAAGATATATAATAAAAAAAAATTTGAAGATGTCACATGCTAACATGATACCACATTAACTAGTACTAGTATGTATAACCTATGGTGGTCACGTAATATTTATTTAAAGATATATGTGACTAACAAGTATTACATAATAGTAATGATACTAAAAATAAATTTTCAAATTTAGAAAGATAAAAATTGATAAAAAAATTTATAAAAACTAAAAAAAAATCTCTTATTTTACAAGAACTAAAAATATATAAATTTATTATTTATTCACTGAATAAATACAAAGTGATATAAACAAGATCTTTGAATAGAAAAAATATAATTGGAGGGAAGACTAACTAAAAATGACAAATAAAATTCTTTGATAAAAATTATAATTAACAGAGAGGATAGATATTTTGTATTCTACATTGTAATTATAAAATAAAATAAGAAGTCATATTGAATAGAATCCTCTCACACCTCAACCTAATTGTTGCTATATATATATCCCCAAGCTCTGTCGCCCGCGCATGAGATGATCCAATGTTTTTTATAAAGCCCAACCTCTGGTTGCCCAAGTGATCATGAAAAAATTGTTACCATTAGTCTTAATTAATTTTGACATAACATATATTCAAGTTTTATTTAAAAAAGGTTAATCATATTTAATTATATGTTAGATAGAATTTGGTTGAAATAAAAGATGGTTATCTAAATGATTTTTCCTAAAAAGCTTGAAAACCCTATTACAAACTGACCCATCAGTGTTACTTTTTCACCATCTATTTTATTTTATATGAATTCAATTAAAAAGTGTGCGTTGAAACATAATTTTATAATCTCTTTCTGTTCAAGGATTAATTTTGAAATATGTATTAAATTTTAATTTATTATAACGGTCAGTCAAACAAAGACAACATCTTAACCAAGATATGTTCATATAAGATGGGTAAATGTTATTAAATGACTAGCATATTATAATAAATAGTAATATTTTGTGCGTAATAAATCATGAATACGTTAAAATATTAATAATGATTATCTTACATACTTTCTTTGTATTCACAAAGAAACCAATTCTTAATCACTGTATATAAAACATAAAAAGTAAATTGAAACGTTTTTAGTAAAAAATTGTTTTAAAAACTTTTCATGTAAGAACTAAATTGAAAATAAATGGGAACAAAAATCAAAAGTTTAACTCAACATCTAGTTATAATAACGGGCCATAATATATCCATTTACTGATGAAAATGACATTATTCTTTTTACCACCAATTCTACTACCAGAAAAAGAAAAAAAAGGATAATGAAATAGGGTTGGGAAAGAGAAAACCAGCGCGACACAAACAGCAGATACATTTTGCAAGTTTATCATATCTTTTACAACCAAGTCACGACAAGTCAAAGGATGTCCTAAGCTAAAGATGGGTTGAACACATCTACTCAATACACATGATCGGTGAGACGTCTCTTGAGTATGTTGACAATACATGTTAAGGAGAGGCCATATATATATATATATCCTAACCCCCGTATATATGCTATTGTATTTTACCGTGTACGTGACCCAAAAATTGCTATACCAATACACACTGCGAGAGACAGTTCGAGATTAAAACAACACGAAGAGAAAAAAAGTGAAGAAAAATGAGGTGATGGATTGGTTAGAGTTAGCCCGTTCTCCTCTAATCAACTCCCAAATTGGATCCAACCATTGAATTGTTAGTGCCCAACGAAAAAACCCCCCAGAAGAAATAATCCGATCAAACCGAGACCTTTTATTTACTTAGTTTCTTAATTGTTTAATTTATCTTTCTGGTTTTTTTCTTCCCCTCTCTGTACAAAACATCCCACACTTTTTCTCAAGAAGACTGCATCACAGCACAAGCAACCGCTTGAGCCCAATGCCTTAATTTGGTCTTCACGTGTTCTGGGTCATCCCCTGCATCACACACACAAACCTCATCAACACAAGTTGGTTTGATATTTTTAGAATATCAAAATTAAAATTCTACTTGGATAACTATCGAAAAAACCAAAAGTGTAATATTAATTAAAAAATAATAAGTAAAGAAATGGAGGTAAATTTGGTGGATAAAAAGGAGGACCTGGACTACAAATCTTCCACGAGTCAGTGTCACTCCTGGGGCTTCCAAAAGAAGAAGAACGGCCTCCAAGGGAGGAGGCGTTGCTCTGAGGGGTAGAGACAGGACTAGGAGACAACCTGCGGTTAACAGCGAAATAAAGGTCAAGTGCGGGCAAGGTGTTACACAGTCTCTGACCATCTTCCTCGTTGAATCCAAACCCAAGTTCTATACACCCTTTAAGCTCATTCAGATCCTCATCCGTTAGGTCATCGCACATGGTGGAACTCCTTCTTCGCTCTTGCATGCGCCTTCTCTCCCACGCAATGTCTCTCGGCTTCTCGCACATCGACAACTGCTTCGACAACCTCTTTCTGTTCTTCCACAGCGGCGGCGCCAACAGCATGTGCTGCAGCTCCTCATCTGACTCGCTTGGCGGCGACGACGACGACGACGAAGAAGAAGAAGAAGAAGACGCCGGCTGCTTTTGCTTTTCCTCTGTCATAGCTACAAAGGGACCGTACGCACGTGGCGGCGGAGGCAGCAAGGGGGACCCACCTTCCCCTGCCTCGCCGTGAAGAGTTGATGGATGAATTAGGGTGGATAAAGAATTGAGGGTAGAGCGGAATAAGGAAAAGGGAGGGATAGAGTGTTCTAATATTGGCGAGTTTTGAGGTTGGGCTTTGAGATTCCACCGTCCATTTGTAACTGTCAGCAACGACATTTTAGGAGGGAGGTGAGCAATATTTAGTAGGATTCAAGGGCGTAGCTACATTCGGGTCAAATCTTTTTCATATGAGAACCGTTTGCTCCATTCTACTCGTGCCTAATGGCTTTGCAACTCATTCAGTTTCCTATCCTTACTCAACTCTACTACTCTCTTGTTACTTACTTTTAACTACCAGCTGTCATTAACTACATGCAACACCAATTGCACCTAACCAAACATACCCTACAAACAATTAAGGAAACATACCCATTTCCCACATGGAATCGATTACCCTTCCCAATTAGTCTTTCGATTTCAGAATTCCACTTCCACCTATTCTCTAATACAAATTACTCTTTTTTTAAAAAAAAAATTATGATCAAATAAGTGTTGTATTATAAAAGTTATTTTTCTATTAATTTAAACTTGTAAACAAATATTTTGATATTTTATATTGTATAATTAAATAGCAGTATTAAATAGTAGTATTATTTTATCATTTTAGCATTAGAAATTACTATATAGTATTTTAGTTACCCGAAATATTTATTTAATTTCAATTTTATCTTTTAAATATTTACAGTGTTAAATTATTCTTTTAATATTTAAGAGGCTTACTTCGTATCACAAAAATTTAGAAGACGAAATTAAGATAAAGTGATCAAACTTGTTGTATATATATATATATACTTTCTTATATTATACTAACTACTAAATAAGAATGGGAAATATTAAATATATAAATTAAAATTTGTAATTTTTTATGTTAATGTGTGATAAAAATATAATAACACATTTGTTATAGTTAAGGTAATAAATCAATAAAAATATTTTATATAGAAAATAATTTATTATAAGGCGACACAATTTTGTTTTTCTTCTCACATTTTAACTATCACGAGATAATATAATTGAAAAAAAAAAAGGTAATTAAAATAGAATTAAAGACGTTGATTTATTTTTTATGGAGAAGAGACGAAGAAGAAAGAAAGAGATCCGGAAGACATTGCTGAAGCTAATGTACTTTAACTAATATATATACATTATTGAATGAAAATTATCGGACCAAATTGCTTTATCAATTAAACCCTCATATGACTTATGTTTATAATTTTCCACGCGCTCTTATTATTGGAAAGAACAAAATAGAACCAGAATCAAATTTTAGAATAATACACCTTTCAAAATAAGAAACAAAAAGGAAAAATATAATTAAACACGTTTTGAAGGAGGGCCTGAGAGATCACAATGAGTAAACGAGAAGACAACAAAATCGAGAGAAGCATATATAACTCTGAATGTGGGTACGAAATAAAAAACATAGGTCACATGAGGATTTAATTAAGAAATCTAGTCCGATACTCTTTTATTTATATTTTTATATATAGAGAGAAATTTTTATTCTAAGTTCAACAAGCCATATAAATTTTTAAAAATCTCATATAACTTTATATGTTTTATTTTAATTTTGATTATTCGTGACAAAATCTAATAATAAATTTTTATTTTTTTTATTTTTACTCTCTTATTATATATTTTACAAAAAAATCCTCGTGAACAAGGAGGTGGTGGGAGTGCCTCACTAGAGTGATTGTATTAGGGACATGAGATGATAACAAAATTAAAGGCTGAGAATCAGTGCAACTCTTTAATTTAGAGTTACACATGTGTTGTTTAATCCACCCTCTCCCTATATAAAGATCTTATTTAAAATGTGTTTAATTATATGTAAGCTTTTATTTCTATAATACAAATATACATCCTATGATTTAAATATCAATACAGTATAATGTATAGTTTTTATTCTTATATAGTGAAAATGTTTACATACATAATTTAGATATTAATTAATACACTTTGACAGTGATCCAAATACTTACTTTTCTATGTTAATAGTAAAATACTGGCATATAAGTTTTCATTCGCGTACAATATAAGTATTACGTCTATATTGAATAATTTAAACATCGATAAATTTTCATGTCAAGTTTTTATGCCCATGTAATAAAAATATTATTTCATGTAATTTAAATATTAATATATACATGTTACATTGATATGAATATTTATTTCTCTAGTTTAAATTATTAATTATTTTCATATGAATTTTTACTTGTTATGTGATATAATATTTTTTTTTATAATTTAAATATGTATACATACAATGTAACTTTTTTTTATATGATATAAATATTTACTCATTCAATTTAGTTGTTATTCAATTTCATGTAAAATAATTTACATTATCATTGATCATATTATAAAATATAAATTAAATAGAAATAGAAATAATATTATTTTATAATAATTATTATAACATATATAAATAAAATTATAATTCATTTACTGTGTGTAAATGTAATTTTTTACCATTAAAATAGTATAACTAGTAAAAAATAATAAGTTTAGTTGAGAATTTGAAATTATTGTTTTTTTGTTTATATTGAAATACAACCTCTCCTTTGTGAAATCAAACTCTCTAAAGTGAAACCTACATTTTAAAGAGAAAACTACACTCATCTTAATCCTTCATATTAACTGTGCAAATATTTCTAGCTAATTTAAAGTTGTTACCTACATTTAGTTTTAACAAAAATATATCATTAAAATAAAATAAAATAAAAGACACAAATTACCCCTTCTTCCTCTACAATTAATCTTCTGGGACGATTGGTTTGCAGACATGATCTTCATCCAACACAACAGAATGAGCTCAATAATTCAACAACGAAACACAACTTTACATCCTCTTTCTGTAGAGTACGCTCTCAATATCGTGATTTTTGAACTATTCTCTTCGCTACTCTGTTTTTGTTCTTGAGAAGGGGAAATTAATTAACGTCGATTTCGCAACCAATTTTTTCTGCGTTGAATCAATTTGGACAACAAGAAATCAAATCTTAAGTCAATATATTTGCCTCCTCGTCTTGATGCCTACCAAAACAAATCAATCGCATTTTTTGCTCTGTATGCATTGATGTTATGATGAGCATGTGGTATGCAGCTACTTTTGTGGTATGCAACTACATTTACATCCAACAATCAATCGTCGTGTTACGAATAACTTTTGTGGCCAAGATTTCCCCAAAAATTTATCCGAATTAACCAAAAGGATACCTTAATATTCGAATAACACAATTATAATTTTTATATTAAATTGTTAAAGAACTTAGAAACAATTGGCAATGTAAGAATACTGCATTTAATATTCATAGAAGTAAGTAATATTGCTAATATGCTACAAACTACTAAGTCCCAAGATATGTAAATTTCCAGTTACTCTAATTGTATTTGTCTTACTAATTGGTTTGTTAAAATTACCTTTGGCTGCATATTGGGCTAAAGTGCAAAAGTGATTATAGCAACATATGACATAGTTAAGGAAGTGGTGTCAATGATGTTGTTTTAAACATCTCGTTGTTGTTACTATTTTGGGATACCCCCTCCTTTCACACTTATCATTACTGTCATCCTCAAAATAGGTTTGCCTTGCCTAAGTTAGTTTAATGGAGACGATGTTCCTGCAAAATTAACAATCATCCTAAATCACTTTCAAGTTCCAACATCAAGTATAGAATCTCCTATGAGCGAAACATCATCTGTTACGAACCTGGAATTGATCAATCTTCAAGGTATTGATTTGTGATTGATCTAAAACATAATTATCCCAGTTTGATTCAACGTAGAAGAATTGAAAATCTTTTTGAAGCTGGAACGGTCATTCAACCGGTGCAAGATTTAATGGTGCAATTGTAATTAAATGGTGTTCAAATTGGTATTAGTATAATAATTAAATAATATATAAAATAAAAATATATATAATATCATAATTTAATATTTAAAATAAAAAAAATTAAATCATTAGTTTAAATTGGTTCTTTTTATCGATTTTGGACTAGTTCTCACTAATTTAAAAATAATTTGATTTTTTTACTACTAATGGATTGATCATAAAATCAATTTTTGGTCAGATAAGTTGAATCGACCAATTTAGTCTAATTTTTAAAACTATTAAATTAGTTACTTTTAATTACTAAAATAGGGAAGGGAAGGAAAGAGTTCAAAAATAACAATATTAGATAAGAATATAGATAAAAAGGATGAAAAGCTTAGGTGATATCCTGTTTTTTTTTTTCATATTAATCTTCGTCCCAAAAAGAATGTAAATGATGAACATAAAGCGCGAAAGGATAATCTTTTATTTTATTTTAATGATATATACTTATTTTGTTAAAATTAAAATTTTGTGACAATTTTAAATCAACAAAAAAGAACTGAACCATTAATATAATAAATGGTCAATACATATGCATTTTACTTTCTAATGTACAAGCTGTAGTTCAAAGGAACTCAATCCTTAACTTTGATGGCGTTATGGTAGGTACAACTGAGCAGTGTGGTGGAATTGGGGAAATGCACCATCACTTAAGTGGAGTTGTGGGCTATTTTTTTTTATTGTATTTCCATTGTTTGGAACATATGTTTTCAATTGTCAACGTATTGAGGTATAATCAAATTCCCAAGTGGCCATTGCCTTGTTTACTTCGGGTTGCATGACTCACCATCCTTGTTAGCTTAGTGTCTTAGATCTTATAAAGAGGAACAGAGCCAAGCTTCAATTATAGGAGGTTAGCTATTAAAATTGAAATTTATTTAATAAATATATAAATATTAATTTTATAATAAATATTTATAATTGTGTGTTTTTTAATTTAAGAAATATAACAAAAAAATATTTATATAAAAGACAAATTGAATATTTGTTTTAAACTCAAGATTACAAATTTTATGTCACATGTATTGAAGTTCGATTTATGATATTCGATTTGCTTTTAGAAGCACATTAGAGTTTTGCTCACAAAACCAATAAGAATATAGACGAGAGGAGAAAAATAAAAATAAAATATGAAGAATAGTGAAAAGAAGAGATAATATTTTTTTAATGTATCTCAAAATTCAAGTTTTCGTGTCTCTTATATAATATTTTAAGTTGGTTTGTTGACAAAAATTAATAAATATTTTTAAAATTTCAAAATTAACTATAATTAAAGCAATATAAAGAGAATACTAGTAATGCTATTTGATTGAAAATACAATAATTTATAATATTTAAAATAATAATAATAATAATAACAAACTATAAAATAAATAAATGATACTAGAATATTTTGTTTAAAATATATATAATTATTTCCATAATAAAAATTGTAAAAGGTAAATATAATATTTGTTAATATAATATATATATATATATATATATATAATTATCTTTACATTAAAAACTATAAAAAGTAAATTATTTTATAATAAATAACACTTAAATATTTATTTTTACAATCAAATTCCTTAAATGAAAATAAATGTTTTACATATTAGAAATTTTAAACTTAAAAAAAAAAAAATAAAGGGGTCAAGACCCCAATGGCACAAGTAGCTTCGTCTTTCTCCTATATAATATTCATTAAAAAGGTATGTTTTTATTTGAAAATTGAGTATCAATAGTAAAAAAATTTAATAGATAACATTTCGTAAAAATAATATTATATTTATATCGATATTATTTATTTTAAAATATTTATTACTAAATATACCAATTCAAGTATAAATAAATGATCTATCAAAATTTCAAAGTAGATAGATAAAAATAAACTCATTTCATTTCCACTTCCATTTGTTATTGAATCCATTTTTACACACATAAATGTATCATTTTCCCTAGATGACATTATCTAAATGGACTAATAAGTGTCATAATACTCAATCATAATTTTGTTTATAGATAAAAATAAAATTTAAGTTCTTCATATTTATTTTATCAATTGATAAGATCTGAATATTTATTGAGTTGGATTTTTAAATATGTATGAGAACAGGTGTGCAACCATGGTTGCGACAGGAATGATGAAAAAGAAAAATAATAGAAAGTCGTCACCAATGTTTTTCAAAGAAAAATATTAGAAAAAAAATCTTTAGAAGAATGGAATGGTCTTATAAATCAAATTTGAGTTCGAGAGTTGATTATGTATTGAGAATGTATTAGTATCCTACGACGTTCGTCCTAAGACGGTACCTTTAGTTAAATGTACAAAATTAATATAAATTTGAAAATGTTATCTTTTTTACCCTTCGAATGAAAACAAGATTATGTTATGAGCATAACAATTGAGTTTATTATTTTAGAAAGGAATATATATATATATATATATATATATATATATTTGAACTCACAAGAGTGGTCTCTTACTCTTACGTATCTCTTTATACAATGGAGAATTCAAAGTTTACGTAGTTCTTGAATGTGGCAGCTATTTGTGTATGAATTCTAGTTTGGATTTAATAACCAAATAAGAAATGTATCCAAAATGGTTATTGACCTTTATAAAAGATTTTGATGATAACCAATCAAGAAGTACATCTAAAATGATTATCATAAACGTAATTAAAAGATGAAAGATTAATATGAGTTTTATGGAATGCGTCCAAAAGGGCATTCAAAGAAAGAAGCTTCCAAAGAGGAGGTTGTGTTTAAAGAGGGGCAACGTCCATAGGGGAAGAGTGTCTAAAAAGGGGTAGCGTCCATAGGGGAATAGCATCCAAAAAAGGCTGGAATAACATGAAAAATAATGGAAATAGAGATACTACCCAGTTGGGCATCCAAAGAAGTCTACGTCCAAATAGAATCTGGGTTAGCAAGAAAAATATTGGAAATAGAGGGATTGTCTAGTTGGGTGTCCAAAGGAGTCCAATGTCCAAAGGGATGCTAGGTTAGCAAGAAAAAATTAGAAATAGAAGGACTGCCCAGTTGGGTGTCCAAGGGACCTCAATGACCAATGGGATGTTGGGTCATTATGCAAATTAATGAAAATAGATAGACTTCCCAAGAAGCATCCAAAGAGCCTCGACGTCCAAAGGGGCGCTAGGCCAATATGCAAATTAATAAAAATGGATGGATTGCCAGGGGTGTCCAAAGAGTCTTAGCGTCCAAAGGGATGTCAGGTTAGTATGCAAATTAATGAAAATGAATGGACTGCCCAAGGGATGTCTAAAGAGCCTCTACGTCCAAAGTAGGGCTAGATAAAGAAAAACATATAACAGATGGGTAGCAGAAAAGGAAAAGGAGCCACTTGTTGGCTCTTGCATCCAAAAGAATAGACATGCTGAAAAAAAAAAAGTATACAAATAGCAGAAAAAAAGGAACCACATGTTGGCTTCCGCGTCCAAGGAAATAAACATGCAACAAAGGCACAGTAAACAACAAAATAGGAAGAGGAACCATTCATTGGCTCCTTCATCCAAAGGAATTGATAAAAAAGACAAAATGGATAACAGATAGCAGAAAACGAAAAGGAGTCACTCGTTGGCTCCTACGTCCAAAGGCATGGACGAACAAGATAAAAAACAAAAAACAGGTAGCAAAAAATGAAAAAGGAGCCACTTGTTACCTCCTGTGTCTAAAGGTATGGACGAAAAAGAGAAAAATAGAAAATAGATAGCAGAAAATGAAGAAGGAGTCACTCGTTGGCTCCTGCTTCCAAAGGTATGGACGAATAAGACAAAAACAAAAAACGAAAAAGTAGTCACTCGTTTGCTTCTATGTCCAAAGGCATAGACGAAAAAGACAAAGTAGAAAATAGACAACAGAAAAGGAATAGGAGTCATTTGTTGGCTTCTACTTCTAAAGGCATAAACAAAAAAAAATAAAAACAGAAAACAGATAGCAAAAAATGAAAAAGGAGTCACTTATTGGCTCCTACGTCCAAAGACATGGACAAACAAGACAAAAATAGAAAATAATTAGCGAAAAATGAAAAAGGAGTCACTCCTTGACTCTTGCATCCAAAGACATAGACAAACAAGACAAAACATAAAACAGATAGCAGAAAATGAAAAAAGAGTCACTCGTTGACTCCTACGTCTAAAGGCATGGATGAACAAAACAAACCAGATATCAGAAAAACAAAAAAGGAGTCACTTGTTGGCTCTTACGTCCAAAAGGATGGACGAACAAGAAAAAATAGATAACAACAAGAAAAAATAACCATTTATTGGTTCCTACGTCCAAAGGAATAAACGTGCTGGAAAAACAGCAAATAACAGAAAAAGAGAGGAGTCACTCATTGTCTCCTCCGTCCAAAGGAATGGAAGAATAGAAAAAGCACATAGAAGCAGTAATGAAAAATAAAAAACAAAATGAGGAAAAGAGCTAACCTTTGGAGCCTCCGTCCAAAGGCAAAGGCGAACAAAAAGAGACAAAATAACAGCAAAAAAGAAAAACACTCAAGGTTGTTGTGTCCAAAGGAATGGACACACTGGAAACACATAATAGCTAAAAGAAAAAGGGAAAGGGGTTAGGCTTTGGCTTTCGCGTCTAAAGGCGTGGATGAGCAATAGAGGTAACAACCAACAACTAGAGGGAAATGAAAATACTCAAGGTTCTTGCGTCCAAAGACATGGACAAGTAGCAAATGTGCAATAAACAATAGGAAAAGGAGTCACTTGTTGACTCCAAGGTCTAAAGGCATGGACGAATAGGAAAACAGTAAATAGTAGAAAGGGGCCAACCTTTGGCTTTCGCGTCCAAAGGTATGGATGTGGTGTGGGCATATTAAATAACAACAGGAAAACAAAAAGGAATCGATAAAGACTCTTATGTCTAAAGGCTATGGACGAATAGTAGGGACAAACACTTAACAACAAATAACGAAAAACAAAATACAAAAAGAGGTATATGAGCAAGTCTTTTGAGCCTACATCCAAAGGCATGAATGAACAAAAAGAAACAAAATAACAACAAAAAGAAAAAACACTCAAGGCTACTACGTCCAAAGGCATGGACGAGCAAGAAACACGTAACAATTATCAGAAAAAGAAAATAGGAAAAAGAGGTAGCCTTTGGAGCCTGTGTCTAAAGACTATGGACAAACAATGTAGGTGAAATGAAAAAAAAACATATAGCAATAAATAGCAAGAAGGAAAGGAGAGAAGGAGCCACTCGAAGGGGTGTCAAAAGATTATGGAACGAAGCTACATGGTGACGATATCAGGGAGTTTATACGCACAATAAGTAAAGAAAACAAGGGGATTAGCAGTACCAATTTGCGCAAATGAGTTCCTTCACTTCCCAGCTTCTCGCAAATTCATGCTTTATCTCTTTCTCACAAAATTTCCTTCTTAATTTCTATTTTTAGCTTTCTCCTCTATTTCTTTTTGCTTCCGTTATCTCTCCTCTCCCTTCTCAGTCCCTTTGTCCCCGTGAATTTGACTCCTTCTCGGTATTTATAGATCTCTATGAATTATTTGTTTAATTAAATAGGATTTATGATAAGATTTGTTGGAAATTCAGCTAGGACATAACGTAGAGTAGGAGTGTTCAAAGCTGAGTAGGAGTTGTCAATCAGGAAGGTTGAGCGAAGCTGTAAAGTAGGAAAGTTGAAAACATAAAAGCTGGAATTAATATCGTCAATTGGGAAAGCTGGTCAAGAGCTGTCAACAAGAAAGCTGAGCAAGAGATGTTAGCATGAAAGTTGAGCAAGGGCTGTAAAGCAAAAATTGACGCAAAACAAAGTAACACTTTTTGCACATACTGAACAAGCTCCTTTGGACACTGGTCCAAAAGGCATAGAACAGCAGTTCCATGTTGGATTTGCTGGCTCTTTGGACACTTGTCCAAAGGAATGGGAAAAAAAAGTTAGGGTACCCTTATGTTGGTTGGATTGGCGTCCAAAGAGCTCTTCGAAAATAATGTAACAGTAGTGCAACAAATTTGATTACTGCTCCTTTGGATGCTCGTCCAAAGAACTTGAGGAGAATAGTAGAGTAACAACACTATTCTGCCTCTTTGAATGCACGTCTAAAGAGCTTGATATTCGTCCAAAAATATTTTTTACTTTTCTTTTTATTTATATTATTATTATTATTATTATTTAAAAAAGAAGAGACAAAATCAAGTGTTCACAAGTAATAAAAAAGAAAAACAAAAGGTAAAAAAATAATAAAACTAAAAATGATGTCACACTAAATCGTGTAAAATTACTAGAAAGGTGTGAGAAATCTTCTATAAAATCCAAAATAGGTGGTTCAATAAAAAATATTAAAAAAAGGAAACAATTTTCAAAATTTAATAGATTTAGATGAAAAAATTTATTACTAAATAACATGAAATTATTTTAGAAAATAATTTTTAAAACAAAAATAAGAAGAAAATCAACATATTCTTGTATTCTATTAAGTAGACATTATCAATATTTTATATACATTTTCTCATTTGAATTTCATATATTACTTCCACTATTAGCCGAAATAATTCTCTTTTAGCTATTTCAAATTACCATTTTTTTATTTGTATTTGTATAGTTCTTCATGTCTATTCTTTTCTATCTGGTTGGTTCTATTCCTCCTTCTCTCTCGATTTCTTTTTCTCACCCATGGATGGTCGCACTACGCAGTAGCTGCAGCTGCGCCATTTTTGCTGCTCCCTTCCTCACGCATTTGCCTCCCATAAAGAGATTAGAACACCCCATTTCCCACCAAAGTAGTGATTGGGCTTGGAACGGTTCCCCTCTCGGCCTTTACAAAATTATTATTTTATTTGAATGTCTTTAATTTATTGTATACCCAATTTCCTTACTTGAATTAATCAATCCCATATTGGATTTGCTTATTTAGGTTGTCTATCAAAAAATTAAATACCCTAACCAACTCAACCTAATACTAACACCGAGTAATTAATTTAGATTTTTGCACACTCAAACTTCACTCAATCCAACCCAATTAGTCTCTTAAGGGATAAAGTCATAATGAATTTAAGTGGTAATAAGCTACGTATATGAAGAAAAAATAGAAGTTAGAAAAAGAAATAGGTATAATCAATGACAGAACTAAGTATGTCTTTACAGCCCCTCCCCCTCCCCTCAAAAAAATAAAAAATAAAAAATATTAAAAGCCTCTTAGCATTAGTGTTTAAAAAAATATTTTGTCCCTTGGATCCTCTCTCTTAAAAGGTCACCATCGTCCATCGGATTTATTTTGTATGATGGGCTTATCAATCACATGTGTCAATTATTCAATATTATGTCTTTATAATACTGATACAATATATAATGTCATCGAAGTGGTCATACTAACTTTCTTAAATTGAAGTATATTTTTTTTTCCTAGGAATCGAAATTCTTGGAAAAATGTTTATATTGCATTAGTTCTTTGCATATAATTAAATGTGCATCCAGAGTTTGCATATTTTAAATAACAATTTTTTTATATTATTTAGATTATTGCTATTGCATATGTTTTTCCTCTTTTTTTTTTTGACAGTATACTAAAGAACGAATGATATATCATTATCAACTAAGAAATACTATATTTTCTCGAAATATTCTATTAATAGTTTTCCTTGGTACAATTAATAAAGAAATATCTTAGCACTTTATCCATATATTGTCATTTTAATTAGATTATTTTGCATTGACCGGTAAAAGACGTAGAAGTTTCAAATAAATAAATTGTTATGTGCTTTCTCCCCCTTAAAAGTAGTTATATTTAGTTTCATATGATACATGATATTTTATTTTTTATTAATTAAATTTTAAACAATTATTAATAGTAGAAGTTAGTCGCTATTAATTTTATTTATCATGTAATAACTTCTCCCCCGCGGACATTTTTTTTGGTTCTGTCCTTGGGTATGATAAATATACGATAAAAAGATAAAATAAAAAAATGTATATAATTTCTCTTTTTAGGTAAAGTCATGACATTTTTTTTTTTTGTCTATATCCTTATGTTAATGGGAAATGACAGATGATCACTTCCCAAATTCCATAGGAATGGAATGTTAAATATAGAGCAGATACGCCGATTTTGGATTCAAAGAATGTTGCAATCCAATACAATCAATTTTACGATTCTCACTCTCTATCGTTAGTTCTCAACTACCTAAACTCTGAGCCATGGGATGTTAACGTTCATGAAAGAGAGGAAAAAAAAAATCCAAAATTCGAATTCAGAAGAAAGGAGCATGGCATAGTAACTCTTTATAGTACAAAAAAAGAAAATAATAATTAAAATTAATAAAGTTCAGGCTTGTCTTCTTGCCTGGTTTGGTCTGGTCCCACCAATCCAGGTAGGTTGTTTTTCACCTGCACAAAGTATCAATGTCGATGATGCCATAGAGTTGCAGCCATCACAAAAATCCAACAAGTTGTTAGTTGTTTTCGGCGTACAGGAAAACGGGGAAAAAACGTAGTATCCAGATTCTTGTCTCGTAAGTAATCAGTCAACCCCGCATAATCTTTTTCCTGTACGCCCCATCGTGTTGTGTCTTGTTTCCTGGTTCAATAATAATCATGTACAACCACATGTGTGTCTTGGTGGTGTTATGTTTCCCCGTTTTGTTGAATGCCCTTCCCCCCGACAAAGGTGGTGATGGCGAGTCGTTGATGTTGGGGTGTGGGTTGGGTGAAGGTGGTGGCAAAGACAGTGATGGAAGACAATGGACTCCCGATAACAAGTACCTCTCAGGAGGCAATTCCATCACATCCAGAGCCTCTTTCCAAGACCCTTCGCTTTTGTCTGAGGTTCCATACATGACGTCACGAGTTTTTACGTCTGAAGCAACCTACAACTTCCCTATTCAAGCCAACAAACGCTATTGGCTCAGGCTCCATTTTTACCCCTCCGTTTACGGCACCTTCAACCCCCCAAATTCATATTTCTCCGTCATAGCAAACGGCATCACGCTTCTTTCCAATTTCAGTGCCTCAATTACATGTCAGGCCCTCTCACAAGCCTACCTCGATAGAGAGTACTCCCTCGCTCCTTTTGATTTAGACACTCTCACTGTTACCTTCAAGCCTTCCGAGAAACACAACGGGGCTTTCGCTTTTGTAAACGGAATTCAGCTCGTCCAAATGCCAGATATGTTCGATTCGGCTGCTTTGGTGGGGTTCGCTAGCCAAACTGTGGATACTAAAACTTTGCATTTACAAACCATGTTCAGATTGAATGTTGGTGGGCAATATATATCTCCAGCACAAGATTCTGGTCTAAGCAGGATGTGGTACGATGATACACCTTATCTATATGGTGCAGCCGCTGGTGTCACCAACCAAGCTACCCAGGATGTCAAAATTGACTACAAAACCGTGCCACAGTACATTGCTCCTCCTGATGTGTACTCCACTTCGCGGTCCATGGGCACCAATAAGGATGTTAACATGGGCTTCAATCTCACGTGGATGTTCCAAGTTGACCCTAACTCCATGTACCTTACCAGGTTGCATTTTTGTGACTACTACTATTCTAAAGTAAACGAGATTGTTTTCAAAATCTTCATCAACAACCACACGGCGAAGGCTGATGCTGATGTTATTGCGTGGACGGGAGGTAAAGGAGTGCCAACTTACAAGGATTATGTAATATATGCCCAAGATAGGCCAGGTGATGATCTACTATGGGTTGCTTTGCATCCTTCAACTGAGTCAAGGCCAGAATTTTATGATGCAATTCTTAATGGGATTGAGGTATTCAAGCTCAATGACACAAACTTATCTGGACCCAATCCTCAACCTTCTGCCATGTTGATTAAACACGAGGAGATGGAAAGGACTTTCCAAGAAAGTAGAAATAGTAGTAAAAGGACTTTTGTTATTGGCAGTGCTGCTGGGGGTGCTGCAGGCTTTGCCTTAGTGGCTGCAATATGTGTTGTTGTTCATCGCAAAAAGAGGAAGAGAGCTCCAGGATCATACAGTGCATCAAGTTGGCTACCTATATATGGGAATTCAAACACAACAGGCACCAAATCCACAGTGTCAGGGAAGAGTGTAGGCAGTGGCAACATATCAGCCATGGCTCAAGGATTGTGTCGCTACTTCTCCTTACAAGAGATGATACAAGCAACCAAGAATTTTGATGAGGCCAATGTGATAGGGGTGGGAGGGTTTGGGAAGGTTTATAAGGGTGTTATTGAAAATGGGTTTAAAGTGGCAATTAAAAAATCGAACCCACAATCAGAACAAGGAGTAAATGAGTTCCAGACTGAGATTGAGATGTTGTCAAAGTTAAGACACAAGCACTTGGTGTCGTTGATTGGTTTCTGCGAGGAGAATGATGAGATGTGTCTGGTTTATGACTACATGGCTCTTGGCACCATGAGGGAGCACCTTTACAAGGGGAACAAGCCAATGGACACTCTATCGTGGAAACAAAGGTTGGAGATCTGCATTGGAGCCGCGAGAGGTCTTCACTACCTTCACACGGGGGCAAAATACACCATCATTCATAGAGACGTCAAAACAACTAACATTCTCCTCGATGAAAATTGGGTTGCCAAGGTATCAGATTTCGGGTTGTCCAAAACGGGTCCAAACATGAACGCTGGTCATGTTAGTACTGTGGTAAAAGGTAGCTTTGGATACTTGGATCCTGAATATTTCAGGAGACAACAATTGACTGAGAAGTCTGATGTGTACTCATTTGGGGTTGTCCTGTTTGAGGCCCTTTGTGCAAGGCCTGCTCTCAATCCTAGCCTTCCAAAGGAACAAGTAAGCCTTGCAGAATGGGCATTGTACAACATAAGAAGAGGGACACTTGAGGACATCATTGACCCCAACCTTAAAGGAAAAATTAACCCTGAAAGCATGAACAAGTTTGCTGACGCAGCTGAGAAGTGTGTGTCTGATCTTGGATGTGACCGACCCTCTATGAATGATCTATTGTGGAATCTCGAATTTGCTCTCAACTTGGAACTAAACCCCGATGGTTCAACTCACGCTCCTCGTTTTGATGAAAGTGAGTTTGAAGACGTAAACTTGGAAAACAATGCCATGGCAGCTCACTACAAAAACCTTAGCCTTGGAAGTGAGCATGACTTTAGCCACGAGTCCAGTAGTGATAACTCTTCTGCCATCTTCTCCCAAATTGTCAATCAAAAAGGTCGGTGATTCACTCAAGATAAATAGAAAATGATCGCTTTGCTAACAAAGAGCTTCGTGCTTTTACGGAAGCCAGGGAGTTCAAGATTACATAACCAATGTTTAGTGTTGCTTTTAGAAAGTATGGAGCTTTATTGCTCCTTCCTTTTTCTTTTTCTTTTTTTTTTCTTTCTTCTTTTTTCCTTGTTATCACATTAAATAGCTTGTTATGTCTAATTGTCTATACCAAGTCGCGTTGTATAAGAAGGCAGCAAAATCAAGCTCAACATGCTTGATGTGTATAATATAGCTTAAAGATTAATATATATCATATTTATTTATAGTTTATCAGAATCAATATTGTTTCTGCAAAATCAGTATTGTCAGAATTTAGATTGTGTATCTGTGAACTGTGATTCTATATTGAAGAATTTCAGATTCCTTCCTGGTTCCTAGTCTATCATTCATGCAATGTTCGTGGTAAAATACTAGAATTATAGGAAAGATTGCTTAACCTATTTATTTGTTTTATTTTGCTTGCCTAAGTTCTATGAAATCCAAACCTATACTTTTATATCTCGTTTTTAGGTGACCGAAAAAAAAAAAAAATGAAAAAAAAACACTTTTTATCCTTTTATTTTTCTAAATTTGTTGAATTTTGATATAGAAAAGAAATAAATGTGTTCAAAAAATATTACAAAACTTACATACGAGAGGAGTTCAACTCAGAACCTCCTACTTAAAATGTCTTTTTTTAAGAATATAAACAATTTACTAACTTTACTTAAGATGTATTATATAACAGTGTAAGGATAGTAACATGTGAATTTACTATTCTTATTTAAAAACCAATCTAGTTATTATAATATTTTATTAAATAGTATAAACTAAATTATATTCATTTAAATTAAATTAAAATGTTTATATAATTACAAATTAAATTAAATTTCATGTGTTCAAATTATATTATGCAATATTATAAAATAATTTTTTATTATTTTAATTTAAAAAATAATATACTTATTATAATATTTTATTAAATAATATAAATTAAATTATATGTACTATAAATTAAATTAAATTATATATATATAATTATGTGTATTTTAAATTAAAATAAATGGTTCATATAATTATAAATTTAATTAATTTTATGCATTCAAATTATATTATATATTAAATTTTTATTATTTTAAATTAAAAACTAATATATTTATTAAAATGTTTTATTAAATAATATAAATTAAATTATGTGTACTTTAAATTAAAATAAATTGTGTATACAATTACAAATTAAATTAAAATATAAAAACTAATTTGAATATATAATATTTTTTTGGTGACTTTAATATATATATACAAAATTATATAATATAATTTGAATACATAGAATTCAATTTAATTTATAACTATATAAACAATTCCATTTAACTTAATTTACATATTACATAAATTAATTTATATTATTTAATAAAATATTATAATAACTAGATTAATTTTTAAATTAAAATAATAAAATTGTTATATAATATAATTTGAATAAATGGAATTGAATTGAATTTATAATTATATGAAAAAATTAATTCACTTTAATTTAGAATACACATAATTTAATTTATAATTATATAAACAAGTTACTATCTCAATGTTGTATATTATATGTTATACATATAAGTCATAGTAATGAATTGGTTTAGTAATAAAAAGTATTTTCAAAATTGCAAGATTAAAATTGCATATTTTTCTAATTTAAGGGACTGAATATGCCACATCATCCTTGGTGCATGATTGGAGAGATCAAAATTAATCAAAATTACAAATTTTTAAAATTTAAAAAAAATAAATGTATGTAAAAAAATTTTAAGGAGACCAAAAGTATATTTTAGTATATATATATATAGCACTTAAATTTTGTTTACATAAGTAAGAGGGGACAAAAATCCTGTACAATCTGCACCACCTGCTCCAAATCTTCTGTCCTCATTTGCTGTCTATTGAGGACCAACCAAAAGAAGAAGAAAATGCGAAGAAAGGAAGTAACAAGGGGATTGGACCTTTGAGTGGACGCACCACGACCCGACATAATCAATTAACCTTTGACATGTCAGCAAGACACGCCCTGCGCATACGACTTTGCTTGAACAAGGATCGTAGAGTACTTGACATCAACTAAAAAGAAGAAATATGAGGGATAGGGATAATACACGTGGCAAAATCTGACGCAATGGTGACCTTAGGCGTGACCTATAAAAGGCCCAAGCACGAAGAGAAAAGGGTTGAAAGTTATTTGAAAGGTGAGAATTGAGAGAAGAGAGTAATATTTTCCGTGCATAGTAACTGAGAGTTGAGAACAACCCTTGAGGCACCAAGAACGTCCAAAGCTAAACTGCGATTCACTTCCTGACCTATTAAACTTGTCATACCAAGCATCAGACGTATATACACACTAGCCAATATGTAGTGGACACCCAACCAAACTGAGTCGGTCTTGGTCCTCCTTTTGGAACCATTGCATTTGGACCAATACACTTTTCTACTTAGGCAACAACTCCACGTAGCCAGGAGTTACATTAACTCCAATCCTAATACCACACACATCACAAAATTACTAAATTGACACTTGGCCTGTCCGACTCCATCCCGACTACTTTCCCAAAATCGGTATAGCTTTTAGTTAGACATGGATCCATTGTTTCAAGACATCGAAACAAATATACTTCACTGATGTAACAATTATCAATAACTAGTAGGAATATGCGCCCAGTATTTTTTTTACTTAATGTGAATATTATTTTTAGTATTTTATTAGATAAATTTGTTGTTTAACAAAATTAAAAAAATATATAAAATATAAGTACTTGTTTTAAATATTATTATAAAATTAACATTATAATTTTTCTGATAAAAGTATGTAACATTATATATAGATAACAGTAACTATATGAATCATCTTTAAAAGACAACCAACGTGAAAATAAGACTTGTGGTTAGTAACTTTACAGAAGAATTAATATTATGAATAACATTGTTACCTAATAATTTTAAGACATAAAATGATTGAAATAATGTTGCTCAACATATTCCTTATACATTAATTTTGAATCTTACTAAAGTAATTTTGAATAATATATAGTTTCGAAACTTATTATTTTATATATATAACATAAACATTCAAATACCCTTTAGATTAAATAGATAATTTGAAATAAAGAATTTTAGTATTCTTAATAATATTTATTTATTTATTCTATTTGTTTTATTTCTTTTATTCACGCAATTAAAAAAATTTCATGAAGTACAAATTACGAATAAATTACTTCAAGAAGTGAAAATATCATATCCATAATTTAATTTAATGAAACTATGTGCATATTAAATGCATTTTTCTCAATGTATTTGTTAATAAAAACTTTATATTTTATTTTATTTGTTAATAATTTGTATTTATATATATTTTATTTTATTTAATTAATTACTCTAATTGTTCTGTCAATAATTTGTATTTGTAAATATTGTATTTCTCAAATTTAATTTCACAGTTAATTTTTTATTTGATAACTTTGTTTATTTAATTCAGATAAAGATAACTTGAAAATCAACAGACTCAAATGTAATTGTTTGGTATTTTAAAAGTTACTATTTAATTTCTTCTATTTCTTTAATTTGTTCTATTTTTGCAAATTAATTTTTTATACAATTAATTTGTTCCAATATTTATCTTGGTAATTTGTATTTATAAATAATATCTTATTTTTTTTTGTTAATTCCATAAGATAAGATATAAGTAGTGGAAGGAGTTTTGAATTAGTAAGTCATAAGTTTCATGTTTTTGTTTTGTCCTTTTTATTTTTTGTATTTTGTCTCTTATAAACCAATATTTTTTACAATAATTTTTTAAATTTTTTTTTGTGAAAATTTGAATATATTTTTACAAATATCATGCATAATTTACTTATTTTCTTGATATTAATGCAATAAAGACGCACAAACAAAA
The DNA here is from genome assembly GCA_025330945.1 of Mucuna pruriens. Lineage (NCBI taxonomy): Eukaryota > Viridiplantae > Streptophyta > Magnoliopsida > Fabales > Fabaceae > Mucuna > Mucuna pruriens. Next base: position 4,949,448 of record JAENHJ010000154.1, read on the forward strand.
TAAAGGAGAAAATACCACAAAAGAAGGACTTTTAGTCAAAAAATATGGAGTCACAAAAGATTAGTACATTTGTATAGATTTATCTTTATTTTATATTTTATTTATTTTATTTTTATTTACTATTTTATTTTATATCTATTTTCTATTTTATCTACACGCTCGTGCAAAGCCCGTAAAAAGATCTATTTCGCACAGTATAGAAAGAGGTAGCTTGGAAGTTGTAGGACTTATTCTTAGCATTTTCGACACATGATATTCCACTACATCATTTTATATTCCATCACCTCCATCCATTCAACCGATCTCCCCATCCCTAAGGCTCCTTGGAAGGCACCTAATGATAATGCAAAAAACGTAACAGAACAAAGAAGTGGAACCTCAAGCTTCTATAAATTATAATTTTCTTTCTTTAATTATATTTATTTATCTTTTCATCATATGTATGAGTAGCTAAGTTTACTCTGAAGAATTATGGTATAGTTGTACTTGTAACACATGATTACTCTTTTTAATGCAATCTTATATTTATCTTCATTGCTTGAATTATCCTATTAGTTTTATTTATTAAACATATTTTAATTATCTAAAATTTTGACAACTGTTTCACTCATAAATTAATAGAAAATATTTTAATTAGTTTTAATCATTGTAAAAAAAAATTATATAGCATGAAATGCAATGCCATTTCAATTTCAAGGTTTTAATGTTGAATTCACATTTAATTTATTTCAACATCTCATGAAAGAGCTACTAAGAACAAATGACAAGTCATTGGTAGCAAGTAGCAACCATATGTAAAGCAAAAGTGTTCCTAACAAAATCCAGAATTTTGGTATCTCATTCCAATGACATGGGAAGGGAAATTCATAGAACCAATCCACATTCATTCTTAAAATTGTGTGGATGCACAAAATTAAAAGGTAGCAAAGCAAAAAAAAAAAATATTGAAAGGAAAAGAAATTTTATATTGATTAAATTGAATAATATAATTTTAATCTTTAATAATAAAAAAATAAAGATAATCATTATAGATAAATTACGATGATCACGATTTTTCTTAATGAAATATATAGATATTTGTAACTTCTTAATAAATTACCTATCATATTTTATTTGATATTTGTAATATTTCTAATAACATACAAAATTACATTAATTTGAATTCAAGAATTAAATTAAAAATTACAATCTACTCTCACAAAAAAAAAAAAACCTATTATGTGATGCATAGAAGATGTAGGAAAGATTTTCCTTAATTTATTAGAGCCGATAGGGCAAGCAGATAACAGTTAAAAAGCTGAGATTCAAGGCTAAGAAAAACCAAAATTAGGTTAAAATTCATGTGCTAAATCATACGTTAATTGGCAAAGAAAACCACAGGAAAACACAACCACTAACCACAAAACTGAGAAACAAAGCAGGTTGAGAGAAGTTAAACTAGGTAACGCTGTCAATCCATGTGCCTTCGCTGACTTACAATTTGGACCATAGATAAGCGTTGATCGAAAGGTCCACATTTAAACATAGCGAAACGTTCTCAATCCGTGTGACCCTGATTTCCACCAATCGTGACCCTGATATCCATCTATCAGCGTTTACGATTTCCCTCTCTCACGCCTATATATAAATGGGCTAGCACCTCAAATCTCCTCATCCACACTTCTATCACTTGTTTAATCGGTTATTCCAATTCCTTTTAGCATCAATTAAGTCATGTCTACAGCGGCGCAGCCCAGGGCCAAGAAGACGGCTTCATCCAAGAAGCCCCTCTCCCATCCTCCCTTCGCCGTGGTACTTTCAAATTACTCATTCAATCTTGAAATTCCCCCCTCCATGTCTTTAAGCCTGAATTTTTATTTATTGATTTGTTTTCTTTTTCTGTGTATTGCAGATGATAATGGAGGCTATTTCCAGTCTGAAGGAGAGAACTGGTTCGAGCCAATATGCGATAACGAAGTTTATCGAAGGGAAGCACAAGGAGCTACCTCCAACCTACAAGAAGCTTGTCCTCGTTCACATCAAGAAGTCTGTGGCCGCTGGCAAGCTCGTTAAGGTTAAAAACTCATTCAAGCTTGCGCCGACCAAACCTGCTTCGGTTAAAGCTGATTCAGCTACTGCCCCTAAGAAGCCCAAGGCTGTGTCTAAGCCCACAGCCAAGGCCGCTTCCAAGCCCAAATCTACACCAAAGAAGAAGGCTGTTGCCAAGCCTAAGGCCAAGACTGCGGCGGCAACTGCTAAACCTAAGCCTGCTAAGGTCACAAGGAAGGTCCCAGCTAAGCCTGCAAAGAAGACCCCAGTCAAGGCCGTGAAGAAGCCCAAGAGTGTAGTGAAGAAACCCAAGAGTGTGAAATCTCCGGTGAAGAAGGCTAAAAATTGAGAATTGGGTTTTGATTTGGTGTTATAGTGTTATGTATTTCAGGTTGATTGGCAGTGTAGATGGATATATTGTTAGATGAGTATTGATGTATATTCCTTTGTTAGAAATTTAACAAGTGTTTCCTTTGCATTCAATACAATTCCTGGTTGTTTCATTTTTTTTTTCCAACTTGAAATTGAAATAAGGTTCTCTATCCCCCATTTACTTGCAGTTTTCCAATGTAGCCTAATACCAGTTTAATAGATGAGATGTGCGGGGATTTGCAGTTGTTTGTATCTTCACACTGAAATACTTCCAACAAACATGCATCAGCTTTGGTGGTGTTTATGATGAGTTGAATTTTTTTCGATTTTGAATATAAATAAGAAAACATTGAAATGAGTGATTTTTTATGGAGAATTATGATTTTTAAGAATTTTTTATTTTTAATATTAAATTTTAATGAAAAATAATTTAAATATTATACAATTAAATAATATTATACAATTAATAAAAATCCTAATTAATATAACTTATTTGTTTATTTATATATAATACTGGAAGGAAGGAGTAATGTATAAATCCTCAATTTCATCCGCTTTTTACCTTTTTGTCTGAACGTTTCAGAATAAATAATCTTAAACAGATGAATATTTAAAATTTGAGAAATTAATTATATAATTTTATTATTTTAAATTTCTTTGAAAAGGGATGTAAAATTAGCGGTTTATTCTTAAAACAGTTGTACAATATTTACAAGTAATATTAATATTTTTGTTAATTATGATAATAAAAATGTAGTTATTTCTGGTTTGTTGTGACAGGAAACCATCTATGAGCTCAAGCGGCATAATCGAGAAATGAATCTCTACAAAAGATAGAGTTCAGTTAATGGAAAAGTGAGAAATATTTGCTCAATCTCCGAAACTGAGCGGTGATGGAAAGGAATGTGTTTCAAATGATGCAAGATTTGGCCACAAGTGGGCCATCGTAGCCCAGCCAGTTTTTACTTTCAAGTTAAGAAAATCAATTTTCACTTTTTAATAAAAAATATACATTTTAATATAAACATAAAAAATGATTTATTCTTATATAGATATCTTTCTGATGGAGACTTTTCATTCCTTATTCTCTTAGATACTTTTAATATATTCTTTTTCTCGTAATGTATTTTACATGTTAGCCTCAAATTAGTTAAATAATTTATCTATCAACTAGTTTAAAATCCTATATCCCTTTTATCTGTATTTGTAAAGTTGACTTAACTGTTATCTCTTTAGTTCATTGTTTTTTATTTTTACTTCTAAATTTAATTTCAATAGTTTTTTATTATAAATTGTTAATAGTTAAAACTAATTTTATATTACAATTTAAAAATTATTAATTTTAAAATTGAAATATAATTTAATATTATTAGATGTGATTTAAATATATATTTTAGTCACATCCAATAGTCTTTATATTAATATATCAAAATCAATTCTATTAAATCTTAATTTGGCTCATTAAAAAAAGGGCCAGTATTGTATGTTGATGATATTTTAATAGCAATACCCATTTGCAATTTCAAACATATATTCATAGTTCTAAATCCTAGTCTCTGTTGGAAAATAGAAAAGTAATACCGTACAAGATGATAACAAGAAAAAAAAAAATGCAAAGGACAATTGTGGAAAGGAAGGTGCATAAGATGATAAGGTCACGCAAAACAAAGGCATTTAGCACAATAGTATAACAGGCGTCCCCTAATGCTAGTCCTGCAGAAAGGTACGCACATATTACATCAATAACTCTCATTAGATAACGTGTAGCAATATAATAAGTTACAGAACATATACACCGCAAGTTAACGCAAAGTCAGTACGGACGAAAACAAAATGAAGGCTATGATTGAACTGAAATGTCCGCATTGGTGTGGTCGGTGATCTTAGGAGGAGCCGTTTTTGTTTCCTTATCCACTTTGGATCGTTCTTTTGGTTTGCAAGCGCCATTGGTGTTGCGTCGAATGTTGTTTTTCTGAGGGAAAGGGGCATTAGAACCACCCTTGATGTGACCTCCAGTGCTGTGACGCGCTCGACTACAAGCTTCAGGAGATGATGACTTGTTCACGGCATCGCCGAAGCTCCTCCTCCGACTTAATTTTGGTGATTTCGGCCGAGTCAGTGGCAGCTGTCACTCACATTAACCAAACTCAATTAACATTCGAAAGACGCATGACATGACGCATGGAATAAAGGGCAAATTACCTTCTTTAGTTCGGTCTTAGGGGGAGGCCCTTCATAGTAGAAACTTGGTACTGGATTTGCTTTAATTACCAAGTTCTTTCTCAACTGCTTGATAGCTGCTTCTTGCTCTTCCTATATCATTATTAATTATCAAATAACAAGTTTCAATGTGCAAAATGTAACATAAAACAATTAACCCAGGCCGAGTTAGATGCTTCTTACTAATAACACACTATGTGTCATGCAACTCTACAAGAGAAAGACGGTACCTTGATCCTTGCCTCATACTGGTTTTTTTCATCTCGAAGAGCTCGATGTTTCTCTTCCAGCTTCAGATAAAACTGGATGGATAAATTAAAATGTTAACATCAATATGAAACAATCATCTGTTTCAAAAAATATACAAAAGGGTTAACTTGTCAGTAAATCTATACCTCCCTCCGTTTCTCTGCACGTTCGGAGCATCTAAATGTAGGGGCTGAACCGTGAGTTACCTTAGATCTAGCTGTGCGCATAGACATAGCACTAATATTTGTGGTTAAGGAACACATGTGTAGGTAATACTGAACTATATTTGGATGGTTTCAAAACCCATTTTTTCTGATTCAAATTCATAAATAAGTGGTAAATGTTTTAGACTTCAGAAGTATCACTATGTCCAAGTTTAGAGGATACGAGGAAGCGACAGACCAATTATCTTCATCATCATAGTTCTTCTTATTATGTTGCAGAGGCTTACTTGATGAAAAAGGTGAATTTGGCTGAAAAAGTGGATTCTTTTTTGTCAGTAATCTCATTAATAAACAAAAAAATACATACAAATATCAACACAGGCAAAAGCATCCATGAAAACGTCAAAACATATAAATAGTTAAGTCTGTTAACATAAAACCTTAACAAATTAGCAACATTTACAAATAAAACTATTTTATTTGTTTGGCATGGTATTTTGAGCTTCCCAAGATTGAACAGATTTGAAATTGATCCACTGCCACCCTTAAACCCAATTTCTCTTTGGGAGGTGTGCATGTCTCAAAATTTTAATAAATGGCCCATAAATCATCTTCATTTTGTCCTCTAAAAAGATTCTCCTAGCAATTACTTGTTTAAATGACGACAAGTTGAGAAACTAATCCTCTGTCAAAGAAACATAGCACAAACAAGCATGCATTAAAAACAAAAAGAAGATCCTAGTTCTGCAATTCTCTAACAACTTCACCTTATATTTCCTCAAGTAAAAATGGAAACAATCTATTAATAACTTTTACAAACAAATGTGCTACGTTTATTATGCATCCTTAGCTCGTCAGTTAAAAGAGTTCGTATGAATTGAAGTGGTTCATGCTTCAACATCAACATGTGATGGCATGACAACAAGCAGGACCATCAATTACCTGCGAATTCTTGGATGAGATAGGTGAGTGCATGTTGTTAGTATTTGGTGACAAGTTCAGACCAGTTGCATCAGCTTCGGTGTCAACAATCTGTGCGTGGTATCCAAGCTTTTCATTAACCAGATCAGATGGATGTTGAACAAAGTGACTAGTGTGCTCTTTATTTGCAGCAGGCGAGCTTAACTTGTTACTGTCACCCATTTTCTGCACTTCAGAAATCTCAATCTCCTCCTCATGATCATTGGCCTGAACCTTAGCTGCTGCCATTTTAGGAGAATCACATACTTTATCATTGGAACTACCATTTGAAGCCGCTATTACAGCATTTGGCTTCTTGTCCACAACTTGCAATCCTGTAACTTCTCTCCCCATGATGCTGCATGGTATAATTTACAGGGTGAATCAGAGTAACAAAAAGACTCAGATGAAAACTTATGTAGAAGCATTCTACTTGTAAAGGAATAGGTGTCTTCTATCAGCACTAATTCAAGAAATACTTAGCAACTAACACAGAAGACTATATATATTTGCAATGCCAGAAACCAAACAAAAAGTTGCTTCATATGTTCAAGATCAGTCTAGTAGCCAGTAAAATGAAGGCAAAAGATTCAGGGATGAGTTTGATATCTTTATAGAGATTAAAAAAATGGTAAACAGAAGTTACTACTTCCGAATAAGTTATAAACAGATCCAGGAGTGCACCCAGTTTAATAAGAAAATTTTGTTTAAATGTTTTCCATTTTTAGAAAAAAAGAAACTTCTCACTTCAACGTGCTTTGACGTGGAACAATAGAAAACGGAAAGAGGAGACGTTTCTAGGTATGATTCTACAGAATGACAACATAAACATTCAGAAGTAGACACGAAAATTACATTTAAGGAACCAAAAAGAAAATTAAGAAGCTACTCCAACATGATCTTAAAATGAATGGAAACAAACAAAAAGGCATATATTTACTTTGTAGAGTAATCAAGTGAAGGAAAAATGACAACAAAGTTTCCTTTGGTTGGAAGAACAGAAAGAGAGACGCAAAAGGACAAATTCGAACAACTAAATTCACCATTTACATGTTTGATAAGTTGCTTAAAGCTGAAAATAACTAAACATGAACCCAACAAACGAAGAAATAACAATAGGTGAAAAATAAAAGTAAAACATAGAAAAGTAAAAGAAAATTGAATTCCCACTTTTGACCCAATACGCGTATCCCCGTTTTGAAAAAAGGGTCACAGTTGGCTGTGAAAGAAGATGAGGTTCCGAGGAGCTAGTGGGTATCAGAAACAACGAATCAGAAGAAAAATCAAAGAAAGGAAAGACGCTGAGAAAAAACCATATCAGAAATCAACGAAACAAGCACAGTAGAGTGGAAATGGCAGATAAATCTCTCCACAGTACCGCGAAGCAGAGTTAGGTGCAACCGAGATCGACAGTCACATTGTAAAGCAGAAGAAAAACAAACAGAAAATGGGAACAGAATCAGCTAAGAATGTGAGAAATGTAGCTTACAGCTGTGGCCTGATCTCACGAGATCTCCTTCTTCTTCTTCGTCTTCCTCTTTTTCCTTCTTTTCTCTCTCTCTGCGTGTGTGTCTCTGGTTGTGTGCTTGTTTTGTTTTATTTCGTTGTGGGTGGGTGCCAAATGCAAAGAAAGTCCAAAATTTATGTTTCAATAATATTCTTTTGCTTTATCAAAAACCTCCTCTTTTTTTTTTCTCACTCGTCTTTGTTTATGTTCCTTCGGTGGTTTAAGGTTATTTATAGATGAGACTAGTAGACCAATATCTGCACAAAAATAATGCATAATACATTCTTCCAATTTTTTAATAATTAGTTACGTTGATTTCCTTTTTTTACTCTGGATCAAAAACTAAATTAGTTATATATTTACTATTTAGTTAAATCCAAATATTAGTTTTACATTACATTTATGTTTATTTGACATTTGAGTTTGTAATTAAAAGACTTTTATGTTTATTGGTGGGAAAAAAGGTATATAGTCATAATTTTACACTTATGAAAAAAGTACAGAATCTTATTTACGGGGCTGGCATGTTATATTTTTGTATAATGGGATTATATACCCCTATTTAATTGTTATGCTATATTTTCAGGTATTACACAATATTAAAATTAATATTGCATCAACATCATAAAGTATAACTGTTTAAGACCGTGATTATAGGATATTAATTGTAAGCAAAGAAAAAAGTAGTCTAAAAGAAGAAATTAATTTTCTGCCGTAATAAAGTCGTTGAATAACTAATCTTTAATATAGTTTTTAAAAACAAATATTCATATTATACATATAATATACAAACAAATTGTTTATTTTTCATTATAATTATGTATTTCATTTACATAAACTTCAATTCAATTTTATATCGCATATCATTCATAAAATAAGAAAATACCTTTACATCATTTTGATGATAATCTAAACATGTTAAGGAACTTGAATAAACAACCTATTCCGATTTATTAATTAACTCTTGTTAATTTCTTATTTCATAAAGTTTTATCTTTGCGCCAAAAGTAGCATAAAAGTTAATTAGATATATAAATTCATTAGAGAAAAATAAATTATGATTATGATAAACCCAAATTCGAAATAAAATAGACTCTTGTACCCTCATTTTTCTTGTTTTGATATTATTTTGGTATGCACCAAATTAAATAGATGTTTATTTTTTCTAACTTGAATGAAGTGGCTTTCTTGTTTGGGTATTCTACCTCTTTCTTCAAAGTAAAGCGACAATTTGATAGTACGATCATAATGATTAAAAGTCATCATAATCAGGGACATGTTTAAGCAACAATCTCTCGGGTCCGTCTTGTGTAAGCAGGTTTAAGAAGGGATAAAAAATGGTAGCTGGTGGGCACAGTAACAGCTAATCAACCTTCTTTTTACTTTTCCCCTCTTTTTTGTGAGGGTGTTTCTTCTGCTTCCCCTTCTCTCTTTCTAAGTTTCTATTTTCTATCTTTAATAACTGTCCTGCCATTTGACCAAACATAAAGGTTAGGTCAGGCATCCAATAACTACTAAGTGATAACGATGATTACTTATTGGCCCAACGGCCGGAACTTATTAGTTGTTAAATAATTGTGTTTTCTTTTCTTGGTTACAAGTTTAATTTCTGAATATGTGTATAAAAAAATATTAAAATTCTTTTATTACGCTTTAAGATAAATTAATCTTTGAATATCAATATAAAATATCCTTAGTGAAAAAAAGATCAGCTCAACCGCTACAACCATGTTCACGCAATTAAAACCAAATGTTTGTCCTGGATGCTACCATGTAAGAACCTCTTTGTAAAATCACGTGACAGATTAAATGTAACTTTCGTGTAACTCGTGAATATTATTATGGACATGAAATGTTTTTCTGTTTTCCCTCCCTGGGTGTGGACCAGGTTGAAGCTTGATAAATTTGCGTGACAAATACTAGCTACTTAAGCATCATGCTCAAGATACAACCCCGCCACTAAACTCAAGATTCGATGTCATTAACATGGTCATTCAAGCGATATCAATTGAAAGATGCGTACGTACCATCCTTAGATGCTATGTATAGAAATGTGACACAGATTAGAAATGTTTCTGTTTTCGATAGAAAAGTGCACGTTAACCTTCATTCCATGTATATGCAGGTATGTGTATGGTTGTTTACTAGTCCTCTTGCTCTCTCGTCACAAATCCCAAGATTCATTCTTAAGATGAAAAGTAACATCTTGAAAATGTATTTTTTAATGTTAGGTAGATAGATAATCAATCAATGAAAAATACACACCATTTTGTTTTCTTGCGGATGAGTAAATATTCAAAGACATTTACCAAATTAATGTAAACACAAGTTAACATTGTCTTCGGTATGATAATTAATTGTTAACAAAACATCATCAAGGCGAATGTAACTTCTCGAGAGTTTTGATTTTAATACACTATCAGTCTACGATACTTTTACATTATTGCTCAATACTGTTTTGATACCTAGTTCAATTAATTTGACTATAATGTATAACAATTACATATATAAGAAGTTAAATTTATATCAAATAATGTAAAAAAAAAATCATTAGATATAATTACGAAACTATTTTAATACATCAAAATTAAATCTACTTTTCAAATAACAAAAAGATACATCCATTTAGGAATCAGTCGTTTATATGGTTTTTTTATGAGGATTAGGAAAAATGATTAAATATCCTTAAATTTTTTTTGAAAAAATATAGCTATACTTGACTAAATTATCTTTTTACTTCGTTAATGTTGTCTTTAACCGTCAGTAATTCAAATCATAGCAACAGGTACATGGTTGTCAAAAATTTTCTGTCAATATAAATTAATTTTGTTGTAGCCTAAATTCTTTTTTTATTTTCTCTCTTTCATTTTTTTTTTCAAACAGAAAACGTGTAAATAATCGTTTTCATTCATTGAAATTTAAAAGATACGTGTTTGGTTTCAAGGTTATAAATTTGATTTTTTTTATGAAATAAACGCTACTCTTAATGTGATTTGATTCACTGTACAAGAAAAAAAATTATTAATTGCTTCTTAAAATTCAAATTGGATTAAATGATCATTTGTGTTTATTTTCCAAATATGAAGACGCATTAATTGAAACATGTTTGCTTCTTGATTGTAATTTTGATTGACTAAATCCCAAATTCAATCACACTAAAAAAAAACGACATATCTACCAAGTCACCTAAACTAATTCCTAAAGGAAAACAAATTTGGAGTCCGTTAGCAAAATCCGAAATTCCAAAATAAAATTTAAATGTCATAATTCTCACACAAACGTATTTGGCCTTTGATTTTTGGCCAAGTTATTTTCGACCATCAATCTATCTTTACAAAATAATCAAAAGCTAAATAATGGACTTGATAGTAGGGAAATAGTCAAATATGGAAGAAAGGGAAATTATGAAGTTGAGCTAGCTATATACATAAATAGATAAATAGGTATATTGAACTCGCGCCCGCTAGTTTGACGATTCGTACTTAGAGCAGTTAAATGTGTGTTTTAATTTGCCAAGTGGTAACAAAATTGCAATTGCAACCAATGTTCAATTTTTGAAAATGGCTTTTCATTATAACTTGCTCCCACACCTTCTTAGATGCGGCACAGTAGCAGGGACACTTTTTTCTCTTTTTCTCGTTTTGCTCATCTTCTAAAGCGCCCTTCTCCTTTCGAATTTGAAGGTGCAAAGGAGGTAACTATATCTATCTGATTCTGGTCCATTTCAAATTCCCCTATTAATTTAGTTAGTAGGAACTATTAATATTTTTATTATCAATTTATTGATCATATTAAATAGTAACCAAATAAAGTACTGCAGCACTTGTAGGTAGATAGGAAAGTCTTAAAAAAGGAGGTTCCTTATTGGAAGCGGAATATGAGGGGAATCCGACGTATTAATTGTTTGTTAAATAATAGCATATAGTTGGCAATATTGTTATTTAATGCGGATATTCAAAACTTTAAGCAACCCGATGGTAGAAATTTTCATCAATTATGGATAACATCTTGTACGGCCTTAAGTTAATTGACCAAATTATTCATTACCTATATTCTGAGAGCTTTTACTTCATGCCTACATTATTATATACCAAAAAGTTTGAAACCAATATCAACCTGTGGCTGCTACATGGCTGTTCCATCTTTGTTATTTTTTCTATTAATGTATTATATATGTATATTATCTTTGAACAAGAGAGGGTCAAAATTACTGTTCAAGACCGAATAACTTTTTTGTCAGAAATGTTTAACAGGCAACGAGACACTCTTCGCAGTCACTTGTTTGTCTCTAGACATTCTTTATTTATCTATGATGTGGTATTGTATTAGTATACGTTCTGCCATCTCTACATGTGGTAGTGGTTTGTGAACATTTATAGAGACTTGTGTCTTGTTGTCTATCAATTACCGGAATCTATTCTTTTCCTAGCTCATAGCTTTGGAACAATGTAGAACCTTTGAACTTTGAAGATAAAGTATGCTACTATACTCTGATTTGCCAAGATTTGCTTTATCGTGCTGCTCATTCTTTGATTTTGCACCGACGAGGAAAAGGAAGACTTAGAAAAGATGCTTTGTCCTATTACTTTTGCATTTCCTCTCATATGAAAATATTTTAATGTTCGATACTATTACATTTTAATAATTAATTTTCGCATTAAAATTCTTTCTTGACATATATTATATTATAAACTAAGCACTATAACTATATATTATAAACAAGTTTACAATCTATATTTTCAAACATGAGCTTACTTTTCGGCCCTCACTTTTGATCATTCTAATTTTCTATCCTTTCAACACTTCCACAAAAGGTAAAAAACCTTCGTGTTTCTAAGTTATTGACCTTTCCACTTAATTATCCTTAATCTTTTCACAACAACACGATTTATTGGCTTATTGCTGAGTGGTGTAAACAGTTTAGACGGGGAACAGAAGAATTGAAGAAAATTCCCAAGGGCAAGTTATTATGGGAATTAAAGGTCTAGGATGGTTCCTTATACTTAATTTCCCGTCTTATGGGACATCCTCTGTCTCAACAAACTAATTGATTCGTGTATGATCTCTTTGAACTACTTTATTTTTCTGCATCCAAAACTAATGGCATAAACAACGAGTCTATGTTGGTAAACAGAGTGGACGACGTGAAAGGGATAGGAAGATCAACCCGCAATAGGTGGGGGTTTATATTGTTCAACTTCTAATATATTTTAAAATTATTTTTATTTATAAACTTAAAAGGCTTACAATGGGTCTCCAAACCACCGAACCATGGTATGTACATGATAATATATGTTCTAACTAGTATTAGACTCCTTTAAAGTAAACGGTTCATGATACAAGGTAAAGTAAGTAATTTTGATTGTTAAAAAAAATTATAATATTACGTGGACATGTATAATAAATTATATATATGTGAGAGAATTAATTATTATTTTTTTCGTGAGAATACTTACTTTATTTTTATTTATTTTAAAGAAATCAAATCCGCCTAATTGAGCCTTTGACATACCTACAGGCTTGGTGGATCTTTGTGATAATGGTGATGGTAACTTGCGTACTAGTCTTTAAGTTTGAAGGAGAATACAAGTATTTGTAAAGATACTTCAATATTCATATCATTGAGTAAACAAACGGAATAAGAATATAAGGCAAGACTTGACAACCGCTCTATTTATAGCGTTCCAATATGTGAGGTAATTATAATTAATAGAGAGTGAGTTCCTCCAAATATTGAATATTTTGGAACCTTAGCGTAAAAAGCGTGAACAAGTCTCGAAGATTTTCTAAATTGAGCGTTCCTCGACTCAAGAAAGATTATCACAGATTTAGACTATTCATGAGCTCTGTTCGATAGATTAAATTAGACTAATCGTATAAAACCCAAAGAATATATATGTATATATATATAAATCATGTCAATGGACATTACTTTTTAAATTTTTTTATTTGTTTCTTAATTAATTATACGAAGACAAAAACTTTTAGTTTTAATTAAAAATGATTTTAATTTTTCTTTATTAATTTTCCTGTTTATTTTATATAAAGGTATTAAACATGTTTATATTTTTGAGATATTAAATCTTTTATTATAAAACACTAGTAAGAAAAATTAATAAAAAATTATAGGAGGATATAATATTACTTTTAATTAATTGCTCTGCTATAAACACTTTAATTTAGAGAAAATATATTTGCACATTTTTTTACATATTTTTTATATAAAACTAAGGAGAAGAGAGGACACTCCGTGTCTCGCTACAGTTTTTATAAAATAAAAAATAAATAAAGTAGGTATCGAATAAAAATAAATAAATATAAAATAAGTATTTGAATAATTTTGATAATAATTAAAAAGTAAAACAGTCTTAACAAAATTTTAAGATCAAAGAAAAGTATTCACTTTATATATATATATATATTGTGATAGATGATAGCTAAATTTGAACATTTGTGTATATATTTTTAAATAACTCAAATTAAATGTACAGTTATTTGTTTTCCTTTTGTATATCCAGCATCTTAAAGTTCAGTGCATGTTATACACAGAATACCAACAACTACCTTTCCAAATGAATTTCCTAAGCAACCGACACATCCTTTTTCCATTTTGAGTGTAATTAATTACATACTAACGCATCATTAATTACATGGAACGCGTAGGTTTTAATTGTATATATTTTAATAATTAATGGACATATAAGTGTCACCTAACACATGTTATTTTCAATCAATTTTATACGCCTTAAGATCTTAGGCTATTGTAGTAGGTTAAAGCCCCATCCTATGATAGTTTCAGGTTGGAGACAGTTTTTAATATAGAATAATAATATATTATTCTTTGCACAACTGGGTTTCTCTTTATATTATATAGTTAAAGCCTTATTTTATATATATAAAAAACCTCGTTTTATAGATCACCTTTACACTGTGGTTGACCTGCATGTTCCAAACAAGCAAACAAAAATGGTTTTATAATGCGTTATTTTGGAGGATCATCAATCGTCGTCATAACACGTTTGTAATCTCGAACTAATCTTTTGCTATAATATTTATGGTGCATGCAGGGTGTTTCTTGGATGAATTCGTTTCGATTTAAGGAAATTTTAAATGGGTTGAATTCGTTACGATTTAAGGAAAAATTAAATCTGAAGTCATCATATTTAATTGTATTAGTTTGATTTAGGTTCTGAAAAAAAAATAATCAAACTGAAATTTGAGTCATCCATTTGTGATAAAAAATAATTATCATGTTTTTTAATTTATTGTCTATTTTATATAATTTTTTAATTTATAATAATGTAAAATAAAAATATTAATTTTCTATAATTATTAATTTATATATCTTATTATTTTTTATCTAATATATAGTAATAAATAAAAAGTATAAATAAACATGATTAAATTAAGACAGTTATTAACATTAAATACAATTATGAAAAGATCAAAATTCATAAAAAAATATTAAAAATAAAAATGTGTTAACTTTAAAGTTAAAAGATAGTTCATCAAGTTATCATATTGAAAATGATAAATTATTGGAGTCTAGATAAGTTATTTCATCTTGAGTGTTGGAAATTTTTGGATACTTTCTTCAATTTTTATGGATACGAAAAATGATAAATATAAAAATTCAACTGATTATAATTGATTTAATTCAAATTTAAAATAAAAATAATTAATTAATCAAATCAATCTAAGTTAATTTAATTAGTTTGAATTTAAAATTATCGAATTCATCTGATTTAATAAACACACCTATATCTGTATATTTATATATAAATAGATAATCATTAGGACAAGACATGAAAGCTTAACCTATTAATGAGTATTCAGTTGTGGAAATGAAAAATTCTACACATGCCAGCCAGACCTATAAGATGGAGCCAAGCAAATTTTATTGCATTTTGTCAAGTTAATTTCACGAGCACAGTGTCTCACGCTAGCTGATGCCTCAGCCGATCAACGGTCTCCATCGCTCAACTGAAAAAGATGTAAATCTCATACAGAATCATAGACAATTGCTCAGAATGAATTAGTTTCTAACTTAAAAAACTTTTCCACTTTGAAATAAATATTCGACTTTTAACTTACGAAAAGAATTCTTTTAATTAAGATACTTATAGAAAAACTTAAATAAATATAACGTGTAGTTAAATAATATAATGGCATGGAGGGGTTTTAGCCACCTCAAAACTCTTTCAAATAAATATATTATACCGTGGGCGGTGGGAAATCAAGTTACTTGATGAGTAATTTCCAATAAAATTATTTTATGTAATATATATATAATTTTATATAAAATATAAATTTATGTTTAATTATAATTATATATTATCTTATTTATTTTTATTAAATTTTGTAAAAATTAAACAATAAAAATAATTAAATAATTTATATTTTTATATTTAAAATATAAATTGCATTAATTTTGATATATATATATATATATAATATTATTATTAAATAATTTTAGATTCACATAAAATTTCGTAGATATATATGATACATGTGAAAGTATATAACTTTTAATTTAAGAATGAATTTAAGATAAAATTATTTAATTAAAATTTATTGAACCAATAATTGCTGTAAATTATATCTATATAATTGATCTTTTATATATGTAAGAACGTGATCAAATGAAAACAGGTATATATATATATATATATATATATATATATATATATAAGTTTACAATGAAATTATTTTAATTTACTTTTACTTTTAAAAGCATGATCTTTCTAAAACAATACAATTTTTTTCCTTTTAGTTGCACCGCTAAAGTTAGAGAAAATATTATAAAAAATTAAAATAAATTAATTTTTAAACTACATGAGAAATTTATTTTGTTTTTTTTTTATATAAATGTTTGTCAAATAAATATCTAAATTAACTTAATTAAAAAAAAATGGTAATGATTTTTTTCTCAAAAATAAAATAGGAATGGAGTTCAAAATTATTTTGCTACATTTAATCAATCGCATACAATAAAAAAAAATATGAATTATCACACAATTAAGTGTTGATATTATAGGGAACGGATATAAGAACATTATTTGCAATCCATATTAGTGTAAGATGTATAATAAAAAAAAATCAAGTACTAACCCTATAATTCATATATCAAATATAAAAACAAATAAGAAGTAACAAGAAAAATGTGAAAACTAGTTTTTAAAAATTAATTTAAGGTGTGTAAATTACTTGGATGCAACTAATATATCATTGGATACTTCACCAAAAACAAAAATACTCTTAGAATATACAAGGGAACAAATAATCATTATTATGATTGGGTGGGTTCGCTATACATTCATAATCTATCAACAAACAAGCACATGCAGGATGCTTGGT
This sequence comes from Mucuna pruriens, assembly GCA_025330945.1. Classification (NCBI taxonomy): domain Eukaryota; kingdom Viridiplantae; phylum Streptophyta; class Magnoliopsida; order Fabales; family Fabaceae; genus Mucuna; species Mucuna pruriens. The sequence continues at coordinate 4,966,305 of JAENHJ010000154.1, forward strand.
CGAAAAGTTAAAAAAAGATTAAAAAAAAAAAAATAACACCATGAAGGGATGAAAAAAGGTACATGCGGGTAAAATCCTATTGAAAATAATAGCTCAATAGGTACTTTAACGTAAAATAAAAAAAATTTCTACTGATTTACCAAAGATGATTGATGAAATACCGATTATCCTATCGGTGTAGATAAGTATTAACCATTTGAAGCAACTTAAATATTAAGTATGTAGTTGTTCTTATTTAACAAATGATTGTAAATTTAGATAGGTTAAATATTTGAAAGAAAAATTTTATTGAGTTTATTTAAAAAAATATATTTTTAATCATATATAAAATATATTTTTAATTTATTTTAGTATAAATATATATTTTAAAATTATTTATTTTTAGTATAAATATATTTTTTAAAATTATTTATTTAAAATTTTAATTTAATTTTTGTCACAACCAAGTTTGGAAAGCGAAGATGAAGAATTTGAAGAGAGATAGAAATGAAATGGAGTAGAGATAAATAGATTGAATGGAGATGGAGTCATCATCGATGTTTATTAAGAAAAAATACTGAAAAAATCTTGGAAGGAAAATCACTCTATGCAGAACCAAATTTTGGGTCGAGGAATCCATTATATATAGAAAATATATTAGCTCTTTGCAACGTCCGTTACAAACAATTACATTTAATTAATTAAGCAAATTATTTATTATTTTAAAGTATTTATCTCACCTTAAAATATAGAAACTATTGCGAAAAAAATTATAATTTTATTATTTAAAAAGGTTTATTATTTTTTTATATTTTTTAGCTCAACAAGACTGATCTCCTGTTCTAACGTTCTCCAAGTGCAATGAAAAAAATCAAAGTTACATAACTCCTTGGGTAGAAAATATCTGTGTGTTTGATTTTGATTTTTATTAGACTTTTAGGATTCTCAAACTGTCACAGTTCAAGCTTCCCTAAATTAACATAGGTGAACACCTAAGCCAATCCTTTTGAATTATTTCGATCATGTTAGAGGAGAGTTTAGAGACATCAAGTTGTCACTACTTGTGCCTCAAAATTTTCAAGATTAATAAGATCTCACATCTTTGAAAATTTGTTCAAGATTGAGAAGATATCACATCTAGCCAATCTTTTCGATAAAAGGCTTTGAACCTTGGAGCAAACATGGTTCAGAAAAAGAAAGTTTAAGTACACTAACTTTGGGTGTGTCCAAAGAGGTTTCAAAAGGACCAGGGGCCGTCAAAGGCTCCATTGTCCAAAGGGGACATTCAAAGGTTATGGATGCATCCAAAGATATCCAACGTCCAAAGGGAGGCTATGTTAGAAAGTGAATAAATAGAACGGAAGGAAATTGCCTAGATAGGCATCCAAAGGATCTCAACATTCAAAAAAAAAGGCTAGATTAGAAAGTGAATAGATGGAAAGGAAGGAAACTGTCCAAATGGACGTGTGATGATTGTTCTTTTTAGTCGTTTTACGTGCTTATCAAATAACTAAAGCTAACTATAGTATAGTCAATCCTACGTCATTCTTCTCAAGGGCACAGTGTGTTCTAAGTGTGTTTCAATGTGGAGTAAACGAGAGTAAAATCTAAGTGTGAAGTATTGACTCTCCTCGGCACTGGCTGAGTCGCTTTCGGCAGGGATTGAGTTGAGATGATCTCGGCAGAGACAATCCGGCTTGACCTCGGCTGAGTGTAGACTGACTTTACAGAGATGGACTATCTCTGTCTTAGGCTGAAAACAATAAATGAGGGGGGTTAGACTGCGTCTGAAATCAAGTGAGGGGGGTTGGACTGCGTTTGAAAACAGTAAATGAATTAGAAAGTGAATAGATGGAAAGGAAGGGACATGCAAAGAACCTCAACATTCAAAGAGAGGTTGGATCGGCAAGTAAATAAATGGAATGAAAAAGGACTACCCATATGTGTGTCTAAAGGACCTTAGCATCCAAACAGAGGTTGGACAACAAGTAAATAAATGGAACGGAAAGGGGTTGCTTAGATAGGTGTCCAAAGGACCTTAGCATCCAAAGAGAGGCTGGATTAGTAAGTAAATAAATGGAATGAGAAGGGACTACCCTGATAAGCATTCGAAGGATCTCAATGTTCAAAGAGAGGCAGGATTAGAAAGTAAATTCATGGAAAGAAAAGGGACTGCTCAAATAGGCGTCCAAAGAGAAGATGGATTGGCAAGTGAATAAATGGAATGGAAAGGGACTACCTAGATGTGTATCTGAGGACCTCAGCGTCCAAAGATAGGCTAGATTAAAAGGTAAATAAATGGAAAGGAATGGAACTGCCTAGATTGGTGTCCAAAGAATCTCAACGTCCAAAGAAGGGATGGATTAGAAAGTAAATTCATGGAAATAAAAGGGATTGTCCAAATGGACGTCCAAAGAGGAGATGGATCAACAAGTGAATAAATGGAATGGAAAGGAACTATCCAGATGAACGTCTAAAGGACCTCAATGTCCAAAGATAGGCTAGATTAGAAGGTGAATAAATAGAAAGGAATGGTATTACCTAAATGAGCATCCAAAGAGGGGATGAATTAAAAGTAAATTCATGGAAAGAAAAAGGACTACTCAAATGGGCATCCAAAGGACCTCAACATCCAAAGAGGGATGAAACAACAAGTAATTAACATGAAATGGAAGGGACTGTCCAGATAGGCATTCAAAGGACTTCAACGTCCAAAGAGGGGATGAATCAGCAAGTAAATAAATGGAATTAAAAAGGACTATCCAGATGGAAATCTGAAGGACCTCAACGTTGAAAGAGATGCTAGATTAGGAGGTGAATAAAAGGAAAGGAAATGACTGTCCAGGAATGAGCGTCCAAAGGACTCAACATCCAAAGAGGGAATAGATGGGCAAGTAAATAAATAAAATAGAAAGTGATTGTTCAGATGGGTGTCCAAAGGCTATGGACACGGTCTAGATAAAGTGAAACAGACTACATAACAGATTTTACATGCACAAATGTTCAAGCTAGTTTAAGTTCAAAGGATTAATAATACCAATCTGTGCCTTCACGTGGCTACCTCTATATGACCTTATTTCTCTGTAACTTCATCATTGTTAAAGCTCCACGAGATGTTGTTTTTCTTATACTTTATTTTTTTAGTCTCTTCTCAACTTTTTCTTTTTAGTTCCTTCCCTATCAAACACTCACAAATCATCTCCTTCTTTTTTCATAATTCTTTTCGTGCCTTAATTTTCAGTTTTTTTTTTTCTCTCATTTTCTTCAAAAGGTCTAGTCCCCTCGGATCTTGGTTCAATTTTGGTATTTATATGGCTTTCATAGATCAATTATTTAATCCCACTTGTCTACTTTCTTTCGCAAGTTGGCCACTTGCGGTAAGGCATTTGGTGGCTGAAAAACCAAGCAGAGTAGAAGTTACAGAAAACAAAACAGGACTGTGATCTTTTGTAAGCTTCTAATGCGTAGCAGAGTTGCAGAACAAGTGAGATTGCATATTGGGCAGGAAAGGAAAGGAACGAGGTGCATCCCCTCTGGCCCAATTACATCGCATAGCTGAGCAAAGCAACTTTCATGCTCTACAATATCATAAAGCAGGAAACATAATGAGAAAAGGGAGCAGAAAATCCCCTATTGGGCACATGACAGAGGAGGGGGTTGGGCCGAACAATGTGCACGCCTTTCCCCTCTGGATGCACTGCTAGGAAGAGAGTTGAGTCAAGACATTCAGGCTTTCCTCTTTGGACACACAATCAAGAAAGTTGGACCGAAGAATTTGAGCTTCTTCTCTAGACATGCAACAGAGAGCTTGACCAAGGAATTTGAGCTTTTCCATTAGACCCTTAATGAATTTCTCATTATTATTATTTTCTTTATTTTTTTTCCAAATTTGTCATATTTACTTATTGTATTGAATATATTTGAGTAAAAAGAAAAATAATAGGATAAAATTGGATATTCACAATTTTTAATTTTTATTTAAAATTTTATATTTTAACAAATAAGATAAATATTTATAAAAATCATAATAAATAATTGTACTTATACATAGAAAAAAAAATTCATCCAACAAAATAAATGAGAAAATACTACTAGTGACGCGTATCCCTTAATATCTTTTGATTTGGTGTATGCATATATATTTGATTAAGCTACCCCATCTATTGGGTTTAATGTATTTATCAATATGATATGGGAAAGACATTGTGTTATTATTATTATATGACCAAATCCAGTGCAGTGAGAAGAGCTACATATGGCACTCGTTGGGCACTTGACAGATACCCACCAAAATTTTATTCTACTTTTGTGCTATTGTTGTGTTTAAGTTTAATCATGATTTGGTGAAGGTAGCGGTTGGCTATGCTTGTCTAGTCTGCTTCGTTAACAAAGAAAGGGACCAGTTGTGCCGTGTGGGCTCATTTTATTTGCTTCAGCCAAGAATCCTATTTATTTGGTCCCAGATCCTACAACTCCCGCACGTGTGGAAATGAATAATTACGAGAATCTTTCTCTATCATCTTTAAATCTTTTTACATATTGGCTAAGAAAGTCTTAAATTATTTTTATATTTTTAATATTTTAAATTTATTTACTATTTTTATAAAGTACTAGAAGAATTACTAAGATGATCAGAAAAAGAAAAAAAATTACTAAGATAAAATATGATTGTTGTACAAATATTGAAGGAATCTTAAGAAAGGTTCAAACACATTTTGTATGCTATAAATGACACTTATTTTAAATTTAATTTTTATACATTATAATTATTTTTAATATCATTCTTGCGAAATTTTTGCTACTTTTTAATAGATTAAAAATATTTTTTAAAGAAAACAATCATGTTTAAACCTGATTAAAATTATTATGAACGAGGAAACATTTTCCATAAGCATTTAACACATGGAGAACTTGACAGGTAAGTTTTTTTGTTATTATATTATTGAGATTGACATGGTTATATATGGGATTAAAAATAAATACATTAAAAATATAATATATATAATATTATATATATATATATATATGGGATTAAAATAAATACATTAAAAATATATATATATACAATAAATACATTAAAAATATAATATCTAGAGGAAAAGTTTTTTTCTCAACGATTTTACCTAACTCAAGAAGAATTATTAAAATATTTTTGAAAGATACATATGGTTTTAAAAAAATAATTATCATATATAAAAATTAGAAATATTTTTTTTTCAAATAAAAATATAACAAAACACTTGCTTATTTTTAATTTAACATCTACACTTTATTTTATTGTAATTTCAATAGATAACATTATAATTCAATAAATGACAAGGATTAAAATAAAAATTTATATACATACAAAAATTAATTATTTTTATAGGAACTAACTTAAAAGTAAATATCAATTATGTGTATTAAAAATATTTTTTATATTAAAGAAATGCTAACTCCTTTGTGATCTGCGAATAATTTAAATTTGTCTGGACCACCATATCAATGTGCCGAGCGACCTACATGCAGGTACAGCCATAGTTGTCAAAAAGATCAGAATATTATATATTGGGACTCCCTGCTGAATACGCCACTGGCTTTGCAAATTAAGAGTGAAATTAAATATGCACGTGTGCCTATGATTATGAAAGAGATGGTACATTCACTCAAGTGCACTTTTTTAAATTTAAACATGTCTTAATCCTTAAAACACGATATTTTATTTTTATTTATTTATTATATTTTACTTTCGGTCTTTATAAATTTTCAATTCCTGATAAAGAATTAAAATGTGCTCTTTTATTAAATAAAAAGATTAAAAATAATAAAATTTAGATTGAAAATAAAATACAAAATTCATATTTTTGAAACAAAAAAATATTCAGTTTTTTTATTAAAACAATTATACTTAAACAGATGACATCATCATAAATTTTCACATTATCAATCCATAAAATCAAATATTCATACCTCATGAAAAGAATAGGATCAAAACGGCTGATACTTCCCTTTTCTTTTATTTCACTACAAAACTGCATTACACGAGTTATAAGCTGGTGGACAACGCTTTGAGTGTATTTAGCATCTAATAAGTTAATTTTCCATTAGCTTATAATTTTATTTTGATAAAATTAAGATATTTGATAATAAATGAATTTGTTTTAACTTATAATTTATAAGTTACTTTTTTTGGTACAGTAAAGAAAAGAAGAAAACAAACAATCTAGTTGATTGCTATAACATCTCATCCTAGATAATCTAAGGCAAAATCAGGAAGTTGCTTCAACTATTTTAGTTGGACGTATAATACATCTTAGAGAATAAAGTATAATAATTATTATTATTAATTAAAAATAATAATTAAGATTATCATCAATCGATACACTAATTTAAAATATAAACCAACTTATAAAGTTAGCTTAAAGCTTATTAATTCAATTATTAATAAAAGCTTAAAACTTATAAACTAATTTATTAAATTATAAATATTTAATAACATAAATTTTTGAGATAGCTGATAGATAAAGATATATATTTATATAATTTTCTATGTAAATTCTTATTTATAAATAAAATATTTCTAGGTAATTATAGTTTTATATTTTTAACTAATTATGTATTTTCTTTTGTTTTAAACTATTATTAAATTTTGTAAAGATAAAATATTTTATTAACATTTAAAATACTATGAAAATATATTTAAATAGTTAAAGAGAGCAATGTAAAAAAAATTAAGAAAAAGAGAGTAAAAGAGAAAGAGTATTAAAATAATAAATATATTTAAAAAATACAAATTTATAAATTACAAATTGATTGAAGTAAATTATAATTTTACAAACTAGTGAACTAGTTTTTTATTACTAAACATATTAATTTGTTCAAATAAGTTTATAAGTTAGTTGAATACGTTAGAAGCTAACTTATTTTATATATACCAAACACACTATGAATATACATTTGTAGCTTATTTTTTCATTTTTATCATTACTGCTTCACTATACATTAATTTTATCCTTCTTTTTTCTCAATTGTTTTTACATTACTCTCTCTAACTATTGTAATACACTCTGTTATTATTTTAATTTTTAATGAACTATTGTATCTTTAAAAAAATTGGTAATATTTTAAAATAAAAAACTAATATATTTACCTTAAACTATGTTTCGTTTACAGAACAAAAATAGAATTTGTATAATAAATTATTTACCTATATTTGATAAGTTAAGTTATACCTTCTTGACTTTCAATTAACAACTTATCAACTTTAAGCTAAATTCTAAGTTAGATTTGCCCAACATAATTGGTGTTATGGTCCTGTTACACTCCTGTAACACTTGGTATAGGAAATGTTTTAACATTTCTGGAAAGGTGGCATGGGAATACATATTTAGTAAAAAGGAGTGGAAATATTTTCCTATACTAAAAGATTATTGAGTATATCAATTTATGCATAAATGGGAATAAAACTTTCTTCACCTTCATAGGTGGGGATAATTTTTTTTATGTTAATTAAATGTAGAGTTACCAAGAGTTTGTTAATTTTGCTTCTTATTTTTAAAATTTACTTTCTATATATTTTCAAAAATAAAAAAAAAATGTTTACTAAGAGTATAATTTTGAAAATTATTTCAAAAAATAATATTTATTTTTAATATTTAAAAAATACATTTAAATTCTAAAAAAAATCATATTAGGAGAGGAATACCTATCATTTAATGAACTCACAACCTCCAATAAATATTAATCATTATTTTTAGTGATAAATACTTTGCTACAGACGGAAAAAAAAAGTTATTTGACTTTTCTATTTTCAATTTTCTATTATTCATATTAAATGTAATTGTATTATTATTATTATCGTACAGTTAAAGTTATTTAATAACTATATTTTTACATAATTCTTTATTCTTGACGACAGACATTGGGTAACAAATGAAGTTTGCCCTTGGATTGCATTCATCCTTTATTCTTTACTCTAGACTTTGTATGTATATAAACATGTCATCGGTATTAATAAAGGTAAGAAAATAAATTGAGTTAGTTAGATCTGAATGTATCCCATAAAATATAAGACTGAGCCGTCAATTTTAAGTTTGAATTAAAAGTAGAGTTTTTTTTTTTAATTATTATCTTATTCAAGCTTAACTTGTAAAAAATCTCTTAAAACTCAAATTTGAAATTTTTGAGTTTTTGCTAAAGTTGAACTTCATCTTAAAATTCTAAATTAAATTTAGTTTTTTTTTCAGTCTTCTTAACTATAACTCACAATCTAGATCAAGATAATCTCCATCAAACTAAATAATCCACTTTACCTGGAGACACAATTTTGTATTTCAATCTATCAAATTGCAATATATATAATGGCAACTTAAATACTTATTTGAATAACATTACGAGAATAGTGAATAGCATGGATTGGATACTGAATTGGCAGGGTTAATGTTTGTGGTGAAGTAGAAGAAGGGAGCAGAAGAATCGGTCGACGGGGTGAGGGGCATTTTGGGCAAGCCGGTGAAAAGAATAACGACCATGCAGATGTTTCGCATCTCATTTAACCAACTAACTAATTTTACAGATTACTCTTACTCCGTCCACGTCCCCTCATACGACGCCACGTGTTCTCTCATCGCGAGCTATATAAACGAGGCTCTAACCCGTTCCGCTACTTTACCGTTACAGTTACAGAGAATTTTACGTTACAATGGCGACCGTAGCTCCTGTTGCTCCTGCTGCTGTAACTGCAAACGAAACACCCAAGAAGAACAGAATTCAGGTTTCCAACACTAAGAAACCTCTTTTCTTTTACGTCAATCTCGCCAAGGTATACATATTATAATCATCTCACGTTCTTCATTTTTCTTTTTCTCCACGTCTTTATTCAAATTTCAATTCTCTTTCATTTACATTAGTTACATGAATTTAAAATTACGATCAATTAATAATGTCTAGCGTAAATGGTTTCTTCTTTGATGCAGAGGTACATACAACAGCACAACGAAGTTGAGCTTTCTGCTCTTGGAATGGGTACCTCACATTTCCCTTCTTTTGGACAAAACACAAATTAAAGACGCTTCTTATTTTTTATCTAAATTTCGCATTGTCAGCAATTAAAATATGAGGAATTAAATAAAGCTGAGCTCGGAACCTTACGTTTGCATGCCCAATTATTGGATTTTCTCGTTGATTATTATTCTTTAAGATATTCATCGAGTGATTTAACCATCATGCCATTATTTTTACCATTGTTTTGTACTTTTGTTTCTCATCTTTATGCATTCCTCTCATTTCATTGTGAATGTTCCTATATCTCAAAATCATGGCATGTGGCTGGCATTATGTCCCAGAGTTTTTGTGAAATTATTTTTATTTGATAGTAAAACACTGAAAATAATGAGTTTACGCACATTCTGTCATTCTGATATAACATCCTCCATCAATTGGACAAATGAAATGTGCCCTGCTTCATCTACACCCGCTCCAAGCCCAACTGATACAATATTCTGCAAAAATGTTGACATTTATTTGTGCAGCCATAGCTACCGTAGTCACAATTGCGGAGATTTTGAAGAACAATGGACTTGCCACTGAGAAGAGTAAGGTTTCGTCCTCTTTTCTATTACTCACATTTGTGTGATGGTTGTAGCTACTCTAATCAATATCAATCTTGGGATGGAACAGAAGTATTGACATCCACAGTTGGCATGAAAGATGAGAATAAAGGTCGTCTGGTGCAGAAGGCAAAGGTGAGTTTCCAATGAGTAATAGACTTTTAGTTTACTGTAAGGCTTAAACTGTTTTATTAAATTTTTTCCTCATCTGTTGTTGATGTTTTAGATTGAAATTGTGCTGGGGAAATCTGAGAAGTTTGACCATCTGATGGCTCCTCCTGCTGCTACTACCACAACTGAATCAGAAGCAGCTGATGATGCTGATGACAATAAGTGACAAATATAAGACAGTCCGCTCAATGTGAAACTGTTGTAGTTATCATTCTGAGTTCTTTGTACTGTTTGCATTCATAGACGTAAATAGGGGAGTAGAAAAAGGTCGTAAAATTACAATGATAAGGCAGCAATGTGTGGTCAAAGTTGTAGAGCACATATTTCCATCATCAATTAAGATTGTATTTCATCACTGCATATATATGATGAGGATGAGTACAGGAGTCATGAGTCATGAGTCATGACTCTTAAGCTCTGATTATCCCTTTCAGTTCATCCAACATGCTTTGATTCTGAGGTGATGTCATATGTCATTACACAGATTTCCAGTTTATCTGGTATTTTTCTCATTAATCATTATAGATACTATACAGGTAAGTTTACGTTAACAAGTATCAACGAAACCACTCGTTTAGTCATCTCGTAAACTCTACAAATAAATAACCAACATAATTCTATTTGGTTCAATACAGTTCTCAGTCCACACCACAGCTTAAAAACGAAATGTTGAAATGTATCCATGTGCAACAAATGTCAACTATTTGCTCCTTATAATAAACAAACCCAAATTGTAATACAAGTGAAATTATCTTCTCTTTTAGCTATTGTAGTTTGCTTGTGATACATGTGTTTATTTTTTCTTTTATAAATCAAATATACTCTTTACCATTTCATTGGAAGATACACAATTCTCTGGATTAATAATTTTAACAATGTTCATATGTAACACGTCTACCGGATTGTAACTGTATATAACTATCATATACTACTCAACTAAATAAGCACAAACTAAAAGGGAAATATTTTTTAAGGCAAAATAAATTTATTAAAGAAAAAGGGAAGAAAGTACGCCTATAAAGATAATAAGACAGCCTTCCGACAGAGACAAAGATTATTAAGTCAGAGAATGAGGAAAAATAAAGAATGCTGCGTGGGTTGCCAATCTGTATATATGAAATGGTAACTCTTTTATCTTTTTTCCTCTTTTTAGACTACGAATGAAATGGTATCTTGGAACAGACATTAGCTGAGCACATAGCAAACCCCTTAACATAATTCTTACCCATAGCAATTTGAGGAGCTAGCAGAGAAAAGCCGATTCCATATACTCTACATTGTTACAAAATTTGTAGCCTTCTTTAATTCACCAAAACCTATATAGTTTATAATTTATGTACTTTTTTGCATTATTATAAAAATATATAGTTGGAAATTTGCAAGTGTTTTCCTATGGCCTGCAAGTTGTAACACACAATTTTGGTTAATGGTTCTTATCACTGGAGTATCGTTGCACACTCCATGTCTTTATTATATATATATTGAAACTCCTAAATACTCTTTTGCATTGCATCATAGTAACTTCAATACGAAAAAAAAAAAATCTTCATAAATAAATAATCATTAATACTAAAAACCATTTTGATCCTTTAAATTATGTGATAACATATTAATTCTCTATTCATCAATGACATCAACTTATTCTTTTAATAACTAATGCTATCAATTTTGCTTTTCAAAGACCAGCTGCATAACATTTTAAAGGTTAATATGGTGACAAAAAAATATATATTAAAAGACCAATTTGATTTAGACAAATTTAGTCTGGTTATAAGGGACAACATTCACGAATTGAATGAAGAAGTAAACACCTTTAAAAAAAGTCACGAGGCCTTCGGCTTATGGGCCATTCATTCACCTATTATAAGAGGGTCAACCCCCCATGACCACTAAGAATTAAAAAAAATACTCTTAAGAAACAAAAATCAGCCTATTACTATATGCGTTATTGAACAATGCCAATTATTGGATGATATACATGTAGAGTATCTGCTACAAATTAATCACATTAACGTCAAGTAAATAACATTACATCATTTACTCGCCAGTCTAAGCTATAAAGCCTGAAAAAGAGGATTGCAGGCAGAGACATAAGATAACTAAAGCTAGTCCAATGAACAACTTAGATGGGAGCTGCACACGTGGTTCTAAAGTGACCTGTTTGATTGCAACGACTACAATGCACGACTCGCTTAACGCGTCCACGGTCTTCGGCACGAACTCGCTTCTTTCTTGGTCTGCCAGGTGGCCTGAGAGATTTAGGTGGATTAATAACAATTTCTACAGCTTTGCTAGCATTGGCATCCCCATCAGACAACTCCTTCCAGAGAGATTTATCAGGAATTGGATGTATGGTTTGTGAGTATGTCTTGCGATAAGTTGCAACAGTGAAACAACTTTCTGTGAATCTATGGACATTCTGCCTGCACGAGAGAAGTGCTGCCACAGCATGTGCACAGGGCAAACCATAGAGCTGCCAGCCGCGACAAAGACAGCAACGGTTCCTGATATCAACTATATTTGTTCCTTCATGAGATATTACTTCAAACTCGGCATCATTGGCGCGAAGAACCTGATATGTGCGTGCACGGTCAAGAGCCTCTGCTACACGTCTCTCGGCAGAAGGTACAAGTATTGATGTCCACTGCATGCTGGTCTCTCGGCGCTCATTAAACCAAGTCATTAGCTGCCTTCTAATGCATTCCATCATTTGAATTATTGGAAGTCCAGATGCTTCCAATATCCAAGTATTCAAAGATTCAACTATGTTGGCCGTCAAATGACCAAACCTTTGCCCCTCAAAATAAGCAGTGGCCCAGAGACGAGGTGGAATTCTTCGAATCCAATATGCAGCATCTTGTGATATCTCTTCAATCTCCAAAATTTTTGCTTCAAATTCAATTACAGTTAGAGCATTTGCTGCTTCCCAAAGAAGATTGACAAGCATTGTGTTATTAAATTCTTTACGGAAGCTGTCACTCAAGTGGCGCATACAAAATCCATGGAAAGCAGTGGGAAAATTTGCTTCCACTCCATCCACAATTCCCTTCTGTCTATCAGACAAAATAGTAAGCCTTGGCATGTTCTCAGTGTGAATCTCAAGCAGGTTGTGAAGTTCAGACAGAAACCACATCCAATTATCATCATTCTCCTCATCAACAACACCAAATGCCAGAGGAAATAGAGCCCCGTCACCATCAAATCCAGTAGCAAGAAGCAATGTACCAAGATACTTGCTCTTTAAATATGTTCTGTCAAGCCCCAACAGTGCCCGACAAGCATTTAAAAAGCCATATATAGATGCTTGAAAGGAAATGAAGAGCCGTTGAAAGCAATTATCAGCTGAGTTTCCATAAACAGATGCTATACTGCCTGGATTAGTGCGTTTCACCTGTTCACAGTATTGTGGAAGCAAGCGATAACCTTCTTCAAAAGATCCACGCATTGCCGCCATGATACGCTCCTTGCCTCTCCATGCTTGCTTGTACGATAAGGTGATACCATGAACCCTATGAATCTCTTCCAATATTTCCTTTGGCTTACAATTAGGGTTCTCCTTCAGCCTTTGCTCCACGGAGTTAGCAACCCACTGAACTGAAGCTTGCTGATGACCAAGATGAGAAATTCCTCCACACGTATGATTCTCGTGGATTGTCCTAATAGTAAAAGTTGGAACCCCTGGGAGCTTAGCTGCATGAATGCGCCAGGGACATCCTTCACTAGCACATTTAGCAGTAAAGCGGGTCTTGTCAGATTTTATAGTCTGCATCTCAAAGTGCAGAGCAATTGCTGTATCCCTCAATGCCCTTCGGCAACTCTTGACATCAGGGAATTCTTGCCCCACTGACAATTCATAACTAGGACTTACAGTTCGAAGCTGAATTATAGGGGGTGAGGAAACAACCATGAGCTGTGACTGTTGAACATCCATATCATTTGCAGAATCAATTCCCATTTCTGGGTTCTGAACCACAGCAAGGGCCATGTTCTCATCAAGTTCTTGGCTCTCTGAAACAGTCAAATCATTGTTCTCTGATAGAACTAGCTCATGATTTTGTCCAGTAAGGGGCAAGTCATGGTCATCATGCTCGGGTTTCTGATCCATGGCCAGCTCATGCTCATGTTCATAAGTATGACCATCATCACCTTCTTGATCATGGTTCTGTCCTAATCCTAATTCATGGTCATGGGCATGTCCCAGGTCCAGTTCATGATCGTGGGTTTGTCCCAGATCTAAATGATGTTCATGGGCTGATCCTAGTTCCAATGCATGGTTCTGGCCGAGGCCCAAATTATGGTTATGACCCAGCACCAATTGTTGATCATGACTAAGTGCTAAATTATGACTTTGACCGAGTATCAAATCGTGGTTAGCCATCAAAGATATAAATCACTATATATAGCAACAACAAGAAGAACCGCTGAGCTTAAAATTCAAATTACGGCTTTATGGCTGATACCCTGTTGCAAGATCCGACAGATAACAAAAGACAAGTCAGATAAACCATATTATCCTCTGTCCAGCACATTAAAGTTAAAACTCCTGAATTGTATGCATCACTAGAAAGAGAGAAAAAAAAAATAGCAGAAGATCATACAAGTACCCAGTTCACAGAGCATGCCAGATAAGCCAATTCTTTCTTCTGATTTTTACTATTTTATCCTCTCTTCAAGTGCCCCCACCTCAAATACATAATAAATGTACAGTTTGAAGGTTACAATCAACTAAACCATGTCAGGCCTCTACTGAGATTGCAGCAAATAAATAATTCAAACAAGACAAGGGTCCATTGTCCACCCTTAGCAGGTTCAAGTGCTATCACACATCATAAATCACAAATTACATAATGCAACATTAACTATTGATTTACACTTACAATTGCACAGTTGGGTGTACAAACCCACAAATCTATGGTTGCATGGAATCGATATCCACAAACATTCCATCCACACTCTTATTAATTGATAACCATCCAGAAACAAATTCAAATTACACAAAAATTACCACCTCTTAATTGCAGAGAATGTGTGACATTCATGAGAAACTAAAATCACTTAAAGTATCAAAGAAAAACAAAGTATGCATTGAACTTAAGACTCCCATTAACTTAAGTTGAACTATAGTAACTGATTAGGGTAGCGGGGAAAAGGAAAATAAGAAATGTAATGTGGAACAGCTGCATAGGTAAGTGAACTAACCAAAAAAAGACAAACTTACATGAAAACATAGAATGACATCCATTACTCACAAACGAATTGACTGAAAAAAGAAGAATTTACTAATATTCATAATAACCAAATGAGTAAAAGATTCATAATAATGGAAAAAATACCTCACCTTTTCCCAGGAGGAGGTGAAACCGTGGGCTAAGGATCTGGAAAAACATAAAAGGGAGGTGGGTAATGGCCGGAAAGGCACTAGGGTGAGGGTTGAGAGCGGATCGAAGGGGTTTTGTGAATTGAGGGAGAAGGGAGAGAAATTTGAAAAGAGGTTGAGGAAAATTGGCGGGGAAGTGGAGAAAATCGGAAATAGAGGAAGAAGGGTAAGGAGAGGAGAGGAAGATTGGGAATTAGAGGGGTAGCAGAAGCATCGCTTGTGAGGGCTGAGAAGGGAAATACAGGTTTGGGGCTATCCACAAAAAGAGGGTATTTAGGTCAAAGGAATTCAACCTCTTCTTTTTTCTCTTTCAGGGAATTACTGTTTTGCCCCACTCCGGTCACTTCACCCTAGTAGTAATCTCTAATCATCCCTTTCAATACTATATTTATTTATAATTTATGATAATACTAGTTTTGAACCTGCTATGCACGCAATTATTTTCAATTTCTATGTTCGTTACAAAAAAATAGTTCAATTATTAAAGGAAACAACATTTTAATTACTTTTACCAAGCAGAAAGGGATGTGCATAAGATTTGTTTTACTAAATAAATTTAGTTTTTTCATTGGTTTAATTCGCTTCAACCACGAATCAAACTAAATCAATTAGTTTTTGTTTTAATTTATTTTGTGGACTTAATTGTATTTTTTCTCCTCTTGATTGGTGCATGGATAAATTTAATTCGTATATTTTTAATTACTCAATTTTGATTTATATATTTAAAAAAATGAGTAATTTTAGTTTTTATAATTTTAATTATTTAATTTTAATTTTTATATTTATAAAATAATAATTTTGATCCACATATTATATCATTTAATTATAAAAATAAATATTAATATAGTGTCAAATATTTATGTATCATATAGTATCCAATTTAAAAAAAAAAATAATAGTTAACTAACTTTGTGATGTCTGTTGATTAAAACTTAAATAATATATTAATCATAAGATTAAAATTGTCTATATTTTAAAATGTGTAAAATCAAGTCATTAAAATTGCAGTACTAAAATTGCTCATACATCAAACTAGGAGGATCAAAAGTGCAATTTGTGATACTCTCTACTCGATACATAATAATAAATTAGAATGATCAAAAATATAATTTGTGATACTCTCTACCTGATACATAATAATATTACATTAATAACAACTAGCGGTAAAGGATTCACAATTCAAAATTTCAAAATTAATAATTTAAATGGAGTTTAAAATAAAACAAAAGCTCACACTCCTAATGATATTTCAAAGACCAATTTCTATCATTCAAAACTTAATGACACTTCAAAGTATCTAAATCGAAATTACAAAATAAAGGCATCTCGATGTTACATATCAAAATTAAAAAATGGAGTCGATAAAAGAAAATGGCAATTGAGAAGTCCAAGCTCAACCTTCACACTTATACTCATCATCACTTGCAAGTGGTGTTCAGCCTAAACATCAACAATGCAAACAAAAAGAAAGTAAGAAATATTCTCAGTCAAGCTCATGGTGTGAGCACACCATGAGTAGGGTGCATATGTATACACAATCATGCAATCAGTAATGTAACAACAATCAACAACATCTAATTGCAAGGACAACCAAGCAATTCATATGAATGATGCCAATAAATGCAACCTTAGTACTATTTTTTATGCCATGTAGTACTATCTCTAACTTGGAAGTAGGCTAGGCGCAACTTTGCTTATCTCTGCCTTTATGGTCAGCCATGTCACTATAGCGTGATATCCCTCTGTAGCATGTCAGGTATTACTCAGTATTCCATCACCAGGACTGGCACGTGGGATATTAGTAACGATCACTTAGGATAGCATTCGTACCAAGTATCCCTAGGAGATTCACTAGACTTACCAATTTGGTTCATGTCTATATTCCTTCAAGACTCGTTTCATTACATGATGCATGGTGAAGTTTAATTAATTTATTTAGTTTTCTTGTATCCATTTGGATTGGTGAGACCCTTCTCTAGGCACCTCATCCACAATCCATCATACTCTCATAACTTCGAAGTACCATGAGATAAATGTCCACTAAGCCTTTCTGCTACATACTAGGATACCTTTCTCATTTTTCTTTTACCATTTTTTATATCATATCTGTCACAACTAGGGTTGCAAATACCATCTCTAACTTAGGAAGTTTGCTAGGCACAACCTTGTTGATCTTTGCCTCTATGGTCAGACATATCATTATAACATGATATACTTCTGGTAGCACATCAGGTACTACTTAGTATTGCATTGACGCGACCTAAATTGTGTCGGGGGCAATTTAAAAAGAAAATTTTGTTTTAAAATGGAATTTGATTTTGGTTGAAAGTTTAAAGGGGAGCCGAGTCCATCTCCGGGACAGAGTCAGCTTCAACGAGTCGGCACAAGTTCTACCAATCCAGGAAAATTGATCAAACTTGATTCGGCTCGGACTGGAGTCGCCACCAACATTTAAAGGCACGTCGGAGCCCTGGAGTGGATAAGGCAAGTCAACAGAAGCAAAGTTTGGTTAAGGAGCCCGTTACACATAGGAGTTACCTCATTTGCCTACCATCTAGTAGTTTCCCTATGAAATGCATGCAATGTAACCTTTACCTTTACTGTTATTGACTAACTGGAACTGCGGGAATGTGTTTGTACAAAGTTTGAATGTTTGGGATGCATAACTTGAAAAGAGTAGGCCTCTTGCTCCTAAATACCTCTCCTAGCGTAGAGGAGTCAAAGTTCACATAGTTCTGGATGAATGTAGTGAGGGACAGAGTCGAACTTTCCATTAAGCGTCCTTCCTCTTGGGTAAGGACCTGGTTATAAGTGCACGGTGCTGGTTTGGTGTGGTCGGACTTTCCTCTAGGCATCCACCAAAGTCCGAGACATAAGGATTAAACTTTTTCTTGGGTGTTCATCCCTCGAAGACTTGAGTTTGAAGCCGGGACTATCCGTTAGGCGTCTCGTCTTAGTACTGAGTGAAGTTTGCGAGTATGTGTGCTAGGTTGACTCAGACATGTGTCTACTGACTCGGAGTCAAGTGGAATGCATGGTATGTCATGAACATGAGACCGAGGCCGACTCGGTCTCGAGCCGAGGTGGGCTACATTCCTATCATCTGAAGTGTATTGGACTCAATTTGGTTGAGGCCAGCTACGTGTCTACCATCTGAAGTGTAATCGACTTGGTTTGAGTTAAGGTGAGTTCACTACCTGCCATCTGAAGTGTAATTGCGAGGACGAGAAGGGACTATCTATTGCGTGTTTGGAGTTGGGCCAAGGGACTTACCTGGTCTCCAGAGAGATGATCGACGTTTTTCGTTCGTAGTCGGAAATCCTTCTACAACCTTGACTCGCTAGTCGCGCAATAATTCTTCAACAATTCTGCTTAGTGTGTTGTACTCCTGAATTCTTGGCCCCGAGTTCTTTGCACTGAGGCCTTTTATAGCCTTCGGGAGGGTGATGAAGGCGTGCCTGATCTCACCATGTGGAGTTACCCCAACCTCCTGATTCAATTTGTTAGCCTTAACAATCCCCAGGTTGATGCTCGTTGGGTCCCGCACCCAATCGTTGCACGTTCTCCCTGAAATCGCGGTGCATTTCGTGGGTAGTGTCTGACGTGGCATGTTCTCTTGTTATGATTGGCAAGGATCTCAGTTCTGTTGGTGTGTGTGACCTGGGTTCACTTATGTGGCCTCATCCTCGCATCTCTTGGAGAATCCAATGGCTCAGGAACTATGAGGTGACATTCCTCCATTGTGATGGCTGACCTTGCTTGGTTCTACTAACGTGGTTGGCTTCATTGGCACTGAGTTGGAGCCTCTTGGATCTGGCTTGGGCTAGTCGTAGCGCGCCTTGCCAAATTGGGCCGAATTTGTGTAGATGGCTAATGTTGGACCTCCTTCGCATGGATTGGTCCGTTGACCCGTGCCTGCCATCCTGGGCCCTTCTCTTGGTGGAGGCAGGTCGAGTTGGCCAAGCTCCCTTGATCAATGGGCTGGTCTGGCTCTTTCCGCTTTTGGGCTCAGTTTGAGTTGTTGTGATTTGGTCAGCCTACGCGAGAACTTTCTTTGTGTTGAGTCAGTGTTGGGCCAAACAAATATGGGGTCCTACATGCATCATCAGGGCTGACATATGGGATATCAATAATGACCACTTAGGACAACATCCTTACCAAGTAGCCCTAGGAGATTTGTTGACCTTACCAATTGAGTTCATGTCTACATTCCTTCAACACTTGTTTCATTACATGATGCATGGTGAAGTTTAATTAATTAATTTAGTTTCTCTTGTCCCTAATTGGGTTGGTGAGGACCCTTCTCTAGGTACCTCATCCACAATCCATCATACTCTCATAACTTAAGTACCCATATGATAGATGCTCACTGAGCCTTTTCACCACAAACTATGACACCTTTTTCATTTTCCTTTTACCATTTTTCATATCATATTTGTCGCAACTAGGGTTGCAAAGGGACGACAAAAAACTTTTAAAAAATAGATATTGAGATAGATGGAATAGAGATGGAGTCGCGATCAATATTTATTAAGAAAAACCTTGAAAGGATGAGGACGATTTACAAAATCAAATTTTAGGTCTAAGAGTCTATTACATTTAAGGAAGTTATTAACACCCTACAACGTTCATTATAAACAGTTACCTTTAATTAATTAAGCAGATTATGTATAATTTTTTAAGTATTTATCTCACCTCAAAACACAAACTATTACAAAAAATTAGATTTTACTATTACAAAAGAAGTGTTTATTATTTTGGCTCAACAAGAGTGGTTTCCTACTCCTACGTATCTCCATGTGCAATGGAGAAATCAAAGTTACTTAGTTCTTTGGGGTAGAAAATGTTTGTGTGTTTAATTTTGTTTTTTATTAGACTTTTGGAACTTTCGAACTGTTAGAGTTCATGTATCCCGAAATTGACATAGGTGTACTCTTGAGTCAACCCATTATTTAGTATTGATTTATTATGCTAGAGGAAAGTTTAGAGCCATCAAGTTGTCGCTACTTGTATCCCATAACTTCATGATGAATAAGATGTCATATTTAATTTATCACTTCCTCTGTTAACTAAAGAGTATCATTATTGAATACTTTTTATTATTGCATGATTTAAGGGCCATTGGAATTATTAAGGAGCAGACACGGTTTTGTAAAGAAGGCTTGGGTATACTAATTTAGGATGCATCCAAAGTACTTCCAGCGTCCAAAGGAGGTCTTCGTCCAAGGGTTCTATGATTGAGAGGTATGGATGAGCTAGGAGAGACAAATACAGTAGGTTGTAGATAGAAAGAAATGGGAGGAACCATCTGAAGGTTCCTTCATTCAAGGAGTGTGAACTTATTGTAGTAAAGGTGTACAACAATAATGAGTAACAAATAGTAGAAAGGAAAAATGAATCATCTAGAGACTCTTGCGTCTAGAGGCATGGACGTACATCAAAGATGCTTGACAATAATCAACAAAAAGAGGAATCGAGTCATCTAAAGACTCTTGTGTCCAAAGGACTTAGATGTATGGCAGATGAATAATTACAGGTAAATAACAACAAGAAGGAAAAGAGTCATCCAAAGGCTATGGACAAATTGGATGTGGATTATAACATAAATGAAGGAAAGGAGTCGTTCGAAGGTTCCTTTGTCCAAAGACTATAGACAAATTGTATGTAAACAAGTGGGAATAGTAAGGACTGCTCAGATGGATGTCCAAAGAACCTTTGTGTTCAAAAAGATGTTGGAACAATATGTAAATAAATGGAAATGGAAAAGACTGTCCAAATTTGCATCCAAAGAGCCTCTACATCCAAAGCAGAGCTAGAACACTAAGCAGATACGTGAAAATAGGAAGAACTACCTATATGGACATCCAAAGAACCTCTATGTTCAAGGAAAGGCTAAAAAAATATGTAATTTGAATGGAAATGAAAGAAACTACTTAGATGGGCATCCAAAGAGTCTCAATATCCAAAGAGAGGTTGGGACAAAAGGTAAATAAATGGAAATGGAAGGGACTGTCCAAATGGGTGTTTAAAGAGTCTCAACCTCCAAAGAAAGGTTGGGACATAAGGTAAATAAATGAAAATGGAAGAGACTGTTCAGATAGGTGTCTAAAGTAAGGATGGAACATTAGGCAAAAACATTAAAATAGGAAGGATTGTCTAGATGGGTATCCAAAAAACCTCTTTGTTCAAATAGTGGTTGGAACAACATGTAACTTCAATGGAAATGGAAGGGATTGCCCAAATGAGTGTCTAAAGAGCCTCTGCATCCAAAGTAAGGCTGGAATGTTAAGAAAAAATGTGAAAATAGGAAGGACTACCCAAATGGGCGTTTAAAGAGTCTCTGTATTCAAAGAGTGGCTTGAACAACATGTAACTTAAATGGAAATGGAAGGGATTGTCCAGATGGGCATCCCAAAAGCCTTTACATCCAAAGGTTGGAACAATTGCTAAACATGTGAAAATGGAAAAGACTACCAAAATGGACATCCAAAGAGCCTATGCGTCCAAAGCAAGGCTGGAACAGGAGGTAATTACGTGAAATGGAGGGTGCTGCCCAAATAGGCGTCCAAAGAGTCTCAACAACCAAAGAAAAGCTCGTACAAAAGGTTAATAAATAGAAATAGAAGAGACTGTCCATATGAGCATCCAAAGAGAACTAGATATGGTAAGGAGTGATTATAACTATAGCCCTTTGTGTCTCCAAGCAATGTAAAAATAAGAGAACTAGAGCTCTTAAGTATGGAGGATACTCAACCAAAACAAGGAAAGAAAGAAAATTTTGAAAGCAAATGACTGAGTATGGTGACAAATGAGAATTTTAGAGTTTTAGAAGGTTTAAGTAGTTTTGGAACTCAAATCACTTTAAATCAAGATTCGAGAGAGTTTCATATCCCCTATTTATTGAGTAATTTTAGCTAATAATGTACAAAAGTTTGAATCATTTCCCTTTATGTAAGGCAATAGAGTGTTGCCTAATTCAAGAGAAATGCCTAATCAATTTAGTGTAAGTTTCTAATTATTTGTAATTATGGTGGCTAATAATCTAATTTGGACATTAACTATATGTGAAGGATAAATTAAACATTTAACATGTGTGGTAAGTGATTTTAAATATTTTATTGCTTTATCATTATTACTCGTAAAATATGTATTCAATACTAGATAAAATAATATTATTTTAGTATATAATGTGAAACTTAAACTCAAAAATCCATGTATACTTGTGACTGATAATAACTAGTTATATCAATTTACATAAAATATCTCATTATTTACTAAAAAAAATATAAGTTTTTATTATTCATAACACAATCTAAATTTTGAACTTTTGGTTAAATTAAATACTGAAACTTAAAGTAGAAATTCACAAATATATTATTTAATTAAATCTTATGCTTTAAATTAGATTTCTACCTATAACTAATGTGAATAAGTTAATCTGATATAAACTTAAACACGAGGGTTGTAATAGCAATACATGAAAATTGTGTGCATCTAGTGTTTTTACCGAAAACTTATTTATAAAATTCAATAAAATATGTGGTTTAATAAAAGTGATAGTACTTATTAAAATAACTTTCATTTAAGAATAACTAGTTTTTTAGTGCGTGTGTTGCACGGTTAAATTTTAATATGTACATTTTATGATTAAAATGATTATTATAAATATAAATAAATAAAAATTATATTAATATTTAAATTATATAATAAATATTTATATAAAAAGATGGGAACATCATATAAGAATATCAATATAAATTATAAAGTTTATCTTTAAAAATGTCATTAAAATTATAGATATTTACAATATTATGTAATATATATAATAAAATAAAATTTTAATTTAGTCTAAGATTAATATTATTAATTAGTTATATTTTTACAATGAAAAGTACAATTAAAGTAATATAGTCATTAATTTTAGTTTATAAATATCAAATTGGTTTTTAATATTAAAATTAAATTAAATTTTTAATATTGAAAATAAAAATTTGATGATTATAATTAATTATCTTAAATGTTACATAGAATAATTCATATCATATAATTAAAAAAATAAATAACTACTATAAATAGTTCAATAACTTTGTTTATGAATTAAATATTAAATACAACTTAATATAGTATTTGTTAGCATAATATATTAATATATTTAAAATTCAAAAATCCTTAATTGTCTATACATGTTTAAGTCTTTATTAAATGAAGCTTGTGTATGAAGAAAGTAATTTTGATAAGTATAATCAAAATTCAAATCAAATTTTTTTTTAGATGTGTGACATCATATGTGAGATTAAATCTAATTTTTTCTCTCACTTATAATAGATATATAATCATGCAATTCAGAGAATATTATTAAATCAAATTAAACGCATTGTTATACATGTATTATGAATTTATAAAATTAATAATAATTTATTTTATTTAAGTATAGATAATAAGTTAAAACAATTATTACGTACTAAAATACTAATTGATAGAAAAAGTACAGTTACAATAATTCAAATATATGAGTTAACTAAAATAAACATTTTTTAGTTAATTTTTCTCAAATAAACAAATATAATTAACACATGTCATGTAAACAAATAAACAAAGCACCTTAATAATTACAATAGTAGTAATAATAAAATATCATATATTATCTAACTAAAAAAAGAAAGTTAGCTTTGAAAAAATATAACATAAAATAAAAAAAAATGTGATAAGTTTTTAAATTGAAAATTTTCATATATCTTATTTTTCACAATTGATTTTTTTGTAAAGATCTACTAAAAAACTTAAAAAATGAACAACACTTCATCGTCCAAATTTTTATCTCATAGTTGTTAAATTTAGAGGAATTAGGCCTCAAAACGGTGTGTTCTCTTATTAAAGAATTCTTGAATAAATATTATTTAATTATAAAATATTAAATTGATTTTCAACCCACTAAATTAATTAAACTGCTATATATATATATATATACATTTACATGACAATTAATCTTAAACAATAAAATAATAATTACAAGATATCAAATTGAATTTCAGCCTATTAAATTAGTTAAACTGACACATGTACATTTGATGTAACAGTTAATCATAATTAAGATAATAATAATTATAAATAAATATAATTATGTTGATAATAATTAATTAAAAAATAATCGTCATGACAAAATATGATTAGCAGTGAGGACATGTGTAAAAAAATGAAATATATAATAAAATTTTTACTATCTTGATTTACAAGCAATTAAAAGTCATAAATTTGTTATTTCACATTTGAAATTTGAAAATAATAAAAATAATCTATAAAAAAAGTTAGAGATTATATTTAAAAATAGATAAGGAAAGATGATAAATAATACAAAAGACCAGGAAAAAAATAAAATAAGAATAACATAAATTTTTGAAAAGAAACAAATGATATTTGGGTTAAAAATGATATAAGATAAAAATAAAATATCATTTTTACATAAGATTAAATTAGATTTTCAATTAATCTCAATTAATATAATAAGTTTTAGAAGGAGATAAGAAAATACATGAGAGGTATAAGTGAAAAAGTATTGTGTGTTACGCAAAAAAGTGATATTTTAAAAAGGGTGGATGTGAAGGAAAATTGAGAGAGTAAGACTGTGAATTTGGGTTAAAGATGACCTAAGATAAAGATAAAATATTATTTTGATATTAGATTAAATTATATTTTCAGTTAATTATAATGATAAAATTTAGAAGGAGTAGAGAAGAAAATAGAACATAAGATGTATAAGTGAAAAAATGTAATATATTTTTGAAAAAAAATATAATATTTTAATAAATAAAAAATACATATATATATATATATATAAAAGAGTATATAAGAGTAAATTTATAACATTAAAACAAACAAAAGTTATTTTAAAAATAATTAATCATAAAAAATATTAAAAATAAAATACTAGAAAGAGACGTCAATGACAATGCTTTATAGATTATTTTTTATAAATGGGGACGTTAAATGATTAAACAAATAAGATATTTTATCGCAACATAAGTTGCAACAAATGAACACAGCTAAGAGCTACCACAGCATTGATGCGAGGACAGTGAAAGCAAGGCGGGAAGGGACGGAATCGTTCATTTTGCCTGAGCCACATACATTGTTATTCGCATCCTAAAAGTTAAATATGTAATATTTTTGCATTTCTTCGCAAATGTTCTTCACAAGGGACAGCCTTTTTTCTAAAGAGTTTTTAGTTTTAAAAACTTGTTTGTTTAATACTTAAAAAATTAAATAAACCTCTCAGCTAGATTGCTGAAAATTACATTAGCACGGTGGTTTCAAAAACTCATTCCTTCCACAAGTACTTCACCGCCCGCCGCCACCGCCTCCATCCCCGCCTCCGCCCCTCCGTTCCTCCGAGCTGACTCCACTATCAAGCCATCGTTCTACAGGTCCAATATCTTCTCCTATGTTCTACAGAACCCCTTCAATTCCGGTGTTCAATCACAAAGAAGCGTACTCTTGAGTTTCAAATATTGCTGGATGCCACGGAACAAATCAGAAAACATATCTGACTTGTTTATGTCTTTTCCTTTTCAAAACACTTTTTTTATGTTTATCAAAATTTGATAGATTTTATTGAAGAAATTAATTGATTAGCAAGTAAAATTGTTTGGAAAAAATCAGTTTTTAAAATTCCTTTTCAATTTTCCCTCTAAGCCAAATGGCTTTTTGGTTTGTGCAGGCACACGGACTAGGAAGGTGTTTGCTGCGAAAACCGAGGTTTGAATGAATATGCTTCAAAGTGCGCGCATAGTGTTTTCAGGGCACACCACCGTCTCCTCTTTTGCATTCAGACCCTCTAATCCCTCTATTAAGACAACTTCTTCAATTGGTTTCTACATGGAGCAATCTTCTCCTTTAAAGCTAAAGCATTGTCACCAACCCCAGCTCGCTTGTCAAGCAACAACACAGGATGATGCGGTTTCTCTAAGGTTAAATTTTGCATTTTTTTTAATGGGGTTTGTTTTTCACTTGTTGGGGCTTTGACCCTTTTCTCACTTTTTTCGACTTAAAGGCAGATGAATGTAAAACTTCTGGTCTTTAGAAGTTTCTCAAACTGAAAATGATATGAAAAGCCCAAAATTTGGTATTGGTGTTTGTAGGAATGATGAATTACCTGTTCATGGACTATCTGAAGTGGTTGTTGGGGTTCTGGGAGGAGGCCAACTTGGTCGTATGCTATGTCAAGCTGCTTCTGAGATGGCGATTAAAGTCGTGATTTTGGATCCACAGGAGAATTGCCCTG
Source organism: Mucuna pruriens (assembly GCA_025330945.1). Taxonomy (NCBI): domain Eukaryota; kingdom Viridiplantae; phylum Streptophyta; class Magnoliopsida; order Fabales; family Fabaceae; genus Mucuna; species Mucuna pruriens. The sequence goes on from JAENHJ010000154.1 coordinate 4,992,697, forward strand.
CCAGTTCTTTGTCTTATCATCATATGATTGGAAGCTTTGATGACAGCACTACAGTTGAGGAGTTTGCCAAGAGGTTCAAGTTTTTGTGTAATTGATTTTGTTTTTAATTTGTCTTTTTCTATATCACTTATTGGAATGTATGATGTTCAGATGTGGAGTATTGACGGTTGAAATTGAACATGTTGATGTTGATACATTGGAAAAACTTGAAAAACAAGGAGTTGACTGCCAGCCCAAAGCCTCTACAGTAAGAATTATTCAGGTAATTATTTTTCTGGTTTTTGCATGTGGTATTAATTGAGAAAAATGAATAACTTCACGTTTCTGCCTTATGCACAAAGCATGGCCATTGTAGTAGGATAATTTTCACCTTTTCATAGACTTGATAATTTCAATATTTTTAAAGATAAGAGTAATGTTGTTATCTGAACGGTTTCCTTGACATGACTATTCAACATATTATAGGATAAATATCAGCAAAAGGTTCACTTCTCCCAGCATGGCATTCCACTTCCTGAATTTATGAAGGTTTGTACTGTTTATCTTGGTTATAATAGTATTTGAAAATTCATCTTTAGGATACTAATTGAAGATAAGTGAATAATATGTTTTGAACAGATAGATGATCTTGAAGGTGCTAAGAAAGTAGGGGAACTCTTTGGCTATCCTCTTATGATCAAGAGTAGGAGATTAGCTTATGATGGGCGAGGAAATTTTGTTGCTAAAAGTGAAGAGGAACTTCCTACTGCTGTGGATGGTAAATAGTTTTCTAACAGGTGTATTTTTTTCTTTTCTTTTCTTGAGAAAGGGAGAAAAGGAAAAACCTCATCTTTGAATTCATACCTGTCCTTCATTCACCAAAAGAAAAAGAAATTTTTTGCCTATTTGATATGTGCTCACTTTTTTCTTTTTTTCTTCTTTAACTCCTCCCCACTTTGCAGCTCTTGGAGGATTTGGCCGTGGTTTATATGTTGAAAAATGGGCGCCTTTTGTCAAGGTCAATGTCTATATTTTTCAATCCATGATTCACTAATTGTATGATGGAAGGTGATATTGCTGGTGCTAAGCTAACAAATCTTGAGTATTTGTATACGGTGGTCAATTTATTAAGTTTTATGAAAGGATTGTTTCTATTTTGACTATGGTTATCTATCAGATAATAATGCCCTCTTTTTCCCAATAATAATATCTACTGTATTTGCCTCTGATAACAGTTTGCCTTTCATAAATGTGAATTATTTTGGGATAAAACTTATTCCGAGACCATACTATGCTTGCATCACTTGCAAAATTCTCTTACTATTAAATCTTCTCCATTCCAAAGAATTATTATACTCCATACTCATAGTGCTTGCATGCAATTTACTTATTTACTTATCTAAACCATGTCTTTCAATTCACAAAACAATGTCTTCTATTTCTTAAAATTCCCCAATTTTGTCATGTTATTTATGAGTTTATGGATTTTCTTACATATTTTTCTCCTAAAATAATGGCAGGAACTAGCTGTCATTGTGGCAAGAGGAAGAGACAATTCAATTTCATGCTATCCTGTTGTTGAAACTATTCACAGGTAACTTGCAGAACACATACATACTATTATATGGAAGATTTTAATTCAAGATTCTCCATAGATTAAACTCAACATCCAGGTTTTGGTAGTCTAATCAGCAATTTACCATTTCAGCTTCCTTATATATCAGCTTAAAGCTTTATGTTTTATTCTAGGGATAACATATGCCACATAGTCAAGTCTCCGGCTAATGTGAAATGGAAGACTAGGGAGCGTGCCACTGAAGTTGCTTTCAATGCTGTTAACTCTCTAGAAGGTGCTGGTGTGTTTGCAGTTGAATTGTTCTTAACTAAGGATGGACAGGTTGTGACATTTTTCTTCATCCACTCTGGACATGCCTCAATGTTTTTTTTTTCTTGACTGCTACATTGACTTCTTTTTACTAGTAAATTTTCTGCTGTTGCAAATGCCTTATACCTGTGTTTCTTCACAGATTTTATTAAATGAAGTGGCACCTAGACCACACAATAGTGGGCATCACACAATAGAATCTTGCTATACCTCGCAATATGAGCAACATTTGCGGGCTGTTGTTGGCCTTCCACTTGGTGATCCATCAATGAAAACTCCAGCTGCTATCATGTACAATATATTAGGTGAAGAAGAGGTACTAACAGCATAAATTATTTCTCCATTTTCCATTCCTTTCACCTTCTTTGTCATAAATCTGAAAAAAAAGGTCTGGGTTTTTCCTATCCCTGGTGAAGTGATGCTATTATATTTGTTTGGGATTCATTATCATTACTATTAGGTGCATGGTTGGAAGAGAGTGATGCTATTACTAATGAATCATATTTTCTCACTATTTTATGCACGAAATAAAAATGTAAAAAATGAATAGTTTGAAATTAGATATCTGTTAGAATGTATGAAAGTCAAATTAGATGTAAAATGTTCTCTATTGTCATGAACCTGAACAAAAAGGATTGACTCTTTTCATGTTATATGTTTGGTTCATAGTTGGATGATGGTTGTGCACTTAAAGGCTATTGAGTGCTCCCTTTCGTTCATTTACTTGTTTTGAGAAGATCATTCTATTCACTTACCATTGCTTCAGACTCTGATCCATTAAATTTGCTAAATGATTATAGGGGGAGCTTGGTTTTCAATTAGCTCATCAATTGATCAAAAGGGCATTGACTATCCCTGGGGCTACTGTTCATTGGTATGATAAGCCAGGTAAACTTTTAGTTAAGCAGTAATTTTAGGTTGATCACTCCCTTCTTGTTTGTTGTTATCTAATCACTTGTAAGACTAGTAAATAACACCATCATGACAATTTGTAAGAAATGAGAAAGCAACGGAAGATGGGCCATATAACCATAGTTGGGCCTTCCCTTAGCAATATTGAAAGCAATCTTGCAGTAATGGTGGAAGGGAAAGAATTAGATGACAAGGCTGCAGGTTAGTGACAAAGACTTTCTTCACTAATACTTTATCTTTGTAGTTATTGATCTTATGTTACTAGACCAATGAAGGAAGATGGTTTTCATAGTCAACTTCATTTAATATCTTTATTGACTCATGTAATAATTGCACTTGTACAATGAGTAGTTCATAGCTACATTGCTGATTAGTTAGACTTACGATATGAGTAATATTTTAAGCATCTATCAGTTTACGAAGCACAAACACTCCTCTTGCTCGAGGTGTTGGAGTGTCATACATGTTTCTCATACCTCCCCAACAGCTATGTGACATGTGTTGGACAATTCTTGCTAGGTGTCCTATTAAGAATTATTTTTTGTTAACTTGGACACTTGAGCAAACACCTCCATACAGCCAGACACTACAAGACACTGGTATTACAAAAAAGACATCATTTTTTTTAGCATTCAGATGTCAGTTTAAATTGTATAAAATATTAAAATTAATGCCTTAGTTTTCTTTTAGGTGAGGCTCATTATCTTAGGAAGTTGAATATGAATTATGAAATCTTGATTATCAAATCAGATCTTTGGCCACAAACACATGTGCACGCGCACACGTCGGTATCTTATATTTTGGACATTAATTGTGTTAGAATGTCCAGTGTCTGTGCTGGAGTTTGTGCTTCATATCACTTATGTCAATTCTTCCACTAGTCAATCAAAATAAGCACTACCTGTCCAACCAAACAAGTTTTTGGGTTTTTTTTACTGTCATCCTTTTTTTAAAGATTGTTAAAGATATGCATTTATTTTATGTAAATAGGGAAATATGGAAAGTTTTCATAGCTAGAAATTAAGGATTTTTATCATTATTTGTATTCTTAATTTTAGCCTTGTTTGATTATAAATAAAACATACTATGCGTGGGTAACACATTCAGTAAATTCTGTATGGCATTAATGATTAAGGGTTTGCTGCGTTCCTTTTCGCCATAATAGGTGCTATTTTTTATAGGAAAACAGAACCCACCCCCACTGCCAGCCACCTCTGGCCATCGATGCACCACCCTTTCTCTGGCCCAACCACGTGATCAGAACCATCTCCTAGTCTTTCATACTTGAACTTTGCTCCCTTCTTCTCTTATTGAAGCAAAATTAGTCTTTTTACTTAGAGTTTTGTTGTTTTTTTTAACATTTTTAGTCATTTGGTATTCTGATATTTTTCTTTTTGGATTTTCTAGCATATTGGGAAAACTCTATTGTTATGTGTCTTATTATCTTAATGAAACTTTCCCAAGGAAATCTGACATTGAATGTTACCTGCGTTTTGTTATGACTCTAGGGAGACAAATTACTTGTTTCTTCCTCATATTTTACTAACGAAGTTTTTATTAGCTAATGAATGGAGAGAATAAAATAAGATTATCAAAATGGCATATTATCTGTCTCGTCCATATATTGCTTTCAGTCATCCTTTCTCTGTTTTGCTATCCACTCTTTGATGAAGATTGGAAATTGCCATTAACCATTCTCTTATAATTAAGGAAACTGGAGAGGAGCATTGTAATTGAAATTTTGAAGTTAAAATTTTAATGTTCTCACATTTATGCTTTTTTTGTTTGATAAATGTAGTTGCTCCGTGTGTGGGAATCATAATGGGTTCTGATTCAGATTTGCCTGTTATGAAAAGTGCTGCTGAAATCTTGGAGATGTTTGGTGTGCCTCACGAGGTAAAATTGTTCTAATTGAGGGGGGTTTGTTGTGCATGAAGTTGTTTATCCTTAACTATACCTACATGGATAAAATTTCAGGTAAGAATAGTTTCAGCGCACCGGACTCCAGAATTGATGTTTTCTTATGCCTCATCTGCTCATGAACGAGGCATACAAGTCATTATTGCTGGTGCTGGTGGTGCAGCTCACTTGCCTGGTAAATTATTTTTAATTTTGCTTTGTATAATTATCTTAAGGATCAAGTATCTTATTGACATTAATTAAGCTTCAAATCTCAGGTATGGTTGCTGCTCTTACTCCCTTGCCTGTTGTTGGCGTTCCTGTGCGGGCTTCTACCCTGGATGGACTTGATTCACTCTTGTCAATTGTCCAGGTACACTTTTCAACAATGTTTTAATATTCGATGTTACCAATTTTCCATGCTGAACATAATTACTTTTGCTGTTTTCTAGGATTGCCTTTCCAGTGATGAGTTAATAATATGTAATATGATTGTGATTTTGGTATTATTGCTTATTTTTTAAAAGCTTAAGATCGATATTGATTCAAAATCCTTGTAAATGAAGTATTTTCTTGTCTCTGCCATATGTTAGTTCACAAAAAGGATTAGAGTGAATTTGGTTTTATCACTTCTTTCTAAAAACTGCACTATTTAAAAGTTTCTTCCACTATCTAGAAGACTAGAACTTGCTGTAACTAAGGATTCTGGTGATTTTATGAGTGTTAATATTAGGTTTAAGTTTTGTTTGTGAATAAGGGATGCCTTTTGTAAAGGACTATGAAAGTGAATGATAGATGTTTGCTTCTAAAAGCAACCTTGTTATTTTTTTAGGAGCAATTTTTTAAAAGCATATATTGTTTCAAGGATGTAGTAATTAAGGAGTTCAGCAACCACCTGAAGCACTTGAGAATTAGAGCTGACAATTAGTTAAGCTACGTATTTGAAGGCAGATTTTCAATGACTATGCTTATTAGATGCTCAAAGCCTTGCTTGTATCCTGTATAGAAGTTAAGAAGTAAAAAAGATTGAACCAAACACAACCATACCATAGTCTTTTCTTGCTAACAAATATATTTGTTGGCTATACAGATGCCGAGAGGTGTCCCAGTTGCCACTGTTGCAGTTAATAATGCAACTAATGCTGGATTGCTGGCAGTGAGGATGTTGGGTATTGCCAATAATGATCTTCTGTCAAGGTTTCCTTTCCTCTTCCTTTCTCTATAACTGTGGTGCAAAATTTGTTCATTTTAGTAAAATTCACAAAAAGAAATGGAAATATTAGCTCACTTTCCATTTATAATATTGTGCAGGATGAGTCAATATCAAGAGGACCAAAAGGAAAACGTCTTGAGCAAAGGAGATAAATTAGCAAAACATGGTTGGGAATCCTACTTGAACAGTAGTTAGTTATGGCCATTAATTTGGTTATTCTTTTAGGCTCATTTCTCAATTTTGGTCAACTACAAAATTTTGATAGAAAATACTTCATATGGCGGTGTTTAGACCTGGGGTATCAACAGATTTTCTATTTTCTATTGCTAACATATAGAGAGGAAAATTGTGTAATCTGGCAGAAAAGTCTTGTATTCACATTGTTATTGACTGTCTTACCAAAATAAGTACCTGTCAGTGCCCTGAAATATATTTGAACAGCTGGAAAGCAAATAATGAGCCAAAATGTACAACTTGTATTTATTTGGTTGCTAGATGAAGTTGAGAACAATTTTGGTTTTTTCTTTTTTCTTTTTGGTCCATAATTTTGGTTTTATGATTCACAACTTTAATTTTATGTAATTAGTGTTTGGTCTTTGTTGGTAGTTTTCTCTAGCTTTGGTTTTGGTAGGCTTCGTTACATGTCCATTGTAGTGCGTTGTCCACCGACACTGAGCAGGAGGCGTTGAAAAGGTATTCAATGAGAAGCATAATGTGACATATTGAGATGTCATGAAAATTTAAGTTTAACCTAATCTATGTACAATGAATCCAGAAAGTGCTTGGAAGAGTTTATATAAAATTTACTTAAGACTCATAAAATCACTTGTAATCTTTTTATAGTTTCATTTTTAACTTATTTAAATAAATTTTATTAAATATAGTAAATTAAATTCTATTAACTGATTTCAACAAATTTCACATTTAAATCAATTTTCTTGAAATTTAAAGATAGTAGTGATCGAGCATGTCTTATATAAGTGGGTCCTTATGTCAGTCACTTTAATTAAGTGGCAAGGGGCAGCGTGAATTAAACATTGATGATTTGTCTTTAACCAAAGATGGATTAACAGTTATGTAAAAAAAAAAAAGATGGATTAACCGTAACTCAGACATCATGATTAAAAACATATGTTATCAGTTAATATTAAAAAACTTGTTAAGAAATTAAAAGAATATAAAGCATTGAATAAATACAGTATGTAATATACTAAAATTAAAAATTTTATTTGATAATAGTCTTTAAAGAATATAAAGCATTTAATAAATACAGTATATAAGCTAGCACTTACTATTTTAAATGTGTAAGCCATGGGATGTGTTCCTTTTGGTTAGACTAATCTATTAATCCATGATTACATGAACATTTCTAAATAGATCTTTCTATTTAAAAAATTTTAATTAAGTAAATCGATGGACTATTAAGAATTGTCAATGTCAAATAATTTATATATTTCTTTCAATTTGTCAGAACCCTACGTCGCACGGCACTCAATTACAAATAATTTATAAGTTCAAACACTCAATTACAAACTTTTAAAATATAAAAACCTATTAAAAAGTTTCTAAATAAGTCAGCGATTAACAAATCAATTTAACATAATCTTTTTGGATATTTTCCATAAACCTTCAATTCATATTGGGTTATTGGGGTTTGTGCTATAATCAAGCAAAACCTAGTGAGATGAACCGAACGGAGGTGTGGTTAATATTTGACAATAAAAAAACAAACCAACTTGACACTGACTTTCACTTCCCGTGTCGGGAATTTCTCGACCCAGGTGGGACAGTAACCTTTTACATGTTATTTTCCACAAAGATTTTTTTCCTAAAAAATAATCTCATGATCACGGGAGTGATTTTCTTTTATCCAAAACATTTTTAGGCCTTTTTTTTTTTCAACTATAAACAAAATGCGTATTGTCACAATATTTCAAGAATTCTAAAATAACTTATGAACTAAACTTTTTTCGAACAAATTTTAACTAGTACACGTGGGAGTATTATAAACTTATTTTTCACTCAATTAATTCTCTTCTTATCGGACTAGTTTCTTTAAAATAAAATGATATATTAAGTTATATGTTATTCTATTTTTTAACCTTAAAACAAAATCAATATTAAAAAATGAACATACACTCAAATTAATTTGGATTGTCACCTATTAAAATTGAGATAAACTGTTTGATTTAGTTAATTAATTTAGGGTTGAGCTTGTACCATTTTTAATTATTTGACATTTTCATCACCCCTCTGTCGGTGAACCAAAGCAGTTTATGGGAGAAAGATTGAAATTGCCCAATAGGTACGGATTTAAATTTCTTTTATTTTGCTTATAATTGAAGGTTTTAAATTTTTATTAAAAATTGAAACATTTATAGAGATCTCAAATAAAAATAATAATTATTAGCCATTGTTTTGAAGACAATGGAAAAGAAAGTTATTATTGTTGTTGTTAATATGAATTGTACGATGGAGACAATTACTTTTCCTTTTCTCGTCTCGTGGAGACAATCCCATAAAGGGCTATATGATATATCGTGTAGAAAGAAAAAAGGCCGAACCCAACTTTTACGCCTTAATGCGGAAACAAAATGATCTGGGCAGGTTGACATAGTCATGGTGTCGTAGGGTCAGTGGCGAAGACTTGAAGCGTGATAAAGTAGCATGACAAGAAACATAACGAAAAGTATCTGAAAGTAGAAATATTGAACGTGAATAAACTAAATTATGGGTCATGGGACTCATTCAACTAGGACTTTGCATTTGCAACAAATTGCAAGGAAATTTCGGGGTTTGATTTTAAAATATCTACAGGTTTTGCAGCTTAATTTATTCAAACCGCGGGATTTTGGTCAAAGTACACGTTCAACAAATCGCAGCCTAGTTTGTTACGTATCTATAAATTCATCATATTCATACATTGTGCATTCAACTCTCCTCTTCTTTTGAATTTTGAGAAACCTTCTTAATTGTTTTGTTTTTGTTCCTCAGGGGTTCAATTTGAATTCCCTCATCGCAATCACAATAATGGGTCGCTACACGAAGATGTTGGTGTTCACAGCAATTCTGCTATTGGGTTTGCAACAAATATGGGCATTTAGGCCATTAAAAGAGGGTGAATTTTTGCAGCAGAGGCTGGTAATACAATCACTACCAAGAGGCCCCGTGCAAGCTTCCGAAAGAAACCCGTGTTCCACCGTTCCTGGCCGCGGTCGTGGACGGTGCACTTTAGCAGAAACCAACGTGGCTCATGCACCACCAACCTTCCCAGAAGTTGTAAAGTAGTTTGGATCACCAGCTTCCACTATACTGTATATTGTTATTGCTAGCTCCATCGTCAGACTCAAAATTATGTCTCAAGTTCTTCATTCGGCCACTTAGGCCTCGACTCGATCGATAATATTTGATCTTGTCTCATTCATATTATTAAATCAAAGTTTGTCTGTCTATGTATATAGAATATATACGTAACATTCTTTTGGGACTAATTTGTAGCCAATATTTTTTTGGTTTAGCAGACATAAAACAATTTCATTCTTTCATTTGTTTATTTCTCTCGCTTTCCCTCTTCGATTTTATTTGCTTAGAATTTTTTTGGATAACCATATATTCATATTCTTTAAGTAAAATCTTCAATTTTAACATTGATAATGAAAAATATATAATTAAAATTGGAAGAAATGACCCACGTAAAGGTCATCAATCACTAGTCAAGGTCTTTACTAAATATTAATTATCGTTATACAAAATTTGTACTTATAATATAATAATAATAGTAATAATAATAATAATAATTCTTATTAAATATTTATAAAAAAAATAAGACGATAAAACAAATTATCTTTTTTTATAATTTAAAATTAACTTATACATAATCTTTTGAGAATTTAAATAAGAGGTTGAAGCTGATAAGTTAAGTTTAACATATGAATTAAAGAAAAATTATTTTTATTTTTATTTTTATTTTCTTTTATTATAAGTGCAAAGTCTTAATTCAACCTCCTTCTAATTATTTTAAATATTATTTCTGGGCTTTTCTTGGGGAATGAATTCATTGACATTGTAAAACGAAAGTTGCGGTGACTTTTCTCTTTTTAAGCCATTATTTTATAGTTAAGATTATGTTACTTGTCCTAGAAGATATTTTTTTTCTTTGTTATTGAGGCTTTAAAAATATAAATTATGTAGTTCTTCACATAATAAAAATATAATAATTATATATAAATTATTAAAAACAAGAAGAAAAAAGTAAAAATAAAACAACATTTTTAGAATAATTTATTGAAATGAAAATAAAAGTATTTTTTTTCTAAATCAAATTGTTCTTTATGTATTGAATAGTTTGCCACCTATTGAAAATAATTTTCTTATAATTTGTTAAGCTTGATCTAAAATAATAAAATATAGAATATTTTTATTGAAAAATATTTATTAGTTTATAAATATAAAAATAGAATGAATATTTCACTAAAAAAACACTGAATCCGATCCTATAATTTAGCGACTAAATAAGAAAACTTTAAGTTTATAATATTAATTTAGAAAATAGTTAAAATTCAGAATGATTATATTCTCTTTTTTCTCAAATAGTATATGTTTTTCTCTAAGATAAAATAACAATCTGATAATAGTATATCTCATTTTTAAATATTTGTAAATAAATTAAATAATATTATTTACACAATGATCATATATATTGTAAAAAAAAACTATCAAGTTGATCGAGTTATGTTAATAATTATTTTTACTTGACAAATATTTCACTTGACAAATAGCTGAATTAATTTAAACATTAATTTCATAAATATATATATATATATTTAAAATAAACTAAATTTTTTTTTTATTTTGTTAACATTTGTTTACGTACGTAGGAATGAACTATAAAGTAGGTAGGAATGAACTATACGGTGTAACTAAACTTTCTTTTGATATCTCTCTTTGCATGTTTCTCTCTATGGTTCTCTTTTGTCAGTTGCTGGCCTTCTTTTTTTATCCTTCTCTTCTTGGTCACCTTCTCTTCTTGGTCACTTTCTCTCTCGAGGATTGAGAATTGCACTCTCTGACTTCTATAGTGCATGGGTTGTGCTACTTGACTTATGCAATATTACCTTGTACTAGTCTCTTATTGTCCAAGCAACGATGATGTTAGCTATTGCCCCTTGTTGTTAAGGGTTGCTAGGAGTCCCATTAAGTTACAGTTAGTCGGCCTAGCGATACTCGATCGACAGGCTAGTCCACAGTCCTACAAGCACTGAGTGAAGACGAAGACGCTTTAAAATTGAAGTTGGTCATCTTAGTTGGTTGTTTGGCAATCGGCCAACTAACCAGTGCACAACCCCACAAGCGCCAAGTGAAGACTAAGATGCTTTAAAGTTGAAGTTGGCCATATTGGTTGGTTGCTCGACAGTTGGCTAGTTGGCCAATCCACAACCCCACATCTTAGTTAGCCACTTGACAATTAGCCAACTAGCTGGTCCATAACCCCACATGCCTGAGGGTTGTTTAAGTCGACTATCTCACACAAGTCTTTAATTGCCTAGGGGTCGTTTAGGTCAACCACCTCACACAAGTCTTTGATTGTCCAGGAGATCATTTTGATTGTCTCACAAAGGTCTTTAATCTTTGGGAGGTCATTTAGGTCAACTGCCTAACACAGGTCTTTGATTGCTTGAAGGGTCACTTGACCACCTCACAAAAGGTCTTTAATTGTCTAGGAGTCATTTTGATCATCTCACACAGGTCTTTAATTGCTCAGGAATCATTTTGACTGCCTTACACAAGTTTTTAATTGTCTAGAGGGTCATTTTGACCGCTTCACACAGGTCCTCACACAGAACACAACACAAATCTTTAATTACCTGGTGGCTCATTTAGGCTGACTGCCTCACACAGGTCTTTGATTGCCTGGAGTCATTTAGGCCGACCATCTCACACAGGTTTTTGATTGTTGGGTGGGTCATTTTGATTGCCTCACACAAGTTTTTAATTGCCCAATAGGTCATTTTAATAACCTTACACAAGTCCTTAATTATTCGAGAGGTCATTTTGACCACTTCACACAGGGTCTTTAATTATCCAAGAGTCATTTTGACCGTCTCACACAAGTATTTGATTGCTTAGGAGGTCATTTTGACCGGTTCACACATGTCTTTAATTGTTGTGGTGGAAGAGTAGGGAGTCAAAATTCTTTTAATACTTCAACACTGCACAAGATGTAAACTATGACCTTGCATATTTTAAGATATAAAGCTTAGTTATAATACATACCTAATCTTGAGGGTTCTCCATGATGTTGCAAACATGTGCGACGAACGAGTTCTTCATCAAGATGGCTCGCCACTACTCAATTAAAACTGACATTTTTTCTCTTATAGCAATTTCTCTAGCAATATGAAATGCACTAAAAACAACAAGAGCATCATTTCCATATACTCTGATACCCTAGATGTCATGATTACAATACCATCACTTCGAAATTGTTATTTTACAAGTGTACTAATGACCCATCCATTGTTACAACAGATAAAAACAATAGGGGTCTCCCTTACTAAAGCAAAGTTCATAGCAACATGAAACTCTCCCTCATTGGTGCCACCATCTCCACAATAAGTGACTAGACATGCACTTTTCTCATCCATTTTAAGGGAATAAGTAACGCTCACAGCTTGAGGTAGTTGTGTTACAATGGAGGATGACACTATGAAGTAATTGTGCTTGTTAGATTCATAATGTATAGTCATTTGCCTACCCTTCCCAAAGTCATGTGTGTTTCTAAAGCACTGATGAACAAATTGTTGCATTGTAAGACCATGCCACAATAGAACTCTAGGCTCCCAGCACTTAGGCAATACGATATCACCAGGAGCAAGTGTAGTTGTGGATGCAATGTTAGCTGTTTCTTCCCCTATTGAGGTGAGGTAGAAGGAAATTCTTCCTTGCCTCTGCACTTCGTAGAATATGCATTATCATCAAGAACTCAATAACAAGGCACCCTTCTTTCCGTAGACTTTGAAATAAATTTCATTTTAGAGGTAAATCCAATTTTGCCTCCAAGAAAATCAATGACCTAAGCTGGCGCATTGCTGCTCCTCGCCTAGGTAGTCCATGAAGAAGATGCGCCTTGCCAACTTCGGGTGAACCACGTCCCCGCCCATGACAATAATGGATCTAGGTAGATTTTCACCTGTGACGAGGATGGATCTAGGCGAATGGCGTTGACAACAAGGACGGATTTGGTGGATCTACGTCACGGGGATGGACATGCCATCTTAGTAATGGATCTTCATCTCTACTAGCATCATGTTCCTCTAGGCCTTCTTTCTCATCACCCTCATCGCCTCCTACCATAACTTCCAAAGCTTCGTTGATTATGGTAGTCGCTACCTTTCTACCACTAAGTGCAGTGGTCATCGAAGATAATTTTCTCAACGGCTCCACAGTAGGTGCTAATGTTTGTGTCTGTAAAAATGAACTATTGGACGTGACTCAATTCTCTCTAATCTCCCTCTTGGTGTGTTTCTCCCTCTAGTCCCCCTTTGTGGGTTGTTTGCCTTCTCCTTTTATCCTTCTTTTCTTGGTCACTTTCTTCCTTGAAGATTGTGCTCTCCAACTTTTGCAATGCATGAGTTGTGCTGTCTAGCCTCTGCAACGCTACCTTGTTTCGGTCTCTTGTTATCTAAGCAACAACGTTATTAGCCATTGCAACCTGCCATTACAAGTTATCAAAAGTCTCCTTAAGTTATAATTGATCCACCTGTCAATACTCGGTCGGTTAGCCAATGAAACACTAATATAATCAATTAATTTTACACAATTAGAAATGAGTTTTTGTTATAAATTATATCTTTATATATTCATAAAATAATAAATACACATACCTAACTCACACGATTTCATTTTTAAAACTTCCACAACAAAAAATCTTCTACAATTCTAACCAATAGTAAAATATTCATTATATCTTTATAGTATGAAGTAATAAATATTTTTTTAATGATAGTCAAACTTTTCTATATTTTGTTATTTTAGATCAGAATTAAAATTTATTATAAGAAATTTATTTTTAAATAGGTCACAAATAATTTATATAAAGAACTATTTGATTTTAAAAATACTTTTATTTTTATTCCAATCCATTATTATAAAAACAACATTTTATTTTTATTTTCTTATTTATAATAATTTATATACAATTATTATAAGTATTTTGTTATATTAAGAACTACATAATTTACATTTTTTAAACTTCAACGATAAAGGGAAAAAAAATCTTTTAAGACAGATGGTAAAATACAAACCGTAAAACTGTTCTTCTTTTTCTTCCATAGATGTTGCCGTCAAATTTGCGGGCTGCCATGCATGCATCATGCGTGTTTATTATAATCGATGGCCACATCATAACTTGGAGACTAAGTTTTCACTTTTCACACATATATAGTTTCGCCACTTCCATTAAAGATGCGTTCACTTTCACCTAATAAAAGTCCACCTTCCGTAATTACTTTGTATAAGGTCAAACTTAAGTTGATTTTTCAAAATTACACGCATTATTAGGTTAGTTTTTTTAAAATAAAATTTAGCCGACAAGTGATTTCTGATCAAATTATATAAAATGTCATTATGTTAGTTTTGTAAAAAAAAAAATTGTTAGCTGATTAGTTCTTGAAAGTTCTAAAATATTAGCATACTCATTCTTATATAAATAGGATTAAAGTAGCTGGTGACATTAAAGGAATGTTAAGGAATTCATTTAGTAATGAATTAAATCTTTAAGAGATTACTTTTGGTGATAGAATTTTTGAAAAAATAATAGTGACATTTTAGAGGACCTCACATGGTAACTTAGGTAATTTAAAGGACCAACTAAAAGGTTTACTCTTTGAATTATAAAACGATAGTAGGCTCAAAGGTTAATGCTGACGCAGGGACAATTTGTTGGACTTCCAAGATTTCATAAACCTGATTATTGGTGGAGATAAGGATGGTGATGAGGAGAATCTAAGGTAATTAAGGAAGATTCTCGAGATGTTTGTGTCAAAAAAGGTGTCTGGCACAAAAGGTTTCTTTAGATGTGTACTAGTATTTTAGTCGATGTAATATACATCATAAATATTTATTTTATATAATTAAAGTTTACAATAAATAATTATATAAATTATATGATAAACAAGATTTGTTATGAATAAATATTTGTAATATATAAAATATATTTTATATTTATATATTATAAATAATTTATATTGTAATATAAAATTATTTTTAATTATTAATATATTAAAATGTTAATTTAGAAATATTGATAAAAAACAAATCAAAAGAATGAAAGTTTAAGAAAATTTCTTTAAAATATTTTTAAAAATCATAAAAATATTATAATTAAAAATATCTTCTAAATATATGTTTAAAATAGTTGTTCTAATTTTTATATATAAAAATTTTTACATATTATTTTCACAACTAGCTAAAAGATTTCTTTTTCAACTATTTTAAAAAAATTATCTTTATTTGTTTACTTGGTCATGTCAATTGTCTATTTTTTCAATTTATAATATTTAGTTTTATCTAAATTTAATTCCAATATATTTATAAAAATTGTTTATAATTAAAAATATTTTTATACTATAATTTAAATTACTTGTTAGTGTTGATAATAAAATATGTTTCGATTGAAATATTGATAGATATTTCAACCATTTGATTCTAAATAATAGTATTAGGGATTTAAAATAGAAATCCTACTTCGTTTTTTTTTTTTTTTTGATGAACCAAAACTTTTAACTTTTAATTGAATGAGATATGTATAAGTAAAAATCTTAATTGAATATTTCAATTATCATTCTGATTTGCAAACAATTAATTAAATCCAATTTGATTATGATACAATCAAGTGTAGTCAAGACTTTAACTTTATGAATTTAATTAACAAGTACTTGTACACAAAATGTATACTTGATTTTTTTTAAATCTAATCTGAAAGTAAATTATATTGTAATTTTACTTTAATTTTACTTTATTAAAGTTACGGTTATAACTTGGGACATTGAGAATAAAGTTTATTTAGAAACTTTTAATTTAAAATTTAAAATGTAACATGGAAAATAAAATATCAAAGTTAAATAAAAGAATGTAAAGAGACGCATGTAAATTTCAGAAAATGTAAAAGAATTTTCAAAAGCAACGTTTTTAAAATCAAGCCAACCAGATAACTGGTCAAGGTACCAATTTAAAGTTGAATAATCATATTGTGGTCAAATTGGTATAATAAAATAATAACTATTATTAACTAATATATAATAATATTAAAAATATAATTTACAATTTTATAATATTAAAATTTAAAAATAAAATAATATTTTAATTTTTAATATTTAAAGTTCATACAAAAATTACTTAAGTCTAAATTTTGATAATACATATCAATATTTACTATTAATAATAAGTTTATATTTTGAATTAAAAAATAATAAATATATTAAATTATTTTTATTTTTTTTAAGAAAAAAATGAAAATAATGTTGTATTAAGAATTTTTTATTAAACTAATTTTTTTATGGGTTTTTTTATCAGTCTTGACCAGTTTTTCTGTTCTTTAACCGGTTTTTTCTTTAAACTGGTTTTATGGTTTATTTGAACTAATCCGCTTCTCCGTCCAACCAGCCAATTCGGTCCAGTTTCCACAACACTATTCAGAAGTAAATTAAATTGCATAATCTTAAAAAAACACAATTAAATTGAAAGCAATTAAAAAAAAAACTGTAAGTGAACTTAATTTTAAAGGCAATTTGAATTTAAAGAAATGGAATGATAAAGAATGAAAAATTAAAATGTTTAAATGTAAATTCACATGAAATTAAGTAAATTTAAAGTGCTAGAAAACTAAATGCGCAAAAATTTAAAGAAGAATTAGGAAGAGGAAGAGGAAACGCAATTGAAATGTAAAAACGCTGAAAAAATTAATCAAATACAAAATAAATCGAAAAAATATAAATGACTGGAAATGTAAACAAAAATATAGATAAAGAAATGCAAATGAAAAATAAAATACTGAAATATAAATTGAAAATTTAAAAGAAGAAAATGGATGGAGAAGTAGAAATGTCGAATTGCAAGAAATGTATAGGACTTCAAATTAAAATGTTTTCGGAACATACATTTCAGTCTCATTGAATCAGTAATTATTGACATGTTACGGAAGATTTGTGTAATGTATTTCAAAAAAATGATTTACAAGATCTTATTTGTAGATTTCTGTTTCTCACTGCAAAAAAAATCTAACATATACGCAATATAATCCAAAGTTAAAATACTAATATGAAACTAATTTAATGTATTTGTGTTTCTGCTTGTGCGCTCAAACAGAAGAGCGAACATTTGTTACTATGAATCAATCGTCCGCTTGAATAGTACGAAACACAAAAAACACACACTTTTAGTGGAACAAATTGGGCCAAGTGTTTGAATTCCTAGGATGTCATTTGAGATTGTCATTCTACCTCTACTTCCCGTTCATATTCCCTCTGGTCTTTGACCAATGTTATCAGACCTACGGTCAGCCTATATATGATGCAGCACTGCTCGAATCAGATTTTGATTGAACCGTACAAATTCAAATTAATATTTTTTTTAATTACAAAACATGGCCAGGCAACACAACAAGATTAACAATATATCAACTTCATATTTTAGAAAGTGTATAAAAAAAATAACTAATATATCTTTAAAAATTTTCAAAAAGTCACGGACCTACTTTACTCAAACGCACTGATTCAATTGGCTCTCGTACATAATGATTTGATTAAAATAAGATATATAAATAAAAAAATTTAAAATAGGAATTAATTTTTTTTAGTTAAACTAAGTTGAAATTCAAATTTTAATACGATAAATTTATTAATTTTTACAATAATTATTTTTAAAATAAATAGTGAGAGTAATCCTACTTGCAAAACTTATCAATTTACTTGAAAAACTTACCAACTCACACCAAGTTATGTTAGTTTAGTAACATTTTAATACAATAACAAGTTCGAACATGTTATATCACAAGGATCATTTACTTGAATCCAAAACTGATCAAGATTCAATAAATTAGGAATAAAATTGAATCAATATAATTTATTATTATTGTATATCAATATTAATATTGTAAAATGAAAATTATAAATTTTAAATTAAGATATATTTTATAATATCTATTTCAATAAAACTTAAACTTTAATATATATATATATATTAAACCAAATTAAGATAATTTAAAATATAACTTAATCTTGCTCTCAAAAAATATACAAAATTAAAATTTTAAATATTGGTCAAAATTACCTTAGGTTAAACCGGATTGGGTCGGCCAGCAAACTATTAATTTTACCTGCAGCCAGTTGGAACTAGGTCTAATACTGTCTTTGACAGCAAAAGCACACTACTATAGAGTACTGCATTGTTTTTTCAGTTGTTCTCATTGGAACCAATTTCCACTCCACAAAACGGAAGGTGAAACTCTACCTATTCATTTGACTAAAAACAATTCATTTATTAACATATAAAAAAGGTTTCAGCATTAAGATTATTTTAGTTAGTATAATTTTTATCTAATGAAAATTAAACTATTAGATCTACACTAACGATATATATATATATAATGTATTATATTAATTTTATGTACTAATAATTTTATCGAGAAAATTATTTGTTATATAATATATATTACTATTAATATTAACTCACAATGTATATATTAATAGTTTAATTTTCGTTACACAAAAATTATATTAACAAGAATGATAATATTATTATTTGGACACCTCTAAATTACAAATATTTCATAACATTTCTATTTTTGTATTAATCTTTTATCCAACGTATCAAATAACGGCTAATCTTTAATCTTATCACATTGCACCACCGACCAAATCAATAACTTATTTTTCATTTTCTCTCATCAAGTATTGACACTTAAGAATGTCCAAGAATACATTCCTATTAAAAAAGATTAATCTATTACTAAATTATTAGTTAATGACATTTTTTAACATTTATTTATTCTGTGAGTCTAGGATTTCTGAACCTTTATATAAAATTTGTCCTTTTGTTGTAAGTATATAGGTGTGGAGGTAGGTCATTAAATAGTTGGAGAGCCATGGTATATGTAGGGATGGCAGAAAATGACAAAGTCGTGTGGGGGTATTTGGATGAACAAGTCACATGGTGAAGGACAGAGGTAACGATGGGGGTACCACACAACACAAGACATAATTGCAGAGTCATTTAAGGCAAGGCAAACAGCTACAGTATAGTCTAAGGCCTTGGGACTGGACAATGATGGGAGGTGCAATGCAAGTAACTAATGCAAAAGGCAATGGGGTACGGCTCCTGTTGTTGGCATTCTAAGCAACACGAAACGCGTTAAAGCGTCTCCTCAACACGTACACTATACCTCCTCTTACCCTCTCTACTATTTCATTTTTGGAACTCCAAAACATATGCTCAAAAATGGAAGGATATTCAACCTCATAATTAAATATAGATATCTCATTAATTATTTATTAAGCCTAATTTCCACTTTTGCTCTTTCACTACA
The DNA here is from genome assembly GCA_025330945.1 of Mucuna pruriens. NCBI lineage: Eukaryota > Viridiplantae > Streptophyta > Magnoliopsida > Fabales > Fabaceae > Mucuna > Mucuna pruriens. Next base: position 5,012,167 of record JAENHJ010000154.1, read on the forward strand.
TTTTTTTGTCTTACAATTTTTAATTTGAGTTAATTATAAATTTTAAATATTTTTAATTATGATTTTAATCTTTCAAATTTTAAAGATGTGAATTGAATTTTAAAATATTATAATAATGTGATTTTATTTTTTTATATATTTTTTATTAGATATTTAATATATTTTTATTAATATGATATTAATATTTAATACAGTAAATTATGTGACATTGATATTTAACATTATAGATAATGTAATATTAATGTGTAACGCAATACATTAAATATTTAATAAAAAATTATAAAATAATTAAAATTACACGATTACGTTATTTTGGAAATCTAATTCATATTTACAAATCTAAAATTACATTATTATAATATTTAAATAATCAAATTGATTCAATTAGATATTGAAATCAAAATCGCTAAGATTTCAATTTTTGAGGAATAAAAATGCAATAAAACATAATTATTAAATACTTTTCACTTTTATTTTTTTAAAATGAGCTACACGCTTTTCTTGGAGTCGTAGTATCCCCTCATTCAACTATTGCTCCTTTTTTCCGGTAATTAAATAGACTTCCATATTCGTTCAATTACTGTTCTGAGGGTGCTATTTTGTATTATGCAAATATTATGAGGCTCAAATTTTGGGAGCTGGTCTTTACTTATTCTCATAAAACAATACCAGCAATGTTGTGTTTTTATTTCAGAAAACATGTTCACATATTTTCTATATATCTTTGTGCGTGTGGCTAAAATCTGCCATAGTTCTCCTTTATTGTAAAAAATAGAAACCTTCTCTAATTAATTTTTATTTAGAAACAAAAGATAACTTAGACCTATAAAGGTTTAAAATAGGACATATGTATTCTATTTTATATATCATTTATCTCTAAGCACACAATTTTCTACATGTAGCACATATATTTTTGTTTTCGCGGAAAAAGTATACATATTTTTGTAATTTTGGAATTTATTACATATTATCTGAAAATAATGTATCAAGAAGTTATTTTATAATATCTTTAAAATAAGTTAATAACTTGCATATTTACGTTCTTTGGACTTTCAAAGAAATAGGAAAGAAAGAAGGTGAAAAAAAAAAGAGAATGAGAAGATTAAAAATATAAACTTTTAAGTTATTTAAAATTAAAAAATAAAAAATAGAAAATAGAAAATTAAAAATGTTAGTTATTTTTACAGTTACTTAGTTGGATAAAAAGGTTAAAGGAAATATATTTGTCTCGAGCAAAGAAAAAAAATCCATGTTTCACTCGAGTAAAGATAAATAAATTTCATGGAATCGTCACTTACGTTTTCAAAGGAAACTCAGGAAAACTTATGATGGGATAAGGCTAGTCTTGAGAATCAAAGTTTAGATTCGAAAGTCTGTTAGGTGTAGAGAAGGTATTAGCATCCCATCACATTTGTTAAGACGGTTACCTTAACTAAATGCATGAAACAGGATATGACTTCTGAACTATAGTTTTCACAATGGGTATTTATAAGGAAAAACAAATTGTACTTTTTTTTGTTTTATGAACTTGACAAGAATCGCTTCTTACTTCTACATATCTCATAATGCCATGGAGAAGTTAAAGTTTGCGTAGTTCTAACTAAGGCTTTTTAGGCTAAGTAGGGAAGTCGACACCCAATCGGCTACAAAGGAATGCCGACTAAGTGCCAACGAGGGTGCTGACTTAGAGTCGATCAGAAGGAGATGTCGACTATATGTTGATAGTGGTGTTTGACCAGAGTCAGTTGGAAGAAGGTGTTGACTAAGTGTCAACGGGTTTGCCGACTAAGGGTTGGTCAGAAGGAAGCTCAGACCGACTATGTATCGAATGACTTGGGATGTATTAGGTGTGGTTTGAGGTGTGGTCGATTCAAAGTCGGCTTGCCGGTTGGGATATGAGCTAATTCCTAAACTTTGGTGAAGTGTTTGATTAAGAATTAGATCAAAGTAATATAAATAGTATATCCAAACTCAAAAGTTCCAAGACTTTCACCTAGTTTTTAGGTGTTTCGTCGTTGTGTCAAGGAAGATTCGATCTCACTCTTTCCTTCTCCCTTTCAACACTTCCTTTCTCTCTCTGTTTTCCTTCAAAACCTCTTTCAAAAGTTCTCCCTTACCAAAAGTTCCCCCCTTTTTTCATCACTAACCCCTTTTATAAGTCAGCTCCTCTTCCCTTCAATCTTTCAAGGAGATTTTTTGTTATTAATGTGGTGGCTCCCCGCAGGGTTTCATTAATGTCATGGTGCCATCCATGGGACTCCTTCTAATTAATGTGATGACTCATTCATTCAATGAAAGTCATTTTATTTTACTGAAAAAAGTAAATTATTATTACACAAAATTTAATGGTTTTTTTTTTCATTTTTGGCCATTTCTTATGCTAACAAATCATTAATTAGAAAAAGCACCATTCGCTTTATTTTCTCTCTTGTTTTCTTCTAGCTTTTTAGGTTTCAAACAAAAGGTTAATAACGTTAATAATTAAAAAAAAATTGTCACTCCAAAATATTTTGCACAGAGAGAAATAAATATAGATAAATAAATATTGTCTTGAACACACCGATGTCTATCTATAGGAACTTTCTTGAGGGATCATTTATGTTCGTCAGAAGGGATGTACACGCAGAGACTCTGCGCTCAAGTCAAAATTCGGTTGAGCAACAATGTTTTTTGAAAAAATAATGTGTTCATGTCTGAGGTAGCTATGGGATATTCATCATGACCTTGTCAAATATTAGAAAATTTGGTGCACAATACTGTCAGTGTCTTTCATATGTAAGGTATATATTCATGGGGAATATTGCATTATTAATGGTGGTGGTTGTGTATGTGATTTTGAAAAATGATGATCAGGTGAAGCGAGTTATCTTTAATCCATACAAATAAGTCGGGTGCATACGGTCGATGTAGAGTGTTGAATCCACACACATATTCAACACTGAGCGTGAACAATTTTTTTAACAAAAATTCGAATTTTAATTTATTACATATAGTGAGATTTTTTTTTTCTAAACTCAATTCCTGTGTGTATACATATGTAAACACATAATAAAAAATTATAAACACTTGTATGAAATCGTAACAGGTATTTCTTTTTAAATTAATAATATCTAACTAATATATTGTAAAATATCTGGTTAATAAGATTTGAAAGGAAAAATGGTGGGGCACGGGGAGAAGAAATAAGAAATGAAGGTTGGCATGCCATCAAATGTATGGAGTATCAAGAATGCATGGTGGAAGTTGAAAGAAGAACAGTTTCTAACAAACAGAGGGAGAGGGCGCGTCAGGAAAGAAAAAGAGCGATGACCTACGTACGGTACAAAGCAGCAGAGTGTTGAAAAGACAGGATTGGAATTTATGCACATAAATCAATTGAGACACCCTAACCACCCATCATGTTTCAAGACCTGGGAGCACCACATTTCTTGCTTTTTTTATTTGACTCTATTCATAACCAACACAGTATCTACTTCTGTTTATAATAATAATAATAATAATAATAATTAAATACAAATTTATACATCTATATTATTTGACATTTGCTAGTATCTATTATCTAAGTTCATTTGGTATATTCACAAAAAAAAAAAATATTTTACTACAATTTTTATTGCCTTGAGACACGTGTAAATTGTAACAAACATTATACGATTTCACAAAGTCCTTGGTTTTCCTTACCTATGATCCATTATTATGATTTGGAATCTCAAGAAGTGGACCCTCTAGTTAAAAGAGAAAGACAGCCCAAGCCAAAACCTACAGTGGGAAGATATAGACCCTTGGAGTAGACAGGTTGTTTTTTGTTGTGGTACAGGAAGGAGACCTATGCCCTCCCCGGGATGGGCATGGATATTCTCTACTAACGTTTTCACTGAAATTCTAACTCCGTGATATGTTTTTACTATGAAGTAGAAGTTTAAAAATATTAATGTTATTTTTTGGCTTAAGATAATCTCTTCTCTTCCCTGCCGTCCTTCTTTTATGTGACCCACATAACTTAGAAGTGTGTGCATGGATATAAGGATAAGTCAGTTTGACCTTTGTATTCGTAAATGAGGGCCTGTTCTGGTGACAGTTGGAAATGGACTGGACAACACTTGAAATAGGGCATGTGAACCTTTGGGTCCCAACCCCTCTTCTATTTTATCTAGAGGAATGTCGATCCATTAATGGATGAATTGAATGAAGTTATAAAATCAATGTACTGGTTCATTTATAGAATTTTATAATCTTTTTCGATGGGAAAAAGAAAATATGAAAATAATAATAATATATTTTTTACAGATTAATTAAAAAAAAAGGAGAAAACTTAATTTCTTGAAATAAAAGTTTATTTTTTATTTTTTATTTCTTTCCAAATAAATAAATTATATAAAAAATCAGTAAATTTTTTAACATACTTTTTTAATACTTTTATTAATACATAAAACTTATAAAAAAAATTACAAATTTTTATAAGTCTTATTTTTTAATTCACAAGTCTTATTCATAATTTTGTAATTTTTAATAAATTTTGTTATGGAAAAAGTGTCTTAAAAAATTGTTTAGATTTTTTTACACACGATGAAGATGAGTAAGAAAAAAGAAAAAAAAAAGATTTTAAGTTGGAGCAAGGAGAGAGAAATTTTTAAAATATTTTATTTAATTTATAAGAGAAAGTGAGGAAAAAAACTATAGCTTATTATAATTTTATTATTGATAAATAAAATTGAGAATAATTTGATTAATACAAATTAAAAGTATTAAACATTTTTTTCGTTCGAAATTCTTCAAAATTAAAAAATAAATAAAATTATAAAGATGGAGTTTTAACCCCTTTTTCTCCATTCTGTGCTTAAACTAAATAATTTATTTTTAAAGGAATCTTTTTCTCTGTAAAAAAAATATGGTAGTTAGTAGTTACCGATGTACTATTCAATAGTGTGTTTGTTCAACAGCTAGGAAAACGATGAGCTGAGAACCTACAAAATAAAAGACTAAAGATTCTTCGACAAATGATACCACATCTTGTCTTTATATATATAAGATCTTCTTGAAAATTTTGTTTGTACTTTTTAAAAATGTTTTAATGAAATATTATAAATTAATAAGCCTATTTGCAAAAATTGAAGAAGATAACTAACATATTAATTAAGTAAGTAAAAAGTAATTAAGTAGAAAAAATAATCATAGATCTCAATAATTTTAAAGATAATTTTGAATAAATAATAAAATTAACAAATTTAATGTTACTAATTACATTAATAAACTATTTTAATTTATGTGAATTGGTTGAAAATGGGTGGCAAAACAATTTATTTATTCATCATCTATCCAATCTATCTACCAATCAATCTATCCATTACAAAAATAAAATAAAATAGTAGATTGGGTCTGTCCATTTAATTTTAGGATGATTAGCAACTCATCTATTATTTTTAATATTCTTTAGATTGTATTAAATAAAAAAATAAATCTATTGAATAAAAAATATAGAAGATGAGGATGAACTCAAAATATTATGACCAAGGATGAGCCAGAGTTGTTATTGTTGAAGATACTTCAATTGAGACCTAGTTGAAGGTGTTGTGGCCAAATATGTTTTCAGTAGATGTTTTGGACAAAGTTGCTATTGGTCAAAAAATTTTCAAATGAAACATAGCCAAAAATATTATAGTCGAAACTGAGTTGAAGATGTTTCGATCAATGTTGATCAATGATATTATAGTCAATGTTGAGTTAAAAATACTTTGTTGAGACTATATTAAAATTACTTTGCCTGAAATTAAGTTAAAAATATTTTTATAAATATTTGAGAAAAAAAAACATTTTAAAATAGTCATAATTTGTAATTTTAAAAACAATGGATAAATTAGATAATTATCTATAAAAAAATATTAATGGAATGTATTAGATAATTTTTTTAAAATAGATTCTAGATATATTAGATTTTTTAATAGATATAAATGGATTAATGAATTACTTTTAATCATTTTCTGATTCATCCATTTGACACCCTTAAGTAAAAAATTTCTTATATATGAGGATAGAGTAAATATTTAAAAAGATAAAAAGACAGGAGAAAAAAAATATAAGTATAATACATAATACGACTTGAAAAGAAAAAAAAAAGAGAAATTATAATGAGGATGAAAAGATTTAGAACAAATTCATTTTTATCTTTACTTAATTCAAAATTTTAATTAGATTATTTATTTAAATTCGAATATGATTCAATGAAGATCCAATAATTATGACATAAGATTGGATCAATTTTACTTATTAATATAATATATAAATCTTAATATTATGTATAATTAAATTGTAGAAAAAAGATATAATAATTAATTAAGGTATATTTTATCATATATTTCAAAATAAATTATATAAATATAATATCATGTTATACAAATTATTATTTATTAAATAAAATATTTTTACTATTAATATACAATTGTTCAAAAAACAATTGTTTTAAAAGAATACAAGACACTCATTGTGACAATGATTAATTTCTATTAAAAAATTAACTCACTAGCTTTAATAGTAGTCTCTCAAAAAAAAATGTTTTTTTTTTCATCTATCAAATTTAAACTCAAGTTCTTGCATAAAAAGTCAAACTTAGTATCACTAGATAAACAATAATAACGAAGAGTTTATAATAATATAATTTTTACGTGTACTCAATTTAACACCTTAACCCCTCTCTTCTCCCCCTTGCAGTTGTTTCATACTCTAGGGTTAGGGATAGGATTTGCTCTAAAGATAAGAAGTAGTGTAATATATATATTGTATAAATTTTGTGAGAAGGTTTGTTATGTGCTTGCATGCTTGTCACTTAAGATTTAGTTTGACATTGTATGCTGATATTTGATGATCTAAATTGAACTTGAAAAAATTCATATACATGAATAACCATTACAGTTTGATTGTTTTCACAGTATAGTATGAATTTGTACATGAAAATTAGTATAATGGTGTCTCTCTAAGTTTAAATATTCGTATAAAAGTTCCGTAATTTTATATTAAGGGATTGATTTTTAGTGAATTTCTCAGTGATAATTATTTGATCAAAATCCTAACAAAAATTGACAAAAAAATAAGTTTAATTATATCTTCATATGATTTGATAAGAAAACTTATTGTTTTGCTATATAAATTAAAAAAGCATTACGATTGGTATTATGCTACAATTTAAAAAAAAATCTCAAATTTTATTGCTAAACTAATAGAATTCAAAGATTTGAATTACAATATGATTGATAAATTAGAATATCACACTAAATCATATACTAGACTTTATTTAAGATCAATAACTGTTCCCACACATCAAACAAGTCATTTTGGTGTATTTTGTTTTCATTCACACACTTCCAAGAGATCACTAGCAAAGAAATTGCTTTAAATTAAGCTACTTGACATTTGAGTTATTAAGTAATGGATTACAGCCAAAAAGAACATGCATCTTGTTATATAAATAGCATTCCTTTAACTTTTCTTCAACCATGCATTTACATTGGAATCTCTCTCATTTACGGTATATATATATATGACTCCTCAACGTATTTCTCATGAAAAACGTATTGAAAGTAATATTTTATGTGTCCAACGATCACTTTAGCCACTCGTAATTGCTTAAAATGTCATAAATCCTTTTATAATAGTATAGAACAAATTATTTATTTGATATTTTTATGTATTATGATTATAATTATCATTATGAATAAAAATATATAAATGTTAAATGGTGAAAAATAATAAAGAGTGATTAGTCTACGACTCTTACTGTAAAGAGATTTTTCTCTAAAAAAAATGTAGAAGAGATTTTACAACGCATACATGATAAGTTTATTAATTTTTATAATAATTATATTAAAAATTATGATCATCATAATTTTTTTTATAAATTAATAATATAATTTTTTATACTAACAGTACAAATAAAAGTGATCATTAATAAAATTCATAGCAACATTTCTAGTTATCAGGAGGAGAACTAACTCCTATATAATAAAATTTAAGTTTTTAGTTATAAAAATAAAATAACTTCTATATTTATTCTTTTTTCTACGTAGATGCATGTCTTCCATTATTTTATTATACGAATTTTTAAGTTTTAAATCAAATTAAATAGATATATTAATTTATTCCACTTCTAGTTATTTTCATTTAGATTTTGTACAATTCTATTTTTTTAAATCATTTTCAAATTAGATAAATTTGGTTTTGTCACATTTCTTTTATCAAAACATTCAAATTAATATTTATATTTAAATATTTAATTTTTTTAATAAACCTAGAAAATAAATATTTTAAAAAATTTTAGAAATGAAAATATAGTGAAAATTCTATAAAGTCTTTCAAGTTTTATAGGGTGAGATATTAGGGTTTGAAAACGGAGAATTTTAATTTTAGAAAAATTTTGATGTTTTGATTATGAGCTTTAACTTTTTAAATAAAAATTTTAAAATAATTTCATCAATTTAATTTATAAAAAATTCTAAGTAAAAACTTTGTTAAAAAAGAAAAACTGTACAATATAACTATATACATGATAACTCAGTTACATAACAGATAAGAAGATAATATCAATTCTAAGACAGTATGCCTATCAATAGGCAGTTTATGGAAAGTAATTAACGAATTTAGAGATAAATATTCATTTACATTTGCGTTGATATGTCTGTTCGTCCGTCAGGACGGCCATGGAAGTCATGAAATTCTTTCTATTCTACTTTTGGGCTTAATTTTTTTTATATACACTGTTTGTTTTTTAATTAAACATCAACTTAAATGTGATTTAAAAACAAATAGATTATGCACTTTCAAAGATAAATATTTTTATATTATTGATTAATTAAAATTTAGTTTAAATATATAAGTTTTAAAATAACTATAGCAAAGATTAAGACACATCTCCACCTTGAAATAAAAAAAAGGTCATGGAATAAAAATTAAAGAATTGTCCTTCTGCTCTAGTGTTTTTCCTCTTGCTCGCACTGCATATACACCTCCATCCCCTTCGAATACCTATATCTATCCCACTCCATATGTTTGCAACTATTTAATTCATTGGTTATGCTAATCGATTATGTAATTTGGCTTAATCAATTATGTAATTCATTGATTTTTCTAATTGATTATCGAATTGACCTAGTTGATTATGTAATTTGTTAATCGATTTTATATGCGATAATTATTAGTTGCTCAACCTATTTGATTATATATATAATAATAATAATAATAATAATAATAATAATAATAAATAAATAAATAAATAAATAAATAAATAAATAAATAAATAAATAAATAAATAAAAGGGTAAAATAGTATTTTTTATTTAAATCTAATCTCTAATATTTTCTCTTTCTTTAAATCAAACCATCTCAAAATATTTTTTTTATTTCTTTTCTATTAAATAACTTAAATTTTCACTTTATATTTTTAATCTATTTTTCTCTTTATATCTTCTCTACCAAACATAACATAAAAGGAAAAAATGAAAATAAAAAATGAAGATAAAAAATTGGAGTTTTTTTTAGTGAGTTAGTGAAAAGAGAAATTAAAAAGTGGTGGGTTACAATTTTTTTTTTCACATTAAGATGATAAGAAATAGCGTACAAAATACTCAAACCGTAGGTGATAATCGATTTGGGTGGGTGCGATATTCGATTCTAGGGGTTGATAATTGACTAACTTTTTTTAAAATACCATTTGAAATCTTTGACATAAACATTTATTCTCTCAGAAAAAAAAATAATTTACGCTGATAAGTTCGTCAACTATCATTGAAATATCACTTAATTGTATTGATATTTTTTAATAATAAATACTTTTAAAATTATTTTTTATTAGAACTTAATATTAAAAATACAAAAGAATTACTGAAGATAAAAACTCAATTAAATAATGAATAATATGAAAATAATATTATTAAATAAAATAAAATTATTGAAATTTACTTATATTTAACATCAATCTACATAATTTTTTATTTTGATTATACTCAATACTATTAGAAGAATGTTTTTTTCATATCAACACAGAATCGATTGTTTATAGCGTATAATCAAATCTTGTAGCGAGTTGTGCTCTTTTCAATCGTTTATATGCGAGCTGTAAAAGAGTAAAACAGTACACTATTTTTAATCTCATTTATATATTTTCAGGGAGAATTTAGATTTTAAAAGATTGTTTTAGTATAAAAATTATATAAATTTAAAAAAATTATGTGAATTTTAAAGTTTTTTTAAGATAAATTTTAATTTTAGATTTTAATAAATTTATGTTATAAAAATATATAAGATTTAAAATTAAATTAGTAAAAATTTTCAATCTTTATTTTTTTTGCTTTTTATTAAAAAATCACTTAAATCACCAATACAATATATGAAAAGATAATTATCATTTTTTATAAATATATAATTATATTTAATAAAAAAATCAATTTTACAAAATTACTTACCATACTAATCAAGTAGCATACTTACAAAAATATTTGTAAATAATATTTTTTAATAAATTTTATATAATAAATTTAAAAAAAAATTGTAATAGATTCGAAAAGATATGAAAAAAATAAAAAAAATCATCCACATAAATATAATTATATTAAAAAAATAATAAAATAGACAAATATTCTTATAATATAATTAATCTATGTCAATATAACTATTTATATATTTTAATCAAGTATTTAAAAATATCAAATATCATATGATTTTTATGTATTTTTAATATTAATTAATCTAAATAAATCGATTAAACGATATAAAAAAATATCTTACTTGATTGTAATAAGATAAATTGAGGAAAAAAATCAAATATTGTACCAATATTTATATTATATTAAATAAAAAATTATATATAATGAGAAAAAGAAAAGTCTAATAACAATAAAATAAATAAATAGAATTATTACTAAAATTATAAAAATTTGAAGGGTTGTATGGAATTGTTAAAGATGTGATTTATTGTTAAAAAATATTTTAAAATTTACTAAAATTTGTATGTTTTAATACTAAATTTTTTTATAAATTATAAAAAATCTTAATTAAATATCACTAAAATTTGAAATTATGTTTAAAAATTCTAATTATTCTAATTAGATATTAGAAAACTTGTTTATATTATTTAAAATTTTGATTGAATACTAAGATATTTTTTATAAAAAATATTTTAAAATCTCAATTAAACACACTCTCCAAAATAAAACAAATTCAGAATATTATTTCTTTTCAATCTCATTTTTATTTCTTTCAAACTAAATCATCTAAAATTTCTTCTTATTTATTTATTTATTTCCTTATTTTTTATTTTTCATGCGTCCTATTCTTCGCGGAGAAACAGAGTAAAGAATCAAACTGAAAGAGAGGGGGAACAGGTGACACGTGCATAGACATTTCAAAATTTAATTCTTTGACGACCTATTTCATGAAGTAGCTAGTAATGTTCCTTTCACCAGAAAAAAAGAAAGAAAAGTAATTAATGTTCTGTGTCTTGTGTCAATTGGAATATAGGTGTACTACACAATTAATTTTTACAATTGGTTCCTGCAATTAAATAAATGAACAAGCACGAGGGGGTTGCCACCGCTGATTCGTCGATACCATGAAATATAGTATTTTAAGAAAAGCATTCCGTGATGATCCAATTAAAATAATTAATATTGTTAAATATAATTAATAACTTTCTGTATGTGTCTCTGATTGGTTTATTCTTTACATATATTAGAATAATTTTCCCAAGAAAATCTGAGTAAGCATACATGCAATCCAAGCCTTTTAATCACCGCTCAATATAATACTAGTACTTGTTTAACCATTGACAAACAGCGAAAGTAAATTGATTAAAGTAACTCTAGATTAAAAAGGAGCATCGATATCAATAAACAAACACACTTAGGACTAATAACTTATTGAACCAAGGGCGTAATTATTTAATATTTTAGGAGTTTGATTTTTAATTTTAAATATGAAAAAATTATATTCAAAATATATATTTATTGTATGATGATAGTTCTTATGTATTAAGAAAGAAATATTTGTAGTTGTGATTTACGGTATCAACAGAAATTAATTTTTATTTTTGATTAATAAAGCTTTAATATTGATTAAAAAAATATTTAAAACCTAAAATTTAAATATATATTTTTTAAATTTTTTATGTGTTGTGAAATCAAAATTAGAATTTTATTTCATATATATATGTTAATTTTTAATGTAAGTGTTTATTATATAAATTATTGAAATAAAGTTATAATTTTAACTTAAGAATAACATAAAAATTACTTAAAATAATTCATCTAAGTTTTATTTTATTAAAACACTTTAAAAATTGCATCTAAATTTTATCTATTTAACAAATGTTACAATAATGATTTATCACAAATAATTAAATATCAAATAAATAATATTTTAATATAATATAATATTTTATATTTAATGAATACTTCTTAATTTATATATAGCAATCTTAAATATCAATAAATACATAAGACACTCCTGAGTCCTTACTACTTGTAAAAAATTAATTTTAAATCTTTCTATAGTATGTACTATTTTTCTATTAATCCTCTTATTTATTTTGTATGATAAATATTACATATATTTTATATTTTTAAGATGTTAAATAGATATATTTTTTATTTAATATTTCTTTGTAAAATAATAGAAAAAATTATTAAAGAAGTTGTAAAAAAATAATACAGATTACTCTACCTCCAAAAGCTAACTAATAAAAATGAAAAGGCAATTATATGCACGAAGAACAAGGTTAACTAGCGTTGATTCCGAAAGAAGGAGGAGCGCATGATGCAATGGAGGGAAGGGTACAAGGCAAGAGTGGGAATCTCTTACACAACTCCATCGTCATCAATCAAACATTAATAACCTCTGCACATTGTCATGTTTATTGTGAGAGATCTTTGGATTCAAATTCCTATGCACCCCCCCTATGACTTTATTTGGCTTCCTTTTCTAGAAAAGAAATTAAAGATTGGACTTCCCAATCTTATTTTATTTTTATAAGTCAATCTTATTTTATTTCTCATTTTAGAATTTTTTTCTCACATCATTTGTAACTACAGTACTTTATTGAGGAAGTATTAATTACCTTTTAAATATACTAGTTGTATAGTAGTAAGTAGTAACCGAAGAGTACAGTTACTCATAATGAGAATGTTTTAGCAAGATGCATGATTATTTTATTATAAAAATTGGTATAATCAATTGTTTTTTAAAATGTGTGTATTATTTAAAATAACAAATAAAATGAGATGGGAAGAATAGTTATTTATTATCCTACATATTTTAAAAATAAAATAAACAATTATTTGATAATTTTTTTAATAAAACAAAGAAATATTTAAAACTTATTTTTTACCCAATTAATTATCTCCCAAAGTTTGAAACAATTAATTTAAAAATCATCTTTTAAAAAATATAACAGTTCAGATTGATATTTTATGTATCTTATTCTTCTCAACGTTCTTATACTCCAGGACCTTTCTTCGACGCAGAGTTGTTACTCAACACTGTTTTCAAAATGGTTATCAATCAGTTTTTTTTTTTTAAATTACTTTATAAAATATTTTTTAAAATAGAAAGAGAATCAAAAAGCTAAAAGAGACGTGAATGATAAAAAAACAAGCTCAAAATTTCTTTGTTTCTTTCTTAAATTGCTTTAATAATATTTTTTATTTCATTACTTACTTTTAAAAAATTAAAATAGAATTAATTACTACTTTCTTGAGTATAATTTTATCAAGAAAGAGATAAAAGACATTAATAGTTACAAATAAATTTGAGACAAATAAAAGATATTAATTAAATTTATTAATCTATATGTTATAATCTTAAACGATATACCCCCAAAGATTATATTCTGGCGTAATAAAAAAAGAACAAAAAAAAAAAAGAGCAAGTAATACTGCTATATATATCACATATGAAAGTTAGTACCGTATCCTCATAAATAGAGATATTTTAGAAAAGTTAATTTTTATACTAATAAAAATATATTTGTTCTCGTGTAATTTATTTTATTATTTAATAAAAAACTTCTATTTGTTTTAAAAAATTATTTACGGAAGTTCTGCATAAAAAAATGGATGAGAAAAACATAAGAATTTTCAAGAATAACTTATATCCTTATGTCATCGATTATCTTGTAGAACAAATTTTTGAAAAAGAGAACTAAAAAATATAAAATAAAAATAAGTCGGTACCGAAGTAATTTAGTGTTTGAATCAGAATATTTTATTTCAAAATAGTTGAGATGATAGTTACATTAAATATACCTAGATGAATCCGTTTGAGTAAGGTGTAAAAATATCCTATGGTGTGAGTGAAATAACCCCTGGAACAAAACAATTTCAAAGTTCTTAAAATTTGAATAAGTACAGTAAAATTTCTTCGAACATATTGCGTCGTAGGGTCGGCAAGTGTTTGAAGATAAAATTATAAAAGTTAAAACAAGACAAACAACAACTGAATATGACCCGCCTGTTGTCATTTTTCTTCAATTCCTTATTAGACACACAAATATAAAAGGGTGCGCCAAATAACTCATGAGAAGTACACCATCGAAAAGTCTTGTCATGTTGTTAAGAGAATTGCTTTTTTTTTTAAATAAATTATAAATACTTTTTACAAAAAATATTTCTATCCGCATTAGATAAGATTATTATATTAATGAAAAATTATAAATAACTATTAATTATTATTTGTAAAATACAAATTTTGTTTTTACCACTTTTTCCCTTTAATTCAAATTACAAATTTTTCTTTCTTTTATTTACTTTTCACAGTACTAAAATAAATGAGTGGAGTTGGATTCTTCTGCAAAGTAACCGATTTCATAAAACTACAAAACCATATTTGACCCACTTTGTCCTTTGAGTTAGCGAGTCATCTTATTTAATAGATAAGATTATTAAAATATTAAAAAACTATAATAACTATAAGAACATGAAAAAAACAACGTATTGTATTTATAAATTAAAAAAAATCTAATTTTTCACTATTTAACCTACGATTTAATAAGACCTGACAAAAAAAAAATCACAATTACACGAGTCTAAACTTTTTGTTACTAATCCTAACCACATAGTTCCAGTCTTTAAGTTATATATCCAACTTCCATACAATTCTAGTGTTGTGTGATATCTTCTTAAACACAAAACAGAGCATCTAAAGAGCGTATTGGATCCTCTCTTACCCCCTTGCCTTTATAGTAGAAAAAACAAACGAGAGAAAACAGAACAAAAATAAAATAAATGATGGAGAAAAAAGAACAGTTGGAGTGAGATAGAGAGAATGGAGAAAGTTCAGAAAGGGAAATTCTGGAAAGGATCCAAGTCCTCCAAAGAGAAGAAAAACGTTCCGGCACAATGTGCTAGTGTGCGCTATCCATGAATTGGATTAGTAACATCAAAAGTATATTGTAATTAGTCTAATCTTACCATTATCTATGCGGTGATGGATGACAAAGTGTGCACTATACGTTATATTTGGTATGGGGAGAGAAAAAATTAAAATTAAAATGAAAAGAAAGAAAATAAATTTTAATTTACAAACTCAAATATTTCTCTTTTTTTAAAAAAATATTTATATTTTTCTCTCTATTTTTTTTTCTTTCATCCAAACATATAACTAGAGTTTTTTCTTATAAAAATTATAAATAATTTTTATAAGAGATAATCCTATTTGAGTTAATTCTAATTATTATATAAAATGAAAATTTGTTTTTAGTATTTAATGTAATTTTATACTTAATAAAATAATTTTGTATTAACTAATAGACGTGCTCGGTAATATCTTAAAATCAAGGACGGTTTAGAAAAGAAGAAAAAACTTTTTGATATTTGATACCTTTTGAAAAGGAGACGTAAAAAATGATTTATAAAATAAAAATATTTTTTATTTTATTTTTTACACAACTTAATATAAAATAATGAAATTTCTATTTATTTGGTTAAAAAAAAAATATTATGTGGTGTGTTTGACAAATGTTTTGGCGTATTTGAGTGTATTTAGTAGCAACAGGAAGAGGCAACATGGGCATCTGTTATTTGAATTTGTCAAGTTTATTCTCTCTCTGGTGTCGTTCGATCACGTGAGCTAGTTTTGGAGAGAGAAAAAGACACGCAGTTCTAGAGAGGAGAGGACCCGGTTGCAGAGAAGAAAGAGCCAAAGGAGCCAGGTTCCCTCAACCTCAATAAATAATAATATCTTTCTCGGTGTGGTAGCATCATTGTAAGAGAAGGGAAAAGCGGGAACAGAGGGTTTTGTTTGGCTTTGCAGTTGCACTCTGGCGCAGTTGTGGAGAGCGAGCGAGCGAGTGTGTGTGTGTGTGTATAAATAGTGAAGATAGATAGCGTGAGAGAAATGCAGCAGCACCTGATGCAGATGCAGCCCATGATGGCAGCCTACTACCCCAACAACGTCACCACTGATCACATTCAACAGGTCCTTTCTTTTCTCTCTTCCATCTCCATTCTCCCCTTCCCCTTCTTCTCCCTCTGTCTCTGCTCAGGGAACCTTTTCTTTCGTGTCTCTGCGCCCTGTGGGTCTTACTGTGCCACTTTTAGTACTCTCTTTATTCTTTGTCACTTTCTGCTCTCTGCCGGCTTCTCTTTGCTCTTTGCTCTTTGCTCTTTGCTCTTTCCTCTTAATCACTTCTCTTTCACTTTTTATTAACCATAACTATACTTTTTCTTAAGCCCCTTTACTATGCCTTTCCTTTTAATTACTTTTTCTCACTTACTTCTTTTCTAACCACGCCAAATTCATTGACATAACCATTCTTCTCCGTTATTTGCTTTAATCTTCTTCACCGTCAAGTTACTACTTTCTTTCAACTGTTCCTTGCTATTTACTAGATTGCTTCGGCCATGTGTCTGCCTTCTCTGTTTTAGTTTTGCTCCTCCATGCCACAACTTTGAACAATTCTAAGTTGAATAACGATTAATTTAATTTAGTTTTTCTCCTCCATGCCACAACTTTGAACAATTTTAAGTTTAATAACAATGAATTTAAGAAAGAGTTTGACATCAAAGTAAGATGTGAGGAAATTGCATGCCATAAAATGCTAATGTTTATCCTTTCGCATGTATTATTGGAACATAAATATATGGTATACAACTGTTTTTATCTCTGTCCATTTTTTTTTCATCTCCTTTTGTATACATGCATTTAAAAATACACCCTAAAATCATACGGCAGAACTTTTTGTTGTTCACAAAATACTTTCCTTACTATTTTCAACCAACGAAGATAAGCTCTCTCTGCGTGTTTTCTGAAATTTATTAAGATCACCATCCACCTTAGTGTGTGTTTTAAGGGAAGACAGTTCAACGAGGAATTTTTTTGTTGCCTTTGCACACCACCTCACATTTACTTACTAGGGAATTTTCCCTGCATTTTTTTATATTATCATCTCTATTCTCTGATATTACCATTTTTTCTCTTTTCAAGCAGTACCTGGATGAGAACAAGTCCTTGATTCTGAAGATTGTTGAAAGCCAGAATTCTGGCAAGCTGAACGAGTGTGCCGAGTAAGAATTGGTCTAAATTGCAACATCAACTGAAAATTGTTTCATTTCTTAATTTCTTAACAAGGTTGTCCCCTTCGGTACCTAGTTGGCAGATTTATTTACAGTTAGATGCCAGTTCCAGATCATATCTAGATTCCATCTAACGGTGAATGTCTTTGCCAACTAGACATGATGCAACCCCATAGAATTTCCTGATCCCGTCATTATCATATCATATGTATGGTAAAATTCAAGCATTTCCTCAGGCGGATTAGAATTTCATTATGTCAGGGTTTCAACCTTTTTGTATGATATAATCTGGCTGTACGGTATAGAAACTTGGCAAAATTATTTACATCAATCCCTTTAGTGAGTTTCTATTTTAGTTTTCTGGTTATCTGTTTCATTTGTAGATCAGTGATGTAGCTCCTCAATGCAATGGTAAGCTTTTGGGTATTAACGAGGATGGAAGATTGACAGTAAAAAATGATTACAAGACTAATTTTTAAGGACTTTTAAACGTCCTAGTTTCTTAAGTGGTGATAGTTTACACACAATTACAGTATTTGTTGTTATAAACTACTACTCAATCTAATGATAAAAAATCAAAAGTGTTCGAAGTCTGCACTCTGCAGTGACTTTCTATCTTTTTGCAGGCTTTTTCTAAGATTTGGGGGGTGCCCTACAATACTTAAAAAAATTGCACAACATGATGACTTGATGCAAAAAAGCTATAACTTTTTGCAAAATATTTTACATCTTGTTTGATTGGAATATCAATCTCGTACTTCAGGACAACCCTTTTTAGCAACTGCATCATTCGAGTTTTGTCAATGCAGTTGGAAGGCGACAGAGGATATTAACAGCTTTTTCATTTTATTTTGGGGTTATAAAAAGGTTTCTTCCAGGAATCAAACTTCTCCTTGCTTGCCTTAAGATAGAAAACCGAAACAATTATTGGATTCTGCCCTTAACATCTTGACATCAGATTCTCGTTCCTTTCCTGTTCCTTTTGTTGTGGTCCTAAACGATCATAATCCTCTTGCTATTGTTTCAGGAACCAATCAAGGCTGCAGAGGAATCTCATGTACCTAGCTGCAATAGCTGATTCTCAACCCCAACCACCTCCAATGCCTGGTCAGGTACATGCCTATTTTCAGAATATTGATCAGTACAAGTAATCACTTTGAAAGCATTAACTTGAGAACATGTTGGATATATTTTATCTGTGAAATATTGCAATGATCCATATCAATCACTAGTTCTTTTTATCATACATAGCATAATACTATGTTAGGAATATCAATGAACCATACTATTGAAATTGCTCAGGATACCTTTTTTCAGTTTCTAAAATCTATTTTTCAGTTCAACTCTTATCTGAAATCAAAGAATTGATAGATCTGTTCCGCCCAAAGCTGGAATGGACTAGGGTTATGAACTTGGGTTATGAACTTGTAATCTTTAATTTGATGGAGTCAATTCCATGATAAGGTTCATTTAACTTCATACTCTTTTGGAAATCACTGTAGTATCCTCCTAGTGGAATTATGCAGCAGGGAGGCCACTACATGCAGGCTCAACAGGCTCAGCAGATGTCACAACAACAACAACTAATGGCATCACGCTCCTCCCTCTTGTATGCCCAACAGCCTTTCTCAGTGCTTCAACAGCAGCAAGGTTTGCACAGCCAACTTGGCATGAGTTCCAGTGGAAGTGCAGGGCTCCACATGTTGCAAAGTGAAGCCACTAATGTGGGAGGCAATGCAACCATAGGAACTGGCGGAGGGTTTCCTGATTTTGTACGCATTGGTGGCAATGGCAAGCAAGATATTGGAAGTTCAGGAGAAGGCCGAGGAGGAAGCTCTAGTGGCCACTCTGGTGACGGTGGTGAAACCCTTTACCTGAAATCTGCTGCTGATGGAAACTAAACTAACCAGGGAGAATGGTAAAACTCCTTGGCCTTTATTTAGTTAGGAGAATTAGGCAGTGGACATTAAGTAGGGGAAGGAAGAAAGGGAAAACTTGCTTGCTGCTTAGGTATCTTGTTTGTTTATCTTGTGCTAAAGGCAAACAATCTAATCACTGCCTTAACGTTTCTGCAGTAGTACTAGTAACATGATGCATGTTTTAATTTTCGTGTAAAGTTTTAGTCATAAATGTCATGGTCACGTGTTCATCCCCTTTTTGTTCTGTATGCCCACTTGTTGGAGAGGGTTATTTGGTGAACGATGACGGATATAATTTTGACGCTATTCGTACCTTATGGAGTTTGATGCATCAAAGTTCAAACACAATCTAGACCCATCAAAGTTTAATAAAATATAAATAAATTATATATGAATAATTAATTTAAATGAAAAGTAGAAAAATGTGCTAATAAATCATGTGTTATAATTCTCAAAAATATCCTTATTATGTATTTCTTTTTGGATAAGCAAAATATCCTTATTATGTAAGATAGTATTGTTTATATCAAGTTTAATATGGCTAATAAAGAATAGAAATATCTAAGTGATTATTATACCTTTGAAGTATTCTTTTACGCAAATTATTAGCTAGCAACCTTCTCGACTATATGTAGCCAAAAAAAATATGTCTATTAGCTATTGAGCTTCTCAACTAAAGGCTTTATTATAGTTACTTTTTGAATTAGGTTTGTGTTCCATTTATAGCTTTCAAACCTATCTTAACTTAGTAATTCTATTCAACTCATTTTTTTTCTACTATTCTAACTCAACCATCACTTGTAAGCTAACATATTGGTAAAGACCAAACATAAAAGCATCAAGACTCAAACAATGAACCGATCCTCAATAAATTACGATAGAACCACAAAAAAAGTATGGGACGTCTTTAGCAAGTGAAATTGATTAGTGAAAATTCATAGTTGTGTGAATAATGTTAAAAAACTACTTCCACTCATTAGAATACATATACCTTTAGAAAAAGAAAGGCAGAATTATCTAGTCAATATACCCTAAATTTTCCATTTACAATTCATATTCTTTTTAAGTTCTGAATGTAAGGATATTTTTAATTTATATTTCAAAAGAATTTAGCTATTCCTTTTGAATTTTGAATGCAATGATATTTTTCGTCTCCAGTATTTGTTAGAAGACTCAACTGCACAATTGTAAAAAAGAGATTTCAAAACCACTCATATTTAAGTAGACATATTGATCTCTAGTTTTAGTCTTATTAAACATTTACACTAATACAAACATAGTTAAATACTAGTTAATGATTAACGATAACATCAATAAAGATAATTTCTATGTAATTTTTATTTTGTATATTTAAAGTATTAGACCTTTTATCCAACATAATTATTAGGCAAACCCATATATAATAGAAGATGGTTAGCTACTTTTCCTTTTTTATATATATATATATATATATATATATATATATATATATATATATATATATATATATATTTTGTATCGGTCGATTCCCTGGTCCAAATCCACTAAGCGGATCCTCCTGGTCTATCAAGGCCCAATCTATAAAGGAGAGGTCCAAAAAAGACTTAACACTTTTCAAAAATCGTTACTAGTCAGTTATAAAGTAGTTAAGAGGTTACTTGTGTGACAATTTACTTATTAGCTAATTCCTAATATGTATAAAAACCCAAAGAGGTTAAAAGAGAGGGCTTGGATTTCAATTGCTACGACACGAATACTACCAGAACTTTCAGACAAATATATATATATATATATATATATATATATATATATTAAAAAAGCAACTATAAATTTTTTTATTAATGATCAAGATAGCAGTTCTAAATAGTTTGTTTCTCATGTAAAAGAAATAATACTATTTAAATTATTGGATATTATCAACACTTTTTATATAAAACTCACTCAACTTAGTGAAGTTATAAGAAATTTACAAAGTTAACAACTTATAAAAAAGTTGTTAAAAATATAATTTTATAAAATTTGATATATAATGTCAATTAATCTTATTTCATTATAAATTAGATAAAAAATGATAAAATATTATTTTGTTCTTAATCTCATTATTATTACTATTATAATTTGATCCTATTCTACAAGTTGCTTATTAGTTACCTAGAAACATGCACTGATGAGACATTGATACTATATTGGGAATCATGGAATAGGAGGGAAAAGGAGCATAGTACAAAAGTATCAAATTTTCATTATTAGTTTAAGAGGATAAATAAGAAGGATTTTTTTTTTCTAATGACACATTGACACCCACAAAAGTAATTTTCTTCTCTGAAATGGGAGGAAGGGAAGTTTCTTAATTTTTTTTTTGCTTTAGATTTTTTAAAAATGAAATTACTTTTTAACATAAAACATGAAAAAGAACAAATAATTTTATGTTAATAAAAAACAATAGAGTAAAAAAATTAATTTTTTGCGTTACATTTAATTTTTAATTATTATAAATTTTTTATATAATTTATTGATTTCTTTCTATTCACTCTTACACTTATCCAAATAATTGGAGAAAATTTCTCCAGTTTTCTAAATGGTATATTTTTGTACTCTAATTTTCTTTTATTTCTACCCCTCTTGTTTTTATTTTATTTTTATATTTCCTACTTATTTCACTTTTTGTCCAACATTATCCTAAACGAAAATAAGGCTAAGAAGACACAAAATAAATTATGCACGAGAGTTAAAAATTAACTGCCTTAAGTTTTAATAACGTGACTAAAAGGAAATTATTTTATTAAACCTACATAACAATATATAGTATATCAATTTTTTCAATAAAAAGTTAAATATAAATTAATTTATTAAATTTACTCTTAATTGAAGTTAATTTTACAAAACTAAATTTATACAGTGTGTAAATTATAATTCAAATCTATACTTAACAAATAAACATTACTTGGTTAAATTTCTTTTCTGATCTGATGCACATACAGTTAACATACCTTTTTAAAATGAACATATTAACAAGTTAATAATATATTTGGTTAAATTAGTAAGAGAATGCATGGAAATGTATAAAGTAAGTTGAATATTTAGGTAAGAAAAAAAAAGATTTATTATTATGAAGTGAAAAGTGCCAGTTGTAGTGTTTGAGCTAATCTAAAGATTTAAAAGAAAAGGGAAGGGAGTGAGAAGAAATTCCGTTAAAAAGCGAGAGTAGTTGATTGGGAGCCACGAGTTGGCGCGAAAGCAAAGGGAAGAAGAAGAAGGTGCCGAAGTTGAAGGGCGTCGCGAAGAATGTCTTGTCATGGATCTACAGCAACATCCACACCCACACCCACATTCACTTCCATTTCTCTCTCCTTTCAATTTCCCCAAAAAACTAAAACATGCCCTTCCCCTCTCACTTTCACCTTCACATCTTCCCACTTTCTTAACGCATTTCATTCAACATCGCTCCCACACATCCCTAATTATTTTCCTTCTCTTTATGAACCTTCTCGTTTAGACCTCCCACACTTTACACCGCAATTATGGTACGTTCTCTATTTTTCACTTTCACTCTCTTCAATTTTTACTTGTTTTTCACGCAATGCCTTTCTCTCTGTATAATCAATGGAAGCCTCTTTTTATTTTTATCTTTTACATTACAATAACACTTTTGCGTGCGTGAATGATGGAATGGAACTATCAACTAGATGCTGGAGAAGGTGTTAGGGATTACCAAACTTTGAAGTCGAGTGATTCTTTGTAATGTACACTTGTTTTATATAGTGATCCTCCTCCATGACCAATGCACATTGGAGTTTTGGAGGAGTATGGGAAAAGGAATTGGAGTTCACTGGTAAAATCAATCAGACAAAGCTTATTTGCAGTTCTTAAGTGCTTTGGGTGTTTTCTCCTATAAGAATTGGAGTTTCACCTTAGGAATCTATGCTGACATTTAATGTAAACATCTATTAAGCAGATTATCGAGGTGGAATTTTAATTCTAATTGGAGAATAAAACTAAAAAAATACCTATCTAAGTTTTGTCCAGATCTAAAAGCAAATGATTTATTTTGGGAGATGATGCAATCAGATCAAGTTGGACACTTAGGCAGCATTGTGAGAGAATAATGATGCCAAGAGTGGATAAATTATGATACAAAAAAGTGATGAATCATGAAGCGCAAAGCTGACAAATCACACTTGGTTTGTTCTGTATAAACTGGATGGACATGTTATCCAGATGTGTTAAAGAAGGGGAGATTTTTTCACCCTTCTGTTTTTCTTTTTAGCAATGGGTAGAAAGAAAAATAGATTTAGTAGGCATATCAAGTTCAAACAATATTGAGCTCAGGATCCTGAGTTTTGGGTTGTGACTCACGATTGTTTATACTTAAACACCCACTTTTGAAAAGCATAGTTAGACTTAGACTTGTAGATTCTGATTTCCTGTGATATTCTTTGCAATTTTTTCAAGATTCAAAAACTCAAAATATCTCTCAACCAATATATAGAAAATGATGTATTAGGGAAGAAATATGGTATCTTGTAATGTAGCAGCTAACTTTGGTATCCAGTTGGTTGTTGGGCTACTATGCGTGGGGATTATGGTAAAACATTCTGATTTATTTTATTTGGCTGTTAGTATTACAGGTCCTGTCAAACTATAAGAAAGAAACTTGTATCAAGACTAGACATATTTTAGTTTAGTTAGGAATTTATAGATCTTTCTAGACACTCATCATGGGGCAAACGTATGGACAATTCTTGTTAGCTTTTCTTGCAGACAAGATAATATAAAAATACATATTTAGAACCTTAATGAGATCTTACATAGACCATTATAGTAAAAAATTAATGATTCCATATCTCCATCTGCAGGGGACTCCAGTGAATATTATTGTGGGTTCTCATGTCTGGATTGAAGACCCAGAGGTATCTTGGATTGATGGACAGGTATTAAAAATCAATGGAAAGGAAGCTGAAATTGAAACTACCAATGGAAAAAAGGTTTGTAGACTGTCAGAGTGCCAGTTACTTGGTTCCTTATTTTATAGTATTTTGGTTCCTTATTTTATAATATTTTTTGCCTTTTAACATCCAATCTATTTTGAGAAGAACATTGATAGGTTTACTGCCAATTTTGGTCATTGATAGGCGACACCCTATCTTGATTAATAAGACTTTCATTCTAGAATCAGCCCATACTATGTCGGATAGCTAAACGTTTGACATAGGCTTACTGTATGGGAACAGTTAATACAGAAGAAAGATAAAATATTAATGACAGGAATGATTTACCTCTCCTTTAGGGGCGGTGAAATGTTGCTTGGGGGGGGGGGAGGGGTTGGCCCCATCCTTTTTTTCCCTTTAAAACATTTGTTTTTTTCGTATGTATTTTTTTTCCAAACAAAATTAATTTGGCCCTCTCAAAAAAGGAATTTTCCCATTAGGTCCCCCATCTTAATTATTCTAGCTTTGTCCCCAGTCTCCTTTGTGATCATCCTAAGTTTATATACATAGCCACTGCTTACATGGTAATCAACTAAAATAATAAAAAGCACTGCTAGTTAGCTGTATCTGAGCTTCAAGTAGATCATGGAATGGGAAAAGAAGGGTAAAGAAAGCACTAAAAAGTAACAAGGGAAGAGATCCATAAACGAGCATTCTTTCTTTCATTATTGAATCTCCTAGCTTGGGATTCAAGTCATCATTATGGTCTATAGAAGATTATTTAATTAATGTTTATTATCCTGAAAATCCACTGCCAAAGTCATTGGAGTCCTGAACAAATTTATCACCGTCTGTGTCTTCATTGTATTCCTGCTTTATCTTTACTGATTGAACTCTGCAGTAAAAAATTTATTATTATTTGTTTACTTCTAAAGGCATTTTACTTCATTCCTTAATGCAGCACTCGTTCTTTCTCATGCTTGTATTGCTAGCTGGAAAATGTGCAAAATATTGCAGTAACTTATTAAGCAAAGATTACATCTGAATTATTACTTATACTTCTATTTTGGCTATTTTAAGGTTACTGCAAATTTATCAAAGATATATCCTAAGGATATGGAAGCTCCTCCTGGTGGAGTGGACGATATGACTAAACTGTCCTATTTGCACGAGCCTGGAGTCCTTCAGAACTTAAAAGCTAGATATGAATTGAATGAAATATATGTAAGGTTTTCTTCCCTTTATTATGATGAGATTCAGAAAAGTTTATCAGTGAGAAAGTTGTTACGTATTGTTTTCGCAGACTTATACTGGCAATATTCTGATTGCAATAAATCCATTCCAAAGACTACCTCATATTTATGGTGCGCACATGATGCAACAATACAAGGGAGCACCATTTGGAGAATTAAGCCCTCATGTATTTGCAGTTGCTGATGTTGCATATAGGTAATCCTAGTGTTTTGCTTATGATCCAAGTTTCATTTCTATAATAAAAGCAAATATTAAATTGATGATTTTATTAATACCAGGGCAATGGTTATCGAAGGAAAAAGCAATTCAATTCTAGTCAGTGGGGAAAGTGGAGCTGGTAAAACTGAAACTACAAAAATGCTTATGCAATATCTTGCTTTCTTGGGTGGTAGGGCTGGTACTGAAGGACGAACAGTTGAACAACAAGTTCTTGAAGTATGATTCAATTAATGATACTCATTTTAAACTCTTAAGAATTCCCATTCTCATTCTCCCCTCCCTATGAATAACACTCCATTTTCTTATCTTTTAATATGAACTCATTCATGACTTCTATATTAACTGATTTGAGTGCAGTCAAATCCAGTTCTGGAAGCATTTGGGAATGCTAAGACTGTCAGGAATAATAATTCTAGGTGAGTCTCTCTTATATGTTATAAATAAAGAATTTTGTGGGTTTTATTCTCTATGATATCTGGTAATAAAGTAACTATTTTATCAGTCTCTCTGACATGTGGGAAATAAAGGATTTCTTCTGCTTCATTCTTACTGTTTTTCTGAAATTATAGATTAACTTGGTCTTCATTTTTGTCTCATTTCATTACCTTAATATCACGTCATATTGCCAAAAGTCATTTTGATATTAGGAAGGGCAGTTAGAATGATGCCTTTCTTAATCCAATTTTCGTTCTAGAAAAGGATTTTTTTTTTTGGCTAACATAAACTGCTAAATGATACTTAATGTCTAAGCTATTACCAAAGAGTTCATTTCAAATTCTCCTAGTGTTGATGGTGCAGTCGTTTTGGTAAATTTGTTGAGATCCAATTTGATAAAAGTGGAAGAATATCAGGAGCAGCCATCCGAACGTACCTTCTAGAGAGATCTCGGGTTTGCCAAGTTAATGATCCTGAAAGGAACTACCATTGCTTTTATCTTCTTTGTGCTGCACCACAGGAGGTGGCTTTCTGTCTACGAACTACTCATTGTTGATTCTTTTAATTATATAAGCTCATTGAAATTTTGCTAAACAGGAAATTGAGAAATACAAACTAGGAAATCCTAGATCATTTCACTACCTTAACCAGTCAAAATGCTATGAACTGGCTGATATAAATGATGCTCGTGAATATCTTGCCACCCGGAGAGCTATGGATATAGTTGGAATAAGTCAAAAAGATCAGGTATTTCTTTCCCTAGTACAAATGTAGCTTCTTTCTTGCTAGCATATAGAATGATTTATTTCTACCTCTGCTTTGCCCTGCTGTGTTGTTCTCAGGAAGCTATTTTCAGAGTTGTTGCCGCAATTCTTCATATTGGTAACATTGAATTTGCCAAAGGAAAGGATGTTGACTCGTCAGTTCCAAAAGATGAGAAAGCTAAATTCCACCTGCAAACAACTGCTGAGCTTCTCATGTATGGACACTGTTGTATTATTACTTCTGTCCATATGATTTATAGTCTCCTTAAGATGATTGTCAATATTGGATCAGGTGCAATTCTGATGCCTTGGAAGACGCATTATGTAAGCGTGTCATGATCACCCCTGAAGAAGTTATAAAACGGAGCCTTGACCCCCAAAGTGCAGCAGTCAGTAGAGATGGATTGGCAAAAACAATTTATTCTCGTCTATTTGACTGGTAAGATACTAAAAATGGAAATAAATTCATTTTTAAGACCTTTATAATGTCTAATTAGTGACACAAATACGGAACATAAAGATACAGGGTTCTGATTCCTGGGTCATTTATATATTTGCTAACAGGTTGGTGGACAAGATTAACAATTCAATTGGACAAGACCCCAAATCTAAATCTTTGATCGGGGTCCTTGATATCTATGGTTTTGAAAGCTTTAAAGCTAACAGGTAATATATAGTTTTGAAGAATAAACAAATCTATCCATAAGTATGTCCACACAAGAGTGCATTGCTGAAGATATTGAAAGCAACTACCTCTACTTGTACTCAAGTTTCAATCTTTTGTAACTTATTTTCAGTTTGTCATGCTCTGCAGTTTCGAGCAATTTTGCATTAATTTCACAAATGAGAAGTTGCAGCAACATTTCAATCAGGCAAAGTCTAAGAACAAATTATGCACGTCAAGTTTGTTTGCTATTTCCATATTTAATATGATTGTGATGATGAATTTCAGCACGTGTTTAAAATGGAACAAGAAGAATATACAAAGGAGCAGATTAATTGGAGCTACATTGAATTTGTTGACAACCAAGATGTTTTGGACCTTATTGAGAAGGTTTTCTTTCTCTCCTTTTTCCCCCACTTTCTTCAAGGCATTGAGTATAATTAATTCATTTTGTCTTGGGAAGCCTTCAACTTAAATGTTCAAAACATTAATGAAATTGAAGGGTAGTGTGCTTTTGATATGCTTAATGGTGATATTTACAATGCTGTCCTTTTTAATTATCCAATATAGGTTCATCCCACAGTCTATTTTGTGTGCTATACCTTGCCAATTAATAATGAATATTCAATTGATCCCAATTTGCAAAGTTAAACAAAGAATTACAGAACAACTGCATACATGTAGAAAGGAAGAGAAACAGGGGAACAGGAACCTGTGATGAAAATAAAATTGGTTAATGAGTTTCTTTCTTTCTTCTTTGGAACTGGACCACAGGACCTTTATTGTGTATATTACATTCTGTTACTTTGGGTTAGATGAATATAAATTTACAATTAAGGAAGTTCCATTTCTGAGTAAGTCTTCCACCAAACTATTATTTTGGGCCCATTTTACAGCCTAATTCAATCCTTAGTTATGCTTTTCCAGCCCTTTTGTTCTTGTACTATCCTTTTACATTGATTTTGCTTTTGCAGAAACCTGGAGGAATCATTGCTCTCCTCGATGAAGCTTGGTAAAATATTGTTATTTTTCCCATGAACTACTTCCTTTTCACACCTTGCTTGATGATTTTAACTTTTTACCTTTAGGTTGGTAAAAGTAGACATGATCCAGTTTTTGTCTGGTTTCTTCAAAGCTAAATCTCCTTGTTACACATTGCATACTGAATCTACCTCCATCGGTCTTGCCTTTACCCTCTCGCTTTGTCTTTCAGCATGTTTCCGAAGTCAACTCATGAAACATTTGCAAACAAGCTTTATCAAACATTTAAGACTCACAAGCGCTTTATTAAGCCAAAATTGTCTCGAACGGATTTCACAATTAGTCATTATGCTGGGGAGGTATGACTATTCTCATAGTGCTGGCAGCTACCAAAATGAGACATCTTTGCTTATTCAAATTTACCCTCATAAATCTGCAGGTACTATACCAGTCTGAGCAATTTTTAGACAAAAACAAGGATTATGTGGTTCCTGAACATCAAGATTTATTGAGTGCTTCCAAATGTTCTTTTGTGTCTGGCCTTTTTCCACAACTTCCTGAAGAGACATCAAAATCTTCCAAATTTTCTTCAATTGGTTCTCGTTTTAAGGTATCATTCTTTTTCATGTCTTCGATGGTAAACTTTAGGATTTTTCCCCAAATAACAAATATATGAACAAGCTCACCTCATTAGCTACAAAAACTAAACTGCATTCTTATTATCAAGAAGCTGACGAAATTCTGAATGGTGCAGCTACAACTACAACAACTAATGGAGACATTAAATTCTACAGAACCCCATTACATTAGATGTGTGAAACCAAACAACCTCCTCAAGCCTGCAATTTTTGAGAATGCCAATATTATGCAACAACTTCGCTGTGGTGTGAGTATGCTTTTATCTTCCTTTATTTCATTCTTTGGAAGATGGTTTATATGAAATTATATCCATAGTTCCTTCAAGTCTTCACCCCTTCTTCAGCTGTTCCTAACTCTTGCCACTATAGGGTGTTTTGGAGGCAATCAGAATCAGTTGTGCTGGCTACCCTACTCGCCGTGCTTTCTTTGAATTTATAAACAGATTTGGCCTCCTTGTCCCAGAGGCCATGGAAGCAAAGTAAGGACTCTTTTAGTTTATCTTCTATGCCTGGGATGATGAAAGTTTTGGTTTTATATGTTCAAGTATTTTGTACCAAACTGGGCATGGTGCTAATATGTCAAGTTTTTCACCTGTGAATAGCTGTGATGAAAAGACTGGTTGCCAAAAGATTCTGGAAAAGATGGGGCTTAAAGGATATCAGGTAATTTGAAATATTTCACCAGAATAATTATTGCTTGTTTTCTTGTCCAGTTATCCATAACAACGTAGTAAAGCTCTTAAGGCCTTAGCAACAACTATAACCCATGCACATTAATTTATAACACCTCTTTCAAACTCAACTATCTAATATCACCAGGGATCTTGTATGGTCTTATAACTTGCATATATGTATAATATTTATGCCCTGCTCATATGTTCACAAAATTCATTTGGTTGGCTTCAAATGTTGTAGATTGGAAAAACAAAGGTATTCTTGAGAGCAGGTCAGATGGCTGAACTAGATGCACAGAGAGCTCAAGTACTTAGTAATGCAGCAAAAATTATCCAACGGCGCGTACGAACCCATCAAGCTCGTAAACATTATCTTGCATTGCGAAAGAAGACTGTATATGTGCAGTCTCGGTGGAGAGGTAACATGATTCAAAAGTGAAATAACCTGATTCATTTGTTAGGATAAATGCAGTCATATTTTCATAAAGTGACTTCCTAATTAAATAATGTATCTCATATCTGTCTGAGACCTCATTACTTAATCACTCTCCTTTCTCTATTATCTTTAAAATATATGATATATTATCTATAGGAAGACTTGCATGCAAGCTCTACGAGAACCTCAGAAGGGAGGCTGCTGCTGTGAAAATTCAAAAGAACATACGCAGATATGAATCTAGGAAAGCGTATAAAAAACTTCATGTGTCTGTACTTACACTGCAAACAGCTTTAAGGGCCATTGCTGCTCGCAAGAAATTCAGATTTAGGAAGCAGACTAAAGCTTCCATCATTATTCAGGTTTTGGTCAAGTACTATATGATTTGGATCATCCTCTAGGGCAATCAGTATTCAATATTTTAAATTCTCTCTCAAAAAAATGCAGGCTCGATGGCGGTGCCACAAAGCTGCCTTATATTATAAGAGGCTCAAGAAAGGTGCAATAGTTACACAATGCAGATGGAGGGGGCGTACAGCCAGGAGAGAACTTAGGAAACTGAAAATGGTGTGTTTTCTATGTTGACCATGATTCTTATACATCAAGTAGATCCTTCAGAAATAGATGACTAGAGATGTAACACATTCATCCTAAATAACTTGTGGCACAAAAGGCAAAAGATACTATCTGATCATTAAAATTGAGTTTCAAATCATAAAAGTGTATACAAACAATATTCATATTTTATGCTTTATCATCATTATCTTCACGAAGAGAAAAACAACAGAACATAAAATTCTCTTCTGATTTGCAAGGACTGAAATTGGCTCTAACTTTTAAACTTGGGATCACAGAAGAAAAAAATGTGTTCCCTTTTTATTTTGATATCTTAAACCACTATCATATCTTTATTTTGAAAGAAATGAAGTAGATACAAAATAAGCCTTGGAGAAAACTACAAAACAGAATATCCCCCATCCACAATGACCCTGAACTGAGAGTCATGAAATATTTCTCTTTCTTTGATGTTTCTTTCTTTTTTAGTGGTATGAAGGATCAAATCTGAAACTAACCCCACCTTGATCCAACTGATTAACCTGCTTGTACCTGACTCATTCTGTAATATATAAGTAGCATGAACCTCACTTTTTTAATTTTGTTTCGTGGTTTCATTATATCTTTCCATTTTCTTCTCTCTAAGTTGACATCTGCTTCCATTTGCTTTAGGCTGCAAGAGAAACTGGTGCTCTTCAAGAAGCAAAAGATAAACTTGAAAAACGAGTAGAGGAACTCACTTGGCGTCTCCAACTAGAAAAAGGTTTAAGGGTAAGATACATGTTTTGCGGATAGATATAATTTGAAAGAATTTTGTTGTTCTGATATCTTACACAACCATGCATTTTGAAAAACATTTTTGCACAAGAAATAAAAAGAAGGTCAAAAGGCCAATACTTATTAAGGATCCTTTTAACTGGTAAGGCCTAAAGTAAGCCATGTCGAATCATGTGCAGACCAATCTAGAAGAATCCAAAGCGCAGGAGATAGCAAAACTGCAGAATTCATTGCAGGAGATGCAGAGCAAAGTTGATGAAACTCATTCTCTGCTCAGCAAAGAGCGAGAGAATGCAAAGAAATCTGTTGAAGAAGCACCTCCTGTTATTCAAGAAACACAGGTTATTGTTGAAGATACACAGAAGGTTGAGGCAATGACAACAGAAATTGAGAGCCTAAAGGTAAGAAAGTTCAGTCATACAAGACCAAATCCCCTGTTTGGTGAACCTTATAGTATTGATACAGGTTCACAATTCATCAAATTAGATTGTGCAACTTCAAAATTAAATTGTAGTTTCATCAAGAATCGATTTCTCTTGCTGGACTCGTGCACCTTTATGATAAAGGGCAGAGCTTCAGGAGGTACATCTGCATGATCAATGTCAGAATATTTACCTCCGACAATTTTGAAAACCATTATAGTATTCTTCATAGACAAACTACCTTGTGCATAAGCCATCTCATGCTCCAGGTGAAACCTCGTAGTTGCATTATCTTGATTGTAAACCTTTTTTAAATAATCCCACATAGCCATGACATTTTTATATGGCCTCAAATTTAGAATAATATGAGCTTAGACTAAACTACATATACATGTATTGACACCAGCATCCTGGATTTCACACTTAGCTCATTTTTCTTTATCCTTAGGTGTCAGATCACTCCCATAAATATGACCCTGCAACCCTTTTCCTTTCACAAATTCATTGAACTGAAACTCCTAAGCAGAATAATTTTGAGCGTCTATGTTATCAAAAGACATGATGCACTAACAAAAAGAATATTGGAAACATAAAACCTGGAAAATAGAGGTCTCAAGAAGCAACATGACACAACTAAGGAGTCTTGAAGTCACCCATAGAAGTGACCATGGTTCAGAGTTGTATCTGATACCATGTCAGGACATCACACTAACCATTTCAAAGGATTGGGAAGATGGTTTGGGAAAAACTGAACTGCGTTCTATGGGGCAGTTTTATTAAATAGTCATTCAGCACTTTTACTAGAGATAAATTCTATGAGATTCTAGGAGATGTTACAGATATTTACAGCAAATTTAGAGGAAAGGAAATAAATTCCTAAGATTATGTCTATACAGAATAATATAGGTGTAAATAATAACTATGACAGGCCTAAAAAATGACACCTCTAGCAGCCTGGATTATTACATTAATTTCATTAACACTATAGATCCTCAATATAAAGGGATGTAACAAAGCAAGTTTCTCCACATTGATTTAAGGAACAGTAAGATAAATTGTTCGTTCTCCTCAAATTAATACTACTACCAAATCAAGTTTTCATTATTGATGAAAAATATAGTTAATTCCAGTTGATGTCCAGTGGTGTTCTTCCCTCACAAAATGTCCTTTGAGCTTTAAGTGTGGACAATGTTCAAGTGCACTTTACCTTGTACTAAAACTTGCCTTAATTGTGAATAATTGTGAAGAACGAGGGTGGAAAGGATCAAGATTGAACACTTCACTGTCATGGAGGCTCCCATACCATGTCTGCATGTCAAGAAAAAATCATTTCAAAAACTAAGAGGTTAGGTAGAGATTATAAAGAATGGAAAAATGATGTAAGTGAAATGTGTATGTTTCTGAATATGCCTTTGAAAGTTTATAAAAAAAAGTGACAATGGAGCACAGTTTCCTCTTAAGCTTATGGTGATATACCAATGTTTTTGTAGTAGCATATCATGAAATCTCATCTTATGTGATTTTGCCTTGGCTTTATCTGCACACAGGCTTCACTTGAGTCAGAGAAACAGAAAGCTGATGACTTTGAAAGAAAATACAATGAAGCCCAAATTTGTAGTGAAGAAAGAGGTAAAAAACTGGAAGACACGGAGAAGAAGGGTCGTCAGCTACAAGAATCATTGACTAGGTAATATAAATAATGAACAATAAGCCCTGATGCAATTGTTTTCCTGTGATAATCAATTATGTCTTGCAAGGGAGAGCCTCAGCACAATGTTAAGGTTGTTTACAGTCTCTGCTTATGGGAGTAAAGCTGTGTACATTTACTATCCCCAGACCCTACTAGGGGGTGGGAGCCTTGTGCGCTGGGTTACCCTTTAATCAATGATGACCTGCCTTGAAAATATTGGATGACATGTTTAAACTTCTTGTGTGCCAAATTCCTTGTTGTAGAGAATTTCCTTCTGTTGAATGTGTGATAATATCATTGGCTAGCTGTTAAAAAAATTATCTTTCTTTATCTTCTCTTCACATCTCAGAATAATTTATAGCTAATAAAATTTCATCATATCATGCTCACTCTTAATTCACTGAGATGGTTGACTGAAATCTATAATTCTATGATTAGGCTAGAAGAGAAGATTACTAATTTAGAATCAGAGAATCAGGTTCTACGTCAACAAGCTGTGTCCATGGCACCTAATAAGTTCCTTTCAGGACGCTCAAGATCAATTATCCAGGTAATCCTTAATGAATAATATATGCATGAAAACAATATAAAGCTTGACATTGGTTTAAAGGAGTTTCTTGTCTCTGTCAATAGAGAACTGAAAGTGGTCATATTGTAGCGGAAGCAAAGACACCTCTGGTAACTAAATCTATTGTAAATTCATAGTTATTGGTTTTGGGTATGTCTATATGGATTTGACTTTTTCTTGGTCACCTAATAGTCTAATCAGGAAATGCATAGCACATCAATGCATCGGAGGGAACCCTCTGACGGCTTGGATGATAAACCACAAAAGTCACTAAATGAGAAACAACAGGAGAATCAAGAGTTACTCATTAGATGTATTGCACAACATCTAGGCTTTGCTGGGAACAGACCAATTGCTGCCTGTATCATATACAAATGCCTCTTGCACTGGAGATCATTTGAAGTTGAGCGTACCAGCGTTTTTGATCGTATCATCCAAACTGTTGGCCATGCAATTGAGGTGTGAAAAGCACAACTTCCACATTCTAGTACTCTCTTTTTCTTACACCTCTTTCATAGCATAATACTTTTAAGTTGCTCATATATTTCCATTTGGACTTCAGACCCAGGATAACAATGATGTCTTGGCTTATTGGTTATCCAATGCCTCTACACTTCTCTTGTTACTCCAGCGCACACTCAAGGCCAGTGGTGCTGCTGGAATGGCTCCACAACGGCGTCGTTCTTCATCAGCAACCCTGTTTGGGAGGATGACTCAAGTAAACACAGCTTCTGACGTGAACAAATTAATTCCCAATGAAAATCCTTCATTCTTCAGATAACATAGTCCCCTTTTTTTCCAGAGTTTCCGTGGAACTCCAGCTGGAGTCAATCTTTCCCTAATCAATGGTAGCACAAGCAGAGGAGTAGATACATTAAGACAAGTTGAAGCCAAGTACCCAGCCCTGCTTTTCAAACAGCAGCTTACAGCATATGTGGAAAAGATATATGGAATGATTCGTGATAATTTGAAGAAAGAAATTTCTCCCTTGCTCGGATTGTGCATCCAGGTATGACAATTTATTCATTGATCTGTAGTAAGCTTCTACAAACTGGTCTATAATGCATGCTTAAGAAATGATCAATTTATTTTTTTTCCAATTTGTACGTTTCCTTTGAAACTCATTCATTTAAAACATCACTGTTGATGGGATAGGCGCCTAGAACATCCAGAGCAAGCTTGGTTAAGGGATCATCACGTTCTGTTGCAAACACGGAAGCCCAACGCGCTTTGATTGCTCACTGGCAGGGAATAGTGAAGAGCCTAGGAAACTTCCTAAATACTTTGAAAGCAAATCATGTTAGTATAATCTCTTTTGCAGTCATTCTTTCTATGTTTTTGCCTCCTTATAGCAATATGTGCCAATAACACTTCTGGCTCTTTACACATATATTTGGATCATCCCTTTAAATATATCATTGTAAAAAATCATGTATACTTCTCTTGAAATTTAATAAAATTACATGACCTCCCTTATTGTTTCTCAAGTTACATATATTTTCTTTATTTTGATTTTAAATAAAGGGGGATTTATATTAATAATTAAATAAGGGAAGTTTGTATAAATTTAAGAACAAAAAGGTTGGTCTATATAATTTGGTCAAACCTCAGAGAGGTCTACATATTATATTCTTCCAACATTATTTCATTTGCCTTTCTTTGGCAAGTTGTTATGTTTTCATTTATTTAGTGTTGTAATGTTGTGATTTCTCCCACTTTGGCTTAATTTTGGCAGGTTCCTCCATTTTTAGTTCGTAAGGTGTTCACACAAATTTTTTCTTTCATCAATGTACAATTATTCAACAGGTTGGTTTGTTCTGCACTTCTAATATCCCGTTTTAAGGGCTGTCTTCTGTTCTGTAAATTGGAATTCTCATTTTTATCACCTCATATGTTCTTTTTTTTTTTGTTACAGTCTTCTTTTAAGACGGGAGTGCTGCTCATTTAGTAATGGAGAATATGTCAAAGCTGGTTTGGCTGAATTGGAGCATTGGTGTTATAAGGCAACAGATGAGGTGCATTAACTTTAACTGCTGTTATTCTCTTCTGTTCTTTTAATAGGTACATATACTAACACCACCACCACCACCACCACCACCACCCCTTTTCCCAAAAAATAATTGCAGTATGCAGGTTCAGCCTGGGATGAGCTCAAACATATTAGACAAGCTATTGGATTTCTGGTATCTATTTATTCTTGGCTACGTACCATCTGGCATGTTCTTTATTTTTTCCAATGGTCAGAGATAGGAAAATATGATGACCTGATTTTTCCCTTGTTTAGGTCATACATCAGAAACCAAAGAAAACACTGGATGAAATAAGCCATGACCTATGCCCAGTAAGTAGAAGAAATCTTTGTCATTGGAAGATTCATTTTACGGAATAGTTACTATTCTCAGTCCCTGTGTACAGGTCCTTAGTATACAGCAGCTATATCGGATAAGCACCATGTACTGGGATGACAAATATGGAACGCATAGTGTGTCCTCTGATGTAAGTTTTTACAGAAAAATTTTACTTAAACTCTATTTAAAATCATCCATGTTAGAAAGCAGTACGATAACTTCAAATATAAGATGTGCAGAAAAACTGTGCTGAGCTTTGCTGTATTAATGTTTTCATCTAGGTCATATCCAATATGAGAGTGTTGATGACTGAAGATTCAAATAATGCAGTTAGTAATTCTTTCCTGTTAGATGATGATTCAAGGTCAGTTAGATATCATTAGCCCATGTGATAATTGTTGAGGTATTCTTATTGTTTTTATTTTATACTCGCCAATATTACTCACATTTTATTGGTGCTTATACCAAATAACTCTTACTAACTAATTTAAGCTATCATGCATGGCAACCAAATACAGAATAAATATAAAAACTGAATTAAGCTTGTGGCAGTCCTGAGGTTCAGGTTTTCAATTTGTGATCCCAGGCTTTCCCAGAATAAGACACAGAATATAGACAGACTTGCCATGTTGCTATATAACCTACCAAGCTTATAATCATACTCATTGGACTGAATCTTGGGCAGAAAGCATGCTTGGGAAAGCTTTTTTTTTTTTTTTTTAATGAAAAGTTCTAACAGAAAGCTGTAGAAAAAAAAAAGTTCCAAAATATGCTGATCTGGACCATAAATGAAGTCCAAGGCCTAGTTTGGATTAACTTATAGCTTATGGGAGTTTTTAAATTATGAAACCCTACTATTATGATTTTTCTAAGTTAAGAATGTCAAGTTTTGGTAAATTTACTGGTGCTTATGGACAATTTGGACGAGGGAGCTTCTGAAAAATTATAGTTGCATAAGTTGATTTTATGTAAGAAGTAAAATTTTTATTCATTTTATTTTTTACTCTCAAATATTTGTTGAAAAGTTTATCCAAATTGACTTAAATATTAGTTTGACAAACTTGTATTCTTAATATATCCTTTTGCAATCTATATCGTGACATTGTAACATTAACCATATGAAAGCATCTATTTGCAGCATTCCGTTTTCTGTTGATGACATATCGAAATCAATGGAGCAGATAGATATCTCAGATATAGAGCCCCCGCCACTAATTCGTGAAAACTCTGGCTTTAGCTTTTTGTTGCCGCGCCCAGATTGACAGCTTTTGGTGTAGATTTGATCCACCGGTATTCTTACCCACCTCCATGGAGTTACCAAGTCACATTAGTGAGATGTTATCATGGAATGCTTGAATTGTTGACTTTGGTTGTGTCAGAACAAGTCATTGTATTAAACATACAAAAATTTACATCTCAATGATGGATGAAAAAAGGTAGTGCAAGTAGATTTTTAGGCTGAGAGTAAAAAGAATAATACTATTATAGCCTTTTTCCATGAAGTTTTCACGCTCATTTTTTTTTATGAACCTTGTTACTTCTGAGCACATTGCTTTGCTTGGAATAAGATTTTGTATCTAGAAAGAAGTACAGGAATTTCACATAATTATAGTAGTAAATGAAGTCCATGACCATGACTCAGAATATGTGGCAACAAAAGTTCATTATTTATTTGGACTTGTTCTGCGTACATTTTCGTTGCTTTCTTTACTAGCCCGTCACTTCATGGAATGAGGCCTCATGAAATTGCTTAATATATCTTGGTCGCTCCATGTAGCTAAATTTGTATTTTGTAAACAAAATGTCAGATTGCATTGAATCTAGATTTGAGTCTTCAAAGTTGAAATTTGGTACGGCTCCGATCAGAGTTTTAAAGCTTACTCTTTGCAATGTATGTTTGAGACTTTGAGGCACATGCTTGGACAGAGAAGATGAAGGATGAAGGATCTGTAAAAGAATAAAATATTATTTTTGTGTTAAACCTTTAATACAATACCCCTTGATCGGTCCCTCTCTAAAAAAATCTGACAGGCTTAATCCAACTGTATTTAAATATGGACCGACTTGATTAAGAATAAGGGGATTACTTCGCTTTACCTTTTGCAATCCTTTTTTTATATATATACTTTTTTACTCCCCTTTCTCCATAATTTTTAAAATACTCTCATCTCTTTTTGGAATTGAGTTTCCAAAATACAATTTAATGTATTCTGAAAGTTAAAACCCGGAATATAATTTTTTAAATTTTGTCAATGTTTCAGAATTTAGTTTTTGGAACTATGCTAGTTGTGTTTAGAAAACTAAAATTTGAAATATATTTTTTAAATATTTATATATTTTTGAAAAATAAATTCCAAAACACAATTAGATTTAATTTTTGGAACACATAAACATTTTAAAAAAATAGAAATGTTATTGGTAAAATAGATTGTAAAAATTTTATAACTAAGAAAAGAGGAAGAAACCTGAAATATAATCAATAATGTAATAGAAGGAGATAAATACAAAAAATAATATTGTATAAAATATTATATAAGTTTTTCTATGAACAATACAATTCTTTAAAAAATATTTCAATACTTCAAGAATTATAGTGATAATATAAAAAAATACTAAAAAAGTAAATAGAAATATTGAGTAAATACAAATAGTTTAATATAAAAAAAAAATCAGACAAATATCAAGTCCCCTACGATATAGTAATACTAATAAAATAAATAAAGTGGATCCCTTCTCCTATGATATCTAAGACTCTCACCATTATAATATCTTGCACATCAAATCTCAAACATAAGTGCCTTAAGTGATCATCCTCCTATTAAGCATCTACTGAAATATTTCAGTAATTCTATCAAACTTTGCCTATAAAAATAATAAATTATGTGCTTGACACAAACTATTGCAATAATATATAGCCTAAATTTCAATGCATATAAAATTTACCATTGAAGGATTAATGTTATTGAAACTAAACTCAAGCATCTTGGTAGGCTTAGGCTATGACTCCTAATAGGCTAGTCGCTAATACCACTATATGTATCCATCAATTCATTATGCTAGATATGCAAAAGGTCCTCTAGCGGTGACGTCAACCACGTGATATGCAAATTCCAACCAACTATTGTCCATCCTGGTGGGAGATGTATCGCCACATTAATATCCTCATAAGGTGTATCTCATATATCTCGTTTAATGTGCATGAGCATCATCGAGATTCTTATATAAGAACATAAGAGCACTTGCACCCTATGCATAAACATTGTTGGTGCCCATATTGCAAAATAAACTCCAATAATGCATATCAACATACAATACACTTTTGTTAGTGAAAAGAGTACAATCTATTAAATGCATTAAAATTTTCTTTGCTACATAGTCTCAAT
Source organism: Mucuna pruriens (assembly GCA_025330945.1). Taxonomy (NCBI): domain Eukaryota; kingdom Viridiplantae; phylum Streptophyta; class Magnoliopsida; order Fabales; family Fabaceae; genus Mucuna; species Mucuna pruriens. Next base: position 5,052,349 of record JAENHJ010000154.1, read on the forward strand.
GCTCCAGCTAATAGTACATACAGTAGACATCTCGTAACCAACTACAATAGACATGTACAACCTAAGTAGTAAAAATCTCCTTTAATGCCTCTTAGCATGTGATCTTTAAAAAAGTCATCAAATACTAACATGTGAACTTACTACCTATGACTATATGTGAGAATAAGACATTAATGAATGTTAGAAGCAAGAAGCATGACACGCCACCTAATGTAATGGTCATCTCTTCAATTGATAAGTGGAAGATATTGATCTCTTTATGTCATAGCTTGACAAAAGTAGACAATAGGTCATTGTTTACGATGCGGTAACTATAATCCATAAGTGGTGTCAATCTAGAGTTCTCCAACACATTTTCTATTTTATCATTTTGTATGACCAGATCTGTTAATTGTTGTCCGTGGATCACCACCTTCTATTCATCATGATCATGCAATCATAAAAAGCTTTGTTATGTTTATTATAATATATAGTTTTTGAAAATTAAATTAAATTTCAACTATAGACACTTCATTACATATATACTCCATAATCAAGTGGCAAACTATTCCCCAAATAACCTAAAGACCAACATATCTTCAAGACTTCCCAAAAATGGCTCTCCAAGTATTAAGATGTAAAGCGAGGGTTCATACACATCATTTAGTAGATAGATGTCATTTGCGGTGTTACTGAGACCTTATCCACCTTCAGATGCTTCTTAATATGAGCATAAGTCTCAACACATTGTCTACGTACAAAAGTTGTTGACAATGTGACACAGGAGAAAATATGTCAATCATTCATTATATTTTATTTGATTTCTTCTGATAAAGAATTGATATAGTTTGTTTCCTTTAATAAGAATTTAATCTTAAAAAAAATTGATAAATATTTATAGAATAAAAAAATAATTTATCTTATTATCTTTTGTTTATGTAAATGAAATAAAATATTTTTTTATTTCTTCTACTTGTCTCTATTATCTTATATCTTTTGTTTTTTTATTTACAATATTTTTATAACATTTTTAACACATTTAAGTTTATTTTAGATTATTAAAGAACATGTGTCTCAATTTTTATTTAACAAATTTCATTCTCTTTAAGACAAGTCTCTTATAAATTTTAATTAGTAATACAATATATTTTAAAATTTGCATATAAAGTATATTTACAATATTTCTCGTTAGCAATGGATCTAGAAAATTTTAATTATGGGAAAATAATTATATATATAACTTAATATTATAGTTTTTTGTGGGAATATTTTAGTTTATACTTCATACATAATAAATATTTATTTTTTATAAATTAAAATTAAAATAATAAATAATTTTTATATGTAATTTATATTATAATAAAAATTAAAATAAATAAATAAATTCTAATATATGAATCTATAATAATTTATTTTAAATATTGATAAAATCTTTATGAGAAAACCATTGAAATTAAATTTAGGATTAAAGATAAAAGATAATAAATAAAAAGTGGTAGACACTTAAAATTTTCAAATATATATAGAGAGATAAAAGAAAGATATTTCAAAATGGTTGAAAGTCTAGTTTAATTAATTGAGTAAGATGTGAAAGTGTTGTAAACTCTTCAATATTGTCTTTGATTCCTATAGATAAAAAACGGTTAAAAAATTTTTTTTAATTAATTTAAAAGATAGTGTGTAAAATGCATATAAAAAAATAATATTAAAAATATTTAATTGAGAGATTAAAAAAATGAGATTATGAATAAATTTGTTAGTGGGGGACATTTGCCCCTGCTCTCTTAAACTTATTTTTCATTTAGTATAACAAATGATTTGACTATTTGTGTTGATCTTCCGTGTTGATTGTGTTTTTATTTAACAAATTACAATAAGAGAAAATAATTTTTTGTATCTTAATTAGAAGATATCAAATTGAATAAATTGTAAATTTTCTATTAGTTTTATGTAAATATGATGTATCGGGTTTGTACCCACACGAAAATATCTTGTTACACCTTGAGTCTTATTAGTTTCAGTAAATAATTTCTTTTCACCATTAAATTAAATAATAAAAAAAATCATAAAACTTAATTAAATGAATTCATGGTTATTTTGTGGTCGAGTTTCAATTATTAACTCAATTGAAACTTATATTCTATTGCAAATAGACAATATAGATTTATAGTTAGTTTTGTAGACAAATAGTTACCTTAGCATAAATATTTAAGTGTGATTAATGATAATTAATCATGTTTAGTCAATTTCAAAATTTTAAGATGATTAAAAACTTATGATAAAATATTATTATTTTATTTTGTGTCAAATGGGTGTTTTTACAAGAAATAACATTGGATCAAAGTAGATACATTACAAAGTCAACTACCAAAACACTATTGAATTTACCAAAATGCATTTGATGATTCAAAGTCAACCTAATAATACAAAGAATCTCTATAAACTTTGCTAAAATAGATGTTGCACCAAAATAATAATATACTTTTCTTATACATATAAAAAACTACTTTTACTTAAGCCAAATTGAAGCAAATTTTTTAAACTTACAAGGACTTTTCTCTTTGTATGTCACATCTCACATGATCCATTGGAAGGAAATATTTTACTTTTTATTTTATCACATGAATCAAATTCAAGTCAAAATAAGTTTAATATAAATATCCATATCTTACTATTTGGGTTTATTTTCTTACATTTATTTTTTTTTTCAAATTAAAACTCTCTCATTCTTTCTTGGCCAAGACAAGTCCACCCAAGCCTCATTTTTTTAGCTTAGAGCATCCATTCCTTGTATGAATCTAAGGCACCTAATATGATTTTTAATAAAGGGTAAGTCTTTTTCATTTTGCATTTTTTCTCCAAACAATTTGATTTTTAAGCCTTAATGGTATGATTCTTTAGTGTTTGGAGATTTTTGAAGTTAGAAAGGCAAAGCTTACAACTTTTCTTGGTTTTCTTTGAGGTAGAGGGAAGAAAGAACAAATCCATAGAGACACATTGGACTTGGTGTTCTTGTGTGATTTATATATTTTGGTGAACCCTAACATAAGAGTTTTGCCTTTGAATGGTTGATGTTATGAAAAAAATTATTTTTAATGGTTAAAATTTTTCTTAATATGTTTTGACCCTTGATATTTTGTGACATGATACTGTTTGAATGAGGTTAATATGATTCATACCTTCTTTGATTGTTTTGAACTAGACTGTTGGCTATTTGTGGCTTAATATGTGGAATAAAATTTGTTATGATTTGAAAGTTTGTTCCTTAGACATTTGAACTTGATTTTTGTGGAAAAGAGACACATTGAGGCTCTAAGAAATTTTTTCCCATTGTATAAATGAAAAAAAAAATCATAATACTTTGTTAAAGTAATGAGAAAGTAACTAAAAACCTTAATGATGTAAGACAATAAAGAGTACTAAGAGAAAACATTATTGAATGACTTAAATTTGTTTTGACCAAAACAAATAAAGACAATTTTGTAAGAATCAATATAGAGATTGATCTCTTATAAACATTAAAAGACCATTTAAAATTAAGTATTAAGCTTGATAACAAAAAATGGAAAATGGTTTTTGGACAAGTCAAACTTGGGGTTGGTTTATTTTAAAAAATAAATATTAAACTTGACTTGTTTACCTTATTTATAGTTTAATTATTCTTGTTTTTGTTGAAAATTGTCCTTAATTATTTTTTTAACTTTATCAACTTAGTATTCAATAAAATATTGTAATACTATTTAATAATTGCAGATAGAATTATATAAACATATGATATGGTGTAGTATGATCTATGTAATTTTAATTTTCATTCATTCTTTCTCTCTCTTTATATATATTAAACGAGTTATTCATAAGATGTTAATGTCGAGCTTGTAAAGTTTAAGCCGACTCATTTAAATAGTCAAGCATAATCTCAAGTTTGAGTTTGTTTACTAAATTAAATAAACAAGATAGATTAAGTATTTAATGAGCTAAACTCAAATAGTTGTGGAATAACTTGACTCATTAACACACCTAGTTGAGATGGGGACAATAGTATTTATTAGGAGATAATATCGGAATATAAATTTGAATATTGCAAGAAAATGATGGGGATGATGAGTTAGTTATTATTAGAGTAAATAGATCCCTTATTTATATATATACTATGAGAAAAATATATGATGCTAAAATGTATTTTTATCCCTTGTCATATTATGTTGAAAGCGAAAATTGTGAGATAATATTGAATATTAAATCATATGCATATATGATGCTAAAATGTATTTTTATCTCTTGTCATATTTTGAAATTTTATTTTATTCTTTTATCTTTAAAATATTCATTTTGGTAATTTAAATTTCAAGTTTGAGATAATATTGATCTTTTGAAACTTTCATTGAGCTTCATAATTTTCATGTAGTTTAATATAATGAGACAAGTTTTACGTTTTAAATTAATAAAAAATTAAATTATATAAGAAATAAAAAATAATAATAATTTCATAAAAAATAACATTAACTCGAAATTAATAGTTAAAAAACAGCCAAAATTAATTTAAAAAAATAAAAGATGAGAACAAATGGCATACATAATGTTTTACGGGTACTGTGTAACTTAAGTTGGGCTAGGGCCCAAAGTGAAAAGTGACAGCCCATGGAGGCGAGAAGCGAAGAGACCCAGGAGTAGCACTCGTCTCTTTCTCCGTCTCACTCACTGTAATTGTAAAACAAAGACAGAGGACAAGAGAGAGAGAGAGAGAGGCATCGGCGTGTGTGTAATTGATATTTGATGCGCATGCGGTGGTTCCTCAGAAGCCGAATCAGAAGCCCGGTGAATCTGAGCATCATCAGCCGTTCAATCGGTTTGGTTCCTCACTGGGCGAGTTCTTCCATTTCGAGATCGTCAGTTTCAATGGCAGGGATCCACAACAACAGCAACAGCGAAACCGGACTTGCGAGGCGGTTTTGGATCAAGTTCACACACCAAACCATCTTCGCCATGTACACTCCCTTCGCCATCGCCTTGGCCTCTGGTAATTTGAACATTGATTCCTTCCACCATTACATCGCTCAAGACGTTCATTTCCTGCGTGCCTTTGCTCATGCGTGAGTTCACTCTCTTTAATACTATATTCTATTGCTTTTCATTATCAACAATCCCTTCTCTAGGTTCCTTTTCTCTTCAAGTTATTCTTATTGTCCCCAGTTTGGTTGCTGAGAAACTTTACAAAAATCAACTAGACTATATGTACTATGTACACACGTCACTCGAAACAATTGTGGAGAAATTATTATCTACCTTAGACGCTAGAATGAGATTGAAACGTTCTCATGACTCAACGTTATTAATTTTAATCTCACTCAATTTATGGTTTTCCAAGTTAGTGCCACTCAATTCATCATGTCTTTGGAATTTTATTTTATGTCTTTTTTCTTTTTGTCAGTTTTTCTCAGCAACCAAAACTGGAAGGTTAGATTATTTGGTGAAATTGTATATGCATTCATTGAGGTGAGTTTCGGTCTTTAAATCTAGAAAACCGTTCAAGACCTGCTCTACTCTCCTCCTAGCTCTTCTTTTTCTTTAAAATAAAAAAGCTATTAGAAGGTTGTGCAAAATAATTTGGTTGTTTAAACTTTTTTCTTTGTATTTAATTATTTCACAGGTATGAATTGGCTGAAGAGTGTGCTGATGATGACGATGCAAAACTTGGAATCTGTCAGTTGAGGAAGGCAGTTCTAGAGGAGGTGAAGTTGCACAACTCACTGGTACAGGTAAGACAATTTTCCCACTAATATGGGCCTGAGCTAGACCAGGGTCTTCAGATCTTACTCATGATGATTCTATAACTTATATTTGTAAGTCGTGACTTTAATTATGAAGTATTCCAGGGGAAGAATGTCATTTGCCGTGATTTTCAACTTGTAAGTTGGGCAGGCCACCAAATAATATATTAGGGTTTGTTTGTTAATAGTAAAGAACATAAATCTCTTCTAAATGCTGATTGGACCCCTTTTCACTATTTTAAAAAAATTGAGCAATTTGCATGCATAATAATGAAGTTTTATGTAGTTGGAGCTTGATCACATTGATGTCCGTTCCAATGGAACAAGGGAACAAGTACTTTTCTGGGAAGGAAAAAAAATGTGTTTTGCTCAAACTTCACCTCGGTGTATTATTACTATGACAATGTGTATGAATGAGATTAAGCCAATCTTTAAACTTCAAATGTATAAAGTGTATATCATGTCATGCTAACTTCATGAAATGTTCAAATGGCCAATTAATGCTTTACATGATTGAAATTATTTTCCTTTGCCACCCATAGCCTATATTATTGCTTTTTTGCTAATGGTGTGTAGGAATGGGGGTTGGACCTTGCCAAAGAGCACAGTATTAACTCTGCAACTACTAAGTACACAGATTTCCTGCTGGCTACAGCCTCTGGGAAGATTGAAGGACTAAAAGCTCCTGGTAAACTGGCAACACCATTTGAGAAAACAAAAATTGCGGCTTATACTTTAGGTGCCATGACTCCTTGCATGAGGTTATATGCCTTCTTGGGAAAGAAGTTCCAGGAACTTTTAGATTGCAATGAAATTCCTCACCCGTATAACAAGTGGATCGACAACTATTCCTCTGATGGTTTCCAGGTTTGTCATATTGACAGTAGAGCCATACCATATTGCCCTTGTGGGTGCTCGGATATTTTGAATCTTGGTCAAATATACATTTTAGTCATGGCATTCTTTCACCCCAACTACTCAGTAATTCTTATATTTTAATTTAGGCTTCTACTCTGCAAACCGAAGATTTGCTCGACAAACTAACTGTCTCTTTGACTGGCGAAGAACTTGACGTCATCGAAAAGCTTTATTACCAAGCTATGAAGCTTGAAATAGATTTCTTCTCTGCTCAGCCACTCTTTCAGCCAACTATAGTACCCTTGACTAAAGGACATAAGCCTGCAGAAGATCATCTCATAATTTTTTCTGATTTTGATTTAACATGCACCGTTGTTGATTCATCTGCCATCTTGGCAGAAATTGCTATAGTGACAGCACCAAAATCTGATCAGAATCAGCCCGAAGATCAAATTGTTCGGATGTCATCTTCTGACCTCAGGAATACATGGGGTTTTTTATCCAAACAGTATACAGAGGAGTACGAGCAATGTATAGAAAGCATTATGCCTTCTGATAGATGTATGGTGATTTTCTATATTCTTTCTACAATAGTCGTAAATGGTTTAGGCAGTGTGTTTTACTCAGGCTTTGTTAATTGGCTTTGATCTGTGTTTTGCAGTGAATCATTTTGATTATAAAGAATTGTCTATAGCCCTTGAGCAACTTTCAAAATTTGAGAACACTGCAAATAATAGGGTTATTGAGTCAGGGGTACTCAAAGGTATAAGTCTAGAAGATATAAAGCGTGCTGGAGAGCGTCTGATCCTTCAAGATGGTTGCAGTAACTTCTTTCAGAAAATTGTTAAGAATGAAAATTTGAATGCCAATGTGCATGTTCTTTCATACTGCTGGTGCGGTGACCTCATTAGGTCTGCTTTCTCTTCAGGTACATATTCCTTACAATGAGCTGTAATTTCAGTTCTCTTTGCTGATATACTTGCATTCCAATTATTTTCAGCAACTCCAGCATGTGGAATTAAAATCCTTTTTTTTTGGTGACTTCTATGTGAATCAATTATTGTGTTAATTTTGCACTTAAGGAGTCATTCTAATCATGCCATGTTACATAGAGTAACTTGTTTGGGTTGTTGGTGAACACGTGTCTTTTCACCCTGGATCATTTTCTCATGATGTTTTCAAAGTTCTGTCAGGAATAAGGCAGATAATGGCATTGTGAGATTTATGCAACTTTCAGATGTATTTTGTTGGAGAGAGTGACTATATTTTCTTAGTTGTTCTTTAATCCTTACTTTTACTAGGGGATAGAGTTTCTTAAGGCCTCTCTTTCCTGTTCTACCCATGGTTATCACAAGGCAATTTTTGTTACTGTTATGTAACAAAAGTGGAAAGCTCTGCTTGAATTTTGACCCACTTTAGCTCGCTGCTATTTTTGCTACTTTGCTACAGTATACAGATTCAGCTTTTATTATGTAAACCATATATGTCTTTATCTGTTGAAATTGTATATTTCTCTATGTTTTGACATGGAAAGTATGACTTTTATGTTGGTATGGTTTGTGAGAATGAATTGGGTGCCATGAGTTTTTTATTCTTGTTTGTCTCTTGATATCCTCCTGTTATTTTTGCTTGGAGCATATGTGTATTTTCTATTGAAATATTGTTGTCTAGTATAGATTGCCTTGATCAAACCTTCATTGCTTTTCTGTAATTTTAATAATTGTTGATGTCTTTCTTGTTTACTCGAGTATTTTATCTTGTGGTTTCATATTATATTATTCTTTATCTTTACTTTTTGCTGAGAACTTGCTAAGTTGGTTGAAATTTGGCAATTGATTTTATTTTACTTTCCTTTTGTCTTATAATTTTTTTTCTTCAAATTTTTGAGCAGCTGATTTAAATGAGTTGAACGTTCATGCTAATGAGTTCACTTATGAGGGATCTGCTTCCACGGGTGAAATTGTTAAGAAAGTGGAGTCTCCCATTGACAAGGTTGAAGCTTTTCGTAACATATTGAAAAATTGCAATGATGACAAGAAGAAATTAACTGTTTACATTGGAGATTCAGTGGGTGATTTACTTTGCCTACTTGAAGCAGATGTAGGAATCGTGATTGGTTCAAGTTCAAGCCTTAGGACAGTAGGGACGCAATTTGGTATTTCATTTGTCCCATTGTATTCTGGCTTGGTTAAGAAACAGAAAGAATACGTTGAAGAAAGCACTTCTAATTGGAAGGGTTTATCTGGCATTCTTTACACAGTCTCTAGTTGGGCTGAAGTGCATGCTTTTATTTTGGGTTGCTAGTCTTATTTTGTGTTTCTCGCACCCAAATTCATGCTAGGCTAAAAGAAAGAAACATATATATAGTGCAATACAAATACACAAGCAGGTGGCTAATTTTATAAGCGGCCACAGATTTTCTGCTGTCTCTTATTTCTCTTACAGGATGTTGCAATTCAGAGATATGGTGTCATTCTGATTAGTGGATATGCTGTAACCAGGGTATCTGCGATTTCCTGGAATTTTCTCAAGTGGTTCTTTGACATTTCTGTTTGCTCCTTGTTATTGATATCTTCTTTCCCCTTAAATCTTGTCAGGTATGAGAAATTTCAGACAGCAATAATACAAATGCTTGTTAGATCACGACACATCAATTCAGGTTTTGAAGTGTTGTACTGGTATTTAGTAGGCTATTGCTGTTCCATAATTTTAAGAATTCGGCAGAGATCCTGTGTATTTTCAGTTGACTCCTTGATCATTTATGAATGCAGATGCAGAAATGATGTTCATGTTTATATATTGGGACACTTATTTTATTTTATTGTTTTTCAAATAATTTTTGGCAGTTTTATGCTAGATTTATGGAATTTTTCTTAGATATGTGGGAGAGGTTAAGAATGGAATGGCTGAGGGCCTTTTATGTATGTTCTAAAATATATAAAATGTATTATAATTCTAATATTAATTTATTAAACACGTGAGAATTAATTTGCAAATGAATAAGAAGAGAAGGTTAGCTAAATAGAGAAAGGAAAGAAAAGGTGAAAAATACTTCGTGTGAATGAATGTGGGGAAACACAATCTGTTTTAACAATCATTAAAAAGTCGTATAGAATAGAAACTGATTTAAACAGATAAGTATAAAGGACATCACTGAGTTAGCTGTACCCTCAAAGTTCAGACAAAAATGATTTCTACGTAGAAAAAAAAATTGTTCGCAAACGCAATAAAATGGGAATAAAGAAGCGACTTTTTATATAGAATTTGTTATTTCAACTTACATTTTGTTTCCCCTCTATTTAGTGGATAATAAAATTAATACCCCATTGAACCTTTCGCGATTCCTTTATTTGGCGAGGGCACTAAAGTGGGATAAACGTTTTCTTTTTATGTTTCCTACTTTATTTTATTCTAGTGCATTCATGTAAGGAGTCGAACAAATATATTATTTTATAGGATATTTTCTTCTTCTTTTGAAGTGTTTTTTCTTTTTCAGAATAACTGTCACCGTCTTGATCGATTGTCAAGAAAACTCACGTTGTAGCTCACATGAAGAACATGAGCACGTTCCTACAATCTAACAAATAAACTTAATGAAAAAGACATACGCTAACATTGTAAGATCTTTTTACTTTCATTCATTCACACACCATAATCATCCTAGAAATCAGATCAAAACTGATTTCAACTGGTTGAGACAATTATTAAATTATATAAAAACTGTATTGGAAAAATTATGAGCAAAAGTAACATTATTTAAAACAAAATATAAAGTGAGGTCCAACAACAAAACAGCTGAATTTTCAATTAAAAGAAGAAAACTAATTGCTTCAGGAAGCTGATCAATCAAGCCATAACCATTGCTAAATCCACAATTATAGCCATATAACATACAATTTTGTATAATAGTTCCCTCTCCCTCAAAATGCACTGGATAGCGAAAAAGCTTCAACATTAAGAATAAAATCATCCTAATTATAGTGAAAGTGAGAATGTGTATATCGAAAGTAACTCTCAATTTTACAAGTAATTTTAAATTTAAATAAAATTTTGAAAACTTATCTACGTATTACACAAATCTTTCGAGATTTAACAAGTCTTTCCAGATGGAAATTGAGGTCACACAAAGATGGAGTGTATTTTGAAAATTAGAATTAATCATAAAAAAAGAGTTTTTTTTTTTGTATAAGAGGAAAATGAGAAGATTTACACTCACTTAACCTAATTTTAGACATGTTCATACCTATACTTCTTTATTTGAAACTAAACAAAACATCTAGTTTGAAATATAAAACTTAGACCTCTTAAATATTCTCAAATACATAACCATAAGTACCTAAATATTGTTGAGAACTGTCTTTGGATGCTACATAGTTTTAGGAAGATTTCAAATTTATTTATGTTTGAATAAGTCAATTTGATTTAATTATAATTTATCATTAGATGTTAGTAGATTAGTTTGTTTCCTATTTTTTAGTTAAGTTATTAGTAGTGGTTGCTAGAATCACGAGATGTGATCTATTGATTAGTTATTTCTCAATATATTTAAATTAAGTTGCTTTTAGATAAAAATAAATATCTCTTCCAACCAGTATATTTAGTTTATTATTTTATTTTACTTTCTCTACTCTTGCTCGTTCTAAAAAACCAACAATTGGTGTCAGAGCTCTTTTCTTACGGGACCTATAAAATGGATTCTGAAGTAAGCTTTTCCCAAACAACTCTTCCAATTTTCAATGGGGAAAACTATGATCTTTGGGTCGTCAAAATGGAGGCTTACCTAGAGGCTTTGGATCTTTGGGAAGTTGTAGAAGAGGATTATGAAGTCCTTCTACTGCCGGACAATCTCACCATGGCCCAGATTAAGAATCATAAGGGAAAAAAAAAACCCGAAAAGCAAAGGAAAAATCATGCCTTTTTGCTGGCGTCTCTACAACAATCTTCACTAGGATCATGACTCTCAAATCAGCAAAAGCAATTTGGGATTATCTAAAGGGAGAATATGCTGGAGATGAAAAGAATACAAAGCATACAAATGCTAAATTTAATGAGAGAATTTGAGTTGCAAAGGATGAAAGAGTCTGGGACAATCAAGGAATACTCAAACAAGTTGTTGAGTATTGCCAACAAGATAAGGTTGTTGGATAGTGACTTTGTTGATTCTAGAATTGTTGAAAATTTTTTGGTAATGGTGCCTGAGAGGTATGAAGCATCCATAACCTCATTGGAGAACTCAAAGGATCTGTCAAAGATCACTTTGGCAGAAGTGCTACATGTCTTGATGGCGCAAGAGCAGTGAAGGTTGATGAGAGAAGATCGTGCCGTTGAAGGTGCACTTCCAGCAAAACATCATGATGTTGGATACAATAAAAAGAAATTTTTTAAGAACCAGCCAACAAGCAGCAAGAATACAACAAACAACCAAAACAAAGGCAAGGGTAAAAAGAAAAGTTACCCACCTTGTCAGTATTGCGGAAAAATGGGTCATCCTCCATTCAGATGTTGGAGGAGACCTGACGCGAAGTGTAGTAGGTGTAATCAGATCAGACATGAAGTTGTAATTTATAAAGCAAATATCCATCAAGTGGTAGTTAATGCAAGAGAATGAAAACCAGCTCTTTATTTCTACTTGTTTCTCCAACAGTAGTTCAAGTGAATCGTGGTTGATAGATAGCTGCTACACCAACCACATGACCTATGACAGAGAATTATTCAAGTGTTTGAACAACACCGAAGTCAAATGGGTCAGAATCGGGAATGGTGAACAAATTCCAGTAAAAGGAAAGGGATCAATAGCTATAACAAGCCACATTGGTACAAAAACTCTCTCTAATTTTTTATATGTACCTGAAATTAACCAAAATTTGTTGAGTGTTGGCTAGTTGATTCAAAAAGGTTTCAAAGTTATCTTTGAAAGTGATCAGTGTTTGGTTCAAGGTCTCCCCTGTCTTGAATCTAAAATTCCAGACTGTAGAGCTTGTCAACAAGGAAAGCAATCAAGACTTCCACTCAAGCAATCAACTTGGAGAGCTACTGAGAAGCTGCAATTGATACACGTGGCTAGACCTCACAACAATCCATCTCTCAATGGTAGCAGTTATGATGATAGCCTCACTCCTCTTGCAACTGCAATTGCAACTTCATCTGTTAAACTAGCAAAAACTCACTCAGTTACAAGGCTTCCACCTTTTGCTAGTGTCGTGAAAGATGTCGATAGGAAAGTTATTAGAAGAAGTGGTACACATAAGGAAGACACGCAGAGGCAAGGGTTGAAATGGCCACGTGCCAACATCACGACGGAGGAGGTGAAATTCAAAATTCAGAAACCATGCAAATACTTTAATAGTTCAAGGGGTTGTCGCAATGGTTCTAATTGCCATTATCAGCATGACGTGTCAGGAATGAGTCGAATTGCTAAAAGACTGAAAGTAAGATTAAAAAAAAAACTTGGAGTTTACAGCCTCTACGGCAAAGAGGAGTGTTGAGAACTGCCTTTGGATGCTGTATAGTTTTAGGAAGATTTCATATTTGTTTCTATTTAAATAAGTCAATTTAATTTAGTTAGAATTTATCATTAGATGTTAGTGGATTAGTTTGTTCCCTATTTTTAGCTAAGTTATTAGTGGTAGTTACTAGAATCACAGGATACGATCTCTTGGTTAGTTATTTCTCAATGTATTTAAATTAAGTTGTTTTTAGATAAAAAAATATTTTTTACTGTCAGTATATTCAGTTTATTATTTTATTTTACTATCTCAATTCTTACTTGTTCTTGATTTTTACTCTCTGTTAGTAACTGCCTCCCTTCTAAAGAACCAATAAATAAATATGGTGAAAAATTAGATACGGATACATTTGACAAAATGAAAAACCAATGTTTCGGAGGTACACCCTCAGGACCTAGCTTGTTCAGTTATTTGTTTAAATGAGAAGCAAAAGCATGCAGTACGAAGCCATATATACCAGCATGTTAAAAAACGAAGATCTAATTTGCATTTTCAGTTGTTTATTTTTCCAGTTTATAACTTGTAAGGGTGTAATACAGAACAGCTTAGAATTGGAAGAGTTAGTTATATTCAAGCCAACCAGAAATATATTCAAGCCAGAGCTGCTGAGGGTGGTAGAAATTAATTAATAACAATTCCATAACTTGATGATGATGTGTACGATTATTGTATTGATCATATTACTCAGTGCGAATAATATTAATATTAAAATTTTCAGGGAATGGGGAGCAAAGGAGTATACCAAAGTCCTTCATGGCTATGATTCGGAATGAAGTGGTTCCGTTTCTTTCAAATTCTTATTTTTAAAATTTTTCTAATATGCAGAGATGAGTTGTCCGTACAGGTTGCTTGGTACGTACGTAGTCCTTTACTAGTTTAGCTAGTGTTCGACATTTCTAGACCACACAAAGTGAAGATGAAATTATTACCCCACTAATAAGATAATGTTAATAAAATATATAAATAAGAGAAATTTTCTATTTTAAAAATAAGTTTTGAAAAATTAAATTAAGTTTTAACTCACATTTTAATATAGTATTAATAAAAAAAATTACATGAATTTGCTAAAAGACATAAAAACTGTACCTACTAGCTTCACAAAAATTGCAACAAAAAATGCAAGTAACCAAATTAATAATGTATAATCAAACACACTATAAATCAACATGAAATTCTATTGGTATATTTATAAAATAAAAAGATAAAGGGTTTACATAGAAAAGGCAATATCAATTAAGGTGATTATCTTGAAAAAAAAATGTTATTCTATATATTATTGTGTGTTTTTAATTTTATGTATAGTTACTGTATAATTACTGTATAATTAATATTCTAGTCCGTAAATAGTAGATTTAGGTGTAAAATAACTATACACCTGAGATTAAGAATAATAACTACAAAAATTTTGATATTCAAGATCAAAAGTATATGTACCTTTTATTTATATTTTAAAAACCTATTTCTCTCTTTAATGAATTATTTGGTTTTTCTTTGTTTTAATCAAAACTTAATATAGTCAAATATTAAAATTACAAACTTAGAATTTAAAGGAAGATTTTTTTCTTTCTAAATTGTTGATAAGAAAATTTAATTCCAAAATATATAAATCAAAATAGTTATTTTGAACGAAAATATTTTTAGTTGTCATTATTTAACAATAGTGTTTTTAATTGTTTTTCTTCAACGAAAGTATTTTTAAGAATTTTTTTTAATCTTTTATCTTTTTTGATCTAATATTTTTTTAATATTTTATTTTTAAGCTGAATTTTAATATTTTTTATAAAATTTTTAATAATTAAAAATAACATTACATCACAATATAAATTATTTATCATAAATTTAAAATATAATTTATATGTTAAAAATATTTATTTATTATAAATTTTAATTATAATATAATTTATAAATATATTATGTCCAATGTAAAAGCTAAAATACTAGTTATAATTTATTTTTGAACATAACTAAAAATTTATAGTAGATGATGTAGTCATACTAATATCACATTTTAGGATCATGAGATCCTAACCCATCTTCACGTGATATATGAAAAAATATAATTACGTGTCACGTGACGATTAATTAAGATTATATGATGTTAATAATTTTTCCTTAGATTAGATTACTCTACTGAATTTGACTAAAACAAAATCTGCACTTTGATTAGTTAGGTAACTTTGGTTGATGGCGCTTAGCTCTGTATTTGAGTTGTAATCCATTACAATCCCCACTAAAGTCTAAATGCTACTACATACTTTAATTTTTAACTACTTTACAAGAATTAAAAATTTTAATTAATTTAGTTGATATCATTAAATTTATCAGTAATTTATATTATTTATTAAAATTATCCTTAAAAATTATTGAAAATTGTCTTTTTAATTTCTTTACACTTAATTACTGAATACAACTATTTAAAATATTTTTTGTAAAAAAAAATGAATGCAGTAAATAATTTAAAGGAAGTCTTGTAGAGAGAACCAAAATAAATGTTTTTTTTATTAATTCTTACTAAAAAGACCAGAGCAGTAATTTATATTCTATTGAATTGAAGCAATGGTTTATGGTTATTATTTTTGTCTGGAGGCAGAGTGTCACAACTTAGAAAATTCTTTTGTGCCATAATCTCCTGAGCCATAAAACATAACGTGTAAAAATTGAATTTCTTAAACCTCAAAAGCTTCTTGGAGTCAATTTATCTTGAGCCTCGGCCTCACAGAATGGTGACCAAAAGTGGTGGCAAAGTTGTGTCAATAGCACATAGCAAAAAGTTGTACACTTTTTGTGTAGGTAAGGTAACACTGGGGACAAGGGGTGCTCGATCTTGCTTTCTTTTGCAACAAATAACAAATTTCTTAAAACAGTTTTTGCTTGAATTTTTTGCCGGTTAATTGTGGAATTTCTTTGTTTCCCAAACAAGATATGATTGAGTACGATAGAAGAAACTGGAAAGCATCCACCAAAATCATGGCCACAATCAGCTGCAACAACTTAACAACCCTGGTTTCATACTTTATCTAAAGCTTTACTTTTTTCATTAAAGATACCACCTCACTTGACCCACTTCTAAAGGAAGGATTAATGCGAGGTTGCATAATTTGGACTCATTTACTTTACAATTAATAGAAATTTGTCCTGATTCCAAGTCTTGTGATAACTCAAATTGTAAACATACACTAACTGCCAAATACTTCCTTCCATAAACCAACACCTAGATAATCTTGATAATTAATTAGCTATAGGAAATAAATTACCAGGTTGGTCAAGTCTATGATTCAAAATTTAAAGGCCACAAATATTTTGATAAGCTTAGAGCAAGGAGTTTCTTTATTATGTGAGACTTTTTTATTTAGTACAATAAGCCACAATGAGATTAATACTTAGCGGAAATTATCTAAATCCTCACCACTAAGCCCACTATAATAAGTTATTTGGTGAGACTTTATTGAAACAATGTGAAGTCAAATATTTGCTTTTTTGCACAAAGAGTACGTGTCTTTTTAAGCATACATACCAATAAAATGGAGCTGGTTAGGTCCACCATTTAGATAAATCTCCCACCCACTTGTCCACGTTCAACTTGAATGCTCTACGCACAAATACTACAAAATTATTCTTCAGTACTAATAATATATTTTCTCTTAACTGACATGACATCCGATTCCCACACTTGTAATTTTGAAAGACCTACGTAATAGAATATTCCCTCTTTGTCAATATTCGTACAAGAAATTGTGAATAAATCCAAGACGGGTGAACTAGATAGAGCCTTGGCATTTGTGTATTTATATAGAATAGAATATAACCATTGTTTCATCCATCATATCAGGTCTAACAAATATACATATAAATCCGATTGTAGGAATAAGTAGCAACTCTATATATAGCCTTTAATTTTCCCATAATCTCCTGCAGAAGAAGAAGATGATCATGAGGTTGAGAACAACACCACTTTTGTCCAAGTTCGAGTACATGCTGTTGTTGGAGCCATGGCCAAATGATGCCATGAGAAAGGAACTAGAAACCTGACAACATTTGACCTGAGGAAATCTTCCCTCTAGGCAAGTCTGATGCTTGGCTTTTCATCTCTGCTGTTGGGTTTGCTGAGAATCAAATAAGGCATGAGATCATTATTTAGCATATATGTAATTGATATTACAATTTTTCTCTTTACTACCCCTCCCCTTTCTTTCCCACTTGGGACACTCATATGTTATGTATCTTTCTCTGCTCTAAGCAGCTGCATTTATATTACTATTTGTACTCTATGAAGCTTTTATTACACCTCACTTTATTTTCTGTCTGTTCAATTCGATTCTTAAATTTATTGTATTCATTATGTACAACCGGCATGGCCGGGTAAGAAAAGAACAAAAAACCTTATTGTTTTCTCGAAATTAATTAACCAAAGATACTATTTGCTGGGTTTATCATAGCTCTTCCAATGAGAATATAATCACATGACATGATCCTTTCTGACTTGAAAGTAACACCCACTCCCCTTATGAGATATTGCAGTGTGAGTACACGCCAGGGTGTAGTGCCTAAATTGTACAAGAATCATTATTCACTTAAGCTAAGTAATCAAAAATGACAACATGCTTCGGTGAAGAAAAAAATAATGAATGAATTGCACAAGCACCCGGCCATGACCTATATATATGTATTTCGGTTAATAATAGTCTGGTTAAATACTATGCAATTCCAATGGCAGATTCTTGAACACAGGATAAATTATTAAGCAGTAGTCTCGGTTAATCTTTACTATATGTAATTAAATATTATTAATTTTTTTAGTAAATTGAAAAACTTGAATATATGTTATGTAACGATTGAGACTATATATACATGTAGTCTTGGACCATCTAATAATTTCTTCAAATGCATGTGTCAATTATGAATATAAAGCATGTTTCATGCGTCTACATCTTGTTTCGGATCTAATGAAATAATGTGATGATTCTAACTTCAAAGGAAGCATAGTGTTAAGGCGAGGACTAAACTCTCCAAACAGCTGGAAACTGGAAGAATTAATTGTTGTGGACGAAATGTATTAAACATTTTCCTACAATACACAGCTGCAGAAAAGGCTTTTTAGTTCTATCAATATACAAAGAATAAAGTTAGCTGCAACTAATATATATTTCAGTGATAAATGCTATTTGGTCATTTTTTGAAGCAGTTAGAAATTGCATGTGTATGTCCTATTTATTTGAATAATTTGATACTTCAAATTACTACATATATAGTAACTACGGTTAAGAGTGCACTTGGTTTCACGTTCACTTTTGTTCAACAATCATGGCGTGCCTGAATGGTATTTGGCATCTTTAACTCAAGTCACAGAAATTGTCTTTATGACTATCATTCTTCTTATTATTATTCAAAATGTTAATTAGGCGAACAAATCAAACTAGGTGACCTGGTCAAACGTGTACCAATTATATCACTTGAGTTCATAATAAGTGGCCCTAAACGATCTGTGGTAAATCTTCATCAAAGTTTATAATTGGATCTGCCCCCACTCGGAACTTATATGCATAGGAGGAAAATGATAAATTAGGCAAGTTAGTTTTCTCCGATAACTTAATTAGTAGTTTTCATTTGGCACACTTTTACTTTTTAGGATAAGCATGATAATTGCCGTCAAGTCTACTCTCAATTTGTTCATTATCTAAAATTTTCTTTATTAAATGAGTTGGCCGCCATGTGTCCCACCTGGACGAAAGTGATGCGCACCAACAAACTTAAAGGCGGGTATAACTATAGGCTTCCTAAATAAATACATTTTTATTTTATTGGTTTGTGAGTCATCGAGGGCAAAAACGACAACCCAGATATGATTAACTTTGTTTGATACTTTGATTAGATCAAGGGGGAGTTCAATTATACTTTAAAAAAAATCCAGAAATCCAACACAAGAGCTTCCAATTAATCAAGGACTGTTTTTCTACCTTTTTTATATATATTTTCCACTTTCTGTTTTGACTTCAAGTGGCAAAAATTGATGTCCATTGTGATTTTTTCTGAGTAATTAACCACTTGCATTGTCATGCTTGTACCCTTTTGAAAATAATTTCAAGAATCAGTGAGGAGCAGTTGAAAAGATAGAGTAATAATTAAATAATGTCTCTTCATAAGTGCTACTTACACTATAATAGAAAAGAGATCTTCTATGAATAAAGTCATAACTAGGTTTTCTTGTGCGAGTTCCACTATGACTCGGAACAAGTATGGCAAGTCAAGACTGCCATGAATATAGCATAGAAGTTGGTCTTGAGTTTGGCGTTGCTTTGTCGGGGTAATAGTGTATATGCCACACAAAAAGAGGAAAGTGTCATTTTCCCTTGGACGCTACCTATTTTAACAAAGTTAACACACAACACAGTAAAGATAAGATATCGTGCTAGTAATTGCCATTTCGCATAGAAGTGGATCCCATTGACGAAAAGAAAAGTATTCTGAAAGATACTAATCGGCTCTCTTTATTGAGAAAATGCAGAGATGAGAGATGAAAAGTAAGAAAGTGACAAAACTTGAACTTTATACCTCTTCCTTTTTTATTGTCTACGACATGGATAATGTATAAAACAAAAGGTTCAGGGATTACAAGGGGAAAATGCTACTTATATAGTAATATGACCGCTTTATCACTGCACATCGCCAACTAAGGGCTCGTTTAGCTAATACTGATAATGATTTCTCTCAGAATAGTACACGTTTTAGTGTAAACCATTAAAATTAATCTAAACACATATCTCAATAACAAATTAAAATTCATACAATTCTACCTAATTTTATTTTGTAAACAGATTCTACTTACAGTGTAAGTGTTCAGAATTTATAAAAACATATAGTGATTAAAGTCAAGCCTATGAGGACTACTTAAAATCTTGAATAAAAATGAAAGTGACTACAACGTAAGCAAAAATGCACGATTTGTAGTACGACAATTATGCAAGTGGCATTCTCTTCGTATTCCTCACGAAAATGGTGTTTTAAGAATAAAAATACAAGTTTCATTAATCACATCTTTGCCTACTTGCTCACGCACAATTTTGACAGCTATTTCACATCATGCAAGCACGTTCTTTGAAAAACGTTTATCTTATTTGAGACTCAATTCTAATTTCAAAGGAGTGATGTCGTCTTTTAAATAATAATTATGTAACAACAGAATTATGGAAACTAGGAAAAATACATTATGCTTCATTGACAAAATTAATATTACATTTGTCACTAGAACAACGCTACCCGTTAGTTGAATACAACGATAACCACCACTAAGTCTCAACATATGAGTTCAGTTAGATGAATAAAATGTTTTTGGGTTTTATCAAAAACTAAACTTCAAGAGTTTTTCCCAAGATTTTCTTCGGCCTAGTCTCATGCTTTGTTGCCAATTTTTGCATTAGAAGTCCAAGCTCGGCTAAAATGTGAGGGTTGTGTATGGCAACCTATCCCAATCCTATATAGATCAATGACGCATATTTTCATGAAATGGAGGTGAATAAAAAAAAAATATATTCTACCACAGTTTGCACCACTTCAAAGAATTCAATCAACAAGCTTGCATTGCGTGCAACATCCGTCTTTTCTCTTCAAGCCCTTTCAGAAATGATCTGATAGCAAGATGTTCGGAGGAGTATGTCATGAAAGATACTAATATTATGCCCCCAACAACCATCAAACCTAACCTGTTAGAAATATAAATCAAAATATAAGTGTAAATTCGAATAGAAAGATTTGAGAAAATGCTGTTTTTTCTCTTAAAAAACTACTTTGTATTACGGGACAGAAATATGGTGAAATCCACTTCAAGCTGAATGCATATCAAAAAGGGAAGATTATTTTGGTAGGTTCCATTAAATTTCAAATTTCGTGCAGACTAGAGGTGGCATTCTATGTGCTGTAAATAAGCAACAAAATACAAAGTATGTTGCTCTGTCCAGAAACACATACTATCTGTCTAGAATTTACTTCACTCCTTCCTCCCTCTCTCTTAAAAGTGCAAGAAACAACAGCAAACAAAGTTATTAACGCCCCTAATTGTTTCCAAACTGCCATTCTAGCTTAATGTGGTAGAAGATGGATTGAGTTAAGATGTGAGCCAAAAGTAAGCAAAGAACAACCAATGAAATGGTCAAATAACCTTACACTCCATGATCGCTCCACCATTTCTTAAGGTAGATGAAATCACAGGTTGAAAGCCTATCAGATGCACCATGAACGTGATTACAAGTTACCATTCAAAAGTACAAAAGAGGCCAACCGCAGACTGTAGGTTCTTTTCTTTTCGATTTTGAAATTTAATAATTGACTCACTATACTGAGAACAAAGTGCTATTTTTAGAATTTAAACCACAAAGACGGATAATGAAATTACACCTAAAATAAATAGAAAGTACATAACAAGATCAATCAATATCATGATGGCAACAGTGCATATTTCAATATGATTTCTTTACTTATAAATTCTAATGAAAATTACCGTGAAAACAATGCGGTGATCCCAAGAAGACAAGGCAAAGATGGAGCAGCAATTGCCAAGAAGGCCATCCCTAATCCATAGAACCATGGAGCAGCATCACATGATGGCATCTGACGCTGATGAACTGTTACTACAGATGAGATAAAATTAATGATGGCAATTAACAAAAATAAAAAGAATAAATCTTGAAGACAGTTAAATGAAAGACAAAACCCCCCAATTAAGCTCTACTCCGGCAGAACATACGTTTTCCAGAATCCTCATCAGAAGATCCAGAATGAGATGAGGAAAGTGTTTGCGATGTCATGATCCTTCCCCAATGATAAATCGAATTGAGATAACCTCCAAATAGTATAAAGAAGAATGTGAATGTCCATTCATACATCAAAAGCAAACCAGTCCATGGAGCCACCTGCCGAGGTACTATCAAGAGAGCTAATCCGAGAGACATCACTGCAGCCAAAAAACAGATACAGACAGAAATACTGCCCAAATATACAGGCACCTTGTACTGAGCACCATTTATGAGCTGTTTAACACCATAAAGAGTACTTAGTATTTAAGACATACATAAGCACAAGCAGCATGCATATCCAACCACAGGATTTGGATCCTCTAATGTGAGGCAATCACATTACCCAATCATCTGATGAGTATACAAGAGCATCATATGAGAGGATCCGTATCCCTAAATAACAAGATATAGAGACAAAAAATGACCTGATGAGTGGAATTCATAGTTGAGGTAGAAATGGTAGCATATGCAAGTGGCCCCCCTGATTTAACCCTGTAATAAAGGTGTCTGACATGATCACATAGTGAGTTTCTACAACAGGAACCGAAGTACCCCCGATTCTGCAGAAAAGACAATACTATGAGACACAGGGAATTCCTAATACTCGAAAAATAAAATCAATCCATGATAGCTGACCTTTAGAAATGAACGATAGCAGCAGAACAGCACAGCACAAAATGGTAGCAGAAAAAGAAACTTCAATAGAAAATTATCATTAGGATTTTGGCCCCCTCCAGTTCCAGGAAGGGATTCCTCTAGATGTTCCCTTACATTCTGCAGCACAAACAAGGTAAAAGCAAATTATTTAACATACTTTTGTCACAAACTTCAACTTGGTCACATGACTACTTAATCAAGATTGCCTTTTAAAAATTAGTGGAAGACAAATTTTTGAGATAATAAGATAATAAGTTGCACAAATACCTGCCAAACATCAACTGGTTTCACAAGCCAAGATGTCCACCAGTCCCAAGGCTTAAGAGGACCTAACGTATAATGAATCACACAGAGTTCATTCTCATCTACCATCCACTGGACAAATCAGCATGAATAGTCATATAATTGAACTGAAAGATGCAATGTAAAGGAACACTGAGATATTTAAATGCCTATATTTGGTATGCGTGAGAGAGAATGCATGAAATTTTTCAGCAGCTAATTCAAACTAGGCAAAAAAGCACAAGAATCTGAGTTGCAACTTTTGAAATGTTCATCCACCTCCCACCATTTTAAAAATCAGCTCCAATTTCAATTGAAAGGCAAAGGTTTTCTACAGACCACACATGCCCCAAAACCCAGTTTCTAGCAGGAAGTAAAGAAAGATGAAAATGTTAACATCATGGAAAAATCCACGGCTTTCCTCCTGCATCATCACCTTGACCCATCTATATAGCAAAGTTAACAAATGCTGATTCTAACTGCTGTAATTGCCATCTGCCAACAATAAAATTTGAATACAACAGCAGCAGCACTAAATAATTCCTTTTTCACTATTAATTTATTAATATAGGTCATTGCAATGCCATAGCTATTAAAGAGCTGCTTCAGCACTTACTCCAATTTCTACCATAAGCTCCAAAACCAACAAAAGAAATCCATCTTAACACAAGAAAATTTCCCTGTCATTACAGTGTTGGCCAGTTTCATCTGCCCAGTCATTCAATCAAGTTACATGCAATTGTTGTAAAAGATTTATTCAACTCCTCTTTAACCTATGCAGAAAGGATTTATCTTTTTAATACTTCAATTACAAAAAAAATTATTCCAACTTTCACAAAGAATATCTGTTGATAAGACAGTAGGTGTTAAACTAATTGCGCCATTTGTATTGGAACATTAACTAAACATCAATACATGAACAAGCATGTAGGACTTTTACAAGTTAAACACTAACCAGAAAAGGCAACTGGACCTAACAGGCATCCATCTGAACTCAGAACTCAAATAAGGAGGTAAAGCATAACTATGTTACAAAGGGAAGAAACAAAAAGGGAGATATATCACTGATGTATTGCCCCTAATTACTTAAAAGGAAGGAACCAGCCTCTTATTTACCTATATTCCAGTACCTTGTTAGCCAGCATGTAAAGACCAACATCTGCATTATAAAGTGTGGAAAGTCGCTCCATTTCAGGAACTGGTCTAGTATCCAACATTTCTGGGGTCAAATTTGGCTCAAAGACATGTGCATTGGGAAACCCAGAGTAATATGAATTGAGAAACCCCTGATCCCCTGTGAAAGCAGGAACATGGATGAAGCCAATTGTTCAAACCTATCAGGTTCAAATCCACATCTAATACGAGATGCTTCGAGCAAGGAAATTAAAATGAATAAAATAGTAGCATATAATAGTAGTCCCAAAAAAGGAAAAATCACAATACCTCCGGTGTAAGATGGCAGAGTGTTTACTTTGCTCACCATGTCATTGAAAACGGTAGCAGATGGCTCCACCACCATGACTCCCGAATTCAACCTCTCAGAATGCTTTAAATTAGCACAGAATTTTCCACATTTGAAAAGTTCTTCGATATTCTTAACCACAATAGTGTCAGCATCAAGATAAACGACTGCACGTACATATTCAAAACACCCAATAAATCTACTGCATAAACATGAGAAGCTACATTCCATTTGAAAGGCAATAACCTAAACGGAAACTTTAAAGAGTGTCCACAATTTTCATAACCAGACAAAGGAAACAACACAAAAGCATAAACACTATACCTTTCTTGTAATCAGTCATGTTAAATATTTTGAGCTTTGTATAGACACCCCAAAATCTCTTGGGACGTACTTGATTAGGATTTGCCAGTAAACTAATCTTCTCAACTCTCCACCCATCAGCCTACATAAAAAAAACATTAATATCATTTATACCAAGCGAAATTTAAGATTCATGTCGAATGAAACAATAATATCACCAATTGAAAGGCGAGAGTGTACCTGGAGAAGGGCATTGGCATAATCAGAGACACCATCTGAGAGCAAAGCGACCATGTCTTTATGGGATCCAGTGTCCCGTATGGATTTGCCGAGAACTCGAACGCCCAACAAGAATTCATCTCCGTACAATAGAGTCACGTATGCCACATCCGTCCTCTCAGATCCCAATGATTGAATTGAAACCAACAAAACTGTCAACCATAACCATAATATACTTGTATATGATTTCCTTCTAACTCCATTCTTCACGTTAAACATTTTCTCCACAAAAACCCCTTCTCGCTCTGCCTTCAAACCGTTGAAGGGATTTGAATTTTCTCTGCAAAACTCCGCTCTCATTCCAAGCTTACATCACATCATACTATACTTACAAAATTCATTATTCAAATTGTTTATTTAATTGACTTTAAATTCTGTACAATATAAATAAATTGATACCATTAACCAATCAAAATTTATTAAAGTTTACCTAATACACTATAGTCTAATTTCAAATTACTTTTAAAGAATTTGTAAAACTAAACTAATTTTTCATATGTACATGGGTTATCATCGAATTATAGTATAAATGTATTGAAATAAATTATTATCTAATTATAAAATAAATAATTATGTAACTTATATCTTGATTATCTTAAAATTCATGCATCAAAATTAATTGGTACTTGTATCTCTTAATCATAATGTTAGATATTTGAACTATAATCCTTTATCTTGACATTGTTGGTTGTAATTAAAATGATTTTGTAATATATGAAATCATTATTTTGTTTTCAAAATTATTGAACATTTAAATTATTTTTTGTCTTTTTTTTATCTTGATAATAAACATATAAATTGATAGCCACGTTCTATCTATTGGAATTAAATATGATACATGGTAATAGGATATGATTATATTACAAAAACAAACAAATAAATCATTTTTATTAAATATAATTATGTTAAGACTAATCATAATAATTATTTGTTTAATAAAAATAGTATATTTTTCCTTCGACATGAACGCATATTGTTATTCAATATATTAAGAATCTAAAAAATATATTAATTTATAAATATTTAAAAAAAACTTTTTTTTGTGAAAATATTACTTAACTAATAAGCTTAGATTTTAATTAATGTTAGGATGAATCTTAAAAAATTTGAGTATAATTTTTAAGTTTAATAGCAATTTCTTTAGTTATAAAAGGATGCAATAAACTTATTTGTTATATTCATTTTTTACAAAAGAAAAATTAAAAAAACTCAAATCACACATGAATTTTGTGATGAAAATCAAGTGATGAATCAACTAACAAACTTATCTCACTCTAGACCTTTAACTATTCACCTCCTACATAACTTCCATCAAAATCTGGCTAAGCTATTATTCAAGAATCTTATTAAAGTACCTTTTATCTAGTTATTCTTTGCGCATTAATTATCAAACTATTACATTTATCTCTCTATAAGCAAACTTAAAAATTTTAAATTACTTATTTCTCTAGCTATCTGTCTTGTGAATTTGCGATAAGATAAAATTTAGATTAACTTTAATTTTTATAATTTTGGTATCAAAAGTTTAAATTAAACAAAAAAAATTAGATTTTCTTTCCTAATAATAAAATTTAAGTGAGTTGGGTCTGAAGACCCACTAATATTAAGACAAACTTTTAAATTCAACAGGCTTAAAAAAATACTTATAAATTATTCACTAATAAATTTTTTATGTAAAAAACAAATTAACATTCTTGTGAGATGAGTCTTTGTTAATTAGATTTTTTTTATCCAATAATATTGTCACAACCTAAATCGTGACGTCAGGCTGGGTGGGCCGAGACCAAGTCGGTCACAAAGGAGTCGCCACCTACGTTTTAGTAATGGAAAGGCTGGTCGGGAATCAGAAATGTGGGTTCGGGAGTTGGTTACACGTTAGGGGCATAGGGGCCCCCAACATGCCTATCACTTGATAGTTACCCTTAGCTAGCTATATGGGAAGAGGGACGGTGCTTGTGTTTGGGTTGTGTTTTTGGCCTAAGTCGAAGGAGGAGGTTCAGGTAAGGTGTTTTAGGGTTTTAGGGTTTTGGGATTTAAGATTTGACTACGTACCTCGGCTTTAGAGGAGTCAAAGTCAACATAGTTATGGTTGGGGGTGTTGCTAGAAAGGGTGAGGCCGGTCAATACCAGCTTGGCCATGGGAGAGGTTTGAGAGATTTGGGAGGCTTGGGAGAGGTTTGAGAGTTGGCTTTCAATTTTCTAGAGTTTCTGCCCGAAAAAATTCCTCCCCTCAACTCTTCATTTTGAGGTTTTTTATAGGCTTGGGATTGGGCCGGTGGTTGCCCCCATATCCCTTGATTCTCTCCTGGTAGTGCTGAGTTTGTTGCAACTACCTTCCAAGATATTATTTTATATGTGAGTCTGGGTACCGGGAAGACTCAGTCCTGGACAGTTTTGGGGTGCAACAAATATATTTTCAATTGATGCTATTTAATGATAAAAAACAACATTTACATAATGTATTTTAATTTGGGGTGGTAAATAATGATAAAAATATAAAAATGTTATTTTTAAATTATGACCTTTATAGTATATCAATTTGATCAAATGTAGAATAAGTGGGATTGTTCAATTAGTTGAGTAGGGTGTTTCATTGTTGTAAACCCCTTGTTATTGTATTTAATTCTAACGGATAAAAAATGTAGAACCAAATAAAAATATTTAGATAAATTTTTTATCAATTAACATCGAATATAGTATTAGAAAATTTACAATATTCACACATCCTACTCAATCAATTTAGTTAGAACAATTAGTATTTAGATAATTTATTTAATAAAGTTATTAAGAGACAATATTGTTTTTATTAATTACACACACTCACATGTGTATTTTTGTATGTGTACAATAAGAACAAGATTAGAACTTAAAGACTTCATGTGAACTACTAAAATTTTCAAGTAATCCTTATATAAAGCAATGATTTGTTAGATCAACTTAGCTTGTACTTAGCTTAATTTCTCTAAAATTTAAGTTTAAGCTATTTCATAATTTTATAGTTCTTTAAATTAAAAATTATTTTAAAATTAAAACTTATTAAATAGTGTATATTTAGATCTTAGAAGTTGAAAAAAAAATAGAAGATAAAAATTCATAAAACTAACTTCTTTTAAAAAAAAATAGTTTAGCTTCTGTATTATAAAAGATAAATATTTATTTGTACTAATTAAATTTTATCATAAGTATTTTTTTAATATAAAAATTATATAATAATTAATTTTTATAATAAATAAATATCTTTAAATATATGAATTATATTTTTAATTTATAAAAAAATATTTAAATTATAAAATAAATTTATTTTTAACCACCGATAATTTTTTTAAAAATATTAAATTTCAATTTGAAGATAAAAAATAAAAAGATTATAAATTAAAAAAGATAGATGATTAAGAAGCTCAAAGTATACAAGTAAAGATAGGTTGAGAGTAATTTTAGATGATTAGGGAAAAAATAGTTAGTTTTTACACTGTTATATAATATGCAAAATACACGTCAAATGAAGAGAAAAGAGGAAAAATTGAAATTATGTAATTGAAAGAGTGAAAAAGTGAGAATCTCATTCTCTAAAATTATATATTCTTATTTATGATATAGGATTATCTCTATTTTTTTTCTCTGACTCTCACTCTTTTTCTTTTAATTTTGTTTGAGTTGGTTTCTTTTTTGAACAGAAGAAAAACTCAGTAAATTCAACCAAAATCTATCCTGTATCAATTTCTTTGAAAATAAACTAGAAGTAATAATATTTTTAGTTATTTTAAGATAATGTAAAACATAAATATTTTTTAAAACAAATTAAACTAAATACATATTTAGTTAAATATTAATTAAATTTACATAAATTCTTAATACTTTTGTTTAAAATGAAAGGAAATCTACTTACTCCACTATTAGTCTTACATACTAACTTTACATAATAAAGAATACAAATTTTATAAATCCAACCATCATTTTAAATTTCAGATGAACTAAACATTTACACGGATGTAAACTTAAAGTTGATTCACTTATAGTCTATAATGGAAATTTATTAATATTTTGAAAAGTATATTATACATCAAAATAAATTTAACAAATAAAGGATAAAAACATTTAAATTATACTAAATTTACAAATTCGATTTACTGTTAATAAAATTTCATGATTATAAAAAAAAAAAAATCTTACCTTTAAAGGAAGTTGATGCTTTTCTTTTAAAATTTTATAGTTTTTAAAAAGGTTTAAATATGATTTAGGATTAAATATGTTTTCAGATCATGTAAAATAAGTGATTTTTTATTTTAATCTTTATAATTTTTTTTATCAATCTTTATCTCTCTAAAATTTAAATTTTTGTTTTTGGTCCTTATTATTATGTGACATTTATTAGTCACATTTACTTTCAAAGGAAGGTTAAGTGGCCATCATAAGTTATACATATTAGTATTGTGGTATCATGTTAACATATGAAATATTAAAAAAAATTCTAAAATAAATGTTATTTATCTATCTTAAAATGAAAATTATGAACTAAAAATAGATATTTCTATGTGGTATCATGTTAACATATGAAATGTTTAAAAATATAGATTCCTAAAATAAATGTTATTTATCTATCTTAAAATGAAAATTAGGAAATAAAAATAGATATTTTAAATTTTAAACAGATGAAAATTAAATAAAATTATTTTACAGAGACCAAAACTAAAATTTGTTCATTTTATAGGGATTAAAATTAGTTATTACAAATTTTTGAAGGATAAAAATCGATAAAAAAAGTTTACAAGAACTAAAATCAAAACTCACCTATTTTACAAGGACTAAAAACAAATTTAAGTCTATATTTTAAGTTTATGCAAATATGAATTTATTTATTTTTAGTTTTTGCAAAAAAATCTTGTTCTTTTAGATCACTCATATTTTCTTAGTATTTTTTTTATTACTATTCAATGACTTGATTAAACAAAGACTCTGCAACTTTTGAGTCTCCCTGTCGAATGACCCGTTCTCCTCAGTTAGAATAGTTGAGTAAATTCCTTTCCTTAAAATCGTACTTAAGAATTTTCTAACTCATACGACTCAGCAGTCAATTCTTTTTTTGTTCTATTATTTTGAAGTTAACTAAAAGAAAAAAAAAAGTTATTAACATGAGTTTCAAACTTGAATTTTGACCAATAAAAAATTTCAAAGAATATTTCACTTTTTTTTAGTTTTATCTTTTCTCCTACCTTCGGAAAAATTAATAAAGCATCGGTATTAATACCCTCACTAATTTTCTGAAAGGTAATTATCTATATTTTATATATCATATACTTTTCTATATGATATATTAATTTCTATAAAATCTTGGAAAAAATATTTTCTTTCTTATAAAGAAAAGACTATCTTTAGGATTTGATACTACACCACTACTCAAAATATCAAAGAATCTACTTTATTCCATAATAGAATTCCTAATTTTTCTATCATGAGATAAGTAAGTCGTTACTATTTATTATAGGCAGTTAGTTACCATAATTAATAAAATGAATAACATTAATTAAAATGGTGAAAAATATTTTAAATTAAAATAATTAAATTATTTTTAGATGTGAAATATAATTAAGTAATGTATTTATTATTTTATACAAATAAGACAATTACATATAATTTATTTTCATAATTTATTTTTTTTAACATACTACGAATAGTAATTGTATTAGTTTAAATATTATTGTTACTTTTTAATTTAAAAATGTACTTTAAACATAGCATTTTTAAAATTATAATTTATTTAGATGTTTATAATTTAATTTTGATGTATTATTTTTATACTTTAATTAATTAATTTTTTACTAATTGTAATATAATTTACTTTTATTTTTAGAGACAAAATTATTGTTTGAGATATATTAAAAATTGCATTACAATAAGTCAAAATTAATAAATTAAAATATAAAAATAACAGCAAAAGTATATATTAAAATTAAATTATAAACACATAATTAAAAAAAATATTTAAAAGTATAAAATTAAAAGTAAATTAATTAATTAAAAACTAAAAACAATATTAAAAGTAATAATAATTGTTGCTCATAATATATTAAAATTAAATTATATATAATTATCTTATTTAGATAAAATAATAAATATATTATTTAATTGAATTATACACCTAAAAATTATTTGATTATATTAGTTTAAAATATTTTTCATTACTTTATTTATCTTAATTACATAATTGAATTATGAATATAAAAATAATTTAATTATCTTAATTTAAATTATTCTTTAATGTTTAATTTATTTTAATAAATATATTTTATTCTGTTAGTCATATTAGTATTAAAATAATTAAAGTTAACAGTAAAAATTAAAAATATTAGAAATCTAAAAATAAAAAAAAAATTGCAATGAGTAAACCTAAATAGAATGCTATTTCCAGCGAAGTAAAATATATCTAAGTCTATTAAAAAAATATCTGAATTTCTATGATTTAAAAAAAAATATAGTGTCTGTTTCATTAATTACTATGGACTAGCAAGATATAAGAAGTTAATAAAAACACTTCTGAAGTGCTTGTTTAAGAATTATTTTTTATGATTATTTTTTAAAAAACTTATTAAAAAAATTAACAAAATAAAAAAAATGTATTTCTTATAAGAAACTGAATCAACATGCAATAAAATTATTTGAAATAAAAATAACAAAATTTCTATGTGGTAGTAAGTTGTATCAGTAAAAATATTAAAAATTATAAAACAAAATAAAAGTATATGTACTTATATAATTATAGGTCTGAAATTTTCAATGAAAATCCTTAAACTTTGCCTTTCTTTGGCCACTATAATATTCCTATCTGGTATGATCAGTTGATCACATCTGAAAGTTCAAAAAATTAGTAATCAAATTACAAACTTTTAAAATATATAAACTTATTTTAATATCTTTTAGAAATTATGAAGAGTTACATGTTAATTTAATTATAAAAGTTTTATACGCAAAGTCGTATTTAATGATAAAGCTATCGATCTGATAGATTATTTAGTAACGATTTGTCTTGAGTCTTGACAAACTATGACAACCAACTAGGGCCGGCTACAAAAATGAATAATTATTGGTGAGATTTAAAAAGCACATATAGATAGTAAATAACTTAGAAATTTAAGAAATTCTATTTAAATAAATATTTTTATAAACTTAAATATATTTTTAATTCATATAAAATAAGTTAATTTTAATTTTGATTTTTATAAAAAAATTATTTTCTGCCCTGTAAATTTTGAAATCATTATTTTTTTCTTCTAATTGTAAAATAAGTAAATTTTAATTATAGTTGATATAAAATTTTATTTAATACTTATCTTCCTAAAATTATCACTCATTTTGGTTTCTAAATTTAAAGTATATAAGTAACATTCCTAAAATGAATACAGAAAACCATGATAGTCATATTACTATAAATACTAGGAGGTTTCACTTAAGATAGTTTAGCATTTCATTAAATACATAAAGCCACAGAGATGACCAAAAAAAGAAAGTTTACAACAATTAATGAGTATTACACAGGAAAATAAAAAATAACAATTTTAAATTTTACAAAGACAAGAAACAAAGAAAAACTTTTCAAAAAGTAAAATTAAAACTCGTTAGTTATATAAAAATCAAAAACATATATGCACTTAAGACGACAGTAATTGCTAAAGAAGCTTAGCATTTGGCACGAACCTTTTTTTTTTTTTTATGGAACACGTATCCTTCATAATTAATTGCAGTTATATATTAAGATTCAAATTTGACACTATTAATTAATCTAATGCAACTTTATGTGAAACATATTCAATTATTATTTTAACTCATTTTCAGTGCGATGGAAAGGAAAGGAAAAAAACAATTGACCCTAGCTAGGATCATTCTTGCTGCTGGTTCCTAAAAATTTCAATTTATACCAACCAATATTTATATGATTTTTTGACATTTCAATTTTTGTTATCATCTTACATTTTTATTTTTTATTTTCTTAAGCTGTTTAGTGTGTAAAAGAATGTATATATATATATATATATATATATAACTCCGTCCTGACCCAAATTTTGTTTTATGTATAAAATTAGTGCAACTGATTAGGTTATTTTTAAGTAATGAGATTTGTTTGGCTTTTGTTTCTTTTTTTCAAAAAAAAAAAATACTGGGCTATTTTGTTTCTACGTATTTTTAACGAGTCTTTCACAGTTTATAAATTAGAATAGAAAAGTGAAATATCATTTTTAGTAATTATATGTGCATGTAATGGATTATGTAATTAAATACAAAGTTTCTAATTATTTAAATGAAAAATACTTTATTAAAAATATAAAGTTTATTTCAATTATTTCTAAAACTTAAAAGAAATACAATCTATGACGACCATCTGTTGAAGGATATTTTTTATGAAGAAAAAAAAGTGACACGCAAAATTTGATTATTTAAAGAAATGTTAAATCAAAGAAAATGAGCGCTTGAGAAAATCGCAAAGAACTCGTTTTGGCTCCTCTCACACTTGAAGAATTAATACCAAAGGTTGTTTTATGATATATTAAATTATAACTATTTTGTAATTGGCTTTTCAAAATATAAAGAATGCAATAATTTTGAAAGGACACAAAATCATAATGAAATTTTCAAGTCATCGAAGATCTGCTGGCGAGTCGTGGGTGACCTTTCTTCCGCGTTGAAGAACTACAAACTCTATTATAAACCAAAATATTTATAGCCTAAAAATATAATAAAAGCATATGATGTGATTATTAAAAAAAATTGTAAACTAATGAAAAAAGATGCTAGACATTAAGAGTGTGTTCGACAAGGTAAATAAATTAATTTTTAACTTCTTTAATTAATTTAAATGTTTGTTTAACAAAAATATTGAATTATATTTTTTAAATAAGAAAATATAAAGACCACAACAAAGTCAGAATCTATTAGTTTCTTTGTATAGTCCAAATTCCTTATATTATGCCAACCTTAATAGTTCAGTATAATTGTTTAGTAAAATAAATTATTTCACTACTTGTAACATTTTTTAAAATATTACTTTAAGTGGTGTTTAATCTTAAGATCTTGTTTTAATAAATTTCTCAATAAATATTAATAAAGAGAAAAAATAATAGATAAAATTAAATTTTTTATAAAATAAAATCAACTTATATACGTTGTTCTTAGCTTATTTTATTTGTTTTTATCTTCGTCCATTACCCTTCTTATTCAAAAACCATTAATCACTCTCCCATTTTCACAAAATAACATTTCTTTATAATATAAAATCATCAAAATCATAATAAAAATCTATTTATCGTATCTCATTTCATTAAATAAAATTATTTCAAATAAATTAAAATAGTGATAATTATTTAAAAATATATATATATAGTTACCAAATTGTATGTTATGGCCAACTTATTAACTATGTCCTTTTAGTTCAACGATTAATTTTGTTAAATACTTTTAATTCAACTAATTAATTTATTAAATTTCAAGTTTTAATTTACCACTAATTTATTATTATACTAATTTAGTCAAACACACCTCAAATATATTTTTATTGGCATAAATTTAACTAATAAAAATAAATTATTAATATATACATTATGTCAATAATATATAAATGGTTTATATCTATCTTCATATTAACAGAATTTTCTGTTAATATAATATATCATATTATTATTATAGACTCATAATATCTACACATCAATTTAGTTTTTTTAATTAAATAAAAAATATATCAATAAAACAAATATATATAATGCCTAATCATCCGTACATATATGACTTTTTTTTTATAGTGGCGTGCACAAAGTTTGTGGAGAATAACTGTACGTAAAGTTTACATTCACCAATATTTTATTTTATTATGTTTGTTCCCAAATGAATGTATCTCATGACAATAAATAATGCTTATGAAAATTTTGGAAGTGTTTGGGGTACATAGATTTTTATTTTTTTAAATTGAGTGTCTTTAATGGATGAGAAAATAGATTAAATAGTAATAGTATAAATATTTTATACCATTAAAACATAAACCATGGTGTATAATATGTTTGTTAATTTTTATAATAAATATTTTAAAATTATATAATCAATTATTTATGATTAAATAAAAATATAAAATTATTTTAAACTGTAACACTATTAATTAAACTCTTAATGAAAATACATACGTAGGTTCATAAAAAAATTGACTTGACGGTAGCACATTAAAACTTTTATATATATTATTAATTAGTTATCTTTTCATATTATATATATATAGTTGGTAGGTCTTTTTGTGAGGTATGTGATTATAAAACTATGATAAATCATATTATTGTTGATGCAATATATTGGTGCCTGCTCTACCTGACTGAAATTATATTAATTAGTGCATAAATTATCAACCTTTCCCAGTAATACAAAAAGTTTAAATTTCAGTGTTCTTTAGATTATACCATATATATATATAAGATAAGCTTAATAGGAGTGATATTTAAAATAAATTTTAAAAAAAAAATATTAAGTGAAATAATTATAAATTGAGTCTTTTTATTAACCTATGAGACTTTTTATTTTATAAAAAATAATAATAAATAATATTTTCTTTATAAACTTAAAGTTTAAATTTTAAGAACCTTATCATATTGACTCATATCATATACTATCAATAAATAAAAAATATCATTAAAACATAATATATATGTTTGGTTGGAATTGGGGTTAGATGAGATTCACCAAAGATTCTCTCTCCAACTGTATTGGAAAGCTCACACTTAGTGATATTGTCAAGAACAAGAATTTTGTGGCAACTATAAAGCTTGTTGGTCGGAGGAGTGGAGGAGAGGATTTAAAAAAAAAAACATTTGTTTAATTCAATTTTTAGGAGAAAGAAAAAAAGAAATGAAAGAGAACGAGAGAGAAATTAAAACATTTTAAGTGTAATAATTAAAATATTTTTAACGTATATTTTAAATTTTAAAATTATAAAAATATAAACTTAAATGGTTTTTATAATTTTATTTTTATTTTTATAGTAAATAAAAAAAAGTTATCTATCTTGTATTAATATTATATCCTTCTCTTTCACACGACCAACCACAATATCTAATAAAAAAAATTATTTATTTTCTTTCCCCTCTCTCTCTCCTCTCTTTTCAATCAACCAACCCTCAACAGTGAAAGTGGGCCCTCTCCCCTCAATAGTTACACTACTATGTCAAGCCACACAAAGACACTAATAAAAGAATAGGAAATCTATTTACTTGCTTCAATCCCTTGTGTATAAATAGACCTTCTATTATATTTGTGAACATCCTCTTCTCCTTCTTATTCTTCTTTTTTTTTTTTTTTCTCCTAGCGGTTACATTTACTTAGAAAGTTAACGTTGTTAGGTTTCTCAAAGTATGAATAGGAAGGAGCGCGCATATGGCTTTTGAGGTCGATGAGATTGATTACATATATATGTTTTAGAAATGCTCAAAGGAGAATTATATACTATCGATCCGCTTTTAATACTTTTACGTCTTTCGCTGAAGCTTGGCATCTATGGCTATATATGACTACTGAAATGCATGAGGCAAGTAAAGTGAAATGACCTAGTCTACATTCGTACGGCAAGTCTGGTTCTTGGCTCTTTTTATTTAGTCTTCATGTTCATTTGGGTTAACATATAACAAAGTCACAATATGTAGAACTATATACCATTTTGAATTTCATACCATAGTTTGTAAGAACTACATAAATATCTTAGTTTTTCATGTCTCTTGGTGTTGGCTAGTTTTTATGTATTTGTTGGGTAATTTGGTTTCATTTATGACTATCTAATTGTTTTCTAGTCATAACTTTCATTCATCTACTTAATTTCATTAATTTTGCATCTTCCATAGAAAAGCTTTCAGCATGGTACGTTTGAAGTAAGAGAATAAACGGGCCACTAAATTCAAAAGAAAAGAGATGAAGAAAAACAAAAGTAGGAATCAACAAATTCAGAAAGAGTTAAGTTATGGTGACAAAGAGAAGATAATGACCATCTCTAAAATCTTCATTCCTACTCGGAATACTTGTCTATATATGCGCCAATAGATCTCAGATACAGTGAATCGTATCTTTGTCATAATGAAGGAGCTATTACACAAAAATAAGTTTAACAACAAAATGATATGAGAAAAAGCACCAATAGAACAGAGCACACCTGATGCATGAGAAGAGACAGTGTCGCCAGCACTGCTTTTAACTATACCTTGTTCATGAATTGTAACTAGAGCGATATAATCTTGTATTCTTGTTGTGTCACTATCCAAAGCTAGGATTTAAAATCATATCAATCACATAGCTGTCACATTGTTTACCAATATGGATAAGTTCGCCACGCTTTTCCTCGATCTGTTTAAATTTTTATGCCATTGCCTTTTTATTAATTTAGCAAAGGAGAAATCATATTACCCATATGTCGTTGGTGTCCTATCCCATAGGATTGAAAATTCAAAGTGTTTTCTCCATCCCATCATCGCTCGCATGCCCAGAGAGAGAAAATTCATATATTTATAACTATATATATATATAAGAATTTTAGCATTTTATCTTTATAATTTATTATTTTTCTTCTACTGTTTTAATTTTTATCCTGTAACTACTCCGCATTCCAAACTAACTTTTACTTCTCTCAATTCTTTCGTTACCATGTAAATTAATTAGAAGGTAATGATATCAGTATACACATAGTTGCGGAATCGATAAACGCATTACCTTTTTTTTTTTTTAAACTAGAAGACCACGTAATTTCTTCAGACAGAAGTTTTCACTAAATTAACTTGGGTGTCGATGGGACGAAGGAAGCAAAAATTTGACTAAGTTTTACCCTTAACAATGACGAATATGGTACGGTACACTGCTATTTTTAACTATTAGTTATAATATTTAAATAATAAACAATAAAAAGTAATTATTTTATTACAAATCTCAATAGTTAATTATTTTATCTAACCATTATCTAATAGTTATAAATTACTTATTTCATGTTCCACTGTAAAAATTACCCTTAACAATATTCATTCCAAATTGATTTTGTCTTTGATCTGCTGTTCAAGGACCGTGGTTTATGATTTTCTTCTACATATTATTAGTATACGGTTAGTTTACTAAATCTAAAGTTTTCGTCCTTTCCGTTCACCAACATACGTGGAAGATCTTCTACGTGCCTGCTGCTATAGCTAAACCAAGTTATACATTCATATAGACTATTTGTGTAATTTGTTTTTAAAATATTTATAATAGATAATAAATAAATACTTATAAGAGACAACAAAAAAATAAATAAATAAACTTTTATTAGTTTATGTATAAGTTAATTTGTAAAAATTCTTTTTTATTTATTAAAATACTATTTTTTAACTTATACATAAATTAATTTTAGTTTATAAAAGAATTTATTCAATTTTTCTTCCAATAACTATTTATAAAGGAGTTTATATAAATAAAAATACCTTTAGTCACTACGACAAAAGTTATTTTTTGAGGCGATTATTATGCCTCTTAGCGGCAATATAAATGACTGTTAAAGGATTTAGTAGGAAATTTATGTTATTCATTTCAACGAAAAAAAATGTTATTCATAATAGGCTAAACCGTAAAAGTATTATCGACAATACAGCGTGGGTAAAAACTTATTTTTTGGTGAAAAAAATCAAGTACTTCTAGTTTCTACCTATTACAAAATAACATTTACTAGTTAATGTTCATTTGCCACAAAAATTTTAGTCTAGGATAGGTTTTACTGGTCATTACTCATTAGCTTAGCACTACTATATAATTGTCGCAAAATGTAAAATTTGTTGAAGAGCATGAAAATTCTATTTATAGTGAGCCATCTATCCAAGAAGCATAAACTTGAATATATATAAGCAACATAGTATTATTTAGTTCAACTTTTCTAAAATTTATTTATTTTCTTAAAAATAGAATATCTTCTAATTAAATTTTATATTTTTTTAACTTTTCGCTCAATAAAAAATAAATTTACTCCTAAGAGTTCTCTTTGGGTTTATGGAGTTTTTTTTTTAGTTTTTTTTTATTTAACTTTTTTTAAAGAGAAGAAAACTAAGGTCAAATACTACTTGAATTTTCAGTTAATTCAAAGAATTGGAAAGTCGTCTGAAATGTGTCCTAACCTACTTTAATGATGACCATTTTAGAATTATTGTAATTGATGTCTCAAGAAGGTATGTTTAGTCTCTCATTAATTCGAAATATAACTTAAGTAAAATTTATAAAGATTGAATAATTTCCATCATCCAAACCAGTTTTATTGATTTAGATTAAATCATTAAATCAAATTTTATATACATTATTGAGTCATTTGTATTGTGACGTTTTATTCCTTAACCCTAGGCATAAAGGAGCATCGAAAAGTTAGCTGTAATAATTTCTAATTCACCTTAACTGTGACCTTTTTTATAATTATTTTAATTATAACCTCAAAAAATGTGTTTAGTTTTTCATTCACTAGAATTATGATTTAAATAGAATTTATAAAGTTTTTACAATCTTTACGTTACCCAAAAATTTGAATTTTTTTAGAAGTTTATATTTAAATAAAATTAATTTTCTTAATGTGTGCATTGTAAAAAAAAACTAAAATTATCTAAATAAGCCATTTAAAAGGGAAGGTATGTTTGAAAGAACATTCAAATATATCTTTTGTTAAAAAATATGGAAGAGACCAAAAGTTATGCCATAGGTAATGATATTTGCATTCTTACCGTTTACACACAAGTATAGATATTTATTCAGTTTTGCTCAGGGCATAACATATGTTCTCCTTGCATAAAGAAATCATGTAAAGCATGAATGTTATACAAAAATTCAAGAATTATTTCTTGAACATGATTAACATATTCAATATGAATAATATATTTACTAATAATGTAAAAATATTTTATAATATCATTCTATCACAAATCATTATATAATATATATTAATTTATTAATTTTTATAAATAATTCGTGTAGATGAGTTTATTAAAAAGTAGTTTTAAGATAATTAATTTTATTTAGATAAAAAAAAAACAACTTTTACACGTAAATTATGAAAAAGTGTATGAATGAAGTTAAAAGAGAAAAAAAAAAGTTGTCAGGAAATTTGTGAGTAATTTGGGAATAATATTTTTTTGGAAGAAAATTTGTTGAAAAAAATCATAAATTTTTATTATTTGGATACCTAAAAACAGCTTTTAAATTTTTTTTTTATTTTCTAAATTTCAGCTAATATGTCCCATATGTGATCAAATTTGATAAAAAAAAAAACTTTCTTCCTTTTTTCCAAAAAAAAAACACACTTGAAATTGACAAGTTTCAATTTTCCTACTCTGCTCTAACAGTACATTTATGTTAAACTCATAAAATTATTTTAAAATTTATTTTATATATTTATAAAAAAATTACATAAACATTCCATAAAAATTCATTTTATCGCTACATTATATTAATGAATAGGAAGAGGGAACAATACTATCAATTTCTATTAGATTTTATTTTAAAAAGTTAGAAAAATATTAGTAATACATTCTTTAACACACTATTTCAAATATATTTTTTATTATTAACTAAAGTTTATTAAAAACTATGAAATTACGTGAATCTTACTTTTATTTAATTAATGAATCTTATTCATGATTCTTAAATTTTCAATAAAATTTAAGTAACAGCATCAGAGAGTGTGTTCCTGTTACTCAAAAAATTCTTCTCTCACAATGCATATTATTGGTACGACATATAAATTAAATTCATATTAAAACATTATTATAAATAGATTAATTTAATAGTTTCTCTCATTTTTTTTCACACTCATGATTGTGTAATAACTTTCAAATTCAATCACGGTTATATTCCTTCTCTGATCATGTTGTTCTAATATTAAAATTTTGGCCATGATTATGAAAATATATTGCAGGGTGCAGAAGAGGAGCCAAAATTTCGAGTTGGGTGCCCATAAATTCATATAATCAATCATATTGTGAGGTAGGGATATGATTAATGGCGGTGGTGGGCCTAGTCTTCGTTGTGGAGCCATGTGGGGAACCTAAGCTTTCTCCCTTTGGTGAGCAGAAAATAATAGCATATGACATAGTTGTTAGCATTAAACAGCTTCTTTTGGTGCCAATAATGAGGAATCAAGTACTATTCCTCTTTCCCTCCGGAACTTGCCCATTTCACATGCCTTCCAGCCCTTCCTCTCTCATTGTTTATGGGTCTAATTATTAATCTTTGATTGGAAAAACATAATGCTATATCCCTTTCATTTTATACCTTCATAAATTTTATACAGTATATCTATCTAACTATCTATAATAATTGGCATAAAGCCAGATGTGCCCATGTGGTGCCCATAGAATGGGACACAATTGCTTTATGACAGGGAATGGGGTTTGGTAGGTGCAGACAATGATTGTCACATAACACATTCCTTATCAAAGTACTTAACATCTCACTCTTCCTGTTCCTGTTACACACTCGAGAAGAGAAAGTTCCAAACTCCGTGGTGGATTTACATATCATAGGTGGTAGTAGTATTATTATCACTGTAATTAACTCAATATTAATCTATACCAATATTAGCTTTTAGATAAATAACTAGTTTAATTGATAAGTGACTAGTGATACAATTTCGCAAAAAGCAAAAAAAATTCTTAATTACATGCCTTTTTTTTGTTATGTTTGACCAGTTGGTGAAAGTATTCTAAAATTCAACTCCTTTAACTTCGTAAACTCCATCATAAAATATTTGCTTAAAACTAAAAGTAGTAAATGTACCA
Organism: Mucuna pruriens; assembly: GCA_025330945.1. Classification (NCBI taxonomy): domain Eukaryota; kingdom Viridiplantae; phylum Streptophyta; class Magnoliopsida; order Fabales; family Fabaceae; genus Mucuna; species Mucuna pruriens. The sequence continues at coordinate 5,094,010 of JAENHJ010000154.1, forward strand.
TTAGCTATATCTTTCAATTCACCTATGTAATTATGAATATAACTTTAGTGGATGCACAAGATGTTTTTGTTATAATTAGATAAGGTAAATAAAAAAAATATTAGATTCATTTATCTAACATCAAATTTAATATGAAAAACTCATTTTAATCGAATTTTAAATTGGGATCAAATTTTGTTCTATAAATAAATGAGGTTGTCTAACTTATTTTAAGTAAAAATAAAAATAAATAATTTATTATGAAATTGTTTAATCTATTTTTTTTAAGATAAGTTAAATAATCTAATAAATAGAGGTGAAGCAAATTCGAAATATAAATGTTCTATTCTATCATCATAAAACTAAACAGATATTTTTTCTTAAATTTCTGTTTTGATTTGAAGTTTATTTTTATGCATTATATAGTTGAAAATGTACTTGATACATAATTTATATAAGGAAAAATATGAAATTGTAGAAAACAAAATATAAAGAGTGGGTGAGGACGGATTCAAGGAAAGGCAAAACCTACCCCACTTCCCTGTGCTGCTACCCCTGAATACAATATTCATTCATGATTTTATATTAAAAGTTACAACATACCTTATCTCATAGTAATACTAACATAAGAAACTACAGCAGAATTGTCTTGAAGAATATGCTATGGCAATGAACCAGTTAAAATTCAACCAGCATATCTTTTATCATCTTTCTCGTAGAAAAGAGAGCATTCGGGGTTTTAACTGATTAATCATTATTTCATTATTGTACTTACTATTGAACACTGTCTTGAAGTACCTTAAAGAAATGAAGAGGAAAAATAAAAAAGAATATGCGAAGTTGTGGAATACCTAAATAAAGAATATTTGGACCAGGTAAATTACTCGCTTGGGTTGACATCATAAGCAATTCTGGAACACATTCTATGCATGTTATGATGTCTAGGGGATTTCAAATGAGTCCAAAGATTGACAGTGATCAGTTGCACATGATTAGGTGGTTCAGATCCCAAGTACCCACGTATATCCAATAAAATAATTGTCACAATAATTTATCTGCCACTCATTACATTAACTATAAACTAATTTGTCCCTCAGAACTTGATATAACCTTCCCTCTCTTGGTTCCTTGTTCCCTGATATGAAAAATGCAACAAGATTAAGAGGAAGCAAGGCAAAGAGAAGAAGCACCAAAATGCAAAGCCATCTGCTGTTCTTCTTCTATTGTTACATTGTTTTTACTGAGGCTGCAGCAGAGGATGAATTGTCAACTCTAGTCTCAATCAAATCCACTCTCATTGACCCAATGAAGCATCTGAAGGATTGGCAACTACCAAGACCTCATTGTAACTGGACTGGAGTTGGTTGCAACTCTAAAGGCTTTGTGGAGAGTCTTGACCTCTCCAACATGAACCTCAGCGGACGCGTTTCAGACCGCATTCAATCTCTTTCAAGTCTGTCTTCTTTCAACATAAGATGTAACAACTTTGCTTCATCACTGCCTAAATCACTGTCCAACCTCACCTCTCTCGAGAGCTTTGATGTGAGCCAGAACTACTTCACTGGCAGCTTCCCCACTGGTCTTGGAAGAGCTGCAGGCTTGAGATCAATTAATGCATCCAGCAATGATTTTTCGGGTTTTCTTCCTGATGATATTGGAAATGCAACATTGCTTGAGAGCCTTGATTTTCGAGGGAGCTACTTTGTGAGTTCAATTCCAAGGAGTTTTAAGAATTTGCAGAAGCTCAAATTTCTAGGCCTTTCAGGCAATAACTTCACAGGGAGGATTCCAGGTTATCTTGGGGAACTCACTTCTCTGGAGACACTGATTATAGGATACAATGAGTTTGAAGGTGAGATCCCTGCAGAGTTTGGCAACCTCACCAGTCTTCAATACCTTGACTTGGCTGTAGGCAGTCTCAGTGGACAAATTCCAGCTGAATTGGGTAAGCTGACGAAACTCACCACAGTTTATCTGTACCATAACAACTTCACAGGAAAAATTCCACCTCAACTTGGCAACATTACTTCACTAGCATTTTTGGACCTCTCTGACAATCAGATCTCAGGAGAGATTCCAGAAGAACTTGCCAAATTGGAAAACCTGAAGCTCTTGAATCTGATGAGCAACAAACTAAGTGGTCCTGTACCAGAGAAGCTTGGCGAATTGAAAAATTTACAGGTGCTTGAGCTATGGAAAAATTCTTTACAAGGTCCTTTGCCACACAACCTTGGACAGAACTGTCCTTTGCAGTGGTTGGATGTATCCTCTAACTCATTCTCCGGGGAGATCCCTCCAGGTTTGTGTACTACAGGCAATCTCTCTAAACTAATCCTCTTCAACAATTCCTTCACTGGTTCCATTCCAAGTGGACTTGCAAACTGTTTGTCTTTAGTACGTGTTCGGATTCAGAACAATCTTATCTCTGGAACTATTCCAGTTGGCTTTGGAAACCTCCTTGGCCTTCAACGGCTGGAGTTGGCAAAGAACAACCTCACTGGGAAAATTCCTACTGATATTACCTCATCCACATCACTCTCTTTCATTGATGTATCTTGGAACCGCCTTGAGTCATCTCTACCGTCAGATATTCTCTCCATTCCAACCCTTCAAACCTTCATTGCCTCTCATAACAATTTTGGAGGAAATATCCCAGATGAGTTCCAGGACTGTCCATCTCTCTCTGTGCTGGATCTTTCAAACACCCACATATCTGGCACAATCCCTGAAAGCATTGCTTCTTGTCAAAAATTAGTCAACCTTGACCTTCGAAATAACCGCTTGACAGGAGAAATCCCAAAATCAGTCACAAACATGCCCACCTTATCTGTTCTTGATCTGTCCAACAATTCATTGACTGGTAGGATACCTGAAAACTTTGGCAACTCCCCAGCTCTGGAAATGCTGAACCTGTCCTATAACAAACTTGAGGGTCCAGTACCCTCAAATGGGATGTTGGTCACCATAAATCCTAATGATCTTATCGGCAATGCGGGTCTTTGTGGAGGCATTCTCCCTCCATGTTCTCCAAGTTTGGCTGTGACAAGCCATCGAAAGAGCTCACATATCAGACACATCGTTATTGGTTTTGTGACTGGCATTTCAGTGATTTTAGCTCTTGGTGCAGTATATTTTGGTGGTAGATGGTTATACAAGAGATGGCACTTGTATAACAATTTCATCAATGATTGGTTCACACACAGCAACGAAGATTGGCCCTGGAGGTTAGTAGCATTCCAGAGGATCAGTTTCACTAGTAGTGACATCCTTGCTTGCATAAAGGAATCAAATGTCATAGGCATGGGTGGCACTGGTATTGTTTACAAAGCTGAAGTCCATAGACCTCACGTAACCGTAGCAGTGAAGAAACTATGGAGGCCACAGACAGACATGGAAAATGACAATGATGTCTTAAGAGAAGTGGAACTCCTAGGGAGAGTTAGGCACAGGAATATTGTAAGGCTGTTGGGGTATGTACACAATGAAAGGAATGTGATGATGGTTTACGAGTACATTCCTAACGGGAATCTTGGAACAGCACTGCATGGTGAACAATCGGCAAGGTTGCTTGTTGATTGGGTCTCAAGGTACAACATTGCTCTTGGAGTTGCACAAGGGCTTAACTACCTCCACCATGATTGCCACCCACCAGTTATTCACAGGGATATCAAGTCTAACAACATACTCCTTGACGCAAATTTAGAGGCAAGAATAGCAGATTTCGGGTTGGCAAGGATGATGATTCAAAAGAATGAGACCGTTTCCATGGTGGCTGGATCATATGGATACATTGCACCAGGTTAGTAGTTTGTTTATGCATTGATTAGTACGTGTTTGAATTCATGTTGAATCATTGAAAATCAAGTTAAAATATCAACTAATATAATTTTAAGCAAATGTTTACATATTTAATCTTATATCGAAAATTTAATTCAGAGTACAAAATTTATCTTGAGTTAAAATAACTAGTACAAACATTTTTTTACACGGAAAGTTAATAATCTGCTCTAGTGTGGCAGGTGGAAGCTTAATAGTATGCATTTTATGCCCCAATTTCTGTTTTGGTAACTTCCTAGCTCAAACAAGTGGAATTGAGAGACAATAAATGATTAACATCATGCTTATGTCTTTTGGTTTTAGAATATGGATACACTCTGAAGGTTGACGAGAAGATTGACATATACAGCTACGGAGTGGTTCTTTTGGAGCTCCTAACTGGCAAAATGCCTTTAGACCCTGCGTTTGAAGAATCAATTGACATAGTCGAATGGATAAGGAAAAAGAAAAACAACAAAGCCTTGTTAGAAGCACTAGATCCTGCTATAGCTAGTCAGTGCAAACATGTCCAAGAAGAAATGCTACTTGTACTCCGGATTGCACTTCTATGTACCGCAAAGCTTCCCAAGGAAAGACCACCCATGAGAGACATCATCACAATGCTTGGAGAGGCAAAGCCAAGAAGGAAAAGCGTTTGCCATAATGGGGGACAAAACACCAGTAGCATGGAAAAGCCAACGATCTTTACCACCTCCCCAGTAGTAAGTCTTTTGTAGCAACAAGTTGTTTAGTAATTAGCAAAATATTTTGAATTTTGGATTCCCTTAGCCTCTGAATTTGGATGCATGCTTTTGCCTACGTCAACCAAATTTTATCAGATAGTAAATACATGTATTTTCGATAAGTTTTTGTTTCTTATTTTCCTTTTCAATTGAGGAAGGGAAAATTTCAGAACCATAATCAATTCATCAACAATAAAAGTAGCTAAAATGTGCATAACGGCTTTATACGGAGTTATTGACACTAACACCATTTTAATTACCGTTTCCCATCTCAGCAAAGACATATCTAGCATTTGCAAACTTCTTTTCTGACCATTATTTTCCACTATTAACACGAGTTTTCTCTTTTACAATTGTCTACTGCGCCGAAGCCGCCGATCGTTTCTCAACTCAAAATTCTTTCTTCACTAGTTCTTTATAGTTATGCCTTCTTTTTAACTAGTTCGACTGTCGCACAGTAAATGCAGGAAGAAAGAGCTTCGGTGCCTCCCATGTCAATGTCGCAGCGTGACAAGAAAACAATTTCATAACAAAAAATAAGCCGCACTCAATTCGGAATTGTAAAAATTCTAAAATAAAAAAGTGAAAAATCATCTAACTTCGTTGTTTTTTTTTTAATACTGAAGGTGTCCTTATAGATATTCCCAGTTAATCCAAGCAATATGGAACCCGCAAAACGTTACAGACAGTTCCTTTGATATGTTCATGTCTTCAAAGTAATAAAGAAATGTTAATCAAGCAGAACTGTATAGGATAAAAAGTCCAATAACAGTAAAATATACAATTCATGTTACAATGGTAAGGAAAAAATATTGGGATCTGGTTGACATCAAGAAACGAAGGCCGAGAAGGAAAACTGCTATCTCTTCTCATCCCAACGAACACATGAATGATATTAGTGTAGTATCCTAAACTATGCACATTTATCCAAGTACAAATGAACAGTTTGCCCTCCAAAAAAATAAATAATAAAAAGAACAAGAGTCTCACCTCAAACTGTCCAATACCCAATACTATCCCATTAATCTAGGATGCTAGTAGAGCACTTCCCGATGCATTTCCTCTTTCAAGGAAGCTGCCAGATGTTGGCTGGAAAACAGTGATGGAAACAGGAGTGAGATTGGTCCATAGCTAGATGTACGGGGCAATTGGGATATTGACTAAAGTATACTTGTAATACCACCCATTACAAATAATATTACATGTTGCACACGAAAATAAAAATCGTTGTACATATGGATGTCAGTTTGCAAACTCTGGTTGACATGCAATTCAATCCATAATAACACTAAAATACATCCGAAGAACAACTCAAAAGTTAAAGCCAACTACTACCAATAAAACCAAAACCATGGAAAAAATATTGGCTCCCTTTCATATTAAGTGACAAGGTAAAGCAGGAAAAAAGAGTATATAGTCCAGTAAGATTGCCAGAATACTTGGAAGATCCAGAGTTTTCAGAATAAAGTTCTCGAAGATGAATTTCAAAATTTATTCATTCCGTATAAGAATCAATTCTTTCAACTCATATTTAGATATAATAAACATATACCTCACTAGCTTGAACATCACCAAGAGAAAACGGCTCTTTCTCCCTCATTCCACCGTTATCTCTAGTTATTCTTTCTAAATCCTGCTAGAGGGGTGATTAACCGTGTTATGAACAAACGAGGAATAACTTTCATCATGCCCAACATGAAAGAACAGATTACAAAAAAGAAAATGTGGGGGAAAACAGTAGGGGCTATATATCCCTAATTAGACAAATACCAAATGAGCTCATTGCACATGCACTTCAATGTAATACTGGAATTTTGATGTGATACATTACTGCTACTTTCAGCATTTCAAGCACAACATGATGGATACTAAATGATTTTTTATAATCATCAGATGCAGACAAATTGAGATAATAACTACATAAATGGAACCGACTGAGTTCATTAAACAAATAGTTTAGTATCTTGTTTAGTTAATTAAAAAATATTTAGATAAACTAAAAGAATGTCTCTTATGAGTAATACAGGGGTTGGTTAATACTCCCTCCCCACAAATATAAAAAATTGGATTTAGCAAAAAAAATAAAATAAAATTAAAAGTACCGTTCATGTAAGATCAAGATCAAGAGATTGCAAAAACCATGCAAGATCAAGAGATTAAGGCTTTCTTTCCTAAATTCATAAAACTAGACTTTCATAGGGGTCAAAATGAATCACCGTAGAAGTTTGTAGAGCAGGTCCAATAGCAAAGTGTGAGTTGGGCAAAAGGAATAGTGTTGACCAAAAGATTCAAACTAATTGGTCTTAACCTCTTAACTCCTTACTATATTATCCATGCACCTAACACAATAGTGCTGAGCATGAGGGGGTGTATTGGAAAAAACCTAAGTCCCACATTAATTTAAGATAGAGCCTGAAAAGAGTTTATAAGTGAAGAGTAATTTTTACTTCTTGAGCTAACTTTTAGGACTGAGTTAGGCTCAAACTCACTTTCAAAAAATCACAATTTGTGGTAAATAATTCTGCCACTGTATTCGCTGTATTTGGAATGGCATACTGAATTTACAGCAAAAATGTGAACCTTCATCAAATTTTGAAAAATACTTATGTTCTTTTAGATATTAAAAGACTTTGTATGACATGCAAGCAGACAAAATACTAAATACAGCATCTTAAATACCAACAATCATTACCTTTCCAGTCAAAATTTCAAACTCAAGTAATTCCTCCACAATCTTTTCTAGTACAAGGCGATTTTTCTGCAGCATTTCTTTTGCTTTGAGATATGCCAAATCGAACATCTAGGAATATCACAAAAGATTATATTAGATGTTTCTGTATACAAGTTAAACTTCTATTAACATATGGCTACCTTTTCAACTTTAGCTGCCATCACATATTCATGGTCATCCCCCATGCTTAACGCCGTGACCTATGTCAGCAAAAAACATAAGGAAAGGTCTAAAATATAGTAATATAAAAAAACAAAGGCCAATAAACATTTGTTCCTTTATTATGCAGCTGCCACAGAAATCTTCCATCTGATCATAACTCCCTCAAGCAATAGTTTTGTTTATCAGATTCGAAAGGCAGTACTCTCTACTCATGAGGTAAAAAAAAACAGATTAAAGAATCACAACCTCCGCCAGTATTCTAAAAACTGGACTACTTAGTACTTGCCAAACCAGAAGAGTAAGTGGTTCACAGATAATGGTTATATATGTGTTTGAGGGGATCAGTTGACACTGGGTATGAAACACTTCTACCATCCAATAACTATAAAGTGTTTTTTGTCGAAACAACCATTGAGTCATGTCCATCTTACACCAAATTATGGAAAATATAAATGACAATAAAGTATGCTGATATTTACATTTATTTGAAAAGTATACTGCACATTAGTTTTTAGACATCTTAATGGCACATGAAAAAATATTGGATTAATGAGAGATTTGATGAGCAAGTAATGCATGACACATCTATAGATTCTATATGTGGCAGCTAAACCATGAATCCACCAAATTTCACATGGAACTTGAAGCAGTAAATTCTAAATTTATGGCTACATTAGTTCAATCGCACTTCTATTATGTTCTTTATCTCAGATTCCACCTCACCTAGCTCTTTTGGAAGATTGTCTACCATTTTATGTTATTTTTCCTCATTTATAAGTTGGACAGTAGTTGCTCAATTAGCAATTCAATAAATTATTTTCATTAAAAATAATAATAATCTGCTTAACCACATTGAATACTATTAATGCTATTTGAGAAAGAAAGACATATTTGTGACCATATTGAATATTACTAATACCATTTGAGAAAGAAAGACATATAAGTGATGTGTTATGTTAAAAGTGAGCTTCAAGCAACACCCTACCAAATAATTCAATCTAACTTTTCAATGCCACACAATCAACATGGAAAAAAAAAACATTAATTCAACAATAGTAGTTGAGATGCACATAAGAAAGGTCTATACCGCATTACTACGGTAATAAATTGCAGGACTGTCATCAGGTCCCCATCCATACTGAATGACCATTCGTGTAGCTATCTGTTGTAAAGAAAACAATGATAAGAATTTTATACTTGCAACATTTTTTGGTTAATATTATCATTTTCAAAGAAATTATAATATGAAAAATAAGAAGATATATTAGCTGCATTAAGTGAAATAAACTAACCTCTTGTGCCTGCTGTATCTCAGATGAAGAAAGTAAGTTTTCTTCCCCAAAAGGAAGTAACATTTGGGATGCAACATAAGAACCAAAACAAAACACAAGCTTCTTTTCAAGATATGATCTTGATTCTAAATTCCCATTGATGGAACCTTCATTTCTTGCTTTTGTGATTTTTGTACATCCAATTCCCTGTATAATTGTAAAGAATCTATCATTAATCAAGTAAATATAATGAGTCAGCTTTTTTTGGTAATAAAATAAGTCAGTTATATTTTCCTCTATTGGCCTTTACTAGCAGAACTGTAACTACCACAATGACTAGTAAACACGTTTGGAGAATACAAGCTAGCAATAAGCGTCATTTAGAGCCACTTTGTCAAAAATCAGGTTACTGCAGTCTTTATTATGTTGTCATACAGCAAACCCAAGACTTAAAGGGACCGGTCACATCTAGCAACAAATGGCAGGCTAGACAGGTGAAAAAGCAAACATATGAGGCCAAAGTCAAAGATACCATATTTTACAGTTAAAACAAACTCAAATACGAAATGCTAAAGAAGCATAAAAGGAATGGAAGGAAGAATAAGGAAGAAATTTTCTCGTTGGGTGTCTTTAAATTTAAAGGTCAGTTTAGGAATACAAAAGCCAGCTCTTATGAGAAATACTTCATTTTCCTAAAATTCTGCTTAAAAATTTACTCTTCCAAAATCACCTACATATATTTATTGTCAGATATTTATACTCAAAGACCATTGACTAGTCAAGGAATACTACCAACACATTCTTTAATACACTCTTCACTATTGGGTGAAATTCCTGCGGGTCCCACTAAATAAAAAACAAAAGTACTAAAATAGAGGGTGGGAGCCACATCATTTAGGAAACCTCACATGAATTTTACCCAATAATCAGTATGTTGAAGAGAGTGTGTTGTTGGTTTCTCTTAGCTAGTTGCTCCAGATTATATACTGTTGGAGATAATATAAATATTTGATAAGATATTATATATCTGATAACATATTATAAATATCTGATAAGATATTATAAATATCTCAATAGGAGATCATGAATATATTTTATCTACAATGGTTATCATTTACTTTTTTGTTATCTATATTATCTTTAAGCAGTTTACCTTTATCATATAAGAGGGAGATTAGAAATTGTATTATTTAACTCAATCAATACACAATTTCTTTTACTTTCAATTTGGTGATCGGGGGCTCTGTTTCCACTGCCTCACTCCATTGAACTGCTACCTCTAACAAGACCCACAAGACTCATCAAAGTCTTCTCTGTCCTTACCAACGATACGTAATGGCAGAAGATAAAGTCGTTATCTTGGGACCTAATGAAGTTCCAAATTTGGTGGGTTCCTCTCAACTTGACGATTGCAATTATCTACAATGGGCACAATATATTAGTACTACTCTCAAAGGGCGCAAGAAGTTGAGTCATATTGAAGGAAGTGGCTCACCTAGAGATGGTCCAAAGTTTGAAATGTGGGATGATGAGGATTCTCTCATTATGACATGGCTATGGAACCCTATGACTCCATAAATAAGCCGGAATTATATGTTCTATTCCTCCGTTCGTGAGATATGAGAGAATCTCAGTGAGACATATTCAATGAAAAAGGACTTTACTGCTTGCTATGATATTGAAAGCAAGATCTTCAACTCTAGACAAGGAACCCTCTTGGTAACAAAGTACTATGGGACTCTAAATGGGTTATGGATTGAGTTGGACCAATACCAAAGATTGAAGATGTGCAAAGCTAATTCTATTGCATACACCGAGCTCATTGAAAGGGGGGAGAATCTTTAAGTTCCTCCATGGCTTGAATTCTGAATACGATCTTATTTGGTTTTGGATTCTAGGCAAGGAGAAGCTACCCTTTCTGTCTGAGGTATTTTCTATTGTGTAGAGTAAAGAAACCCGACAATCAGTCATGCTTGATAAAGAATGCTCCATCTGTCATCTTGTCAAAAACCAATTTGGTAAATCTATTAAAAGACTACAGTCAAACAATGGTACCAAATTTATAAATATTGATTTTTTCAAGTTTCTTAAAGATAATGTGTGGTTTATGAACTTACATGTGTGAATACTCCCCAACAAAATGGGGTTGCAAAAAGGAAAAACCGTCATCTCCTTGTGGTTGCTAGAGCCCTCCTCTTCCAAGTATCTATTCCTAATGTCTATTGAGGAAAAGTTATCCTAACTACCACCCATCTCATCAACAGGTTACCCACTCATGTCTTAAACGACATTAGTCAAATTAAATATATGTTATCCTTCTATCCTTCTTCTCCCTTAATGTTAAGCTTACCAAGTCGTGTCTTTGGGTGTGTTACTATTGTCCACTCTCACAATCCATATCGTGGGAAGTTAGATCCTAGAGCTGTCAAATGTGTTTTCATTGGTTATCCCTCAAATAAAAAGGAATTTAAGTGTTATCACCCTTCGAGTCATCAGATCTTTGTCTCGATGGATGTTACTTTTCATGAAACACTCGTTCTTTATTAGCCCTCTACTTCTGGATGTTCAAATTCAAGAAGTCACCCCTGAAGAACTTATCACTAAAAAGGCCTACAATGAAGCGAGAGAGGAAGATCAATATTATGGAAAGCAATACCAAAGGCACGAGAAACCCACTCTGGTCTCACAGCAAGTCCAATTGTCTAAGCCAGGGGTAAGAGTATTCCTAAGAATCTCATTGGGGAGGTTACTGATGATATGTCAAATGTAAGTATTCCTAAGAACCCCATTGGAATGTTACTAATGATATGCCTATTGCTTTGAGGAAAGGGAAACGATCATGTGTCAAGTATCTTATTTCTCAATTTGTGTGTCCTGACCATCTCTTTGTACAACATCAGAGTTTTATTGTTGTCATTGATGCAATCGAAACACTTACATCAGTACAAGAAGCTTTGAAAAATGAGAATTGGGTTCAAGCCATGAAAGAAGAGATGAAAGTGTTACAGAAAAATTCAACTTGGGAGATTGTTGATAGACCTAAAGACAAAAGAGTTGTAGGTTATAGATGGATATACATTGAGGAAGTATAAATTTGAAGGACCTTTGGTCGATTACAAAGCAAGATTAGTTGCTAAAGGGTATACACAGACTTATGAAATAGATTATGAGGAAATATTTGCCCTTGTAGCAAAGATAAACATGGTAAGAGTTATTCTTTCCTTAGCCGCCCACTTTGGCTGGAACTTGCAATAGTTCGATGTTAAAAATGTCTCTCTTCATGGAGACCTAGAAGAAGAAGTTTATATGGAGATTCCCCTAGGATTCTATTCTCATAATAAAAAGAACAAGGTATGCAGACTCAAAAAGGCATTGTATGGACTTAAACAGTCTCCTTGAGCAGGGTTTGAAAGATTTGCTCAAATCATGATATCCCTAGGGTTCAGGTAGAGTCAAGGTGATCATACTCTCTTTATAAAGCATTCTTCTAATGGTAAATTCACTCTTCTTCTAGTCTATGTAGACGATATGATTATTACAGGTGATGATGAGATTGAAAAACTAACTCGAAAGAAAATTTTTGCAACACAATTTGAAATGAAGGAGTTAGGAAAGCTGAAATATTTCCTTGGTATAGAGGATGCATATTCCAAACAAATTTATCTTCCAAAGGAAGTATGTACTTGATCTACTCAAAGAAACAAGAAAATTTGAATGCAAGACCTTACAGGTCCCTATTGAACAGAACCATAGAATTAGGTGTGAAGAAAGTTCAACCATAGAGAAGTCTCAATATTAGAGATTGGTGGGGAAATTGATCTACATATCCCACTATGTTGTTAGTGTGGTCAGTCAATTTATGCATGATCGCAGGGAAAGGCACCTTTAGGAAGTTGAAAGGGTCCTCCAGTATTTGAAGGCAAGTCCAGGAAAAGGACTATTGTTCAGAAAAGAAGGTACATTGTCCATGAAAATATATACAAATGCAGACTATGCAGGATCAATTGTAAATAGAATATCCACTTCCAGATATTGTATGTTTCTGGGAGAAAATCTAGTACCATGGAGGAGCAAGAAGCAAAATGTGGTTGCTCGATCCAGTGCAGAAGCAGAATTTCAAGCCATCGCACACGGTATATGTGAAGGATTGTGGATAAAGATTATTCTTGATGACCTCAAAGTAAAATACGAAGGACCTATGAAGTTGTTTTGTGACAACAATTCAACTATTAGTATTACCCATAATCCAGTCCAACACGACAGGACAAAACACATAGAGATTAACAGACACTTCATTAAAGAGAAGTTGGACAATGAACTTTATAGTCACAACATATGTTCCTACGGGGCTCCAAGTAGCAAATGTTTTCACCAAAAGCCTCCAAGAACTCAATGGCAAGTTAGGAATGATTGATATTCATTTACCAACTTGAGGGATAGTGTTGGAGATATTATAAATATCTGATAAGATATCATAGATATCTCATTAAGAGATTATAAATATCTGATAAGATATTATAAATATCCCATTAGGAGATCGTGAATACATTTTATCTATAATTGTTATCTTCTATTTTTTTGTTATCTATATTATCTTTAATCAATTCACCTTTACCAATAAAAAGGAGATTAGAAATTGTATTATTTAACTCAATCAATACACAGTTTATTTTACTTTCAATTTATACATACAATGTAGATCTCATGGCCTATACATCCAGTCATCATCACTTAATTTGGGCAATAGCAAATATTAGAAGCCAAAGCTAGATAACTAGAAAGCCTTGCTACAACAGTAATAAAGATGGCCTATGAAGCACAAACTAGAAAGTTTGGTAACTAGAAAGCATCACTATAATATTGTCCAGTTATATATAGCAAGCCAGGAATGAGTATGACTAACCTGCCAGGATAGAGGTTCAAGCCACAGATTATCAACATCATCAAAATTTGGTAATAAAAGAGCAGTAAGACTGCGACCAGCTGCCCAGACAGCATGTGGAAACTTGGTTTCCCTCGTCCACTGAACAACAAAGAAACTTCACCAAGTTATTTTTTATAGCAAGTTAATTATTTTTCAACTTCTAAAATAGAAACACTAAGCCTACAACTATGTTCAAATAAATAGATGAAGAAACTCTGATTATACATATGAAAATATGTATAAGGCAAAGCTGTGCTTTGACCGCATAATAAGAAACATTATGGAGATGATAGTTTCTTACATCAAGTGGAGGACTCAACAACTCTATCCCATTGCTTATTTGACCATACGGTTCCATCAAATCAACAACATTCTGCAGATCTTCTTTTGTCAATGCAAGTCCAAGATGATTCACCAGTGCTTTGCTTAACATACTGAAAATTTTTGTTTTCCGCAGCCATGGAGGAATCGCAGAACTGAAAGTCTAAGCAAAAATAATAAATATATTTCATTTCATACAGAAAAAACTACATGAATACATACAAAAAATGTCTGTAAAAAGAAAGTGATCTATATTGCAATCTCAAGATAACAAAAAGTAGAAAGAACAGTTATACAATAATATTTTCAATTTGCTTATTCATTATAGTTCTTGATAAAAATGAAATAAATGAAAATTTGCAGAAAAGAAAAAGAGAGAATAACGTGTCAAATGAAGCACTTGTTAATTATTCATTGTCTTATTGCTAAGAACAAACTTCAGAATCATTTCCTCTTGACTGGAAAAGACAATTCAGGAATTACCTCCTGTTGTATAACCCATACTAATGGACCTTAATAGTGTATATCAGACGTCTCTCTTGGACTCTTCAAGAGACTACCAGTTCTGTTAGTCAGTTAGATATAATTGTCAATTAGTTAGACTGCCCAGCTTGTTACACAAGCCACCTGTACTCTATAAATACTGTATCATTTCTCTTGAGACATATGAATGATTAACATTCGGATCACTTTCTCTCTAAATTCTCTCTGCATCTCAACTCTATTATGGTATCCAAAGCTTGACAAAGTCTCACATGGCTTCTGATCCTATGCCTCCATCAAGCTCACTGTTACCATGGCAAGACGAGCCAAATTTTGCACCGCTGTCACCTCTATGGCCAGAGCCATATCTTCGATTTAACCTCAAGGACCCTTCGCACCTCGTGCTTTGACTTTTACACCAAGACTGATGCAAAGTTCACACAATTTGTCAGGATCATCAAATCCTGTAATGACTTCTTTATCACTTCCTACTTACTTCTATCCAATTACAAAAAAAAATGGATAACAAGAACTATCTTGTGTGGAAGCAGCAGATCGAACCATTGCTTCATGGCCACAAGCTTCATCAGTTTCTTCTAAATCTAGAAATTCCATCAAGGTATCTTGATAGAAACTTGGTATTTTATTAGAAAGAATAGAGAAGAAATCTCCACCTTACAGAAAAGAACACTGCAAAACTTTGAGGGTCTACACCTCCTAATACCCAAAAGCCCCACTTTTCTCCAATGACAAGATAAAATCCTCTCAACCACTCTTCCTATTTATATCAGCTACTGGTCTTACCCTTAATGGGCCTAATCATTTGCAGGCCCATTCCCCTTCTTTCTAACATAACCCTTTGTATTTCTTTAACTAACTAATTACAAACACAACTACTTATTAACCTATCAATACTCCCCCCGCCCCATCCAAATTGTCCTCAAGGTCAGCTTATGGTTGATAAAGTCCCTTCTGTGTTCTAGTTGTTTGAAGCAAAATGTCCAAGCCACCAGACCACTGCAGCTCAAAATAGCCTTAACTCCACTTGGGTCAAACACAAACATGTGAATTTCCCCATGCTCTTCTTGTGCTCTGTTTACTACAGTACTTTTGTCCATGAAATAGAGCATCAAGCCTCTGTATTTATAATGAGAAAATCCCATGGCTCTCTTGCAAACTGCACATGGTTGCAACAGAAGATTATCAAGATCCTCCACCTTATTGTGCTTCATTAGTGGGTCGATGATACTACCCAAACCCAAAACCTCTATTGTTTCCTTTAGCTCAGTCCTTGGCTCTCCTTTCGTGCCAAACATAGGGTTTCCCTCAATTTTTTCTTCCTCTTTGCAACCCAGAAATAGACTCATCTCTGCAACATCTCTGCCACTTTGATTCTTGATCTCAAGAACTTCATTCTTGCTTCTTTTTTTTGCTTCTTTGTCCAGAATATTGTTGGGTTGCTCTTAATTTCTGTACCTTAAATTCCTTTCTTGCCTTGAGCCGCTGGTTCTGTTCTCTCCGATTCTTCATCTTCTGTTATGCTTTCTTGCTGTCTTGCATCAGCTTCTGCCTTCCACTCCATTGGTTCTTGGCTTTCCTCTTGAACTTCATCTCTGCATCTGTTTTCTTGCTCCCCAATTTCTGAATCTTGAAGATAAACCCTAAATTCTGATTGGAACATCTTGAGCACCGCCTTCTCAAAGGATACAAATGTGGCATTTTGGTTGCTCTTCTTCCAAGAAAACCACCAACTGAGAGCTTCTCCTCCCAATGCCATCCAAACCCATGATAGCTTCTCCTCCTCAAGCACTCCAAGGCCCTCAAAATACTGATGTCTAAATTGATTAGCCACCAATAGGCATTGCCTGTCCCATCAAATCTTGGAATCCCCCTTCCATCAATTTTTGGAATCATTTTCACAATCCCACAGCTCCAAGATCGGAGCTCTAATACCAATTGATAGAAACTTGGTATTTTATTAGAAAGAATAGAGAAGAAATCCTCACTTTACAGAAAAGAATAAGGCCCCACTTTTCTCCAATTGCAAGATAAAATCCCTCTCAACCCCTCTTCCTATTTATATCAGCTACTTGTCTAACCCTTAATGGACCTAATCATTTACAGGCCCATTCCCCTTCTTTCTAACATAACCTTTTGACTAACTAGTTACAATCACAACTACTTATTAACCTATCATATCTCAAGCAAACTGAGATGCTGATTGGGCATCAGATATTGATGATAGACATTCCACATCTGGTGCCTGTCTCTTTTTAGGGCTGAATCTTATTTTGCAGCAGTCCAAAAAGCAACCCTTAGTGGTTCGTTCTAGCGCAGAGGCTGAGTATCACATTTTAGCCATAGCAGCTGCTGAAGTCCTATGGTACAATCCTGTTATACTCAAGCACCAAACACAAGGAGCTGGATATATTTTTGTTCAAGAAAAAGTCATCAATAAGTCTCTTCAAGTTTTTCATTTTCCTGGCCAAGATCAGATTGCTGATGTGCTAACAAATCTCTTTCCCAGACCAGATTCTGCCTTTTTGACAGACTTGGAGTGCTAAGCACCCTACAACTTCATCCACTGAGTTTGAGGGGGGGAATAGTAGTGTATATCATGCGTCTCTCTTGGAATCTTCTAGAGACTACCAGTTATGTTAGTTAGTTAGATATAACTGTCAGTTAGTTATTCCGATAGTTGTTACAGCTGTCAGTTAGACTGCCCAGTTTGTTACACAATGTACTCTATAAATACTGTATCATTTCTCCTGAGCCATATGAATGATTAATATTTAAATTTCAGATCACTTTTTCTCTCTAAATTTTCTCGGTATCTCAACTCTATTAGACCCAACAAAGAAAAGTTAACCTTTTCCTATTTAAGTTATTGTGAAAATAAAGTACCACAATCAACAAATTCTTACCGCAAAGAAACCACAGTAGCCCATCAATTCATCTGTGTCAAGAACTTTGCTCCGGAAGGCACTTCCTTCCAAAGCCACTGGAACAATTTTTAATTCAATAGGTCGTAAAAGAGCTGTCTTCTCAGCTACCTGAAAATGAACATCTTTTTTAGTCCAAAGGTAGGAACAAACATTAGTTATAACCAAAAACCTTAACAACCTAGTTATCAGTTACGAACCCAGTGAAGTTCTTCAGTTTCATCACTCTTGGTATCCTCCATTTCCATTGTCATTGTCTATTTGCTTTCAATTATTTAGTTGCATTTATAGGCTCATGTATAGTATTATCACTCAATAAGCTATCCCCAAAATTCCCACCTCTCTCTCTGCCTGCCTTTTTATTTGCTTTACCGATAATGCTAGTCCTCTACTTTTTTTGTTCTTTCACTCTCTTAACAAAGTCTTATATCATGATAGAACGATTTCAGTTGGGCAATCATGTGAATGTTAGGAGGAATAAAAGGCAAACTCAGTCTAGAAAGGCTTGATTAATTATTTTAAACGTTATAAGACAGTTATGTAATTGGTGCAACAGTAATCTGAGTGGTTTTTATTTTAAATGTTATGGGACAGTTATGCAATAGGTGTGGCAGTTATCTGATTGGTTTTTATTTGTTGTAGGGCAGTTATTAATTTGTGGTGGCAGTTATTTGTGAATATAGAATATAGATATAGGAAAAAATAGCAGTTAGAGGGGGTACATGTGGTTCATTCACTACATTGTTTCTGCAGTGCTGAAGGAGGAAACTCCTTGTTAGGGCAATAGCCTTAGTGAGCAATTCTATGTTTCAGACTCTGGTTTAATTCCAGAATTGTTATCAATAAAATTTGCTATTTGCTGTGCAATCTCTTGAGTCTAACATAGTGTAGTAAAAAGAGGAAAAAGTTTCTAGGAAAACACTAACACCAAGAAAAAACTAGGCATCAATCAATGGCATATTACGAGCATGAGCTCATTTTTATTGATAAAAGAAAAAAGTTTAAACTAGATGTAAATAACCCAAGCACATTGGATCTTCCGGTGTGTTTTTATGCAAGTCTTTTTAAGTCTCTAACTCACTGTCTTGATATCATCAAAAGTTCTTTATTGACAAATATATCAGAATCAATAAGAGAATGTAGGAAAAACCTTTTTCCAGTCAACATAATCAATAAGCTGATCATCCATGGTTTCCTTTGCTGCTGAGTACAATATTTTTTCTCTCTCAGCTTGTGTTGGTCTTTGAAGATGAAATATTCTATCCATGCGACCTGGCCTCTGCAAGGCCTCATCAATTTGCTTGAGATTTCTTGTAGTAGCCATCAAAACAACCCCATCTTGTTTCTCAAATCTGCATAAACAACCAGTTTCCAGCTACTTACATATGAGCATATCTTTATTCTCAGACAGTCAAAAGAAGCAAAAACTACGGATTACCCATCAAGTTCCACAAGCAGTTGATTGATGAAAGTTTCATGATCTTGATTTTTGGTATGAATATATGTACCTCGTACACCAGCAAACAGATCAAAATCCTCCACAAATATTATCACGGGGGCCTATAAATAGCAACAAACAAATCACAAAAAGAGGACACATAATCTAGGACTCAAAAGATCAACCAAATCATTCAACCAGACAACTTTACAAGTATACATACACAGCATGCATAAATAGAAACCAAATTTAAAAAAATAAAAATAAAAAATCAACAGGACATCAAATCAGGGAGAACTGGTTCACTATCCACACTGTTTGACCATTGGTCCAACCAGAAAATAAAAGGAAAATAGATGAGAAGTAACAAAACATAATCATACATTTGTAAAATTGATAAATGCATTTAATCTTAAGAAAGTAGATTTAGGCCTAACTCAACCTTATAAATCCGGCTTGTAAGATGAGGATGACTCCTCACTTATATACACTAGTCAGACCATCACACTAGACGATGTAATCTTCAACATTTAACAATGTTGATTTTTTTAACATGCAAATTCATATGTTGGAAATAAAAATTACATACATGGTTTGAGAAAGAATTAAAAATATGAATATTTTATTATTATTTCCGGTTCAACCTGTCGTTGACCAGGTTTTTGACTCACTTCAGGTTTGGGAGGTAACCAAACCAGAAGTGGGGCCAGTTAATGATTGGATCAGCCATTCCAGTTCAAAGAGTGCTGGTATGAACATACATATAAACATAATTTGAGTAATAAAGCTATCAGAATAAATGGATAACAACATAAATTGACTGAATTCATTGTATCAATGCACAGTAACAACAAAGGCCAAATTAACCATATGAACTTCATATTAATAGATATCTAGACCATTTTTTAATCTTGTGAACTATACATATAATTATAACTAATAACTTATTTGACTCAAATAACAGTGAAAGATAAGAAGATAGAAACTAAATAATAAGGTGGTTTAAAGAGGATAACCAGATCTCTTGCTGTCTGAAACAATTCACGAATATTGGAGGCACTTTGTCCAACCCACAGCCCAGCCTCCAATTGTTGGGCCTTAATTTCAACAACGGGCACCTTAGCCTCAGCAGCTATAGCCAATGCTAGAGATGTCTTGCCTGTACCCCTCTCTCCTACAATAAGAACACCCTGCAATATAAAAACAGTTTCCAGGAGTTGATATAGGTATTTTATACCAAAGTACATGAGACATTAGTTGTATGATGAATGGGTCAGTAAAATGTTGGAAAGATAGTCAACTACAAGTTTACATTGTTATGAGATGAGGTTATTAGAATTGAGAACAAATTATGTCTAATTCAACCCAAAGCTAGCTCAAAATGAGAGGATTGCCAAAGACTGAACATCAAGAGTGAAGTTTGAAGGATTAGACATCTATATATGGCCCAACATCAAGACCAGGGTGGCTATGATAGCATATAAAAGTAGAATTGAGAACAAAATAGATCTAACTAAACCCCAAAAAGCTAACTTGGAAGAGGGGGACAAATATTAATGTTTTAAAATCGGATTAGTCATTAAACCAGCTAAGGCACTAGTTCAAGAATTGATCGTCCAACCGGTATTAATATAATAATAATTATTAAATAATATTAAAGAAATATAACATCATAACTTTATAACACTAAAATCTAAAAATAAAACATAATTGTATAGGTTCTTAACATTCAAAGTACACACAAAAGTTCAAACCAAATATATCATAATACTTAGGTCTAAATTTCAACCATACACAACGATATCTATTAATAACAAATTTACATTTAAGAGAGAGAAAGAAAAATACTGTAGGTTGATTTTCATCTTCTTTTAAAAAAAAATCATAATAATATTGTATTAAGTGTTTTTTATTGACCCATTGTGAACCAGTTTTGGCCCGGTTTTTACCAGTTTCCCCATTCCTTTATCAGTTTTTCTTCAGGCCAATTTTGTGGTTTATTTGAATTGAACACTTACCAATTCATCAGTTTTCCAATCCAATTTTCAGAACAAGGGTAAGTACTGAAACACTTGTGGAAACATTATTGTTGGAGATCCCACACAACTAGTGATATGGCAAAAATAGTATATATAAGTGAAGAGAAATCTTCACCTTATTAGCTAGTTTTTGGAGTTAAGTTAGGGCATTGGGCTCAAACTCAAATTTTAAAATGGTGTTAAGACTTACACTAGCAATTGTTGTTCAGCCTATTAGAACACCCATTATTAAGTTGTTATCGGATCACTTACAGATGTCCAGTCCTACAAACTTCACGCTTAAGATGTGCAGTTCTCAATGTGAGGGGATGTGTTGAAAACCCCACATCTACTAGTGATATAATCAAAATAATGTATATAAATAGGGACAACAATGCAACACTCACCTCATGAGCTAGCTTTTGAGGTTGTGTTGGGTTCAAACCCAAATTCTAAGAATTATGTCTATCTTTCCATACATAACCAAAGAGTTGATACAATTCTTCAAGAATCTCAAGTCCTATCGATGTATGATAAATACTCCAAAAGAAGTATTTTGACCATATACTTAGCCAATGCGGGATCTTAATAGAGATGAATGGGCCAGCAGAACTATGCATTTAACTCCAATTCCATAATAGACGGTATCTTACCGTGACATCTTTTGTAACTACCAGGAAAAGTAGGCACATAGGACAAGGTTCTAGCACAAAGAAACTTGTCAATTTCAGCAAAGCAAAAGCCTCAAGGGAATGAATAATTAACTAACAGTGCATTTGGTTGGAGGAAAATGGAGGGAAGGGACTTTTTTAATTTTACCTTGTTTGGTTCAGAAATTTGGTCTTGCCTTGTTGGATGAAAGAAAATTAGTAAGAATTATTGACTTAAAATCCCATAGCTTTTCTCGCCCTTAATTGAACCAATCAATTGGGTTCACTTAAGCATATTTGAGTTATTTCAAGGTTTCTTTTATTGAAAACAAAAATTAGTTATTTCAAGGTTTCTTTTATTGAAGACAAAAAATTAGTTATTTTAAGGTTTCTTTTATTGAAAACAAAAAATTCTTTGCACATAAATTTACAAGGGAATGGGAGGGAAGAACCTAAAAATTGATTAAGAAAATTATTACATCACAATTTTGCAAGAATATATTAGAATGAAAAAAAATAAAAATAATGCCTTGTCAAATTGAAAATTCTTCATGCAATATCATACCCGAGGTGCCCGTGCACCCATTTCTTGAAATGCCCTTGGATTTTGCAAAAATGCCACAACTTCATTGATTTCCTCTTTCATAGACTCAATGCTAGCAAAGTTCTTCAAGGGTATTGGTGGTTTCTTCACCCTCTGCAGAACAGCTACAAGTCTCAGTTTTTTCCTAGATGGGCATATTATCCAGTATTAAAACAAAAAAAATAATAATTCCCAAGTTTTAACCTTCATCTGTTCAAAAGCAGTCTTTATGGGATCAACACCATCCTTTCTCCTCTGCTTGATTTTTTTCAATTTTTGAGTAATGTAATACTTCTGCAAGATAACCAAAAAAAGAGTTTAATTAAAATTTGCAGCCCGGTAGCATAAGATCTGTATACAGGTCACAATTCCATCTAACAGGAGTAGATTCAAAGCAACAACTACAAACTATACTGGCACCCCAATTTTTAGTTTTGTGTGTGATTGGTAAAATGGAAAATATAGGATAATAGATTAATAATGCTGCAACAAGAAAAATTATTACCATATTTTATGATAAAATGACCATGTGTTTTTTAGATTAAAGAACTCGCTAGAAATGAAATTGTCAAGAACCAACTCTCCCAGAAGCTTAAGCTGTAACATGCCCCATCACACAAGAGTCATACGAACTGAAGTGTGGACAAAGAGGCCCATTTTACCTTCTGAAACTTTAATTTAATAGATAGGGGCAATATGGACCAAACTCACTTGATCATAGAGGCTCTCGTACCAATACCAAAATCAATTATGATGATGGAGAGGTTGAGTGTGATCAAGCTGATCAAAGCAATAGTGATAACAATTACACAGGACTTATGGAACACTCCAGAATAGAAATAATTCAAGAATCCTGTGATGTATCACCACCACCAAAAGACAAACCCACATTTTATCAACATAAAGTCAGTAGACTATATTGCAAATTATAAGCCTTTTTTGAAACCTGAACTGAAATAAATTCAAATGAACACAAATTTTTTATCAGTCCAGTAAGCTAAATTGAAATATCCTACAAAAAGATTGTGGCTCTGTAGTGCTTTTTTAACATTTTCCTTTTCAAATTTCAACCACAAGCAATCAGTTTAACTTGAGTATAACACAATATAATATCACAATACAACCATCAGAAAATTAGGCAGAAATTCAAAAAATAACATACACCAGATGCATGGAGGCTTAAATAAAAGAGGAAATATTATTGAAGAGAATAAACAAATGCAAAAATGGGAAGCAGGTGCTGCTCTACTTGGTATGAAATCATGATGATTGAAGGGCGCTAAGTTAAGGAGCCTGAAGCAGTAGCAATAGTGATTGTGAAGTGTGTTCAGGGTGGCATGATTATGTGGTTGTGACTTGTGAGTGCAATCAAGCTACCTGAAGCAGTTGTAAACTAGTGATAACATAACACAAGACTTGTTGAACATTTTCAGAATTGAAATAATTCAACAATCCTATGTAGTATCACCACCAAAAGTAAAACCCACATTCTTATCAACACAAGTCAGTAGACCATTTTTATTGCAAATTAGAAGGCTTTCTTTAAAACCTGAACTCTAAATTCAAATAAACACAATTTTTTTCTCAGTCTAGAGAGCTAAATTGAAATAGCCTCCAAAAAGATAGTGGCTTCTGTAGTATACTTTTTAAGATTTTCATTTTCAACAGAAAGCAATCAGTTTATATGGAGTATAATACTAGTGTAACATAATATAATACCACATTCCACAATACAGCATAAGCTTGAAATAAGTGGTAGCCACATAAAGTAGGAGTAGGATTTTAGGAATTCTCCAAACAAGGATAAGATAACCATCAGAAAATTAGCCAGAAATTTAAAAATAACATACACAAGATGCAAGAACAAACTTATACCACTCGCCGCAACTTCTGCCTATTTGGATCTCTTCGCAAAGGCCCAAACCCAAGAAGACTAGGAAGCCTTCTCCTCATAAACTTCAACACATGAAACAAAACAAACCCATATATAGCAGCTCTGACAAAAAACCAAAAAAACCATGGAGATTCATCCTCATCATCTGTTGTTTGTCTGGATTTAAAATTCAATTCTGCCTCTGATTGCCATTTCAAGTACCATGTGGAGTCAACCATCTGGTATATTTCCTCTGGCCAAGCCATCCCCAATTGTATCCTCACCTGTATCATAATGACATCAAATGTTTAACAAACTTATTATTTAAAACAAATCACCTGAATTAGCAAATGGCAAGTTCTGAGTTCAATGATACCGGGTAAGGGACTAATAATTCCACAATAGGAAACACTATCACCACCATTATGTCATCAGTTGTATCCTTGATGTTCTTAAAGATCCAATTTCTTGCATACATGACAACTCCAGAATTCCACAAGCCACTCAAAATCCCATGAGACACTCTTAATATCAAGAGAAGCTGTTGGCGGATATTCAATTCTGAGAAAGGAATCCACATTAGATGAACCGCTGTTGGAATACCACAGGCAAGCATTTTCATATACAGCCCATCAAATCCCCCCAAATCTTCAAAAAGCATTTCAAACTCCTGAAAAAAGGAAGCATCTTTATAATCACCATACAAGAAATAAAGCCAAAAGAGATTTCTCAATAAGAATATATTTAGCTACAACCTTTATGTCTACATAAAATTCTTTGTCCTCCCCCTTTAATGCGATATACATGGCACCCCAATCATGCCTAATGCGGACATGCTCTATTAGCTTTTTTGAGACAGCATAAGGAACAGCTACTGGATCAATCTCCCATCTATTCTTCTCTTCATTGTACCAAGTCCTTGATACTACTCTGTCACGGTCCAAAAGAATTCTTTCCTGCAATGGACAAGTAGTAAGTAGTGAAAGGAACACAGTAATGCCCAACAGCTAACAACAACAACCAAGCCTTTTCCCACTTAATGCCTGATAACAAAAAGTTCAAATACAACTTTATGCACAAAAGCATGTGAACAATAATATATCCATCATCAACACCTCACACACAAACGCGTAAACTTCTGATTTATGGTACTCCATTGATGTGTAGAGAAAAAGCACATAACGAGATCCAATGCAACATACAAGATATTTATTTAACAAGATAAAGATTATTAATAATTAACAAACAAGGGAAAGAATTGCATCTCAATTTTTGACCTGTTCAATCCCATTCTAGTGAGTTAGCAGTATTTATGATTTGTGTTTCTACAATTCCAAAGAATCATTCAAAGAAGATACAAAATCAAGAAACCCTTAACCACCTCTTCTCCTGATGAGCAAATAATACTGTTATTTTGTGCATGTGAAAGTTCACTCAAATTTTGCATCCATAATCACTTGTACAATACTTGGTTATGTTCCCTTAGTCATGATTTAATGCCAATATGGCAATATTACTCAAAATGTCCTTGAAGAAACCAGACATCAAATGTTAAAATAACTAATGCAATGATTTAAAGTCTGAAGTCTGAACCCATGATAAGGTCCTTTACTATCTAAATTATCAAAAAAAAAAAAAAATGAAGTTTACAAACATGTCATGCATAATAAACATATTGATTGATAGGACTAGAGAGCCTAATAATCCACCTATTTGGAAGGTATACTCTAGGAGGGGGAATAGGATGTAGAAATCTGATCATGTGGCAGTTATGTAGGACAGTTCTGCATTTAATTGTGCAGAATGGTCGTGTAATAGTTATGTATTTAATTCAAGTTCAACAGGACAGTTATTTAGCAGTTATTTGTCTAATTATGCAAGATAGTTATGTATCCCTAGTATATGATGTAACTAGGGTTGGGAGGCAGTTATTAGGCCGTTTGGACAGAGTTCATTCTTTGTAGGAGTTTCTCAACTCTGGGACGGCATTCTTTCTGTAGTTTCTGTAATAATCTGTGTTTAATCATAATAAACATCAATTTTAATTGGCATTCTATGATTCTATCATATATATAATGCAGTTTATGTATCACTAATGATACAGTGAAAAAGTGAAATGGAACCTGTCTTTCAGCTACATATTGTCTTCCAAACTCAGCATCTTTTATTAAATTCTGTTTTAAATTTGCCTTTGCTTGTTCACGCCATTTCTTCCAACCATGGTACAGATGGAGACCAACAGCTTTAGGAAGCGCAACCTCCTTATTTCCAAACATCCACTTTAACTCAACTTCAGGAAAACCCTTAACCACCTCTTCTTCTGGTGTGTAAATAATACAGCGTTTTTCCTTGCCAAACTTCTTCATTTTATTTCTTATCTGAGCTTCTAAATTCCTTTGCTTCTCCCTGGAATCTTTAAGACTTCTTTTTAAACGTTGGGCAAAATTAATAGAGTCTTGATGAAAGAATGACCCAAGATCTTCAACATCCAAAATGCTAGGAAGAATTCTTTGTTCTGCATGTTTTCTATGCACAGTTTCCAAATCTTTCTGAATGACAAATTTTGAGAGCTTGGTAACAGAACCAGTAGGCAAACTGCAAACACAGGACAAGATGTTTGCATAATGACATACAATTTCAAAGTTACTATACCAAAACTAACTTCGCATGACAGAACATTATGCAACCAATAAAGTTATTGCTCCAAAATTGACAACAAATAGATTAAGATGACAAAAGTGTTATATGGCTTTATTTGTAAGATCTACCAATTCAAACATAAATTTCAAGAGATAAAAATCCCATCCCTGTCAAAATTTAAAGGCAATTTCCCTCTTCTATCAAGGTCCTTCAGCCAGTTAAAATCAAAGACGAAAAACCAATAATAATAATAATATGAAGAGGCAGAAAACAACCAAAATCTTCAAATGGTAGAGAAGTTACAACCTACAAATTCTAATATCCATCCTTAACCATTGCACTTAAGTGACACAAAAACCTCACCCACATGCTATCCTACCCTGATCTCCTCACTCATCTTATCATGCAGACAAAAACAGACGATAAAATTGCACTCAGAATTGCTGAATACTGAAACAAACACATCATAATACAAAAACGCATTGATTCAAGTTATTAAGGCATGTGACCTTTTGAAGTCCCTGTGTCTAATTTCTTGTTTAAACCTCTCCACCAGCTGCCCACACTCCCTCTCTATGAAATTGATTTCCCTCACTCCATAAATTAACGCCACCGTCTCCTCCTTCGAAATCAGATCCTCAATCTCACCAACTCTCTCCCACGCCCCATTGTACTCATCCTCCATCTCCCCCACACTCTGCTCCAACTCCTTCATCCTCTCCTTCTCTTTCTCATTCGCTACCTTAGCCTTCAATCCTTCGTACTCCCCCTTCGCCTTCAATATCTCCCCGACAATCTCCCCAGACCGTTTCCACAACGCCTTCCTTTCATTCCTCAGCTTACTCAACTCCCGGTAAAGCCTCCTCGTAATCTCTTTCCGCAACTCTTCCTTCTTCGATTTCACGGCCTTCAACGCCGCCTCCACCTCTCTCACGTCCCCATTCCCTTTCCGAACCTCGTCTACGGTCCCCAACAGATACGACACCGTCTCCAACAACCTATCGGTGCAGTCCGAGTACTCGTGACTCTTCGCTCTCTCTTTCTCCGTGCTTCTCTTTCCCAAAGATGTCCATGGAGCTGCAAATGCAAATGCAGGAGGAGCGCGGAATGCGCCGAGCGCGGAGAAACCAACGGCGAAGCAGAACAGCGCGCGAACGAGATGTTTCGACAAAACGTTGCTGTCGTCGTCGTTGGGGGAGGGTGTGGACTTCGCGGCGAAAGTAATTGGTGGAGTGATGGCGATGGGAGCGAGTGAGAGTGGGTTTCGTGGTGTTCGGCGGGAGTTGGAGATGAATGTTCGGTTTGGAATGGGACGAATGGAAGTGAAATGTGGGCGCTGGAGAAATTGAAGTGGAGAAGAAGCAAGAATAGAGTCCATGATTGAGTTTAGGGAAGAGGAGCGAGGGAGAAAGAGATAGACATCGAATTGAGTGAAATAAGAGATTCTCTATCCTGTTCCTACAGAATTGCAGAAACAGCAACGGGGGGATAGATGGATGGGTTAATGGGTTTTAGTTTAGGCTTGAGAAGAAGACCCTCGGGAAGGCTCAGTGCAAAAATAAAAAGACAGGTAAGAAAAAATTATATTAAAGATTAATATAGATATATTGAATGAAACTTTAATTATAATTAGAAAATAAAATTAAAAATACTCATAAAATTGTATCTGACTTTTGTCTAATAATAACTATCATTTTCTTCACGTTGGCGTCGGGAGAAGTTTTTATTAAAAATAAATATGTTTGATATACGAAGTTTAATTAGGGATAGTATAATAACTTTTATATTATTATTTAATAAAAAGTTCTATACATGGTAAAATTATTAAATTTTATAATAAATATTTGTAAAATTTTTGTGATAATATGTAAAATTTAGTAAATTATAATTTTCTCTCTTAAATTTATAAGGTATTGTTATAACAATCTTTTGATTAAATTATTTAACAAAAAATATCTTAAATTTAAATTATATTTAGCAATTTGATTCTTATTGTTTATCATGTGACACATTATGATCATTTAGGTTGTCACTTAAATACTCAATCATTAGTATAGGAAAATTGACCAAATAAAGAAATTTAGGTATTTATTTGACAAATATTTTTAAAAGATTTTTTTTTATTACGATAATGACATATAGACCATTCATTTTATGTTATTATTCTCCATTTATTACAAGTAAAGCATTGTATTTAAGATATGGTCTTTGACTTTTTCTTGAAAATAGTTACAAGTATCCATTTCCTTACAAAAGACATTGTGTTTGTAGTGGTAGCATTTCATTCAACTAGATTTGAAAGTAAGTTTAAATCTTTCGTTCTTGTATTGTAAGAATAGTGCAGTCAAAGTTTGATGTGTCTTTGTATGCATTTTCCAACAATAAATAGTTAATGGTTTTGTGCGTCAAAGTTTATATGTTTTTATAACTTATGTGTCTTTTTTTTTCCACAAAGTACACTTGTGTGACTTTATTGAGTATCATTTTACTGTGTCTCTATTATTGCATCATTTTTATTATTTTAATATTGTTGTGTGTCTTCTTATAACCAATATTTGATTAATATTTAAGACTTCTATTATTGTTTTGAGCACATGCAGGATGACATTGAGAATTGCACTTGTATTATACAACAGAAACAAGTTTGAGATAAATGACAACAAGAAGCTTGAATATGTAGATGGTGTAATTTATATGTAGATGACATGGAAGTTGATACCATTATCGTGCTTATCCTTGCGAATATTGTGAAATATTGTAGAAATTCTAACAAGGCTAAGCATTTTTACTAGTTGGTAGATGAGGGGATGAAATTGAAAACAAGTTTGGTGAAGTTAGCCTATGACAACGACATATTGGACATGGTTATTAGTGCACAATGCAATTTGTATGAAGTTGAATTATATTGTGAAGACATTATTGATAACAATCAAGTGAACCTGAGGTGCAATAGAGATAAAGCTGATGAAGGTGATGATGAAATTAGTTGTAGTTTTAATTTAGTAGTGTTTAGAGGGATGTAGATTAATTGGGGAGCATAAGTGGTGATGATGAGTCCTTAAATAAATAAGTTATAATCATAGTCATTTTGGAGAAATAGTGTAGCGTAGGAGAAGTAAAGACCATGGCTATAGATGAATTCTCCTATAAAGGTAGTTAGAATCCTAGTCTATGAAGATGTCAATCCAATACAAAAGAAGTGGGGACCACAATTGTTAATGGAAATGAAATGGTAGATGATCATCATAATCAAATGGAGAGTGTGGATGAATACAATATGAGTATCCCAAGAAGTTTGGTTGAAATAATACAAATGTATATATAAATATAAATAGTCGTTCCAACTTAACTAGTGATATTAAGTTTGAGTATTGGGTATGCAATTACGTTTGATATTTGGAGAGAGTTTGTCACTCATAATGATCATATTCAACTCAAACAAAGTTATCTCTTATAGAGAACACCTGTTGTCTATACGAGGGAAAAAATGAGAGAAGCATTTAGATGCTCTTAAATTAGGAGTTTTACATTCCTTTGCAACATTATATGGATCCTTTTAGATATGAAAGTCAAGTTATATTATTTTCCAAAAGTTAGATCACCTTCATCTTTTCATATTATAATTATAATATGTATTTTGTTATGTTGGTTTTCTTCTTAGTGTGTTAACCACAAGGGCAACTATTTTTTCCATTATAGGCATGATTTCATCCATGATTTCTTACTAATGCATTTTGAGGGATCCAAATAACTCATTTAGCTCGAGAGTGACTTTATTTTCTGCTTCTTAAGTGATAGTTACCTTACGTCTACTTTTTATCAAACTCAAAAATTGTTTGAGCCATGGGATCCATGGTAGTTGCATATAAAACATCATTGAAAACTTTTTCAAATGAAGTGACATAAAAATAAAGAAATAAATGTTAGGAGTTATTGTGAATGTGTAAAAAGAAATGAAAACGTTATAGCAGACTTTTGAAATGAAAATAATATATGAATAAACATTTAATATATTTTCCCAAAAGGATATGCGTTTAAAAAATGTATGGTATGGAAGTTGAGAGATTTTCAAAGAGAGTTAGAATGTTTCGTTTTAAAAAGAGTAATAAAATGATGGCGTGCTAGATATATTATCACCAAACTATGCATACAAGACAAAGCACTTAAATGCATTAAGACTAATGCGTGTAGGAGATTTCATGTCAAATAAATGCATAAAATTTAGTGAGATAACATGAAGATGTTTAGATGATTTTTAATAACAAAAAGTTTATATTATACTACCGTTTTTGTGATAATTATTGCCAATATATAGTGTTAATGAACTTGATATAAAAAAACATTTGTTTTGTTTGTGACAGGTAAAAGTTCTTACACTTGTTATTGTTAGGGGTGTAAACATTTATGGGTCACCTTGTGAGTGTGGTCAATCGACCTAATTCCCATGATTTAGTTCATGTATGTGGTCTAGTTCAATTCTTGTTTACTTTTTTTTACCTTTATTTAATCTAGGTGTTGGGTTATGCATTTGCAAACATGATTAACCAAACCGATTTGATAAAAGCTATTATAACTCGTCTTCAATAAATATAAGTGTAGAATTTTGGGCATGACTTTAACGATGATATTCTCTTTATTAAACAATTATAATTTTTAGAGTCAACAATATGTATTTCTGGAGTCTAATAACTCATTGTGTTCACTTATCCACAATGACGTTCGTTACTCACAACACAACAACTTTCATAATGACGTGACATTCTCTACTTTCAACAATACAACTCTCCTAAATTAGAAGAAAAGTTAAAAGGTGTTATAGAAAGAAGTACAATCACCATTATCTCTCTCTACTCCACATGCTTCAGACCTTTGAGTTTAAACATATTTATGAATGATGTAGAAGATTGGAACCCATACGTAGTATAACTTGATTATCTAATCTCGACTAACCCAACAAAAATTGAGTTGATGCGAGCTGCCTACGAAAAACCCAATATTAATTTCTGGATTTATATTATAGAATATTCTAAATTTGTCAAATTTGATTAATTTTTGGTTATCATGACTCTAAATTATAGTACACGAATGATCAAAATTAAAAATTAATTATTAGTCACGTGACCATTTAAAACATCACATGCATTTATTTTATAATATTGATTATTTAAATAGGATATAATATTTTATTATTATTCTTATTTTTCATGTATTTTGTGAGAATTTGTGGTTATTATGAAAATGAAAATATTTAATTATAACCATTCAAATGATTTTTTTAATTACAAATATAATGTGATTTTTTCTTTTTTTTCTCTTAATTAAAAATACATTAAATTTATAA